>OU343225.1:98572510-98612260 GCA_910596185.1 Chrysanthemum makinoi
GTAAAGTGGCCAGAGAAGCTCAGAAGGTAATATATGATGGAAATGAAATCCTTAAGCCTAGGCAGAAACCTAGTTGCGTTGAGTGCATTGAGGAAGATAGGCAATTAGATGAAGTCACTAGGGAGAAAATGAATAATGAGCTAAAAGATCCTGAGTGTAAAAAGCAAAACATAACGTTCAAACCCCATGACTACACTAAAGAAAATTGGATTTCCCTGAACATGTTTAAGCCTCAAACTCTATTAACCCTAGAACAAGTTTTTTGGAAAAAGGACATAGATATGCAAAAAGCTAATGCACTTGTTAAAACAAACACTCCCCTTAGGAAAATGCCTCCAGCAACTGTGTATCCTCCAATACACCAATACATTTAGTTCCTAGATCTATTCCCACTAAGAGCAAGACCTTAATCAGCCTGTATGTTGTTTATCAACTATTTGTTGATTTTGAGAAGACATGTAAGAAAAGGATCACACCCACTGGGATAACTGAAGGGGAGAGGGGTTTTGAGCAAACTAAAGAATGCTATTTAACGGAGGTCATGCCTTTCTTTAAACAATTAAAAGGTCAATTTGAGAGTCTTCAAAAAGGGATAGACTCAGATATTAAAGAAATGGAAAAGGAATTTGATGCAATGATAGTTGAGGTCAATGATTAAGAACAGGAACTAAAATATAATGAAATTGAAAGGAAGAATCTGCATATCTTAAATGAGAACTTAGTATTGAGTTGTGTGGCTCAAGATGTGTTTTATACTGTTACTAAGCATTCTATTACTGCTTCTCAATTTCATGAATTAACTGTTGCTTTGAAAGTTTCCCATGATCGTGTCATTGAGCTTGAAAACAAAAACTCATAACTAAATGAGAAAATTGATCAGGATGATCACGATAATCTGGTAAAACATCTTTCTAAGCTAGAAGTTGAACATTTTGATTTGCAACTAAAATATCAACATCTCAAAGAAAATGTCAAAACCTCAAACATCAAGACATCCTCAAATGTTCCAAAGTTTGATGCACTTTTTGAAATAAACAAACGTGACGAACATATTCAAGCTCAATGTAACATGATCAGAAAGTTGAAAGCCTAAATTTCACAATTAAAGGGTGAAAAGAACAATGTGGCCAAGCTCCCAAATACCTCCTCCTTTAGATTCTCAATGTTCTCAAACTTTTCATCTTCAAAACTTGGTTAATGCTTTACAAAAGGAAAATGAGAGTTTTCTAGAAGAAAATGAAAAAGTTAAACGACACTTTAAAGAGTTATATGATTCAATGAAAGTCACTCGTGACAAGAACAACGAAAAAATAACGTCTTTACAAAAGGAAATTGAGAATCTGAGGAGTCAGGTAAAAGGGAAAATGCCACTTGTCTTTAATGAGAATGTTGCATCAAAGTCATCTGCAGATTCTAAATATACTGTGACTGTTAAATACATTCCTCCTCATCTTAGAAATAACGAACTGGCATTTCATAACTATTTCATTCATCTTAAGGATAGTCTAGAATGTCTCCATGAAATTGTAAAGGAGGATTTCATAAATAAGCCCTTTGATAGTGAAATTAGGTTTTCTTGCATTCAGGCCAAACGATCTCAAGAGCTGTTAGAATGCTTAAGAGCAACATGCCCTAAATCCGATGGTAAGAAGGATAAAATAGTTGTGCCTTGTTCTATGCCTGATTTTAAGAATGCTAATCTTGATATGCCTCACTCAGTGCCTAAAGTTAAGCATGTAAGCTTCAATGTGCCTTCAAGTAGTTCAGATCCCAACACTTCTAAACCTAAAATGCAAAAGGTAGCAAAACCAACTAATGTTCCCATTCCTTCTACAGGAGTAAAAAATGACACCAAAGCGAGCAGGTCAAAGCCTCAAGGCAATACAGAGCAAGATAGGACCTCGCAAGCTAAGGGTAATCAATGGAGGAAAGTAGAAGACCACCCTAGGAACTTTAAGTTGGAATTGAATAAAACGAATCGTGTTGATTCTAGTATTAGCTTTAAGCGTACTGTAATTAATTCGAATTCTACTACTACTTGCAAAACATGTAATGAATGTTTGATTTCTGGTGTTAATCATGAATGTGTTGTGAATGATGTGAGTAATGAGGTTAAATACCCAGTTAAGAATGTTAATGCTATCAAACAGGTTAAGAAGGCTAGAAAGCAATGGTGGAAGAAGGTTAGAAAACATTGGAAACCCACAGGAAGAAAATTTAGTAATGTATGTTATCAATGGATACCTACTGGCCGTAAATTCAATCTTAATGAGTTGTGCCCTAAATTATCTAGACCAATGCCCATTAGGAAATGGATGCCTACTGGTAGAACTATTCCTTTAAGAAGTGAACATACTTTGAATAGGTCTAATGCACACACTAGCTCAACATCTACCCTTAATGATTTCATTGTTTCTACTTCCGATGTGGATGTTCCAATCATTGTTACTAACCAAATGGAACCCATTCTTGCATGGGGATCCCAATTATCCAGTTATCCATTCTTGTCTGTGTTCAACTGCAGATCGTTCAAATCGTTACGTGGTACTGGACTCAGGTGTTCCAAGCATATGACTGGAGACCGGTGCGTCATGAACTTCGTGAGCAAATTCATCGGAACTGTTAGATTTGGGAACGATCATTTCGGTGCAATTATGGGTTATGGAGACTATGTTGTTGGTGATAGTGTAATCTCCAGGGTATATTATGTAGAAGGTCTTGGTCATAATCTGTTTTCTGTTGGTCAATTCTGTGATTCCGATCTAGAGGTGGCTTTTAGAAAACATACTTGTTTCGTTAGAGAACTTGATGGTGTGGAACTTTTAAGAGGAACACGGGGTTCAAACCTATACACCATCTCTATCGAAGATATGATGAAGTCTTCTCCAATTTGCTTGTTGTCAAAGGCTTCAAAAACAAAGTCATGGTTATGGCATCGTCGTCTCAATCACTTGAACTTCGGCACCATAAATGATCTTTACAGAAAGGACTTAGTAATAGGCTTACCTAGATTAAAGTATGAAAAGGATCATCTTTGTTCAGCATGCCAATTGGGAAAAAGCAAAAAGTATGCCCACAAACCCAAACCTACAAACTCAGTTATGGAAGTTCTTCATACCATTCACATGGATTTATGTGGACCCATGAGAGTCTGAGAATATTTTTGGGAAAAAATATGTGTTAGTTGTGGTTGATGATTACTCTCGATTTACTTGGGTTAAGTTCTTAAGGACAAAGGATGAAACTCGAGATATCATCATTAAACTTATCAAATAGCTGCAGGTTCGACTTAACAAAACTGTCAGAATCATCCGAACAGACAATGGAACTGAGTTTGTTAATAAAGAACTTAGTGTGTTTTATGAAAGTGTTGGAATCAGTCATCAAAGAAGTGTTCCACGAACTCCTCAACGGAACGGTGTAGTTGAAAGACGAAATCGAACTCTTGTGGAAGCCGCAAGAACAATGCTTGATTTACTCAAAGGTTCCAATGTTTCTCTGGGCTGAAGCCATTGCATGCTACACTCAAAATCGATCCCTAATTCACACTTCTCATGGAAAAACTCCATATGAACTTGTCCACAATCGAAAACCTAATCTTTCATTCCTTCGTGTGTTTGGTGCATTGTGTTATCCAACTAATGAGGGTCAAGACTTAGGCAAACTTAAAGCTAAAGCGGACATTGGAGTATTTGTAGGATATGCACCAAGCAGAAAAGGATACCGAATCTACAACAAAAGAACCCGAAATATCATGGAAACAATTCACGTTACGTTCGATTAGCTGACCCGCATCACAACCTTCATCAAGTAGTCCCGTCAGTTCTACTCTTGTACACAATCCCTCACCAGCAAATCCATATGTACCACCTTCAGAAGATGATTTGAAGAAATTATTTGATCCAATGTTTGATGAACATTATGAGCCAATTGCTAATGATCTGTCAAATCCATCAATAGAGGCTGCTCCTATCCCTGTCAACGTAGATAACCCTTCAGTTTCTATGTCATTGAGTCAAGAAGCACCTGCTGCTGATCACTCAGTATCATCTTTAATTCAACAATCATCAAGTGTACATCATGGAATTGTTTCTGGCACCTATGATGGAGATAACCCCTTTACTACTCCCAAAGATGCTCCCTTTGAGAACATATTTTCTCCTGAACCATCATCAGAACCATCTTCATCAGGAGAAAACGACTCTAAAACTATAGTTCCTCAACAACAACCACACGAACACCTTAGAAAATGGACACATGATCATCCAATGGACAACATCATTGGAAATCCCTCTCGTCCAGTATCCACACGTAAACAACTTGCAACTGATGCCTTATGGTGCTTCTTCAACTCTGTACTGTCCAAGGTCGAACCAAAAGACGTTAAAACTGCAATGAATGAAGACAGCGGGTTCAATGCCATGCAAGAAGAAATTCATGAGTTCGATCGACTAGATGTATGGGAATTAGTACCTGCTCAGTTGTGCTATGATCATTGCTCTAAAGTGGATCTTCAAAGTAAAACTTGAAGAGCATGGTGATGTATTAAAGAACAAGGCTCGATTGGTTGCAAAAGGATACCGTCAAGAGGTGGGTATTGACTTTGAAGAATCATTTGCTCCAGTTGCACGTATTGAGGCAATCAGAATCTTCTTGGCTAATGCTGCAAGTAAGAACATGGTAGTCTATCAGATGGATGTAAAGACGGCTTTTCTAAACGGAGATCTTAAAGAAGTTGTATACGTCAGCCAACCTGAAGGTTTTGTGAATCCAGAGCATCCTACTCATGTCTATCGCTTGAAGAAGGCTCTTTACGGTTTGAAGCAAGCTCCAAGGGCATGGTATGATACGCTTTCAAAGTTTCTTCTATCTACTGGATTCAGCAAAGGAGCAGTTGATCCGACATTGTTCACTAGAAAGTCAGGCAAACATTTAATTCACGTTCAAATCTATGTTGATGATATTATTTTTGCCTCGACTGACCCCAATGAATGTGACCGTTTTTCTAAGGAAATGGGCTCCAAATTTCAAATGTCAATGATGGGACAAATGTCATTTTTCTTGGGATTACAAATTTCACAAAGTCCCGGAGGCATTTTTATCAATCAATCTAAATATGCAAATGAAATTTTAAAGAAATTTGGATTTGACACTTGTGACACCGTTGACACTCCCATGGTGGAGCGTACCAAACTGGATGAGGACCACTCAGGGATCATGGTAGATCAAACGAAATATCGAAGTATGATTGGATCCTTGATGTACCTCACAGCCAGTAGACCTGACATTTTGTTCGTTGTATGCATGTGTGCTAGATATCAGGCTAAGCCTACTAAAAAGCACCTTGAAGCGGTTAAACGGGTCTTTCGGTATCTCCAAGGAACCATCAACATGGGACTTTGGTACCCGAAGGACACCGGTATGTCACTAACAGCCTATGCAGATGTTGACCATGCAGGTTGTCAAGATACACGTCAAAGTACATCTGGAGGTGTTCAGTTTTTGGGTGATAAGCTTGTGAGTTGGTCTTCAAAGAAACAAATGAGTACTTCTATATCCTCTACAAAGGCTGAATACATAGCCATGTCATCTTGTTGTGCTCAAATCCTATGGATGAGATCCCAATTATCTGACTATGGCTTTGAATTCAACAAAATCCCTCTGTTTGTGATAACAAAAGTGCCATTGCTCTCTTTTGCAACAACGTTCAACATTCAAGAGCAAAGCACATCGACATTCGACATCATTTCATTCGGGAACAAGTGGAAAAAGGTGTGGTAGAACTCTATTTTGTGAGGTCTGAATACCAGTTAGCAGACATCTTCACCAAAGCTCTTCCTAGAGAACGTTTTGAGTTTATCCTTCCACGACTTGGTCTAAAGAGTCTACAACCTGAAACACTCAAATGTCTTCAAGAGGAAGACGAGGAGTAAAGGTCTTTCTTCATCTATCTCTTGTATATATTTATTCAAAAAGCAAAATACAAAATTATAAAACCCACAAAAGAAAATAGTAAAATATAAAATTTCAAAAATCCATAAAAATTAGAAAATCTTGAAAAATCCCAAAAATATTGTTATTTTGTCATGTTTTTCTTAATTCGATATCATCTACGGACTTTGTGTTGACATTCAAAGAATGTCACGGGTTTTTAGATGTTCTTCGAATGTACATAAATTGCTTTAAAAAAAATAAAAAAAAAAAAAAAAAAGACGGAGAAAAATGGTGGTTTATTGTCATTTTAGTCAGTAACCCGTTTTAAAAAGAAAGAACAGAGCCATGCTTAATCTTATTTTGCAAATCTCATGCTCTGATTCTTAAAACAAATGTTTGTCACCAAAAAGACAAATGTTTCTTTCCAAATATTTTTCCGTCTAATGATTCTTCTGAAAAATATTTGTCATCTAATGAAAACAAAATTGTTTTGAAAATACCTCGGACTCTATTTTTGAAAATCATCCGGGCTTATCTTTGTCAAAATCTCTAACTCTCAATCAACAACTCATGTCATTGATTGAGGGGGAGAATGATTTCAATTCAATCAAAAAGGTTATTTTTCAAACAATTGGCACGTAAAAGAGCAAGGTCTACTTTTGGAAAATCAAAAAGAACAATGTTTTATACAATTGATTCAAGACCTTGGCTAATGTTATGTTTTCAAAAGATATTTATGCATGATTTATCAATGGAGTTTAAAGTCTCAAAATCCGATCCTTATCAGTAAAAATATTTTTCTAAATCAAGTCACTATTCTCCTCAAAAGTTCTCAAAATTTAATTTAAATCAATAGAGATCACAAATCTCAAAGGATTTGAAAATTTTGATCAGGGGAGAATTTGTGATTTAAATTGGATTTAAACTGATAATTCGATAAATGGTTTAATACTTGATTAACATGCTCCCTTCCCTACATGTGCCAAACGATTTCAAATTTTCCATGCACCTGTTAAGGGGGAGCATCTACATCAAACCAAAATGGATTAAAACGTGATTGATTTGTCTCTAAGTGCAGTTTTTCCCTAATATGTGCTAAACAATTTCAAAATCAGATGCACATATTGAGGGGGAGCAAATTTTTGAAAACCACATTCATTCCCGAAAATATCTTTAACTATATGTGAAACACTGATTTTGATCGGGAAATTAATGTCGATATTTTTAGAAAATAATTTATCAAAGAAGTGAATCTTCCTCTTACCTCCATGTGTCAAACTAATTTCAAATATTTGATGCACATGTTGAGGGGGAGCCGTTTTCTAAAAATATCAAAAAACGATTCAGGTACAAAATGCTTTGATAATATATCACAAGTACCTGGATTGATTTTCAAATGGTTTTCAATTGGTTCCAATGGCTGAAGAACAATACCAAAAAGACCGACCAAATTTACTTTATGTATGGTGATATAAGGATGGTTAGGTTAGGTATTCATTCCCACGATCCCGCCAGAGCCGGAGGAATCTACCCAGGGACAATCCACTAGATAGTGTAGAGTTCTTAGGTATGATGAAAAATAAAAAGGAGAAAAAATGAGATATGGGAAGAGTGCGGACTGAGATAGAGCTAGAACTGGAATAAACCCAACAAGGTTCTAGTAATGAAGTCTCGATAAGCACTGAAGGGGTTGAAGAATGAAAAAGAAATAAATGTGAAAAGGGTGAAAACAAATAGCCCTCCATTAATTCAACCATTAGGGCAGAAACCGGGTTCAATACATGTGCTACTGGTGTTTACTAAGGTAACAGTGGTATTGAAGACAAGACGTCATGGACCCAGTGACGCACTAAACTTCCCAAGCTACTCAAGTTCCTCTTAAAAGGACTTGTTTCATTCTCACGGGAACCTACATTATCTATCGACTTTCTCTTAGAGATGGTTGATATTGAAGAAGGAGACCCTCTCCTAGTCTCCGGCATAGGAACCAAATGTGCACAATTGAGTCTAGAGCCAGGAGATCATCAATAAATCTCATTAAGGACACAATCAATGAAGACTCTCTGTTTCACACAATGTGGAAAGAGAGAACATATTTTAAGAGTCCTACGCATTATCCTTGTGGTATTGCCAGAACATCTTAGTGATATGCAAACATATTCACAATAAAGATGGAAACCTTCTAGAGCCAACATCAAACAAGCTCTTGGTAGGTGGCATGTGAGATCTATCCAATAGATCGACCATGTGACAACTAAACAGAAACAATGGGGTGATTCAAAACTTTGATTCAATCCTGGTTCAGGTTATGGATTGACGGATACCTTTGAAAAACCGATCGTTGTGCCTAAAACTCTTTTCTCTAGCACATCGGCTGTGTATTAATATTTCAAAATAAAAGGTGTTTATGATTGATAATTGATTTTCCTTAAAACCTTCGTTGTATTGCAAAAACAATTTATATTGAGCAGTACACGATTGTTTTTCAAATCTCTTTTCATCAATCAGTGAATCTCAAATTCGCTGGTTCACTCACTCCGTGTTGTCTTCTTTGAGACGTTCCGGTTTGAGAATAGCTAGAGCAGCTGCGAAACCCTGTCAAGGAGATTCTTCGGAATTATACCTGATCACAGGCAGTACTTGTACTGATCAACGGGGGAACGTGGGTCGTGTACCTAAATTCAACGAAAGTGATCAAAGACACTTTCGTGCGCTTTATTGCTAACTGTTGTATGCAGGTACACCCAACGTTTGCATCTGATCAGAATGGAGAGGTCAATCCATAGCCACATGCTCACACATCACATACATTTCAAAAGAAATCATGATTAGTGCATCAATGACTCTGATATTCTTACTCCATGCTTCTGCTACGCTGATGCAAATATCATGATTCAACTAAAGCTTCCGCTACTCTGATGAGAAGAAATCATGATCCAGAATGTGAGCATGTTAGTCCACTATCACAACATCACATAATGTCAACACTACAATGGAAGAGTCAGAGATTTATGCAAGCTGGTGATCTCAAAGGTGGCTCAAAACTCTTCATCACGTGGATCAGTTAAAGACCTCCACTTGAATTATCCAAACATGCAATACATGAAGAATCAAAGACTACGAGCTACAAAGCAATGAACTTAAACAAGAATCCAAGAACAATCTTAATGTAATATCTGTTTGTATTCTGTGTAATTTGAGGTGACCTCCCTTAGGGGGAGATTGTTAGGATTTACAAAATCCAGTCGTTAAAGAGTCGGTCACCTCAAGTATATGTATTTGTTAGAAAGCTCATAGTCGTAGTCAAGTTATGTTAATAAGTAGTTTGTTTAGTAAGACCGTGGAGGACGGACGGGTCTTTACCCATTGTATGCCTGATCCATAGTCCGTAGGTGACGTTTATTGTAAGACACTATAAATACCCTCTACCTCCCAAAGGTAGAGGGTTGGAGCTTCAATACCATTTTTCTTTGTTTCACATAGTTCCCAACTCTCTTCCCTTTCTCTCTCTAGAACTTTCTCTCTCTAAACATTTTGTACGCCCCATATGTTATTGGTTTGATGTGTTTGTGAAATCCTATATCTTACACTTAGGTTTGTAATCAGCAAGGTTCGGTCCATATCCATTTGGATTTGGTTTAAAAGTAAACTTTTGAATAGTTGTGATTGAGTCACCATGTTTATAAACAACATTTCGAAATTCTTTGATTTTGTTTTGTAAGTCGACAATTTCTTCAAGATAGTCATCTATTTGTTTCCTTGAATGCTTTTTGTACTCACAGAACTGTTTTTGACAGGTTAACAACTCAGACTTGACTTTTTGAGTTTCAGAAGTGAGAGCGTTAAGTTGTTGTTTATGATCATATTTCAGTTATTCTATTTGAGACAACAAAGCATTCTTAGATGCAACTAGATCACCTATGTGTTTTTCCAAAGATTTTTCATTTTGGTAGGATTTAGCAAAAGCGACTTCAAAACCTTTCACGTTTTTCTTGTGTTTGAAAAATGTTGAGTTAGAATTTTAAGCATTCGTTATCCTTAGTCAGCAGTGCATTTTATCCTTAAATTGTGATTGATGTCAAGGCATTTTTCCATTCGAGATTTTTGGTCCGTAATTAAGGTCATGAGCTCAATATCTGGATTAGACACAGGTTCAGCTTGTTCAACATGAGTCTCAACATGATAATTATTTAGATCCTCAAATATAACCACAGAGTTAACTTGATTATCACTATTAACCATAAGGTCATCTTGATCGTCAAATATAACTACGAGATCTATTTGATTATCATCGGAATGAGATTTAGATGGCTCATGTTGAACACTCTGACCCTTGTCGAATGCAGATGTTGGTGGAGATATCATATCAGTAATGAATGTAGTTTGATCTGGTACATGAGACAAGCCGTCAGTGTCATACACTGGGCATGTGTCACTCATGTGGAGCTCTTGCATGTTTGCCATTAACATTACAGCTGCATTAGCCTGCAAGTCCTCCATGTCATCATCCGAATCTACATTTTCCATAAAGCTCGGTTCCTTGTTGGTAAGAGTTCCATCAGCTTCATCCTTGAGAGCCAAGAGTAAAGCCTCTTTGTGATAAGTGCTGCCTCTTGTCCTAGGCTTAGGGCATGCATTAGCCACATGACCCTTGTCATTACAGTTATAACAACGAAGACCGTTAACCCTATTCTGACCATTTCCCTGTTCAACCACATGAGCTCGTTGTTGTGGAGCACCCATGTTATTCCTTCCATTAGCATTAAACCCTTGACCACTACCCATCTGACGAACATTACCATGATTCTGAACTTCAACACGTCCATTGTTAACAACAGCTTGATTCCTTGTGTTTGATAAGGTACGAATGCGATTGTTGGATTTGTTGGAATATCGGCCGAAGGCTCTAGCAATCATGACAAACCCTTGTTGCAATGCATCGAAAGCTTCTGCATCCTCATTAGATTCATTGTAAAGTGCTTGAGCATTGTTGTTATTGTATGGAACCAATTGAGTTTCTTGTGATTGTTGTTGCTGTGAGGGATCGTAAGGTGTGATCTGAGCAGTTGGTTATGGAGGATTTGTAAAAACAGTTTGTAAGGTTGGAAATTGAGGATAACAAGCTTGAGCCCATAGAGCAAGAGTTTGATTATCCAGGAGTGAAGGTGAAACAGGAGCTCCACGGATGATTCTTTCTCTGTCAACTTCCTTTTGGTGGGGCTTCAAATAGTCATACAACAATCCGTATGTAGCATGATGAAGATTCTTCGCTTGACGGATGAAAATAACATACTTTTCCCAATCAGGACCAAGACTACTTAGGAACTTAGTGTTGACTGCAATTCTTGGCATAATGATATTGTGTTTATCCAAGTCATCGATGATGTCTGAGAACCGATGATGATATAACTCTAATGTCTCCCCTGGTTCAATTATGAAGTGTTCATAAGCTAAGTAGATTTTAGATTCCATGTCTTCTTGATTGAGTTCAGTGCCTTCCATAAGAAGATGAATGTACTCCCACATTGCTTTAGCAGTCTTCTGAGCATCAACACTACGGAGTATCGGATTGGGTAATCCCAAAAGGATATATTGCATAGCAATTTCATCAAATTCTAAGTGAAGAAGTTGATCAGTAGTAAGTTCATCAATACCGAAAATGTTGGTGATATCATCTCTTGGTGGATTGGCAGTCGGATCTCTGGGTACAGTGATAGTAGGCATCTGAAATGGACCTTCAAGGATGACCTTCTGTAAGAACTTTCCATGCGGCTTCTTTAGATCACAAAACCTAAAGAACCTTATCACCCACTGATCGTAGTTTCCGAGAGTGAGCATTGGAGGTCTGTCAAGAGATCCAGCTTCATGAATGGATTGTTGGCTACTTAAAGCTTCACACATCTTTGCAAACCAAGACGGTTCCTTCATAGCATACTTGGATGGATGTTGATTTTGAAAGTTTGTGTAAGGTTGTACTTGAAGACTATCATTTGTGGTGGAATTGCTCCTTGAGGAAATTGTTGTTGAATTTGTTGCATTTGTTGTGGTGATGGTGGAGGATATTGTTGATAAAGTTGTTGTTGTTGTTGTTGTTGTTGTTGTTGTTGTTGTTGTTTGTTGTTGTTGTTGTTGAGGATATATATGAGGAAAGTAGCTAGAGTATGGTGGTTGAGACATCTTGAAACTTGTGTTGATGATGGATCTTTGTAGTCGAATGAAACTTTGTTGATGAAGTATCCTTATGCGTAGAAAACCAGCTTATGCAAGGAAAATACCTTAAGCGTAAAAACACCAACTTACGCGTAACAATAGAGCTTACGCGTATACTTGAGAAACAATTAGCTTAGGCGTAAACCAAAGGCTTAGTAGTAGAATGCTTATGCGTAAGATTAGCTTATGCGTAAGACTAGGCTTAGGCGTAAGACAATGCTTAGGCGTAAAGAATTCTACGCGTTAGTGATTAGCTTAGGCGTAAAACTAAGGTTTTGCCCAAAAATCCTTTACACTTATACCAGTGTAAAAGATATCCAAAGTCGAAGTGTTTTTAGGCTTATCCAAGCAAGAAAACACTGAGTAAACCAACAGCACTGAAGATCAAGCGTTAAGAAGCTTATGCGTAGACTTTGAATTCTTACGAGTAAAACTAGAGTTTTACTATGCGTAGGAACTTCCAATCTTAACCAAAACTGATTTTTAAGCACAAAAATGTTTAGAAACCTGATTTTTATGATGAAAAAGCTTCAATATCACCAAAATTTCACAAAAGTATGAAACTTGATGATCCAACCCACTTTTTCACCTTACGCGTAACAAAGAGTACACGAATGAAAACAAGCTCAAAAACACTTCTACACACGTAAAGTTTCAAACTTTATGCTAAAAACTTAAACTTTCACACCAAATAAACCTTAAAGTAAAAGAATCTTGAGTTTGAAAGTGTAAAAATTGAAGCTTTATGCGTATGAAAGTTTTGTTACAGAAACCCACGCGTATACTTTTCAAAAAAACCTTCAAAAAACAAAATGTTTCACCCAACTAGATGGCGAATGATACCACTGTTATGGCACAAACTCATAAACCATCTAGTCTAGTCATAGATGTACGACACATCCATGATACCCGTTATGTTTTGTCGCCCAACATAACAAACCTTGTGTTTTATGGCACAAACACATAAACCATCTAGTCCAGTCATAGATACAAGAATATGATACTAGACAATATACAAGACAATGTGTCTAATGGATATGAAATCCTAAACTAAACATCAAGAACACAAAGCATGATGTAGTTAGTCTTCTATGAATGAAGATGACAAGTTTCCCAAGCTTGTTGTAGAAGATCTTGTAAGATATAGGATTTCACAAACACATCATACCAAGATTAAAAGAGGCGTATAAAATGTTTAGAGAGAGAAAGTTTTAGAGAGAGAAAGAGAAGAGAGTTGGGAACTATGTGAAACAAATAAAAATGGTATTGAAGCTCCAACCCTCTACCTTGGGAGGTAGAGGGTATTTATAGTGTCTTACAAGATACGCTACCTACGGGCTGTGGATCAGGCATACAGTGGGTAAAGACCCGTTCGTCCTCCACGGTGTTACTAAACTAAATACTAATTAACATTAAATAACTACAATTACGAGATTTCTAACAATTACATATACTTGAGGTGACCGACACTTTAATGACTGAATTTTCTAAATCCTAACAATCTCCCCCTAAGGGAGGTCACCTCATAATACAAAGAATACAAACAGATATTACATTAAGATTTTTCTTGGATTCTTGTATAAGTTCTTTGCTCAGTAGCCCGTAGTCTTTGATTCTTCATGTTTTGCATGTTCGGTTAATCCAAGTGGAGGTCTTTAACTGATCCACATGATGATGAGTTTTGAGCCAATTTTAAGATCTTCAGCTTCCATAAATCTCTGACTCTTCCTTTGCAGTGTTGACATTATGTGATGTTGTCACATTGGACCGACATGCTCACATTCTGGATCATGATTTCTTCTCATCAGAGTATCGGAAGCTTTAGTTGATTCATGATATTTGCAGCAGCGTAGCAAAAGTATTGAGTGAAAATATCAGAGTCGTTGATGCACTTATCATGATTTCTTTTAGAAATGAATGTGTTGTGTGAGCATGCGGCTATGTATTGACCTCTCAATTCTGATCAGCTGCAAACGTTGGGTGTACCTCCACACAACAGTTAGCAATAAAGTGCACGAAAAATGTCTTTGATCACTTTTGTTGAATTGAGGTACACGGACCACGGTTCCCCGTTGATCAGTACAAGTACTGCCTGTGATTAGGTATAATTCCGAAGAATCTCCTTGACAGGGTTTCGCAGCTGCTCTAGCCATTCTCAAACCGGAACGTCTCAAAGAAGACAACACGAAGTGAGCGAATCGGCAAATCGTGTATTGCATATCAGAAAGAGTTTTCGCAATACAACGAAGGTTTTATATGAAAAATCAATTTTCAATCAGAAACACCTTTTGATATTTGAAAATGTGATACACAGTCGATGTGTTATAGAAAAATGAATTTTTGCGCACACCAACTGGTTTTTCAAAGGTATCCGTCAATCCATAACCTGAACCACGATTGATTCATAACTTTGAATCGCCCCATTGTTTATGTTCAGTTGTCACATGGTTGATCCATTGGATAGATCTCACATGCCACCTACCAAGAGCTTGTTTGATGTTGGCTCTAGAAGGCTTTCCATCTTCATTGTGAATGTTGGGAATTCTATGAAGTAGGAATTCTGCTGAAAATAACGCTGAAGGAATCTGCTGAAGTACATGGATTCTGCTGAAGGAATCTGCTGAAGTACATGGATTCTGCTGAAGAAGGAATACTGCTGAAGTTATATTACAGTATAGTTGGTTTCTACGGATATAGATATTCCGTATTTTTATTAGTTTGTTAGGATATGCATGAGCTAATTTAGGTAGTGATATGCATTTATTTTATATTATTGTTTATTTAGGGTTCCTTGTGTATAAAAGGAACTGATAGCTTTTGTTTTACATAACTCTAACTCTGAGAAAAATATTCCAGAGAAACACATTAAGAGATAGTGAAAAAGATCCATAGAGGATCATTGTTTCTTGAAGAAAAACCTTGTTTGTAACTTTGATTGTGTTAATTATTATCCGCTGTGCATCTGTTCAATCATTGTTATCATACCCTAGTTGAGTCAGGATCTTGTATTCAACAATTGGTATCAGAGCGGGTGGCTCTTGATCTAGGGTTTATAAGGTTTTCCTCTAATTAGGGTTTATACCCTAATTGATCTGTGGTTTGTAGCAGCAGTCGTTAAAAAAATAAGGAGGCAGCAGATTGAATCAGCAGGTGTAAAGATTCTGTTGTGATTGATCATTCACATAAGGCGGCGGCAAGTGGTATAATTCTTTTACTTTTATGATTGGTCATTCACATTTAATTCTGTTATGCTTGGTGGTATTCTCGTCGGAATTAGTTTTGATTGGTCGACTATATTCATTGTCTCGTGATATATTGGGGATGCTTGGTGAATTTTAGGCATTATACTCATTAATTAGTAACTGGTCATAGTACTGGTTATTTACTATTCGTATACTGTACATGATCACAAGCTCCTACTAGTCAAACAATTATTCTTGGTCTCACTCGTTTGACTGATTACGTGGGATACTGGGATGATTTAATTGAGGTCAAATATTACGGCATCTTTGTGTGGTGATTATTTTCATTCGATACCCATTCACGTGTGGATATAATATTGGTCTAAGTTGTCGCGTGAGTATATTCCTATTCATGAAAAAGAAGCAGGTCACGTGAGTATATTCCTATTCATGAAAAAGAAGCAGGTCACGTGAGTATATTCCTATTCAAATTGGTTTGGCTGGATCGAATGTGGAGCGACATATGTTTGTTATTGTGGTCATTACCTGTGATTGGTCTGCGGTGCATTTAATTGGTCCCACGTATTACGTGACTGTTTGATATTCAGAAGTATTGGTTGCTACTGAAGTTATTGTGGATCTGTACTACTGTTACATTATTGTTTCTGGTATATTGAGTTTGGTTCTTGCTGGTCACATAAATTAATTGCTGCATTCCGCTCTTTACAAATCTCTCAACCAAACTTCTCTCCACACCTTTAAAATGGTAGAATTTGATAATAATAGGGATGATGTTATGTTTCCTTATTTGATGAATGATGAATACGATGTCTGGGCTAAGAAGATGGAACAATGGATCATGAATAATGATATGAATATCTGGAAGGTGATCCAAAATGGCAACTGCTTGAAAAGAACTGGAATGGATCGCGATGGAAAAATCTTTATTCATCCTCCAACGACTACAGATGAACACATTGCTGTACAAAGAGAGTCAAAGGCCAGAACTACTTTGCTTAAATCTATTCCTGTTGATCATGTAGCAGATTTTCGTTATATGGATGATGCAAGTCGTATATGGAATGCACTCAAAGAAAGGTATGGTGGAAAGGCTGAATTCAAGAAGATGAGCAAGGAAGCTGATGTTGCAGGTTATGCTGAAGAACTTGCCAGTCCACACTTTGCATTCATGGGCATCTCTCAGGTACAAAATTGTGTGTTTGGTTGTAGAGAAAAATATAATGAACTTAAAGAAGCATATGATATTTTGAAACCTAAATATAATGAATGCTATGTTGAAGTTGAAGCTTATAAACAGGCATTAAAAACTTTAGAAAGACAAAAGGTTTGGTTTCAAAAGAATCATTTGGCTTATGAAGAAAAGATAAGAGTGTTAGAAAGAGATCTAACTAATGCTCAAAATGAGTTAAAATATTCTGAGAAAGAAAGAGTTAAGGTAGTTTCTGAAAACCAAGTGCTACAAGAGAAACTAGATGAGGAAATAGCTAGACATAAAGAATGGTTAATTTCAGGAAAAATCTAGCTAGAGAGATATATAGTAGTCAATCTGAGACCTCTACAATTGGTTTAGGTTTTAAACAGTATGTAGGATTAGAAGCTAGGTATGATGGACGTAAAACTACACCAACAGGCTTAGCTAATTATGTAAAAGAAGGTGAATTACATGCTATCCCTGGTCCTATTAGAGGAGAATTTATGCCTGTTGACCTTTCTATTACAGTTGACTTTGATGGATCACACCATTTATATGGCAAAAAGTCAAGTGACTTGCCAGACCATAGTAGCAAAACTAATGACTCTGTCTCTTGTTCCGAAAGTGACAAGTCGTCAGACCTAAAGTCCACTGACTATGCCTCATGTGATTCAAGTGAAAAGTCTGACTCACCTAGGCACACACCCAAGACCACACCCATGTCCAAAGTAGCTAATGCTGAGCCCAATATTGCTGAACCCAAAACAAAGCCAGTTACTTATTCTATTAAACACAATTTTGCTGCTAGTTCTGTTTCTGATAAGTTTAAATGTAATAAACAAAGTTGTGTTAAGAATAAGTCTTTTAAGAAGAAATCTTGTTTTGTGTGTGGTAGTAAACTCCATCTTATTAAAGACTGTGATTATCATGAGAAAAAGATGGGTGTTTCCTCTGGCCATAAAACTTCTAGACCCACATGGACTAATGTTGCTAGTATTCCTCCATTTGTTCCCAAAGCTGCACATGTGAGAGCAGGTAAACCAGTTCCCACTGGTAAACCAAAGGTGTATGCATCTGTTTCAGCTGACAGGCTTAATAGGCCTTTTCCAGTTCCCTCTGGTGGAGGATCTTCTTCACCAGTTACCACTGGTTGGTGGAACAGTAATGCTAGACTTAGGCCCTATAGACCTACTAGTTCTTATTTTCAGTAATATACACCTTATGTATCTCATCTGAATATGGCACATGGTGGAGTTAGAGTGGCAACTACTGTTAAGCCCTCAAAAGGTTATTCTTGGAAAACTCAAAGGAAAGGTTCATTCTGGGTACCCAAGAACAATAGTCCTTGTCAAGTGCATTGATTGAGGGGAGGCCTAAGCCTAAGGGGAGACTTATTGTTGTATTTTTTGTATTTTAACCATTTTTGCAACTGTTGAATCCTCATAAGCCTAAGGGGAGGCTTAGTGTTTCTGCTGACACTACAACTGTCTTTGGTTTCTACTGATGCTTGATGGTTTATTTTCCATGTTTTGGTTATTTTTTTATTTTTTCTTTATTTTATATTTCGTTTTAAAAATAAATAAAAAAAAAAAAAAAAAAAAAAAAAGAAGCTCTAACCTGTCTGTGTTCAGTTTCTACTATTTCTTGATGAGGTTTTGGTGTTGGTTAATAACCACACAACTAATGGTTTTCACCTCACCATGTCTTTCTGACACAAGAGTTGACTAGCCCACAGGATTATGGCTTGTGGTAAAGGCAGCGGAAATCCATAAATGGTAATCAACTCACCATGATGATGACGACATTCCATCAAAGAGTTGGCTAGTCCAAAAGCAAACAGTTTTTGGTAAAGACATCTTAATTCCGTTGATAGTTGCTGATTTACTAAAAATCAGAGGGTTATCAATGTACCCTGGTCTCACACACCAAACATTGGCTAGTCCGAGCAAACGGCTATGGTAAAGACATTTCAATCCGTTCATGGTTGCTGATTTGCTAATAAATCGATGGTTATCGGGTACATAGTTTTCGAACTTAAAAATTTGGCTACTCAAGTAGTGATGGCTATTGGTAAAGAGACATCAAATCCATTATTTTCAATGATTCACATCTCACAGGTGTTAACACACCGGGATGTGATGAGAATAGTATGAAACTAATATGTTTTGATGTACATGTTGTCATTTATTGCTGCAAAGATCTGAAGTTTCAAAGTTTTGTCATCATAGAGATGTTACTATTTTGGTTCTTTGCTGCTGATGTTCGAGTACAATCCTCTTGTTCTGCACTTTTAAAGACATATCAGGAAACGAAACTTAAACCAAGTCAAATTCCAGTTTAGGGGAGGATCATTGTTGAAACCAAGATCCTGACTCAACTAGGGTATGATAACAATGATTGAACAGATGCACAGCGGATAATAATTAACACAATCAAAGTTACAAACAAGGTTTTTCTTCAAGAAACAATGATCCTCTATGGATCTTTTTCACTCTCTCTTAATGTGTTTCTCTGGAATATTTTTCTCAGAGTTAGAGTTATGTAAAACAAAAGCTATCTGTTCCTTTTAAACACAAGGAACCCTAAATAAACAATAATATAAAATAAATGCATATCACTACCTAAATTAGCTCATGCATATCCTAACAAACTAATAAAAATACGGAATATCTATATCCGTAGAAACCAATTATACTGTAATATAACTTCAGCAGAATTCCTTCTTCAGCAGAATCCATGTACTTCAGCAGATTCCTTCAGCAGAATCCATGTACTTCAGCAGATTCCTTCAGCGTTATTTTCAGCAGAATTCCTACTTCACAGAATTCCCAACAGTGAATATGTTATCACATCACTCAGATGTTCTGGCAATACCACAAGGATAATGCGTAGGACTCTTAATATATATATTCTCTCTTTCCACATTGTGTGAAACAGAGAGTCTTCATTGACAGTGTCCTAATGAGATTTATGGATGATCTCGTAGCTCTAGACTCAATAGTGCACATTTGGTTCCTATGCCAGAGACTAGTGAGAGGGTCTCCTTCTTCAATATCAACCATCTCTAAGAGAAAGTCGATAGATAATGTAGGTTCCCCGTGAGGATGAAACAAGTCCTTTTAAGAGGAACTTGAGTAGCTTGAGAAGATGTAGTGCAGTGCGTCACTGGGTCCATGACGTCTTGTCTTCAATACCGGTGTTACCTAGGTAACAGCTAGTAGCATATGAATTGAACCCGGTTTCTGCCCTAAGGTTGAAATAATGGAGGGCTATTTCTTTTCACCCTTTTCACATTTATTTCTTTTTCATTATTCAACCCCTTCAGTGCTTACCGAGACTTCATTACTAGAACCTTGTTGGGTTTATTCCAGTTCTAGCTCTATCTCAGTCCTCACTCTTCCCATTTCTCACTTTTCTCCTTTTTTCATCAAACCTAAGGACTCTACACTATCTTGTGGATTGTCCCTGGGTAGATCCCTCCGGCTCTGGCGGGATCGTGGGAACGCATACCTAACCTAACCATCCTTATATCACCATACATAAAGTAAATTTGGTCGGTCTTTTTGATATTGTTCATCTGCCATTGGAACCAATTGAAAACTATTTGAAAATTAATCCAGGTACTTGTGATATATTATCAAAGAATTTTGTACCTGAATTGTTTTGATATTTTATAAAAACGCTCCCCCTCAACATGTGCATCGTATATTTGAAATCATTTTGGCACATGAAGGCAAGAGGAAGAATTCACTTCTTTGATCAATATTTTCTAAAAATATCGACATCACATTCCCGATCAAAATTAGTGTTTCAAATACAGTTAAAGATATTTTTGGGAAAGGATGTGGTTTTCAAAAATTTGCTCCCCCTCAATATGTGCATCGAGATTCTAAATCAATCACAATTCAATCCTTATTGGTTTGATTTAGATGCTCCCCCTTAACATGTGCCTAGAAAATTCTAACAGCTCTTGAAATCGTTTGGCACATGAAGGGAGGAGAGCTTGTTAATCGCTTATAAAACCATTTATCGAATTATCAGTTTAAATCCAATTAAATCACAAATTCTCCCCCGATCACAATTTTCAAATCCTTTGAGATTTGTGATCTCTATTGATTCAAATTAAGTTTTGAAAACTTTTGAGGAGAATAGTGACTTGCTTTTGAAAAACATTTTAACTGATAAGGATCAGATTTTGAGACTTTAGACTCCATTGTTCAAACATGCATAAATATATTTTGAAAACATAACAATAGCCAAGGTCTTGAATCAATTGTATAAAACATTGTTCTTTTTTATCGTCCAAAAGTAGACCTTGCTCTTTTATGTGCCAATTGTTTGAAAATAACCTTTTTGACAGATTTGAAATCATTCTCCCCCTCAATCAATGACATGAGTTGTTGATTGAGAGATGGAGATTTTGTCAAATAATAAGCCCAGATGATTTTCAGAAATATGGTCCAAGTTATTTTCAAAGCAATATGTTTTCATTAGATGATAAATATTTTTCAGAAGAATATTTAGAAGGAAAAATATTTGTGAAAGACACATTTGTCTTTTTGCTGACAAACATTTGGTTTTTAGAATCCGAGAATAAGATTTAAAAAACAGATAAAGCATGGCTCTGCTCTTTCTTTTTAAACACAGGTTATTGTCTGAAATAACAGTAAGCCACCATTTTTCTCCATCTCAATTTTTTTTTAAACAATTTATGTACATTCGAACTTCATCTAAAGACCCGTGTCACTTTTTGAATGACTACACAAAGACCGTAGATAAAATCGAATAAAAGGATCAAGGCCAAAATGACAATTTTTTATTTTATTTTATTTTTTTTTTTTTGAAAATTTTCAGATTTTTAAATTTTTTTGGATTTTTGAAAATTTTATATTTTTCTTTGTTTTATCTTTTTGATGAAAATATGTACAAAGAATAGATGAATAGATACCTTTACTCCTCTTCTTCCTCTTGAAGACGTTTGACTGTTTCAGGTTGAAGACTCTTAAGTCCAAGACAGGGAAGAATAAACTCGAAACGTTCTCGAGGGAGTGCTTTAGTGAAGATGTCTGCTAGCTGATATTCAGTTCTCACAAAGTATAGTTCTACCACACCTTTGCCACTTGTTCCCGAATGAAATGATGTCGAATGTCGATGTGCTTTGCTCTAGAATGTTGAACGTTGTTGCAGGAGAGAGCAATGGCACTTTTGTTATCACAGTACAGAGGAATTTTGTTGAAGTCAAAGCCATAGTCAGATAGTTGGGATCTCATCCATAGGATTTGAGCACAACAAGATGACATGGCGATGTATTCAACCTCTATAGACGATATTGACGTACTCATTTTTTTCTTAGAAGACCAGCTTACAAGTTTTTCTCCCAAGAATTGAGCACCACATGATGTGCTTCGACGTGTATCTTGACACTCTGCATGGTCTGCATCTGCATATGCTGTTAGTGACATGTTGGTGTCCTTCGGATACCAAAGTCCCATGTTAATGGTACCTTGGAAATACCGAAAGACCCGTTTAACCGCTTCAAGGTGTTTTTTGGTAGGCTTAGCCTGATATCTAGCACACATGCATACAGCGAACAGAATATCAGGTCTACTGGCTGTGAGGTACATTAGGGATCCAATCATACTACGATATTTCATTTGATCTACCATGATCCCTGAGTGGTACTCATCCAGTTTGGTACGCTCTACCATGGGAGTGTCAACGGTGTCACAAGTGTCAAATCCAAATTTCTTTAAAAATTTCATTAGCATATTTAGATTGATTGATAAAAATGCCTCTGGGACTTTGTGAAATTTGTAATCCTAAGAAAAATGACATTTGTCCCATCGTAGACATTTGAAATTTGGAGCCCATTTCATTTGAAAAACGGTCACATTCAGTAGGGTCGGTCGAGGCAAAAATAATATCATCTACATAGATTTGAACATGGATTAAATGTTTGCCTGACTTCTCGGTGAACAATGTGGGATCCACTGCTCCTTTGTTGAATCCAGAGAGATAAGAGGAACTTTGACAGAGTATCATACCATGCCCTTTGAGCTTGTTTCAGACCATAGAGAGCCTTCTTTAGGCGATAGACGTGAGTAGGACTTTCAGGATCCACAAAACCTTCTGGTTGATTGACGTACACAATTTCTTTCAGATCTCCATTAAGAAAGGCAGTCTTTACATCCATTTGATAAACCACCATGTTCTTACTAGCAGCATTAGCTAAGAAGATTATGATTTCCTCAATACGTGCAACTGGAGCAAATGATTCCTCAAAGTCAATACCCTCCTCTTGACGATATCCTTTTGCAACGAGTCTTGCCTTGTTCTTTAATACATCCCCATGCTCATCAAGTTTCACTTTGAAGATCCATTTGAGAGCAATGATCATAGCACACTCAGGAGCTGGTACTAATTCCCAAACATCAAGTCGGTCAAACTCATGAATTTCTTCCTGCATTGAAATAACTGTCCTCTGACATTGCGGTTTTGACATCTTTTGGTTCGACCTTTGATAGTATGGAATTGAAGAAGCACCTTAAGGCATCTGTTATAAGTTTTTTACGGGTGGATACCGGACGAGAGGGATTCCCAATGATATTATCCAATGGATGATCATGTGTCCATTTTCTGAAATGCTCGTGTGGTTGTGGTTGAGGAATTGATGTAACAGAGTTGTTTTCCCCTGATGAAGATGGTTCAGATGATGGATCATGGGCAAAAATATTTTCAAAAGGTGCATCTTCTGAAGTGGCAAAATGATTTTCTTCATTTGTGACTGCAGCAACGTTTCCAGTATAAACGCTTGTAGATTGAAGAGTTGATGATGATGAAGAATGATCTGCAGAAGGCACTTCATGAGATAACGTCATAGAGATGGATGGATTGACATTGTTGGATGGATTAGGAGCAGCCTCTGTTGAAGTAGTAGAGTGGATGTTGTCCTGAGATTCAAAGTATTCATCAAACATTGGATTAAAAAATTTCTTCACATCTTCTTCCGAGGGTGGTACATACGGTACTGCAGATGAGGGATTCTGTACAAGGGAGGAACTAATGGGACTACTTAATGAAAGTTGTGAGGCGGGTCTGGAACTGGATTGTCCTGGAGCCATTTGACCGGTCAGCTCATCGAACGTAACGTGAATTGTTTCCATGATATTTCGGGTTCTTTTGTTGTAGATTCGGTATCCTTTTCTGTTTGGTGCATATCCTACAAACACCCCAATGTCCGCTTTAGCTTTCAGTTTACCTAAATCTTGACCCTCATTAGTTGGGTAACACAAAGCACCAAACACGCGAAGGAAGGATAGATCAGGTTTTCAATTGTGAATAAGTTCATATGGAGTTTTTCCATGAGTTGTGTGAATTAGGGATTGATTTTGGGTGTAGCATGCAGTGGCAATGGCTTCGGCCCAGAGAAATGTTGGAACCTTTGAATAAATCAGCATTGTTCTTGCGGCTACCACAATAGTTCGATTTCGTCTTTCAACTACATCGTTTTGTTGAGGAGTTCGTGGAACACTTCTTTGATGACTGATTCCAACACTTTCATAATACTCACTAAGTTCTTTATTAACAAACTCAGTTCCATTGTCAGTTCGGATGATTCTAACAGTCTTGTTAAGTCGAACCTGCAGCTGTTTGATAAGTTTAATGATGACATCTGGAGTTTCATCCTTTTTCCTCAAGAACTTAACCCAAGTGAATCGAGAGTAGTCATCAACCACGACTAACACATATTTCTTCCCGTTAATTGTTTGCACTCTCATAGGTCCGCACAAATCCATATGAATAGTATGAAGAACTTCCATAACTGAGTTTGTGGGTTTGGGTTTGTGGGCATATTTCCTGCTTTTTCCCAATTGGCATGCTGAACAAAGATGATCCTTTTCATACTTTAATCTAGGTAAGCCTCTTACTAAGTCCTTTCTAGAAAGATCATTAATGGTGGTGAAGTTCAAGTGATTGAGACGACGATGCCATAACCATGACTTTGTTTTCGAAGCCTTTGACAACAGGCAGATTGGAGAAGACTTCATCATATCTTCAATAGAGATGGTGTATAGGTTTGTTCCACGTGTTCCTCTTAAAAGTTCCACACCATCAAGTTCTCTAACGAAGCAAGTATGTTTTCTAAAAGCCATCTCTAGATCGGAATCACAGAATTGACCAACAGAGAACAAATTATGACCAAGACCTTCAACATAGTATACCCTGGAGATCGCACTACTTCCAACAACATAATCTCCATAACCCAAAATAGCTCCAAAATGATCATTTCCGAATCTAACAGTCCTGATGAATTTACTCACGAAGTTCACGAGCCTGACGGTCTCTAGTCATATGCTTGGAACAGCCTGAGTCCAAGTACCATAGAACGATTTGAACGACCTGCAGTTGAACACAAACAAGAATGGATAACTGGATAATTGCGATCCCCATGCAAGAATGGGTTCCATTTGGTTAGTGACAATGATTGGAACACCCACATCAGAAGCAGAATCAATGGAATCACTAGGGATAGATGCAGTGCTACATTAGACCTATTCAAAGTATGTTCACTTCTTAAAGTAATAGTTCTACCGGTAGGCATCCATTTCCTAATGGGCATTGACTTAGATAATTTAGGGCACAACTCATTAAGATTAAATTTGCGGCCAGTAAGTATCCACTGATAACCTACATTACTAAATTTTCTTCCCGTGGGTTTCCAATGTTTTCTAACCTTCTTCCGCCTTTGCTTTCTAGCCTTCTTAAATTGATTTTTGGCATTAACAAGTTTAACTGGGTGTTTAACAGCATTAGTAATAGAAACCAAATCATTCACACCACATACATGATTAGTAACAGAAACCAAGCAATCATCATTACATGTTTTGCCAAAAGTAGCAGAATTCGCATTAATTACAGCATGCTTAGAGCTAACACTAGAATCAACACGATTCGTTTTATTCAACATAGTTTCATTCTTCCTAAGGTGATCTTGTACTCTCTTCCACTGAACATTCCTAGCTTGCAAGGTCCTATCATTCTTTGTGTTTCCTTGAGGCTTTGACCTGCTCGCTTTGGTGACACTTTTACTCCGTAGAGGGAATGGGAAAGTTAGTTGGTTTTGCTACTTTTTGCATTTCAGGTTTAGAAGTGCTGGGATCTGGACTACTTGAAGGCACATTAACGTTCACTTTCTTAACACTGGGCATAGAGCAAGGCATCACAGCTTTATCTTTCTCACATAAGGATTTAGAACATGTTGCTCTTAAACATTCTAACACGATCCGAGATTGTTTTGCCTGAATGCAAGCAAACCTAATTTCACTATCAAGTGGCTTATTTATGTGATCCTCTTCTACAATCTCACAGAGACATTCTAGACTATCCTTAAGGTGAAAGAAATAGTTATGAAACATAAGTTCGTTATTTCTAAGATGAGGAGGAATGTATTTAACAGTCACAGTATATTTAGAGTGTGCAGATGACTTTGACGCAACATTCTCATTAAAGACAAGTGGCATTTTCCCTTTTACCTGACTCTTCAGATTCTCAATTTCCTTTTGTAACGAAGTTATTTTTTCATTGTTTTTGTCACGAGTGACTTTCATTGAATCGTATAACTCTTTGAAGTGTCATTTGATCTTTTCATTTTCTTCTAGAAAACTCTTATTTTCTTGTTGTAATACATTAATGATGTTTTGAAGATTAAAGTTCTGAGAAAATTCAGAATCTAAAGGAGGAGGCATTTGGGAGCCAATCACATTGTTCTTTTCACCCTTTAATTGTGAAATTTTGGCTTTCAACTTTCTGATCGTGTTACATTGAGCTTGAATATGTTCGTCACGTTTGTTTATTTCAAAAACTGCATCAAACTCTGGAACATTTGAGGATGTCTTGATGTTTGAGGTTTTGACATTTTCTTTGAGATGTTGATATTTTAGTTGCAAATCAAAATGTTCAACTTCTAGCTTAGAAAAATGTTTTACCAAATTATCGTGATCATCTTGGTCAATTTTCTCATTTAGTTTTGAGTTTTTGTTTTCAAGCTCAATGACACGATCATGTGGAAACTCTCAAAGCAAACAGATAATTCATGAAATTGAGAAGAAGTAATAGAATGCTTAGTAACAGTATAAAACACATCTTGAGCCATACAACTCAATACTAAGTTCTCATTTAAGATATGCAGATTCTTCCTTTTAATTTCATTATATTTTAGTTCCTGTTCTTAATCATTGACCTCAACTATCATTGCATCAAATTCCTTTTCCATTTCTTTAATATCTGAGTCTATCCCTTTTGAAGACTCTCAAATTGACCTTTTAATTGTTTAAAGAAAGGTATGACCTCCGTTAAATAGCATTCTTTAGTTTGCTCAAAACCCCTCTCCCCTTCAGTTATTCCTGTAGGTGTGATTCTTTTCTTACATGTCTTCTCAAAATCAACGAATAGTTGATAAACAACATACAGGCTGATTAAGGTCTTGCTCTTAGTGGGAATAGATCTAGGAACTAAAGGCATTGTTGTATTCGTAGGATACAAAGTCGCTGGAGGCATTTTCCTAAGGGGAGTGTTTGTTTTAACAAGTGCATTAGCTTTTTGCATATCTATGTCCTTTTTCCAAAAAACTTGTTCTAGGGTTAATAGAGTTTAAGGCTTAAACATGTTCAGGGAAATCCAATTTTCTTTAGTGTAGTCATGGGGTTTGAACGTTATGTTTTGCTTTTTACACTCAGGATCTTTTAGCTTCTTATCCATTTTCTCCCTAGAGGCTTCTTCAAATTTTCTATCCTCTTCCGTGCTTCCAATACATGATGGTGTTTGCCTTGGCTTGAGGATCTCATTACCATCATATACAATTGTATGGAAAGCTTTAGCCTTTTACAATACGGGATTTGGTTCCTCTACTAGGGAATACTATGCTTATCGCTAAGACTATGTGCTTAGTGATCATGTGAGCAGTCCGAATGGTATTCCCTTGTACGTACAACTTGTTTTCAAGCTTGTTTTTCAAAGTTTTAGGTTGGAAAAATCGTTAAAAGTTTTGATTCCTTAGCATTAAATTCTGTTTGAGCACTTTAACATTTTCTTGAAGTTCTGCTTTGCTTAACAGCTTTGTTTAGTTTGTCTTTTAAGGAATCTAAATCTTGTTTTAATATTTCCTCCCTAAAATTACTTTTTCTAATAATTGTATGCATCTGGTCATCCATTTCCTGCTCACAGGTAGTTAACTCAAACTTAGCGCGTTGTTCATAAATGGCAACTTGTTCTTTATAGGCATTCAGTTCAGAGATAACAGAATCATCAGGGGCACATGCAGTGTATTCATCAAAAACATAGTCATCATTGACTACATAAGATGCATCACTTGGTACGATCTCACTTTCACTTTGTATCACATATTGATCATATGGGACAATATTACTATTACCCACATTATCAATATATGATTCATTAGTTTCATGTGATTGTACTTTGTTATGCATCTCTTGCTCATCAACTTCATCGTATAGTTTTAATACCTCTGAGATGATTGAATATTTGGATGGACCAGCCTGCTAGGTGATGAGACTTTTGGAGTGACCATTGGTGAAATGCTAGCCATAAAGATTGTCTGGTCAGTAGGTTCATCATCGACATCAGAGTCAAATGCATCACAATCAGCAACTTGAAAGGCATTTTGATGATTGTGACCTATTTCTTGAATTGGCTGCTCATCCACATCAGCATCATAGGTTTTGGCATTTCCCAAAGAAGAAACAACAACTCTTATTCATCCAAAACCGCTCAACTGTCCGAAGCTTGCACCAGCAGATCTTGTCCTGAATTACTCTGCATTTTGAGGCTTTTGGAGATGTGTAGTTCCTTGCAATATGTCCTTCACCACCACAGTTGTAGCACTTGATTGGCTTTCCTTGTCCTTGATTTGCATTCTTCCACGATTTGATTAATCACATACCCTCCACCTACTCCACCCTTTCCTTGTTCATACTGTCTTCCTTGCACTGGTTGCACCATGATCTTACCATCTCTGACAATAGCATGATTGTGTAGATTGTATGCAGTTCTGATGTCATTGTTAGTGTGTGGAGTGAGGTTCAGATTTTGCTTGACCATAAGAGCCAGTTGATTGATAAAGTATTCCATGGTTGCTTCAGCATCAGGTTGCTTAAACCTTGGATCAGGAATGAGTTTGTGATTATGATGGCTTCCACCGTGGTTTTAAATTTATAATGAAGAATTACCAGTTAACTAGGAACACATTCGGGCAATTATACCCTAGTCAAGTTGTAGTATAGCATATGGTAAATCAAGGTCGTCCCAAGAGACTTGGTTGCACTACAAGTGTCGTTTGTTTGTTTAAGCAAGTAACAAGTTGATGGTTATGATTGTCACATATCAAACCAACAAGAAAAGCAATATAAGAACAAGCAAGTATCAAGGTCGTGGTTATGATTGTCACATATCAAACCACTAAGAAAAGCAATAAGAACAAGCACACAAAGAACATACATGTTTAGACAAATGATCACAAGGATATTAGGATGTTTAGTTTGGAAAACATATCATTAAAGATAATCTATATGAACTATAGAACCCATAATAATAGTTTAGTGTTTTATAAATCAAATACACATAAACCTCAATCAAATGGTCATGTCATGAGCCTTATGCTAACAACAACAAAGAATCCTTTCGGCCTTAGACTTTGATGTTATTAATTCGATAAGTTCCATTTACTTGAAAGATAATGAGAACACATATTCAAAAGATTTCTTTCGACCTTAATCCAAATTAAACCTTTACTTGTTATGTTTATTAAGTTTCTCATACAATCGTCACAAAGTACAAGACCAAAATCATTTGTCACTAATGAATTGAAACTAACCATTGTTAAGAATACTTTCGTCCATTGAACTCAACAATGATCAACCAAAACAATAAACAAGAACAAGTTCTAATTCAACCAAATATGATGTTATCAACATATTCCAAACAAACACCACAATTATCCAAACATCCTTTTATCACAAGTTCTCATATGAAATAAACAAGTATCAAGACAACATTCACAAGAATCACATAATCAACACAATCAAAGAACCAAACATGAACAATAGCATTCAACATCATAAAAGTAACAAGAGTTTACCCAAAGTAAGATTACATTAGCCAAGGGCGAAGGATTATAGCACTCCTTCAAGCCTCCAATCAACTACAACTTCTAACCAAGCATACTTCTGGAAATGGTAGAGGTTTGTGGTCTTTTGGGGAAGATAAGTTTGGTGGATA
Source organism: Chrysanthemum makinoi (assembly GCA_910596185.1). Taxonomy (NCBI): domain Eukaryota; kingdom Viridiplantae; phylum Streptophyta; class Magnoliopsida; order Asterales; family Asteraceae; genus Chrysanthemum; species Chrysanthemum makinoi. The sequence continues at coordinate 98,602,343 of OU343225.1, forward strand.
GTTGGTGGAAATTCGTCCTTAAGGGTGGAGGATCGAATTTCACACCTTTGGTGAAGGTAAGTTGATAAAGGGATGTTGTTTTAGGTGGAAATTCGTCCTTAAGGGTGGAGGATCAAATTTCACACCTAGAGATAGAGTGGTGGGTGAAAGGGATGAGAAGGATGGAGAAGGGATGATGAAAACATGCACAAATGAGGTCTATTTATACTACTCTCAAGCCCTTGGGGTTATAAATGCATTTCTTGGTCACCAAGGAGCTTGGAAGGGACTAGAAACTGAGTGGGAAGGACCTAGAATCGTTTAGGACAAGTTTGGAGTCTTAGTGATGAAGAAATGGCTGAAACAGGCCCTCCAACGAAATCTGTTAAGCTCCAACCGTTTCGGTTGGTGTTCTTGACCATTCTCCAACCGGATCCGGTTGCGGGGCTCGACCGAACGGTTGGAGCAAATTGACAAAAAATCGTAAGCACCAAATTTGTAGATCTTTCTCTTAGCTTTCCGTGGCCGCGAACCGGGGGTCAAACGGAGTCCGTATGCAAAAGTTATGGCCAAAATGGTTAAGGTGTGTCGAGAACAACGAGTCTTCCAATATGTCTTCGTTTTAGCTTATTTTCTTCATTTCTTTCTCGTTTTCCTGCTTGAACTTTATTCTTGAGTCTTTAAACCACTAAATTGATGACTTTATCTTCTCGAATATACTCCGCAAGTCTTGCTTTTGTCGGGAATTCTTCATACATGGAGAAATCTTCATATTTTACTTCTTTTTCCGTCTTTTTCTCCACTTTCCTGTACTTGGCTACAAATGAACTAGCAAACACACTTTTGTACGATTAAGCATTAAAAGCATATGATTATAGGCAAATAACACACATAAAAGCACGGATAACGCTACTAAAACATGCACAATTTGAGCGTTATCAGATTACCATTACCAGTAGGAATGACTTGAGATGCTTTGGTGGTTATTCCTACATTGGTGTAAAAGGCTGTTGAATCATTTGACGAACTTGCATTACCGGAATTTGAATTGAATTTTTCCTAGATCATTCATTCAAGCATAGCATGTCTCTCATTCTGAAGCAAGTACGCATACAATTTCTCATAGTTGGTGTTCCTCAAACCTTTTGTTAACTTGACAGAAGTGACAAATTTGTGCCATTCAGGATTCATGTTGTTCACAAACTTTGAATTTAGCTGAATATTTGGCATAGTCATTTTGATATTCCTCATGTCATTCACAAGCTTGTGGAACCTCACGTAATATTCCGTGACACTTTCCCCTGGTTTCATCTTAAAGTGCTCAAAGTCATCATACATTTGAGATTCTCTGTCTTCTTTAGTTAATTCAGAACCAAAGAGAAGCATCTTGACATTTTCCCAAACTGCTTTGGCTTCAGTGTTGTGATTGATTAGTTTGTAGATGTCCTTTGGTAGACCCTGAAGTACAATGTTTGAGGCTCCATATCAGCAGAGTATCTCTTTTCTCCTTATCCGAGCTCATCATCGCTTTGGTCTGGTCCAATCCTAAGATCACTGTTCCATCCGCAGCAGTTTCAAGTATGTCTCTTGTAGTCTCAATCTAATAAGGTCCTTCATCAATTGATTTAAGAATGTTAACCCCATTTTCCTTTCCCAAACAGTACAACCTAATTCGTTGTGTCCATGAGTCATAATCAGTTCTGTCAAGCATAGGTGGATGAGTATCTGATCCAGCTGCTTGAACGTCCTCAGAGAGACGATAGTAGGTACGTTGTTAGACATGATTCCAGATTCTACGGGATTTTACTATTCTTTGATTAAACAGGGAAATTGATTCTTTCACGGGATTTTAGAAAATCAAAAGAACAACCGTAAAATGTAACACAAAGAAGTGACAAGTCTCAATAGACAAGTAGTAAAGTTTGACAAGTCGCACCCTAACCAACTCGCTTAAGGATCAACTCGCTTAGTGGACAACACGCTTTGAGATCAACTCGCTTAATAGACAAGTCGCATAAAGGGACAACTCGCTTAATAGCCAAGTCGCATAAACCAACTCGCTTAGAGCACAACTCGCTTAGAACACAAGAACACAAGTCGCTTAAGAGACAACTCGCTGAAACAGACAAATCGCTTACAAATAAGCTAGCTTAGGCGAAAAGTCGCTTAAGTATCAACTCGCAGAAGTGACAACTCGCTTCTAGCCAAACCTCAACTCGCTTAGAAGAAACGTACTATGAGACTCAACTCGCTTAAGACAATTTTCAAAAAAACAACCACTTTAAAAGCCAAAAGCAATCCAACCACGATGATTCAAGCCTTCCAATTCAAAACCTAAGCACATGTGATGATTCTAAACACAAAAGTACAATCAAAATCCAAACTTTAACGCTAGAAATGATCCAAGTGATTCAAACTCTTCTAAACACTTTTAACCCCAAAAACCTTATGAAATCCACTAAAACCAAGCACATGAAAGATGAGTGATCAAACCATGGCTCTTGATACCAATTGTAAGCTTTTAGATTTCACAAACACATCATACCAAGATTAAAAGAGGCGTATAAAATGTTTAGAGAGAGAAAGTTTTAGAGAGAGAAAGAGAAGAGAGTTTGGAACTATGTGAAACAAAGAAAAATGGTATTGAAGCTCCAACCCTCTACCTTGGGAGGTAGAGGGTATTTATAGTGTCTTACAAGATACGCTACCTACGGGCTGTGAATCAGGCATACAGTAGGTAAATACCCGTCAGTCCTCCACGGTGTTACTAAACTAAATACTAACTAACATTAAATAACTACAACTACGAGCTTTCTAATGATTACATATACCTGAGGTGACTGACACTTTAATGACTGGATTTTCTAAATCCTAACAGAAGATCTTCATGTGCTTGTATGCTTGTGATAGGTGATCACTTCAGTAGGTAAAGATGCAAGATCTCTAAGCTTGCTTTGGAGGATCACTTCGGGAGTATGCTTACAACAAATGAAAGTTAGAAGCATTATGATCATATGAGATGAGGGTGGTTTACATGTTTCCTAATGATCTAAATATCCTAGAAATGATGGAGAGAAACTATGAGTAAAGGTGTGTGAAACAATGAAGAAATGGCTCACTATTTATAGAAGAAAAATAGCCACTGTTCCCCGGATCCCACGGATCCCTCCCTTGAGGGATCCGTCAGGATGATGGGGATCCGTGGGAAGCTCCCTTTTACCCATGGGTTTTGGGTCATGGGTCATGGGTTATGGGTTATGGGTACCAAGTAGATTCAATGTATCTACAAGATGCAATGCATCTAGTCCATGATTTTGAGTGCCCACCAAGATACAATGTATCTAGACATTGGGTATGGGTCATGGGTTATGGGTACCAAGTAGATTCAATATATCTACAAGATGCAAAGCATCTAGTCCATGGTTTGGAGTGCCCACCAAGGTACAATGTATCTAGACATTGGGTATGGGTCTTGGACTTTGGGTTTTACCCAACTACATTCAATGTATTTGGTCAATGGGTCAAATACTTAAGTTTCTACCCATTTATATTACCCATTATAATACATACTAGTTACGTATATATTTACCCAATATGTAAACACTAGTTATTATACATAAACTATTTAACTAAACATGTTTTAATGGTTTGTTGGGGGTTTGATCATAATGCAACATAACAAACATGTACGAACCTGTGTTGTAGCATACAAGGACTTGAGTCGTCGAGAGGTGTTGAGACAAAATATAATTACAAGTAACTTATACATTTTTCGTTATGTATTACAAGTTACATGTTTGTCATCAACAAAACAAATGAGAATGTATAGATTAAATATCGTAATTTTGCACTAACAATCTCCCCTTTTTTGATGATAACAAAATATATGTAAACGTAATAGATAGGTAAAATTTCAAAGTTAAAGGACACACCCTTTTTATTGCTCCAATTGGCACACCACGTCAATACCTTCAACATGACACACTAATGACGAAGCTTTAGCAACTCACGTCTTCAAGAGGTGGTGATCTCGCCTTTAAGAGTAACCTAGAGAATCACACAAAAAATAGAAAGATCCTTTGAATTATAACCATTATTGCCAACAGCTCAATGGATCAAATTTTTTAGGCTTAACCTACATCAAGTTTAGTGTTAAAAAAATATATGATGAGAAAGAAATCTCCCTTTTGTTGAAACATAAAGGAATTTTGAAGAATGAATGTGTGCATGCTCCCCCTTGACGGTTGCTCCCCCTTGTTAAGGGCGTCAAGTATTTTAGGAAGGCTAAGACGAAATTATTGCAAAATTTGAAATGTTTTTGCTTTGACGAAAAACTCCCCTTTATTGAGGGCGTCAAGTTCTCTTAGTGTGTTTTAAAAATCTACAAAACAAAAAGTTAGTGCAAAATTATATTCATCCTTGGACGAGTAAGTCATATGATGCACTTTGTAAGTGCTCGACGGAAGCTCCCCCTAGCTCAAGGGCGTCAAGAAGAACCTACAAGAAAAAAATAAGTAAACCTCGTCCGAAAGTTTGTTACCGCAGTGAAGCTGAACAAAGGATTGAGAAATACGAACTATGAGCAGTTGTACGCTTACTTACTTCATCATGAGAAGCATGCTACATATGACCATTTGATCATGGAAAAACTCAATCCAACTACAACAACAAGCATAACAAATGACTCAGTTTCATTTGTTTTTAATGTGAAGCTAAACACTCAAACATCACAGTACTTACCATCTTCCCAGGATCATAATCAGGTTACTATACCAGACTCAGGATATACCCCAACAGACATGTTGATTGAAAACCTCTCGAACCAAGTTTCTCTATTGGTTCAACAATACAGAACCTCACTTCCCCAAACCAACAACCAACTTAGGACCTCATCTAACCCACACAATCAAGCTACAGTGGAAGATGGAAGGGTTGTGGTACAGACGATGCAAGGAAGACAAAATGTAAACCCAAGGAATGTTGCACGGGGGAATGTTGCAGCTGGCTATGTGGGGGCTCAGAACAGAGGAGGGAAAGTGGTTCAAGGTCAAGGAAAACCTATTAAGTGTTACAACTATGGTGGTGTGGGACATATTGCTAGGAACTTCACTCAACCTAAGCGTCCACAAAATTCTGAGTACTTCAGGGATAAGATGCTACTGATGCAGGCACAAGATAGTGGAGCAGTGTTAAATGAGGAGGAGTTGTTGTTTCTTGATGAGGGGAATGCCAAAACGTTCGATGCTGGCGTGAATGAACAACCCGTCTATGATTTGGCACAGAATGATCCCAACATTTTCTAGGTTGCTGACTGTGATGCCTTCGACTCTGATGTTGATGATGAACCAATGGCACAGACTATTTTCATGGCTAATATTTCTCCCATGGTTTCATCACCTCAACAAGCTGGTCCCTCCAATGCTTCAGTCATATCAAAGGTACTAAAGCTATATGATATGGTTGATGAGCAAAGATTACCAACAGTAAAAACAAACGAAGTCGTTGAGTCAGATATTGTAAATATGGGAAATAGCAATTTTATCCCATATGAGCAATATGTGAAGCACGATGAAAGTCCTGTTGTACCAAGTGGTACATCTTCTGCCATTAATGTTGAATATGTGTTTAATGAGTACACTGAATATGTGCCTGATGACTCCCTGACCACTAAGCTAAATATTTATAAGCACCAAGTTGCCATCTATGAACAGCGTGCTAAATTTGAGCTTACCACACGTGACCAGGAAATGGATTACCAAATGTGTAAAACCCAAAAATCTAAAACACGTAAAAAGACTATTTTGCCCCTCTAATTTAAAACTTATAAAATACGCAAAGCTCTTTAAATACATTCCGACCTAACTCGTAAATGATCACAATGTACAAAATACATTATAAATAATTAAAAAAAAACCACAATATGTTGAATTTTAGAAAGTATATTTTGCAGTGGTGATATCTCTTGTACCCGTCCATATTGTACGCCCCGTAACCAATCATAAAAGCCCATCCAAATTGTTGACTTGGGCCATGTTATTTTCCTCCTTATGTTCGGCAACTGAATCCCTTATTACCCCATCTCAACTATTTTGTAAACTCTACATTTCATAATTTGCAACGCATATCCAAAACCCTAGAACTAAAAAGTGATGGCAAGTCTTGGTTTCTTCCTTCTCCATTTGACCAAAGCAAGCAGAAGAGGGTGTCTTTGTTTCGTTGTTGCTGCTATAGTGAGCTTGATAGATCTTAGTCTTGGTTTCTCCCTCTCGTACGACAAGGGTTTGCATCTTTAAAACTCCATTCAATTTTTCTTCTTTGTTTCTTGTTTTTTGTCGTGTATGTTGGAGTCCATGGGAATGCATGTACTGACCTTAATCCATCACATAAAGTAATAAAACGTACCACATGAATCATAAGCATAAAATCACATTAATTAGTGAATAGAATAACATATATTTGACCCATGTGGACATGGTTTTAAAAGATGTTTTGACCCACTCTTGCTCGCCACATCATGACCAATAACCTATTTTGCATGTCGTGTTGTTTTGAACATGTTATTAACACATAAAAATCTGCTTTTGAAACCGTATATTCGAACAATGCTTCTATTTTGAATCCCACGTCACATGAAATAATAAACATATGAATCTGTTTAAGACTTGTCTAACCATTTGCATGCTAGAGTGAAACGCTTTTGGCCCCACATTGTGCAAAACCATATGTAATTTGTTTTGGACCTTCTTTTTGCATGCATGTACACGACAATAACCTGTATCCCATGATTTCCATGTGGTGTGGTTAGGAGCATGTATACATGATGAGACCCTTGCATAAAATAATGAAGTATTGTCACACAAATCATAATAGATTCACATAATAGGTGCATGTTATCTTGAGCCACATATGTTTCATGTAAATGACGTTAAGCTTAAAGGAGTAATAAAGATCAGCACGAAATACGTTGGCAGGCTTTGTGTCGATATCATTAATTAGACAAGGATCTGGAAGTGATTTTATTTGTGGTCGTGTAAATAGAATTGAACCTATGCATGTCTCGAATAGGTCTATATACTAGAAGGTGTGTTATATATTTAGTTTGGGAAATTGTGTTCGACATGCTTGTAATGTATATAGAAGTCAAATAAGTCTAAGGTTTTCAATGTATTAAAGTTAAAGGTCGTTTTCGTAAATTATAAACGTGAGGGACCCTAGGCGTTAAAATGTTATAGTAAGGAGCTAAAGTCGTAAAATAAGTAAATTTACAATATTTATACATTAGACCCCATATTTTGTAATATTTACACTTTAGACCCTAAACTATTATAACTTGTCATAAATGACCCCTAAACTATAATAAAGATCATTTTCATCACTTTAACCTAATTTGATATTAATTACATCATAAATGACTAAACTTACTAAATCGAGAAACTTACCTAAAATGGAAAGTTACTTAAAAACCCTAAAAGACTAAATCGGAATAAAACACATTAATTACATCTAATAAATGTACATCCTTTCGCTTCTGTGGATCCCTCAAGGAAGGAGTGATCTTTCGTATCTCTTGATTTTCGTTTACTTTTGTTTTCTTGCTGTTGAATAAGGTATAGATATTCTTACCTTATCTCTTAAGGTTTCTCATGATTCTTTCACATCTTTTCGATATTAGCTCGACTTGTTTTGCCTTTTCTCTAAGCCTTTTTATTCGGTTCCCTATATGCCTTTGCTATGTTCCCTCAGTTTTGTGAACCTTTTGATGCGAACCTTACTTTGAACCTTTTGAATAAACCTTTAGATTATGACTTTCATTTGACCTTTCAGTTTGATACCCGAGCCAATATGTTTCCTAGCCATGAAGGTAACATGTCCATGTCTTTGATGCAAACTGACATGACTCTAGTATGGTCGAGTGATGTTCCACACCGTCCCTTTTATGTGATATTATGCCCACTTTATGATATGATTATGGCCACTATGATTTGTACATGGGCGTATAGATGCATCCTAGATATGTTATGATATGTTATGATATGCTATGATATGATTTATATGGTGACTTATGTGTTGTGCAATACAGGTCTTTCACATTCTGGGAGTTGATCACTCCATGGTTACTATGATATGATATGTTATGGGCTCGTGGTAGATGACTGACCTTTCTTTTCCCTTCGTTATCCTTTTGATTATGCCTTATGATTTTCCCAATGCACCATATGTTATGTTATCTTCGCTCCTTACCTTCGATTATCGTTTGTTATATATCTGTAACGGACTTTTTAAGCTCAATCGATTTTTTCATGCGGGCATCGTATCTAAGCTAGGAGATGGGGATTGCTTTGGGATGAGTGATGAGCTTATTTGGAGGCCTTGCCCATAGTCATCTTAGATTCCATTGATTATGCTTTGACATTTATTTAGACTTGGATTATCGTTATTTATTTCTTTGGAGTATTTCCTTTCATTGAACTTATGTATTGTTTAGTCGTGTTGACTTGAATTCCTTTGATTATTTATGTTTAAGACTTCCGTTGTTGCTTTATGTTCATTATGTATGCTTTGATATGACACAATGACTGTGATACTTCTACCCTTGCCGGGTAGGGGTGTTACAATTATGGTATCTGAGCACAGGTTTACGACTTGTAGTTATGACCTTTGAACATGTGAGCCTTAGGATTGACCCTTAGAGCTTAGGTTTTGACTTGTGAGGATTTGGGTAGACTTTAGGTTTCATTTCCGTCATTTTCCTTTCATGTTTTCTTCCTGTTTTCTGACCTTTGCTAATCTCTTTGATAATCGTTCAGATGGTGAATACTCGTTGAAATGGTAAACTCAATGGGGATGGTACCCCTAACTTTGAGGCTCTGATAGCCAATGCTTTGGCAAATGCACTGCCAAATCTCTCTGCTGAATTGAGAACCAACATCATCAACGACATCAGGAATGGTGTCGGTTCTTCAGGTGGTGATGGTGGTGCTGCCCACCTTACTGGTATTATGCTTGGATTGAGAGGTTCACTAGCTTAAGCCAATTTCCTTCCGATCGTGTGATTGGTCCCAAACAAATAAGAAATATTGACCAATGGTTTTAGTCAACAAAAGTCAACTATTATGGACTCAATACAATTTCCCTTGGAATTTAGTGGATTTCGTGTCGTTAGTCCCACGGAGGTTAAATGGTGTGTGAAAATGCGTTGGACGTAGAATGACCACTAAGTATAATGATCTGTAAGGATTTTGGTTGATAATTACACTACTGATTGTTTGGAATTGTATTTGAATACAGAGCTATAAAGCAACAAATCAGATTAAACAAACGTGTATAGCAAGTAAATAAAAATGTAAATTTAAAAACGACAGGGACTTAAAATGACAAGTTTAAAACTAAAGGGTATAAAATGAAAATTTAAAACTTTTTAACCTTAATGAAAATTAAAAATCTAAAAAAAATTCTATTTTACCAATATTATATTAATTAAACTATTAATTAATTAATCAAAACTATTTTAAACTTATTAAAATCTAGTTAAATTAATCTAAAAAGGATTTATAATACAAAACTAGCTAAGAAAATTACAAATTTATTTTCTAAAAATCTAGAACAACCTTTAAGGAATTTATAAACATTAAAAACAAAATATTGGTGTCTTTCAGCAAAGGTTTATAAATTAAAAATTAATTAGTAATTCAAATACTAATTAAACTAATTAAATGATTTTAAAATTCAGAAAATAAAAAAGGAAAAAAAATTAATAAGATTAATTTTTATAGGTGCTAAATTAAGTTAACAAAGCTAGGCCATGAAGTATAAAAAAAATGGTTTTAAATAAATTAAAAATTAATTACTACTAATAAGCTTAATACTTAATTAAATTTATTAATTAAAATCTAATGGAATTTTATTAAAAATACTAGTGGATGGCTTTTTAAGGAAAAA
>OU343225.1:98612360-98808303 GCA_910596185.1 Chrysanthemum makinoi
TTTACTCACATTCTCAATTCCAAATCATGGACAATGTGCCTTCGAAGTGGTCTCTTGATTCTCTCTTCAACCATCGTGAAGAAAATAGTCCATATTGTTCACACACACCTACCTTCCTCTGAATTAACTCGCATGTGTTATGCAAACCTCGACCATTACTCAGATCCAAACATAATCTATACCGTGATATGCGAGATGAGTTTAAACCTCTGTAGGTCATCCTACGTGAAAATGTTTGGAGTCTTAAGGGAAATCGAGAAATCCTTCCCACTTGTTGTGCTCACATAATGTATTGTTTGCTAACTCAACAACCATATAATCTCGCCTATTTCTTATAAGACAATTGTAAACCTTCAAGGAAACAAGAACAAACAAATCCCATGGAATGTTCCTAACACCTTTATCATCATATCATGTACTTCCTTCCCCTCTATTTCAAAGTTCGATTTATGCGTCGTGAATAAGATGATGGAACCTCCTAAAACATATCGACATCAAGTCTTTCTTCATCCATCACAGATAGGCAAATACTCATCATCCATTTTGACGTCCATCTACGAAAACACTTTCGAAACTTAGTTCCTTTTCCAAATGGCTCAATCCTTAGATTTCATAATTTATCATTATAATGTGATCTTTCTCATGAAATAAAACATTTAACGTTTGATGTCTCGCTTATATAGTTGTTCAAATTCCTTATAAATCACTGGCTTTGAAATACGATACCTTATGCAAATTTTGCATACATTCTGTGAAGATGCTTTGTTTAGCGAGAGCGGATCCCTCACTTTGCACTAGGCACGTTATCCCTCAGCAGGGAACCGTGGATCCGAGACAAGCATGTAATGCAATGCGATCTCCACACATCAAAACCGACCCTTCAGACCACTTCACACTAGCTAAACATAATGCCTTAGGACTGACTTAAGTCTTTCTGGCGCATTAAGTTTCACACTCACTCATAGCTCATCTAGGATCACACTCAAGGTACTTTTTGATTTATCATTTCACCAAAATTTATCATCCTTCCACTCCAATACTCATACATCATTGTTCACATGTTAACACATCTAGTCTTATAATTCTATCAATTTTAGCAAATTGATTTAATCATCCTTACCCTAAAATGGGTCAAATACTAGTTTTTCATTTCTCATAATTTTTAAGGTATTTTTCAAAATTATCTTAAGTTACTATCTGGTCTATAGGATCATTTAGCACCACTTGACACTTTCAAAATTTCTAGTGTCATCTTTGGTCATTCATTGGTACTCATAAAGTCCCATTTTCTTCCATAAAAAGGGAATCATAGCTACCATCACTCATTTCCCTTGATCATTTAAGTCCCCCTTTCATTTAAGACACTTAGGAAGTCTGAAACACTCAAAATGTATAGGTACTAGACCTTACAAAACATCATTTTCCTTTTTCTTGGCTGAGCGGATCCCTAGGATTAGCCTAGGCGGATCCCTGATGGAGGGAACCAATAGGATCGAATTGTGATTCAACTAAACTCTAGCTAAAATAATCATTTCAAGCCATCCTTGCTAACTTGAACACTCCATCTTGTCTTAATTAAACTCCTAGATCAGTGCAACTATGAAAATGACTCTTGTACATGCAAATCATCACATTCCAAAGGATCTTAGTGGTTTAAGTCTTGAATGCACTTGCCAAATCCTTCCCTTTATAAACAATCTTGTTAAGACTCCTAAAGTCATCATCTACATCCTCATTCTCAGCATTTAGAAACCTTTACAACACTTATTTTTAATCATCTCATCATGAGGAAAGTTCCTAGTGGTAACTCATCCACTAAAGGACCACCCAAGAAACTTGCTCGTGTTATTCACGAAATTTATTCAACCGAATTATCTCTAGTTAAATCCACAAATGATAGGATCTCCCCTACACCTATCAAACCAATCCCCAAAAGGATTGTTCCCACAAAACTACCAATGCCAAACACCACCACACCCCCTAAACCAAACACTCCTATTTCCATTAAACCATCACCCTTAGTGCCTAGAGCCATATCATTCACCACTCCACTCTCATCACCACACCTCTACAATCTAGAGGACTTGCCACCTAGGCCATCTCATCCCACACCATGCCAACATTCTCCTCAATGGAAAGAATAGCGTAACAAAATCAAGGTGTTGAATCAACACTAGCCCCGTCATCTTTTTCTCCGTCACCCCTCGAATAGTCCCTTTTGGATTATGAGGAATCATCAAGGTCAACCACTTGTTACATGGAAGTAGATACCTATCTACCACCATCCTCATCACATATTCCACCACCACCACCTTTGGTTGAATCACCTCCAAATATACCTCCACAAATTGCTCCTTCTTTTGTAGAATCTCAACCAAACCTTCCATCTCAAGCCATTCATTTTCTACCACCACCATTTCCGAGCCATGACAAAGATTGTTATCATTGTCAACATGTTGAAAGCTTCATACATGAAGTATGTGAAGATCAATGTTTCATGTTTTATCACCTCCTCGAACGTTTCGACGAGATCAACAAACCTAAACAACCTTGTGCTTAAAGATCCAAGTGGTGTCCTAGTCTTAAGCTTAACTTAGATAGTTTAAGAATCATATTTCATGTTTAAACCATTCTCTTAGTTTTAGATATATGTAGATCATCTCTCGTTATTTTTATTGAATGAAATTACATGTTATATGCCATATTGTCTTGAGAATAAGTTTGGTGCCTTGTACATATCTCATTTTGATGTTAACATCACTTGTTGCATCACCATTGCTGTCTTATGCTTACACACCGAGGCAATCCCTCGGTTTAGCTTAGAGCCGGATCCCTCTAGGGGAAACCGTGGGATCAGGTGCAACTTAAGACTTGTTTATTACCTAACTTGAGTCTTGATTGGAAATTATGCTCTATATACTTGTTTTCTAACATTTGTTTTGTAGATTTTCAATATACACATGAAGACTTTGACACCCTTAGCTAGGGGAGTTTCTTGTCAAAGCAAAACATTGCAAAATCATTTGCAATATCATTACATAAATTACATTACATAACGTCTTCCATGCAAGGTGCAATCATCAGGGGAGCATATTCGTCACAAAGGCGAAACCATTTGCAAACATAATAATTGCAATGCACTAGTTTGGTATTTCTACTTACTTGGCAGCCCTCACAAGGGATGGACTTGTCAAGAGGGAGCTAAGTCGAGAATACTTCTCCTCACTTACTCTCTATTTTTCATTCTTTCTTTTCACATGTTTTCTTAAAAACAGTGTATTAGTTTCTCTTCGCTCTTTTTGTTACGGCAAAAAGGGAGAAGAGAGTAAAAAACTCAATTCATTCAAAATTTTCGCATTTTATTTTTTTCCTTAAAAAAATCTTATATTTTGCCATCAACAAGAAGGTAGATTTTATACAAATAAGCCATAAAAGCGTTTATTTATATTTTATGATCTTCTAGTGTTTTGCAGAGATAACAAGCGTAAAATCATTTATCAAACAAATAAAATACGTAAATAGTTTGAGCCAATAGTTTACTAACACACATACATTTTTACATAAAACACTAAAGAAGTAATAGTGCTTTCATAATTTAGTAATGCATATGTACAACAACTAGTGTTTACATATTGGGTAAATATATACATACTTAGTATGTATTATAATGGGTAATAGAATGGGTAGAAGTTTAAGTATTTAACCCATTGACTAAATACATTGAATGTAGTTGGGTAAAACCCAAAGTCCATGACCCATACCCATGGAGCATAATCCACAACCCATGACCCATACCCATGGAGCATATCCATAACCCATGGAGTTAACCCATAACCCATTGTCTAGATGCATTGCATCTTTTAGATACATTGTATCTACTTAGATACCCATGGTCCAAAGTCTAGGACCATGACCCATGAACCATGGCCCATGACCCATGACCCATAACCCATGGACAAAGAGGAGCGTCCCACGGTTCCCCCAGTTTACACTGGAGGGATCCCTCAAGTAAGGGATCCGTGGAACAACAACATATTTTGTCTATAAATAGTGAGCCATTTCTTCATTGTAACTCACCTCTTTCACACACATTTTCTCTTAGTATTATAAACTCTCTAACCTCCCGGATCAAGGGATCTTTCTATGTAGTTTGTGTTTTGTGTGATAATCTAGGTTCCTCTTAAAAGCTGAGATCACCCTCTTGAAGTTGAGCAAGGTCAAGTCCATAGGTTTCTAGCTTCGGTCATCATCAAGACTACTAATGGTATCTTGTTGATAGTTCTTTTCTTTCTCATTAGAAGTCTAGTGTAGAAGACATAGGGTGAAGAAAGATATCTAAAGAGTCAGACGAACATTAGTGAAAAGTATGAAGAGTCATATTGATGCATTAGTGAAGATTACTTGAAGATCAGTGTCAAAGGCATTAGTGAAGGGGTTACCAAGAGCCAGTGTTGAAGGCATTAGTGAAGGGGTGCCTAGAAGGTCAAGTAAAAGGGGACTAGTGAAGGGGTGCACAGAAGTGAGTCAATGGCATTAGTGAAAGGTGCCTAAGGTGTACATTCGATATGGTGTGTCGATGTACAAGATAGATTTGTATTGGGTCAAAGGATATTGATATCCTTGTTTGTTGGATATAACTTTTCACATACACATCATAACATTAACACAAGGTAGAATATAGATGGAATTCTAGAGAGAGAAAGTTAGAGGTTTAGGGAACTTAGTGAGAGAAAGTGAAAGGTATTATTATGAGCTCCAACTCTCTACCTTGGGAGGTAGAGAGTATTTATAGTCTTACATTAAAACGCCACACATGGCCGTGGATCGTGCATACAATGGGTAAAGACCCGTCCGTCCTCCACGGTGTTACTTAACTAAATACTACTTAACTTAAAATAACTATGACTACGAGCTTTCTAACGATTACATATACTTGAGGTGACCGACTCTTTAATACCCGGAATTTCTAATTCCTAACAATCTCCCCTAAGGGAGGTCACCTCAATCATGCACTAAAATTACATTGAATACAAACAGATATTACATTAACAATTGTTCTTGCATTCTTGATGTAGTCCTTTGTTCCTAAGCTCGTAGTCATTGATTCTTCACATTGCATGTTTGGTTAATCCAAGTGGAGGTCTTTAACTGATCCACGTGATAATAATGTTGAGCCACTTTTGAGATCATCGACTAATAGAAAATCTCTCTGATACATCCATTGTGGTGTTGGTATTATGTGATGTTGTGACTTTCGGACCGACATGCTCACATTCTCGATCATGATATCTTCTCATCAGAGTAGCGGAAGCATTTGTTGAATCATGATATTGGCAATAGCAGAAAGGTAAGCATGGAGTGAAAATATCCGAGTCATTGATGCACTAATCATGATTTCTTTTGAGATGAATGTGTTAAGTGAGCATGCGTCTATGGATTGACCGCTTCATTCGATCAATGCGAACGCCGTGCACATACAAAGTTAGCAATAAATCGCAGCGAAAGTGTCTTTGATCACTTTCGTTGAATTGAGGTACACGCCCACGGTTCCTCGCTGATCAAGCATAATACCGCCTCGCGTGATCGGGTATAATTCAAGAATTTCCTTGACAGGTTTCAGCGAATGCTCTAGCCGTTCTCAAACCGAACATCTCAAAGAAGACAACCGGAGTGAGTGAACCAAATAATTTAGTCCACTGATTGATGAAAAGAGATTTGAAAAACAATCGGGTATTGCTCAATAGAAATTGTTTTTGCAATATAACGAAGGTTTTAATGAAAATCAATTATCAATCATAAAACACCTTTTGATTTGAAAAATTAGTACACGGTCGACGTGCTAATGAAAAGAGTTTTAAAGCACAAAGACCGTTTTTCAAAGGTATCCGTCAATCCATAACCTGAACCATGATTGATTCAAAAGATTTAATCGCCCCATTGTTTTTCGCTCAGTTGTCACATGGTTGATCTGTATAATAGATCTCACATGCCACCTACCAGTAGCTTGTTAGATGTTGGCTCCAGAAGGCTTTCCATCTTCACATTGTGAATATGTAAACACATCACTGGATGTTCCGCAATACCACAAGGATAATGCGTAGGACTCAAGATATAATCTCTTTCCACATTGTGTGAAACAGAGAGTCTTCATTGAAAGTGTCCTAATGAGATTTATTGATGATCTCGTGGCTCTAGACTCAATTTGTGCATATTTGGTTCCTATGTCGGAGACTAGGAGAGGGTCTCCTTCTTCAATATCAACAATCTCTAAGAGAAAGTCGATAGATAATGTTGGTTCCTCGTGAGAATGAAACAAGTCCTTTTAAGAGGAACTTGAGTGGTTTGGAAAGTTGAAGTGCAAGTGCGCCATCGGGTCCATGACGCCTTGTCTTCAATACCGATGTTACCATCAAGAGCATATGAATTGAACCCGTTTCGCCTCTAAGGTTGAATAAATGGAGGGCTATTTGTTTTCACCCTTTTCTCATTCAATTCTTTTTAATTCTTCAACCCTTCAATGCTTACCGAGACTTCATAGCTAGAACCTTGTTGGGTTTATTCCAGAAGACTAGCTCGATCTTAGTCCGCACTCTTCCCATATCTCATTTTTCTCCTTTTATCATCATACCTAAGAACTCTACACTAACTAGTGGATAGTCCTTAGGTAGATCCCTCCGTTCTCGGCGGATCATGGGAACACATACCTAACCTTATCATCCTTATATCACCATACATAAAGTAAAGTTGGTCGGTCTTTTGGTATTGTTCATCTGCCATTGGAACCAATTGAAACCCATTTGAAAATCAATTCGATACTTGTGATATATTATCAAAGCATTTTGTACCTGAATTGTTTTTGATATTTTTAGAACGAGAACTCCCCTCAACATGTGCATCAAGTATTTGAAAATGTTTTGCACACGGAGGCAAGAGAAAGAATTAACTTCTTTGATTACCATTTTCTAAAAGATATCAAAATCACTTCCCAAATCAATCAAGTAGATAAAGCATTTTGGGGAAGGATGAGGTTTTCATGATTTTGCTTCCCCTCAATATGTGCTTCGAGGTTTGAAAAGAGTTTTACACATACTAGAGGGAACCTGCACATTGAGATAAATGATCACGTTTCAAATCATAGGTTTAAGATAGATGCTCCCCTCAACATGTGCATGGAAAATTTGAAATCGCTTTGTCACATGTGACGGGCAGGAAGCATGTACATCCTTATAAAACCATTTACCTAATTATCGTTTAAATCCTATTTAAATCACACATTCTCCCCGATCACAATTATCAAATCATTTGAGATTTGTGATCTCTTATAGATTTAAATTGATTTTGAAAGCTTTTAAGGAGAATTGTGACTTGATTATGAAAGCGTTTTAAACTGATAAGGATCGATTTTAAGACTTTTAAACTCCATTGATAAACATGCATGAATATCTTTTGAAAACAATTGAATGACAAATAACCTTTTAATTTAATTGAAATCATTCTCCCCTCAATCAATGACATAGGTTGTTGATTGAGAGATAGAGATTTTGACAAATAAGTCCCGATGATTATCAAAAATAGAGACCGAGTTATTTTTCAAAGCATTTAGTTTTCACCAGATAAATGTTTATAGAATCAGAGCATGGAATTTGAAAACATGGTAAAACATGGCTCCGTTCTTTCTTTTAAAACCGGGTTATTGCCTGAAAATGACAATAAACCATTTTTTTTTCTTTCTCTCAAACATAATTTTTTGATTTTTGATTTTTTTTTTTTTTTAATTTGAACAACATCTAAAGTCCCGTGTCATTCTTTGAATGACAGCACAAAGACCGTAGATATTATCGAACCGAGAAAACGCATGACAAAAAGACAATATTTTTGAAGATTTTTCGAATTTTTCTGATTTTTATGGTTTTTGAAGGTTTTATAATTTTGTATTTTGTTTTTCGAATAAGTATTTACAAGAGATAGATGAAAATAGACCTTTACTCCTCGCCTTCCTCCCCAAGACGTTTGAGAATTCTGTTGAAGGCTTTTCAAGCCAAGACGTGGAAGAATAAACTCAAAGACGCTTGGAAGAGCTTTGGTGAAGATGTCCGCTAACCATATTGAGATCTCACAAAATATAGTTCCACCACACCTTTTTCCACTTGTTCCCTGATGAAATGATGTCCAATGTCGATATGCTTTGCTCTTGAGTGTTGAACGTTGTTGCATGAGAGAGAAATAACACTTTTATTATCACTAAGATGCAGAGGGATTTTGTTGAATTCAAAGCCATAGTCCGATAATTGAGATCTCATCCATAAGATTTGAGCACAACAAGATGACATGGCTATGTATTCACAGAGGAAATAGAAGTACTCATTTGCTTCTTTGAAGACCAGCTTACAAGCTTATCACCCAAAACCGAAAGCACCTCCGATGTACCCGGCTTCTCGACGTATCTTGACAACTGCATGATCAAGACATGATAGGCGTTAGTGACATACCGGTGTCCTTCGTACAATAGTCCCATATTGATGGTTCCTTGGGATACCGAAGACCCGCTTAACCGCTTCAAGGTGCTTTTTGGTAGGCTTAGCCTGGTATCTAGCACACATGCAAACAATAACAAGATGTCTGGTCTACTAGTGTGAGGTACATCAGGATCCAATCATACTACGATATTTCGTTTGGTCAATCATGATCCCTCAGTGGTCCTCATCTAGTTTGGTTCGATCAATCATGGGGTGTCAACAGTGGTCACATGAATCAAATCCAAATTTCTTTAAAATCTCATTTGCATATTTAGATTGATGTATGAAAATGCCTCAGGACTTTGTGAAATTTGTAATCCCAAGAAAAATGACATTTGTCCCATCATTGACATTTGAAACTTAGAACTCATTTCATTAGAAAATGATCACATTCCATTGGGTCAGTCGAGGCAAAATAATATCATCAACATAAATTTGAACATGAGTTAAATGTTTGCCCGACTTCCTGGTGAACAATGTAGGATCAACTCTCCTTTATCAATCCCGGATGATAGAAGAAACTTTGATAGATTATCATACCATGCCCTTGGAGCTTGCTTTAAACCGTAAAGAGCCTTCTTCAAACGATAAACGTGAGTAGGATGCTCTGGATTCACAAAGCCTTGGTTGGTCATAGACGACTCTTTAAGATCTCCGCTCAGAATGCCGTCTTCACATCCATCCGATAGACTACCATGTTCTTACTAGCAAGATAGCCAAAAGATTCGATTGCCTCGATTCGAAAGCAATAGGAGCAAAAGATTCTTCAAAGTCTATACCCTCCTCTTGACCGTATCCTTTAGCAACTAATCGAGCCTTGTTCTTCAACACATCACCATGCTCATCAAGTTTCACTTTGAAGATCCATTTTAGAGATATGATCATAGCACAATTGAGGCGGTACTAACTCCCATACATCAAGTCGATCAAACTCATTAATTTCTTCTTGCATGGCATTGAACCGGTAATTGCCTTCATTCATGGCGGTTTTAACATCTTTTGGTTCGATCTTAGATAGTACGGAGTTGAAGAAACACCATAAGGCATTGGTTGCAAGTTGTTTTCGTGTTGATGGGCGAGAGACGAGAGGGTTTCCAATGATGTTGTCCAATGGATGATCATGAGTCCATTTCTAAGGTGTTCATGTGGTTAAAGTTGTTGAGGACTCAAGTAGCGAGTCGATGTCTCCTCAAGAAGATGGTTCAAGATGATTCAGAGCAAATATGTTTTCAAATGGAACATCTTCGGGAGTAGCAAAGGGATTAACTTCATCATTGATGCTAAAATTTCCATGATGTACATTGAAGAATGATGATTTGTTGATGAGACAGAGTAAAACAAGCCAGCGCTTCTTGACTTAATGATATTGAGACCGAAGGATTGACTTCATTCATGGATATGAGCATAACTCGCTGATGGATTTGACATTTCATCAAGATTTGTTTCATAGTGTTCATCAAACATTGGATCAGCCTTTAACAATTTCCTTAAATCATCTTGATGGAGGTACATATGGAGTCTGGAGAGGATTTGGATACAAGGGATGAACCAATGGGACTGCTTTTGAAGTGCTGGGTCCGAACTGATTGTCCAGAGCCATAGGACCACTGCGATAGAAACTCTCCGACTATCTTTATCAACCCATAAGTAGACAATTTGAACCTAACAAATGATTTCTCGACATTAATGCATTCTTCCTAAAGGTATACATGTAGAGACTGATCTGGAAGATTCACCACAAATGTCTTCGAATTAATGAGGTAGTCATTTTCCTTAATGTTCATGTGGTTGATTTATAGCATGCACAATGAGAGGAACAATAATCCGTAAAGATTTGGCAAAGGAATACCAAAGAGCGGATCATTATCCATGAACAACAATCCATGAAGATTTGGCAAAGGAATACCAAAGAGCGGATCATTATTCATGAGTGCAACTACAATATTATGATAATCATTATCAACGCCTTGAGGAATAACTGGAGATAGGGCTTTTGAGTAGTCCGAAGTTGTACTCTTTGATGATGAACCGCTTGAGTCAATAGAAACCGGAGCATGAGCTTCTTTTCACATAGTCTTTGATGATCAACAAATATTCGCTAGGTTGAAGGTACTCATCAAACATATCTTTGAAAAACAATGAATCCCAAACATTAATTCCCAATTATCCTTAGTAAGTGAAGCATTAGGCGTTGGAGGAGAGTCATCAATAATCAAAACAATGAATCCAAATATCCTTAGTATATTTACTCATAATCAAAAAGAAATCTGAATCATCATCAAAAATAAAGTCGTATAACCATTATTCAAACATCCATCATCATGTAGTATATTCACTCTTCTCCCCCTCAAAATTGCATCCGAAGTTGCCATTTTTGATTTAGCAAGTGAATAAGAGTATACACCAATGAACATAGATCCACTTGATGATTGAATGAGCGTGGAAAAACATGAAGCTTGTTGATGAAGAATGTAGATGAGTATGGTCATAAACATGAAGATTTCTCTTCTTCTGAAGATAAAGCGCCAAGCGCATACATTTTTCTTTTGAAGAACGGGCCGGAAGTGTTATCTCAGGCACACCATAATGATGAAGTAACGAGGCCTGAGCGATGTGAACAACGCTTCATTGTTTAGAGCCCAAATATATGTTTAGAGTCAGCCCAATCCAAATACCAAGGGATCGATTACTGTAATGACTGCTTTGGATAAATGCACAAGACATAGAATTGAAACATTGGATCCCCACGTGCTCATGGGGTCCTTTTGGTTAGCACAAACAATCTTTGAATCACCAGAAACCCTAGGTGCAATGTCATTGTCACTAGGAGCTAAACTAGTAGAAGCATCAGACTTAGTCGAGGGACATTTTGTGCTTAATGGGATTGTTCTACCAGTTGGCTTCCAAACCTTAACAGGCACTACTCTAGGCATAGTGGATCTAGTTAAGGGCAAGGTTTGCCATTCGTGAATATTCGACCTGTTGGCTTCCACTGAAATCCTACATTGGTAAAACCTTCCTGTAGGTTTCCGTGATTGCTTAACTGCTTTCGCTTCCAAACTTTCTTAACTAGGTTATGAATCTTAGACCTCGTAAATAACACATCACATTTATCATGATTACCGTAAATTAAACATTTTTTGCATGTTTTGCGTGACAAAGATAAGGCCTCGAATTAATTTTAGTAAGCTTAGAGCTAATACTAGAACTAACACCATTCTTTTTGTTCAAATCAAACTTCTTGTCCCTATGGTGTTCTTTCACTTCCTTATCATGAACACTTTTAGTTTGCAAAATCCTATCCTTCTTTTGCATAGCTTCTAGGTTTTGACCCGCTAACTTTAGTGTCAATCTTAACATCTGTAGAAGTAACGATGGGAACATTACATGGCTTCACTACTTTCTCCATTCCTGGTCTAGAAGTGCTGGGATCTGAAATTCTAGGAGGCACATCACGGGTGTTGCTTGCTTGAATTTAGATATGGAACAAGGCATATCAAGGGTCACATGCTTGGCTTTGGGCATAGAACGGATTTTCTGCTTGGCACTAGGCATAGAACAAGGCTTCACAGCTTTGCCTTTTTCACCTAAGGGTTTTGGACATGTTGCAATTACACATTCAAGCAGCTCTTGAGATCGTTTGGCCCGGAGGCAAGCAAACCTAATTTCACTATCAAGAGGTTTGTTAATGAAATCCTCTTCGACAATCTCACGGAGACATTCTAGACTATCCTTAAGGTGAGCACATTAGTCATGAAAAGCATGTTCATTATTCCTAAGATGAGGAGGAATATATTTAATCTGTCACAAAGTGTATTTGCAATCTAAGGGTGATTTTGAGACAACATTCTTATTGAAAACAAGTGGCGCTTTCCATTTCCCTGACTTCTCAGATTCTCAATTTCCTTTTGTAAAGACGTTATTTTTCGTTGTTTTGGTCACGGGTGACGTTTATTGAATCATATAACTCTTTAAAATGTCGCTTAACCTTTTCATTTTCTTCTAGAAAACTTTCGTTTTCCTTTTGTAAAGCATTTACTAGGTTTTGAAGATGAAATGTTTGAGAATTCGAGAATCTAAAGGAGGAGGCATTTGGGAGCCTGTCATATTGTTCGTTTGACCCTTTAATTGAGATATTTAGGCTTTCAACTTTCTCGATCGTGTTGCAACTGAGCTTGAATCTGTTCATCACGTTTGTTAATTTGAAAAACTGCATCAAACTCTGGAGCATCTCAAGATGTCTTGATATTTGAAGTTTTGACATTTTCTTTGAGATGTTGATATTTGAGTTGTAAATTAAAATGCTCAACTTCTAGTTTAGAAAAATGTTTAACCAAATTGTCGTGATCATCCAGTTCAATTTTCTCGCTTAGTTTAGAATTAGTTTTTTCAAGCTCAATGACACGATCATGGGAGACTTTCGGGGCCACAGATAGTTCATGAAATTTGGAAGCATTAATAGAGCAATTTGAAGCGGTGAAAAAGATATCTTGAGCAACACATTCAGGAATAAGAGTCTCATTTAAGGTATGCAAGTTCTTCCTCTCAATCTCATTATATTTTAGTGCACGCTCATAATCACTAACTTCAACTACCATTGCATCAAATTCCTTTTCCATTTCTTTAATATCCGATTTTGTCCCCTCTTTAAGACTCTCAAAATGATCTTTTAGTTGTTTAAAGAAAGGCATGACCTCAGTTAAATAACATTCTTTCATTTGCTCATAACCCCTTTCCCCTTGATTCCCAGGGTGTGATCCTTTTCTTACAAGTTTTCTCAAAATCGGTAAATAGTTGAAGAATAACATATTGGGTGATTAAGGTCTTGCTCTTAGTGGCAATAGTTCTAGGAACTAAATGCATTGGTGTATTTGGAGGATACACAGTCGCTTTAGGGAATTTCCTACAAGGGGATTCATTTCAACAAGATTTTCACTTTTGCAAGTCCATATCCTTTTTCCGAACACTTGTTCGGGGTCAATAGAGTCCGAGGCTTAAACATGTTTAAGGATATCCAATTTTCCTTAGTGTAATCATGGGGTTTTATCGTTATCTTGTTCTTTTTACACTCGGGATCTTCTAGCTTCTTATTCATTTTCTCCCTAGTGACTTCATCTGATTTCTTATCTTCCTCGCACTCACAAGAACTAGGTTTCTGTCTAGGCTTAAGGATCTCATTACCATCATACAGTACCTTATGAGCATTTCTAGCCTTTTAATTACCTCTGGATTAGGTTCCTCAACAAGGGGAATGCTATGCTTATCGCTTAGGACTCTATGCTTAGTGATCATGTGAAGAATGGTATTCCCTTGTACGTATAACTTATTTTCAAGCTTGTTTTTCAAAGTTTTTAGATTGGAAAAATCATTCAAAAGTTTTGATTCCTTAGCCTTGAATTCTTGCTTAAGCATTTTAACATTTTCTTGAAGTTTGTGTTTTTGCTTAGCGGCTTTTAGAAAGCTTTTCTTGTAAGGAGTTTAACTCTTGTTTTAATACTTCTTCTCTAAACCTAATTTTCTAATAGTTGTATCGATTTGGACATCCATTTCACTGCTCACGGGTGGTCAACTCAAACTTAGCATTTGTTCATAAATAGCAACTCGATCCTTATATATGTTAAGCTCGGTGGTAAGGGAATCATCGAGCACAAATGCGGTACTCATGCATTTCATAATCATCATTTTGAGTAGAAGATGCACAACTAGGTACAGCAGAAACATCCATGCAACTTAACTGAGCATTGACATGCACTGTGCCGTGACGGTGCATCTCTATCTTGGGTACATCCGAAGCTTCCATGGAGCGTTCCTTTGCATTAGCTTGCACGGGTTGTGCGTGCACCTCTCTCTCTTGTGAATTTGAGCACGAAGATTCCATTTTTCCATTATCCGACTCATCATTTTTTTTGTCACTGACATTCTCGCATTCAAGAACACCGATTCTTCAACATATACATTACCCAACTTATCACAACAATCTTTCAACTGCACCCGACACTCATTCACGTCTTCATTCTTTTGAGCCGATTCTTCAATGTACTTTTTCACATTATCCATGAGTTGGATAAATGTCTCAATGAATTCCTGAATTTCCATTCCGGTATGTTTTTTGAAGGAAATTCAGTCAAGTGTTGATCGTAATCTCTGAATATTCCCCATCGATGAATGGTGAAATTGTTTGTAGATTACTTGAAGAGCTGCACTGAACCATCCTTTTGAACCTCTTTATTGGTAAGTTGCAGCTTTAAGTGTTCTAAGTTCAACAGCAAAGCTTCTTGTCAATGTAGGTAAGTCCTGGCGGAAAAGAGCACTACATGTTCGATCCCCGCCTATGGATAAATTTGAATGAGGTGCAGATGAAGTAGCTGATAGGGCTCAATGTTGCATTTCATTTGCATGGCATTTTGTAGCTTGGACTGGTGCGATTCTCTCTCATTAGATTATGAACACGGATATCTCACATCCTCATTGCTTAATTCAATCATCTTTAATCGCTCGTTGTAGCCTACATTATCATTGTTGTCCACAACATCATATTTAAGCACTTACGAAATCACCGGGTCGGTAGAGTAAGACATGATGTGGAAGGATGCACGGGATTTTACCGTCTATGATTTAAACCGAAATAGAATCTTTCGGGATTTTACTAAAATCAAGACCAAACCGTTAAGCAATGACCAATGGAAGGGTGTTAAGATGACCGATGGAATGATACAATGAAAGACGATTGTGTGATAGGACTTTAGATTGTTCGTGGGATAAGCAGAGATGTTGTTTGGTTGTGATTCGGATTGGTTTATGCCCGTTTTTCCTAAGAAATTTAGGTCTAAAAACTTAAAAACCTCAATAACTTTTGTTTGGAGCGGATTTAGACCTCGAAGATTGACCCTTTAATTGAGAGATTTGGGCTTAATTGAGAGATTTCTCAACTTTCGATGGGTTAAGCGAAGTTTGAATCGCTTCATCACGTTTGTTAATTTGAAAAACTGCATCAAACTCTGGAGCATCTGAAGATGTCTTGATATTTGAAGTTTTGACATTTTCTTTGAGATGTTGATATTTGAGTTGTAAATTAAAATGCTCAACTTCTAGTTTAGAAAAATGTATAACCAAATTGTCGTGGATCATCTCAATTTTCTCGCTAGTTTAGAATTAGTTTTTCAAGCTCAATGACAGCGATCATGGGAGACTTTCGAGGCCACAAATAGTTCATGAAATTTGGAAGCATTAATAGAGCAATTTGAAGCAAAGTTGCTACCAAAAAGATATCTTGAGCAACACATTCAGGAATAAGAGTCTCATTTAAGGTATGCAAGTTCTTCCTCTCAATCTCATTATATTTTAGTGCACGCCCATAATCACTAACTTCAACTACCATTGCATCAAATTCCTTTTCCATTTCTTTAATATCTGATTTTGTCCCCTCTTTAAGACTCTCAAAATGATCTTTTAGTTGTTTACAGAAAGGCATGACCTCTAAACTAACATTCTTTCATTTGCTCAAAACCCCTTTCCCTTCAGCTATCCTGGTGTGATCCTTTTCTTACAAGTTTTCTCAAAATCGGTAAATAGTTGAAGAATAACATATTGGATGATTAAGGTCTTGCTCTTAGTGGCAATAGTTCTAGGAACTAAATGCATTGGTGAATTTGGAGGATACACATAGGCTTTAGGGAATTTCCTACAAGGGGATTCATTTCAACAAGATTTTATTTTGCAAGTCCATATCCTTTTAACACTTGTTCGGGGTCAATAGAGTGTGAGGCTTAAACATGTTTAAGGATATCCAATTTTCCTTAGTGTAATCATGGGGTTTTATCGTTATCTTGTTCTTTTTACACTCGGGATCTTCTAGCTTCTTATTCATTTTCTCCCTAGTGACTTCATCTGATTTCTTATCTTCCTCGGTGCACTCACCCAACTAGGTTTTCGTCTAGGCTTAAGGATCTCATTACCATCATACAGTACCTTATGAGCATTTCTAGCCTTTTAATTACCTCTGGATTAGGTTCCTCAACAAGGGGAATGCTATGCTTATCGCTTAAGACTCTATGCTTAGTGATCATGTGGCAATGGTATTCCTTGTACGCATAACTTATTTTCAAGCTTGTTTTCAAAGTTTTTAGATTGGAAAAATCATTCAAAAGTTTTGATTCCTTAGCCTTGAATTCTTGCTTAAGCATTTTAACATTTTCTTGAAGTTCGTGTTTTTGCTTAGCACTTTTAGAAAGCTTTTCTTGTAAGGAGTTTAACTCTTGTTTTAATACTTCTTCTCTAAACCTACTTTTCTAATAGTTGTACGTATTTGGACATCCATTTCCTAATCACGGGTGGTCAACTCAAACTTAGCACATTTGTTCATAAATAGCAACTGATCCTTATATATGTTAAGCTCAGTGGTAAGGGAATCATCAGGCACAAATGCAGCGTACTCATGCATTTCATAATCATCATTTTGAGTAGAAGATGCACAACTAGGTACAGCAGAAACATCCATGCAACTTACCTGAGCGTTGACATGCACAGGTGTGCGGGTGCATCTCTATCTTGGGTACATCCGAAGCTTCCATGGAGTGTTCCGTTGCATTAACTTGCACGGTTGTGTCTGCAGTGCACCTCTCTCTTGTGAATTTGAGCACGAAGATTCCATTTTTCCATTATCCGACTCATCATTTTTGTTGTCGACATTCCGCATTCAAGAACACCCGATTCTTCAACATATACATTACCCAACTTATCACAACAATCTTTCAATCAAGCACTGACACTCATTCACGTCTTCATTCTTTTGAGCAGATTCTTCAATGTACTTTTCACATTATCCATGAGTTGGATAAATGTCTCAATGAATTCTCAATTTCCATTCCAAAGTATGTTTTTGAAGGAAATTCCAGTCAAGTGTTGATCGTGTCAATAATATTCCCCATGATGAATGGCTGAAATTGTTTGTAGATTACTTGAAGAGCACTTTGGAACCATCCTTTTGAACCTCTTTATTGGTAAGTTGCCGCTTTAAGTGTTCTAAGTTCAACAGCAAGCTTCTTGTCAATGTAGGTAAGTCCTGGCGGAAAAGAGCATTACATGTTCGATCCCCGCCTATGGATAACAGTGAATGAGGTGCGGATGAAGTAGGCGATAGGGCTCAATCTGCATTTCATTTGCATGGCATTTTGTAGCTTGGGTAGTGCGATTCTCTCTCATTAGATTACGAACACGGATATCTCACATCCTCATTGCTTAATTCGATCATCTTTAATCGATCAGTGTAGCCTACATTATCATTGTTGTCCACAACATCATACTTCTTTTAAGCACTTCGAAATCACCGGGTCAGAGAGTAAAGAGTAAGACATGATGTGGAAGGATGCGCGGGATTTTACACGTCTATGATTTAAACCGAGAAATAGAATCTTTCGCGGTATTTTACTAAAATCAAGACCAAACCGTTAAGCAATGACCAATGGGGTGTTAAGATGACTGATGGAATGATACAATGAAAGACGATTGTGTGATAGGACTTTAGATTGTTTGTGGGATAAGCAGAGATGTTGTTTGGTTGTGATTCGGATTGGTTTATGCCCTTTTTTCCTAAGAAATTTAGTCTAAAACATAAAACCTCAATAACTTGTCTAAAAACTTAAAACTCCAATCTATTCTGACTTTTAAGGTACCGCGGATTTAGACCTCAAGATGAAACAAGTGACCCTTTAATTGAGAGACTTTCGCTTTCCTTTTGGGCTTTCAAGTCATATATTGTTCGCTTGACGTCGTGTTGAGCTTGAATTGTTCATCACGCTTGTTAATTTGAAAAATGCATCAAACTCACCAGCATGAAGATGTCTTGATATTTGAAGTTTTGACATTTTCTTTGAGATGTTGATATTTGAGTTGTAAATTAAAATGCTCAACTTCTAGTTTAGAAAAATGTTTAACCAAATTGTCGTGATCATCCAGTTCAATTTTCTCGCTTAGTTTAGAATTAGTTTTTTCAAGCTCAATGACATGATCATGGGAGACTTTAGGGCCACGATAGTTCATGAAATTTGGAAGCATTAATAGAGCAATTTGAAGCAAGGATTGAAAAGATATCTTGAGCAACACATTCAGGAATAAGAGTCTCATTTAAGGTATGCAAGTTCTTCCTCTCAATCTCATTATATTTTAGTGCACGTTCATAATCACTAACTTCAACTACCATTGCATCAAATTCCTTTTCCATTTTCTTTAATATCGATTTTGTCCCCTCTTTAAGACTCTCAAAATGATCTTTTAGTTGTTTAAAGAAAGGCATGACCTCAGTTAAATAACATTCTTTCATTTGCTCAAAACCCCTTTCCCCTTCAGTTATCCCATTGGGTGTGATCCTTTTCTTACAAGTTTTCTCAAAATCCGTAAATAGTTGAAGAATAACATATTGACTGATTAAGGTCTTGCTCTTAGTGGCAATAGTTCTAGGAACTAAATGCATTGGTGTATTTGGAGGATACACAATCGCTTTAGGGAATTTCCTACAAGGGGATTCTTTTCAACAAGATTTTCAGCTTTTTGCAAGTCCATATCCTTTTTCCAGAACACTTGTTCAGGGTCAATAGAGTGAGGCTTAAACATGTTTAAGGATATCCAATTTTCCTTAGTGTAATCATGGGGTTTCATCGTTATCTTGTTCTTTTACACTCAGGATCTTCTAGCTTCTTATTCATTTTCTCCCTAGTGACTTCATTTGATTTCTTATCTTCCTCGATTGTGCACTCAGTAACTAGGTTTCTGTCTAGGCTTAAGGATCTCATTACCATCATACTGTACCTTATGAGCATTTCTAGCCTTTTAATTACCTCTGGATTAGGTTCCTCAACAAGGGGAATGCTATGCTTATCGCTTAAGACTCTATGCTTAGTGATCATGTGAGCAGTCTGAATGGTGTTCCCTTGTGCATACAACTTATTTTCAAGCTTGTTTTTCAAAGTTTTTAGATTGGAAAAATCATTCAAAAGTTTTGATTCCTTAGCCTTGAATTCTTGCTTAAGCATTTTAACATTTTCTTGAATTTCTTGTTTTTGCTTAGCAGTTTTAGAAAGCTTTTCTTGTAAGGAGTTTAACTCTTGTTTTAATACTTCTTCTCTAAACCTACTTTTCTAATAGTTGTACGTATTTGGACATCCATTTCCGCCACGGTGGTCAACTCAAACTTAGCACTTATTTGTTCATAAATAGCAACCCTGATCCTTATATATGTTAAGCTCAGTGGTAAGGGAATCATCAGGCACAAATGCAGCGTACTCATGCATTTCATAATCATCATTTTGAGTAGAAGATGCACAACTAGGTACAGTAGAAACATCCATGCAACTTACCTGAGCATTGACATGCACAGCCGTGGCACGGGTGCATCTCTATCTTGGGTACATCCGAAGCTTCCATGGAGCGTTCCTTTGCATTAACTTGCACAGGTTGTGTTTGGTGCACCTCTCTCTTTGTGAATTTGAGCACGAAGATTCCATTTTTCCATTATCCGACTCATCATTTTTGTTGTCTTGACATATCTCGCATTCAAGAACACCCGATTCTTCAACATATACATTACCCAACTTATCACAACAATCTTTCAATTTGCACGACACTCATTCCGTCTTCATTCTTTTGAGCAGATTCTTCAATGTACTTTTCACATTATCCATGAGTTGGTAAATGTCTCAATAATTCTCAATTTCCATTCGGTATGTTTTTGAAGGAAATTCCAGTCAAGTGTTGATCGTAATCTGCTGAATATTCCCAATCGATGAATGGTCAAATTGTTTGTAGATTACTTGAAGAGCTGCATTGGAACCATCCTTTTGAACCTCTTTATTGGTAAGTTGCAGCTTTAAGTGTTCTAAGTTCAACAGCAAGCTTCTTGTCAATGTAGGTAAGTCTTGGCGGAAAAGAGCACTACATGTTCGATCCCCAGCCTATGGATAACAATTGTGAATGAGGTGATGAAGTAGTCGATAGGGCTCAATGCTGCATTTCATTTGCATGGCATTTTGTAGCTTGGTTGGTGATTCTCTCTCATTAGATTCTGAACACGGAGATCTCACATCCTCATTGCTTACTTCAATCATCTTTAATCGAGATTGTAGCCTACATTATCATTGTTGTCCACAACATCATACAGTTTAAGCACTTCAAAATCAGCGGGTCGAGTAGAGTAAGACATGATGTGGAAGGATGCGGGATTTTACGTCTATGATTTAAACCGAAATAGAATCTTTTCGGGATTTTACTAAAATCAAGACGAAACCGTTAAGCAATGACCGGTAGAGGGTGTTAAGATGACCGATGGAATGATACAATGAAAGACGATTGTGTGATAGGACTTTAGAGTGTTCGTGGGATAAGCGAGAGATTGGTTGGTTTTGCCCGATTTTCCCGTTAGGTGAGCCCCTCGGTTGGTTATCGTTATCTTGACTGGTTTATGCCATGAAAAGCGTTCATTTTCCTAAGAAATTCTAGAAAACAAGTCTCCTTTTGTAAAAAACGTTTATTGAATCATATAAAAACCTCAATAACTTTTGTTTGGAGCGGATTTAGACCTCGAAGATTGACCCTTTAATTGAGAGATTTGGGCTTTCAACTTTCTAGGCGATCGAAAGTTGCGAGCTTGAATACAACTTCATCACGCTTGTTAATTTGAAAAAATCGTGATCAAAAACTCTGAGCATCTGAAGATGTCTTGATATTTGAAGTTTTGACATTTTCTTTGAGATGTTGATATTTGAGTTGTAAATTAAAATGCTCAACTTCTAGTTTAGAAAAATTTTTAACCAAATTGTCGTGGATCATCAGCTTCAATTTTCTCGCTTAGTTTAGAATTAGTTTTTCAAGCTCAATGACACTTTGATCTTATATATGTTATGGGAGACTTTTCGAGGCCACAGATAGTTCATGAAATTTGAAGCATTCATAGAGCAATTTGAAACAAGCGACAAAAAGATATCTTGAGCAACACATTCAGGAATAAGAGTCTCATTTAAGGTATGCAAGTTCTTCCTCTCAATCTCATTATATTTTAGTGCACGCCCATAATCACTAACTTCAACTACCATTGCATCAAATTCCTTTTCCATTTCTTTAATATCGATTTTGTCCCTCTTTAAGACTCTCAAAATGATCTTTTAGTTGTTTAAAGAAGGCATGACCTCAGCTTAAATAACATTCTTTCATTTGCTCAAAACCCCTTTCCCTTGATGAATGGTGAAAGTTATCCCAAAGGTGTGATCCTTTTCTTACAAGTTTTCTCAAAATGGGTAAATAGTTGAAGAATAACATATTGACTGATTAAGGTCTTGCTTTAGTGGCAATAGTTCTAGGAACTAAATGCATTGGTGTATTTGGAGGATACACAGTCGCTTTAGGTAATTTCCTACAAGGGGATTCATTTCAACAAGATTTTCAAGACTTTTTGCAAGTCCATATCCTTTTTCTAAAAATCGTAACACTTGTTGACCAGTAGAGGGTGTTAAGATGAGGGGTCAATAGAGTCGAGGCTTAAACATGTTTAAGGATATCCAATTTTCCTTAGTGTAATCATGGGGTTTTATCGTTATCTTGTTCTTTTTACACTCGGGATCTTCTAGCTTCTTATTCATTTTCTCCCTAGTGACTTCATCTGATTTCTTATCTTCCTCGATGCACTCAGTAACTAGGTTTCTGACATCTAGGCTTAAGGATCTCATTACCATCATACAGTACCTTATGAGCATTTCTAGCCTTTTAATTACCTCTGGATTAGGTTCCTCAACAAGGGGAATGCTATGCTTATCGCTTAGGACTCTATGCTTAGTGATCATGTGAGCAAATCAGATAATGGTATTCCCTTGTACGTATAACTTATTTTCAAGCTTGTTTTTCAAAGTTTTTAGATTGGAAAAATCATTCAAAAGTTTTGATTCCTTAGCCTTGAATTCTTGCTTAAGCATTTTAACATTTTCTTGAAGTTCGTGTTTTGCTTAGCGCATTTTAGAAAGCTTTTCTTGTAAGGAGTTTAACTCTTGTTTTAATACTTCTTCTCTAAACCTACTTTTCTAATAGTTGTACGTATTTGGACATCCATTTCCTTTCGCCACGGGTGGTCAACTCAAACTTAGCACTGTTCATAAATAGCAACCTCGATCCTTATATATGTTAAGCTCAGTGGTGGGAATCATGGGTGCACAAATGCACGTACTCATGCATTTCATAATCATCATTTTGAGTAGAAGATGCACAACTAGGTGCAGCAGAAACATCCATGCAACTTACCTGAGCATTGACATGCACAGGGTGTGACGGGTGCATCTCCATCTTGGGTACATCCGAAGCTTCCATGGAGCGTTCCTTTGCATTAACTTGCACGGGTTGTGTCTGGTGCACCTCTCTCTCTTGTGAATTTGAGCACGAAGATTCCATTTTTTCATTATCCGACTCATCATCTTTTGTTGTCACTGACATTGCATTCAGAACACCCCATTCTTCAACATATACATTACCCAACTTATCACAACAATCTTTCAAGCGCACGACACTCATTCACGTCTTCATTCTTTTGAGCAGATTCTTCAATGTACTTTTCACATTATCCATGAGTTGGATAAATGTCTCAATGAATTCTCAATTTCCATTCCAAGTATGTTTTTGAAGGAAATTCAGTCAAGTGTTGATCGTGTCTGGCTTTGAATATTCCCAGCGATGAATGGTCAAATTGTTTGTAGATTACTTGAAGAGCTGCATTGGAACCATCCTTTTGAACCTCTTTATTGGTAAGTTGCAGCTTTAAGTGTTCTAAGTTCAACAACAAGCTTCTTGTCAATGTAGGTAAGTCCTGACGGAAAAGAGCACTACATGTTCGATCCCGAGCTATGGATACATTTGAATGAGGTCAGGATGAAGTAGCCGATAGGGCTCAATGCTGCATTTCATTTGCATGGCATTTTGTAGCTTAATTTGGTGCGATTCTCTCTCATTAGATTCTGAACACGGATATCTCACATCCTCATTGCTTAATTCAATCATCTTTAATCGTTCAATGTAGCCTACATTATCATTGTTGTCCACAACATCATACAGCTTTTAAGCACTTTCAAATCACGGGTCGTAAGTAGAGTAAGACATGATGTGGAAGGATGCGCGGATTTTACTATGATTTAAACCGAGAAATAGAATCTTTAGCGGGATTTTACTAAAATCAAGACGAAACCGTTAAGCAATGACCAGTAGAGGGTGTTAAGATGATCGATGGATGATACAATGAAAAGAGGACAGATGTTAGGGGATAAGCGAGATGTTGAAATCCTTTTGACATTCTAGACTATCCTTTGTGATTCGTCGCCCTTTTCCTAAAATTTAGGTCTAAAAAAAAACCTCAATAACTAGAAAACTTTGGGATTTTACCCTCAAGATTGACCCTTTAATTGAGAGATTTGGGCTTTCAACTTCGATCGTTGCACCGAGCTTGAATACATTCATCACGCTTGTTAATTTGAAAACTCGCATCAAACTCGAGCATCTCAAGATGTCTTGATATTTGAAGTTTTGACATTTTCTTTGAGATGTTGATATTTGAGTTGTAAATTAAAATGCTCAACTTCTAGTTTAGAAAAATGTTTAACCAAAGTGTCGTGATCATCCAGCCAATTTTCTCGCTTAGTTTAGAATTAGTTTTTTCAAGCTCAATGACACGATCATGGGAGACTTTCAAGGCCACAGATAGTTCATGAAATTTGGAAGCATTAATAGAGCAATTTGAAGCGGTGAAAAAGATATCTTGAGCAACACATTCAGGAATAAGAGTCTCATTTAAGGTATGCAAGTTCTTCCTCTCAATCTCATTATATTTTAGTGCACGCCCATAATCACTAACTTCAACTACCATTGCATCAAATTCCTTTTCCATTTCTTTAATATCTGATTTTATCCCCTTTTAAGACTCTCAAAATGATCTTTTAGTTGTTTAAAGAAAGGCATGACCTCGGTTAAATAACATTCTTTCATTTGCTCAAAACCCCTTTCCCTTCGCTATCCCAGTGGGTGTGATCTTTTTCTTACAAGTTTTCTCAAAATCCGTAAATAGTTGAAGAATAACATATTGACTGATTAAGGTCTTGCTCTTAGTGGCAATAGTTCTAGGAACTAAATGCATTGGTTTATTTGGAGGATACACGATTAAACTTTAGGGAATTTCCTACAAGGGGGATTCATTTCAACAAGATTTTCAGTTTTTTGCAAGTCCATATCCTTTTTCCGAACACTTGTTCAGAGGGTCAATAGAGTGCGAGGCTTAAACATGTTTAAGGATATTCAATTTTCCTTAGTGTAATCATGGGGTTTTATCGTTATCTTGTTCTTTTTACACTCGGGATCTTCTAGCTTCTTATTCATTTTCTCCCTAGTGACTTCATCTGATTTCTTATCTTCCTCGAGTGCACTTTCAGTAGCAACTAGGTTTCGTCTAGGCTTAAGGATCTCATTACCATCATACGGTACCTTATGAGCATTTCTAGCCTTTTTAATTACCTCTGGATTAGGTTCCTCAACAAGGGGAATGCTATGCTTATCGCTTAAGACTCTATGCTTAGTGATCATGTGAGCAGTCTGAATGGTATTCCCTTGTACGTACAACTTATTTTCAAGCTTGTTTTTCAAAGGTTTTAGATTGGAAAAATCATTCAAAAGTTTTGATTCCTTAGCCTTGAATTCTTGCTTAAGCATTTTAACATTTTCTTGAAGTTAGTGTTTTTGCTTAGCAGTTTTAGAAAGCTTTTCTTGTAAGGAGTTTAACTCTTGTTTTAATACTTCTTCTCTAAACCTACTTTTTCTAATAGTTGTACGGATTTGGACATCCATTTCCTGCTCACGGGTGGTCAACTCAAACTTAGCACTATTTGTTCATAAATAGCAACTGATCCTTATATATGTTAAGCTCAGTGGTAAGGGAATCATCAGGCACAAATGCAGCGTACTCATGCATTTCATAATCATCATTTTGAGTAGAAGATGCACAACTAGGTACAGTAGAAACATCCATGCAACTTACGAGCATTGACATGCCAGGTGTGACGGGTGCATCTCTATCTTGGGTGCATCCGAAGCTTCCATAGAGCGTTCCTTTGCATTAACTTGCAGGTTGTGTGCGTGCACCTCTCTCTTGTGAATTTGAGCACGAAGATTCCATTTTTCCATTATCCGACTCAATATTTTTTGTTGTCACTCATGACATCTCGCATTCAAGCAACACCCGATTCTTCAACATATACATTACCCAACTTATCACAACAATCTTTCAACTGCACCTGACACTCATTCATGTCTTCATTCTTTTGAGCGGATTCTTCAATGTACTTTTTCACATTATCCATGAGTTGGATAAATGTCTCAATGAATTCCAATTTCCATTCCAAAGTATGTTTTTGAAGGAAATTCGGTCAAGTGTTGATCGTGTCTGCTGAATATTCCCCCGATGAATGGATGAAATTGTTTGTAGATTACTTGAAGAGCTGCACTGGAACCATCCTTTTGAACCTCTTTATTGGTAAGTTGCCGCTTTAAGTGTTCTAAGTTCAACAGCAAGCTTCTTGTCAATGTAGGTAAGTCCTGGCGTAAAAGAGCACTACATGTTCGATCCCCACTATGGATAAAGCTGAATGAGGTCGATGAAGTAGCGATAGGGCTCAATGCGCATTTCATTTGCATGGCATTTTGTAGCGGGTGGTGCGATTCTCTCATTAGATTACGAACACGGATATCTCACATCCTCATTGCTTAATTCAATCATCTTTAATCGTTCGCTTAGCCTACATTATCATTGTTGTCCACAACATCATACGGTTTAAGCACTTCAAATCATCAGAGAGTAAGTAGAGTAAGACATGATGTGGAAGGATGCACGATTTTACGTCTATGATTTAAACCGAGAAATAGAATCTTTCAAGATTTTACTAAAATCAAGACTAAGCAATGACGATGGGGTGTTAAGATGACCGATGGAATGATACAATGAAAGCTCCATTGTGTGATAGGACTTTAGATTGTTAGGTGGGATAAGCGAGAGATGTTGTTTGGTTGTGATGACCCAATCGATTGGTTTGCCGTTTTCCTAAGAAATTTAGGTCTAAAAACTTGAAAAAAACCTCAATAACTTTTGTTTGGACAGACCCGATTTGGGAGATTGACCCTTTAATTGAGAGATTTGGGCTTTCAACTTTACGATCGTGTTGCATCGAGCTTGAATCGTTTCATCACGCTTGTTAATTTGAAAAAGCGCATCAAACTCTCGGAGCATCAAGATGTCTTGATATTTGAAGTTTTGACATTTTCTTTGAGATGTTGATATTTGAGTTGTAAATTAAAATGCTCAACTTCTAGTTTAGAAAAATGTTTAACCAAATTGTCGTGATCATCCAGTTCAATTTTTTCGTTTAGTTTAGAATTAGTTTTTTCAAGCTCAATGACACGATCATGGGAGACTTTCGAGGGCCACGAGATAGTTCATGAAATTTGGAAGCATTAATAGAGCAATTTGAGCGGTTGAAAAAGATATCTTGAGCAACACATTCAGGAATAAGAGTCTCATTTAAGGTATGCAAGTTCTTCCTCTCAATCTCATTATATTTTAGTGCAGCCATAATCACTAACTTCAACTACCATTGCATCAAATTCCTTTTCCATTTCTTTAATATCTCGATTTTGTCCCTTTAAGACTCTCAAAATGATCTTTTAGTTGTTTAAAGAAAGGCATGACCTCGGTTAAATAACATTCTTTCATTTGCTCAAAACCCTTTTCCCCTTCAGCTTATCCCAGTTGTGATCCTTTTCTTACAAGTTTTCTCAAAATCGTAAATAGTTGAAGAATAACATATTGATCGAAAGGTCTTGCTCTTAGTGGCAATAGTTCTAGGAACTAAATGCATTGGTGTATTTGGAGGATACACAGTCGCTTTAGGGAATTTCCTACAAGGGGTATTCTTTTCAACAAGATTTTGACTTTGCAAGTCCATATCCTTTTTCCGAACACTTGTTCAGTGGGTCAATAGAGTCTCGAGGCTTAAACATGTTTAAGGATATCCAATTTTCCTTAGTGTAATCATGGGTTTTATCGTTATCTTGTTCTTTTACACTCAGGATCTTCTAGCTTCTTATTCATTTTCTCCCTAGTGACTTCATCTGATTTCTTATCTTCCTCGCACTCAGCAAACTAGGTTTCTGTCTAGGCTTAAGGATCTCATTACCATCATACAGAAGTACCTATGAGCATTTCTAGCCTTTTAATTACCTGCGGATTAGGTTCCTCAACAAGGGGAATGCTATGCTTATCGCTTAAGACTCTATGCTTAGTGATCATGTGAGCAGTCTGAATGGTATTCCCTTGTACGTACAACTTATTTTCAAGCTTGTTTTTCAAAGTTTTAGATTGGAAAAATCATTCAAAAGTTTTGATTCCTTAGCCTTGAATTCTTGCTTAAGCATTTTAACATTTTCTTGAAGTTCGTGTTTTTGCTTAGCACTTTTAGAAAGCTTTTCTTGTAAGGAGTTTAACTCTTGTTTTAATACTTCTTCTCTAAACCTACTTTTCTAATAGTTGTACGTATTTGGACATCCATTTCTGCTCACGGTGGTCAACTCAAACTTAGCATTGCTGTTCATAAATAGCAACCGATCCTTATATATGTTAAGCTCAAGGTAAGGGAATCATCAGGCACAAATGCAACGTACTCATGCATTTCATAATCATCATTTTGAGTAGAAGATGCACAACTAGGTGCAAGAGAAACATCCATGCAACTTACGAGCATTGACATGCACAGGTGGACTGGGTGCATCTCTATCTTGGGTACATCCGAAGCTTCCATTGAGCGTTCCTTTGCATTAACTTGCACAAAGGGTTGTGTCCGATGCACCCTCTCTCTTGTGAATTTGAGCACGAAGATTCCATTTTTCCATTATCTGACTCATCATTTTTGTTGTCATGACATTACTGCATTCAAACACCCCATTCTTCAACATATACATTACCCAACTTATCACAACAATCTTTCAAGCTGCACGACACTCATTCACGTCTTCATTCTTTTGGCGGATTCTTCAATGTACTTTTCACATTATCCATGAGTTGGATAAATGTCTCAATGAATTCCTGAATTTCCATTCCGGATGTTTTTGAAGGAAATTCCAATCAAGTGTTGATCGTGAATCTGTGAATATTCCCACCGATGAATGGCTGAAATTGTTTGTAGATTACTTGAAGAGCTGCCCTGGAACCATCCTTTTGAACCTCTTTATTGGTAAGTTGCAGCTTTAAGTGTTCTAAGTTCAACAAAGAAGCTTCTTGTCAATGTAGGTAAGTCCTCGGCGGAAAAGAGCACTACATGTTCGATCCCCGCTATGGATACTTAATTTGAATGAGGTGCTTGAGATGAAGTAGGCGATAGGGCTCAATCTTTGCATTTCATTTGCATGGCATTTTGTAGCTTGGCTGGTGCGATTCTCTCTCATTAGATCTGAACACGGATATCTCACATCCTCATTGCTTAATTCAATCATCTTTAATCGTTCAATGTAGCCTACATTATCATTGTTGTCCACAACATCATACGGTTTAAGCACTTAGAAATCAGGGTCAGAGAGTAAGTAGAGTAAGACATGATGTGGAAGGATGCTTGGGATTTTACGTCTATGATTTAAACCGAGAAATAGAATCTTTCATGGGATTTTACTAAAATCAAGACCAAACCGTTAAGCAATGACCGATGAGGGTGTTAAGATGACCGATGGAATGATACAATGAAAGACGATTGTGTTATAGGACTTTAGATTGTTAGGTGGGATAAGCAGAGATGTTGTTTGGTTGTGATTCGGATTGGTTTATGCCCGTTTTCCTAAGAAATTTAGGTCTAAAAACATAAAACCTCCTTTAGTTAATGAAATCCTCTTAGACCGACAAAACATAATCTTGACTATTTAAGGTCAAAATTCTCCCTAAGGGTGATTTTGAGTGACTTATTGTTTGGGAATCATATAACTCTTAAAATGGCTTAACCTTTTCATTTTCTTTAGACTTTCGTTTTCCTTTTGTAAAGCATTTTAGCCTTTTAATGAAGATGAAACCTCGGATTAGGTTCTTGAGAATTTTGAGAATCTAAAGGAGGAGGCAAGCCTGATTGACCCTTTAATTGAGAGATTTGGGCTTTCAACTTTCTGATCGTGTTGCACTGAGCTTGAATCTGTTCATCACGTTTGTTAATTTGAAAAACTGCATCAAACTCTGGAGCATCTGAAGATGTCTTGATATTTGAAGTTTTGACATTTTCTTTGAGATGTTGATATTTGAGTTGTAAATTAAAATGCTCAACTTCTAGTTTATAAAAATGTTTAACCAACCTCTTTTCTTATTGTCGTGATCATCCAGTTCAATTTTCTCGCTTAGTTTAGAATTAGTTTTTTCAAGCTCAATGACATGATCATGGGAGACTTTGGTAGGCCACAGATAGTTCATGAAATTTGGAGCATTAATAGAGCAATTTGAAGCAGTTGAAAAGATATCTTGAGCAACACATTCACGCAGAATAAGAGTCTCATTTAAGGTATGCAAGTTCTTCCTCTCAACGGGTTGTGTGCGGTGCCCTCTCTCATTATATTTTAGTGCACGATTCCATTTTCCCATAATCCGACACTACACTTCAACTACCAATTGCATCAAATTCCTTTTCCATTTCTTTAATATCTGATTTTGTCCCCTTTTTAAGACTCTCAAAATGATCTTTTAGTTGTTTAAAGAAAGGAATGACCTCAGTTAAATAACATTCTTTCATTTGCTCAAAACCCCTTTCCCCTTTATCCCGATTAAGTGGTGTGATCCTTTTCTTACAAGTTTTCTCAAAATCGGTAAATAGTTGAAGAATAACATATTGACTGATTAAGGTCTTGCTCTTAGTGGCAATAGTTCTAGGAACTAAATGCATTGGTGTATTTGGAGGATACACAGTCGCTTTAGGGAATTTCCTACAAGGGGGATTCATTTCAACAAGATTTTCAGCTTTTAGCAAGTCCATATCCTTTTCCGAACACTTGTTCAGTGGGTCAATAGAGTCTCGAGGCTTAAACATGTTTAAGGATATCCAATTTTCCTTAGTGTAATCATGGGGTTTTATCGTTATCTTGTTCTTTTTACACTCGGGATCTTCTAGCTTCTTATTCATTTTCTCCCTAGTGACTTCATCTGATTTCTTATCTTCCTCGTTTGCACTCATAACTAGGTTTCTGTCTAGGCTTAAGGATCTCATTACCATCATACATTACCTTATGAGCATTTCTAGCCTTTTTAATTACCTCTGTATTAGGTTCCTCAACAAGGGGAATGCTATGCTTATCGCTTAAGACTCTATGCTTAGTGATCATGTGAGCCTGAATGGTATTCCCTTGTACGTACAACTTATTTTCAAGCTTGTTTTTCAAAGTTTTAGATTGGAAAAATCATTCAAAAGTTTTGATTCCTTAGCCTTGAATTCTTGCTTAAGCATTTTAACATTTTCTTGAAGTTCGTGTTTTGCTTAGCTTTTAGAAAGCTTTTCTTGTAAGGAGTTTAACTCTTGTTTTAATACTTCTTCTCTAAACCTACTTTTTCTAATAGTTGTACGGATTTGGACATCCATTTCCTGCTCACGGGTGGTCAACTCAAACTTAGCACTCTGTTCATAAATAGCAACCTGATCCTTATATATGTTAAGCTCGATGGTAAGGAATCATCGCACAAATGCAAAGTACTCATGCAGTTCATAATCATCATTTTGAGTAGAAGATGCACAACTAGGTACAGCAGATACATCCATGCAACTTAGCATTGACATGCACAGGTTTGTGTGACGGGTGCATCTCTATCTTGGGTACATCCAAAGCTTCCATGGAGTGTTCCTTTGCATTAACTTGCACGAGGTTGTATGTCCGTGCACTCTCTCTCTTGTGAATTTGAGCACGAAGATTCCATTTTTCCATTATCCGACTCATCATTTTTTGTTGTCATCGACATCTCGCATTCAAAGAACACCCGATTCTTCAACATATACATTACCCAACTTATCACAACAATCTTTCAACTCGCACCGACACTCATTCACGTCTTCATTCTTTTGAGCAGATTCTTCAATGTACTTTTTCACATTATCCATGAGTTGGATAAATGTCTCAATGAATTCTTGAATTTCCATTCCAGTATGTTTTTTGAAGGAAATTCAGTCAAGTGTTGATCGTAATGCTGAATATTCCCCACGATGAATGGTGAAATTGTTTGTAGATTACTTGAAGAGCTGCACTCGAACCATCCTTTTGAACCTCTTTATTGGTAAGTTGCAGCTTTAAGTGTTCTAAGTTCAACAAAGAAGCTTCTTGTCAATGTAGGTAAGTCCTGGCGGAAAAGAGCACTACATGTTCGATCCCCACTATGGATAACAAATTTGTATGAGGTGCAGAGATGAAGTAGCCGATAGGGCTCAATGTGCATTTGCATGGCATTTTTAGCTTGGAAAGTCGTGCGATTCTCTCTCATTAGTATTCTCGAACACGGATATCTCACATCCTCATTGCTTAATTCAAATCATCTTTAATCGCTCGTAGCCTACATTATCATTGTTGTCCACAACATCATACAATTTAAGCACTTCCAAATCACGGTAAGTAGAGTAAGACATGATGTGGAAGGATGCACGGGATTTTACAAGTCTATGATTTAAACCGAGAAATAGAATCTTTCGCTGGAT
The DNA here is from genome assembly GCA_910596185.1 of Chrysanthemum makinoi. Classification (NCBI taxonomy): domain Eukaryota; kingdom Viridiplantae; phylum Streptophyta; class Magnoliopsida; order Asterales; family Asteraceae; genus Chrysanthemum; species Chrysanthemum makinoi. The sequence goes on from OU343225.1 coordinate 98,644,636, forward strand.
TTTACTAAAATCAAGACCAAACCATTAAGCAATGACCAATGGGTGTTAAGATGATGATGGAATCGATACAATGATAGACAATTGTGTGATAGGACTTTAGATTGTTTGTGGGATAAGCAGAGATGTTGTTTGGTTGTGATTCGGATTGGTTTATGCCCTTTTTTCCTAAGAAATTTAGGTCTAAAAACTTAAAAACCTCAATAACTTTTGTTTGGAGCGATTTAGACCCTTGTTCTTGGTTGCTAACCTTTCATTTTCTTCTAGTTTTAAAGAATGACCCTTTAATTGAGAGATTTGCTTTCAACTTTTCTGATCGTGTCCGTAAGCTTGAATCTGTTCATCACGCTTGTTAATTTGAAAACTCAGCATCAAACTCGGAGCATCTCAAGCCTTTAATGTCTTGATATTTGAAGTTTTGACATTTAAGTCTTTGAGATGTTGAGTATTTGAGTTGTAGTTTTTAATTGGAAAAATGCTCAACTTCTAGTTTAGAAAAATGTTTAACCAAATTGTCGTGATCATCCAGTTCAATTTTCTCGCTTAGTTTAGAATTAGTTTTTTCAAGCTCAATGACACGATCATGTGGAGACTTTAGGCCATAAATACAAGATCCTTATATATAGTTCATGAAATTTGGAAGCATTAATAGAGCAATTTAAGCAAAGTGAAAAAGATATCTTGAGCAACTACATTCAAGAATAAGAGTCTCATTTAAGGTATGCAAGTGCGGTGCACCTTCCTCTCAATCTCATTATATTTTTAGTGCACTCATAATCACTAACTTCAACTACCATTGCATCAAATTCCTTTGACCATTTCTTTAATATCGATTCTTGTCCTCTTTAAGACTCTCAAAATGATCTTTTAGTTGTTTAAAGAAAGGCAATGACCTCGCTAACATTCTTTCATTGTTTTGCTTCAAAACCCCTTTCCCTTCAGCATTTATCCCAAAGGGGTGTGATCCTTTTCTTACAAGTTTTCTCAAAATCCGTAAATAGTTGAAGAATAACATATTGACTGATTAAGGTCTTGCTCTTAGTGGCAATAGTTCTAGGAACTAAATGCATTGTTGTATTTGGAGGATACACACGCTTAATTCAATCATCTTTAGGGAATTTCCTACAGTTTAAGGGGGATTCATTTCAACAAGATTTTGCAGGTTTTGCAAGTCCATATCCTTTTTCCGTAACACTTGTTCGGGGTCAATAGATTGTCTCGAGGCTTAAACATGTTTAAGGATATCCAATTTTCCTTAGTGTAATCATGGGGTTTTATCGTTATCTTGTTCTTTTTACACTCGGGATCTTCTAGCTTCTTATTCATTTTCTCCCTAGTGACTTCATCTGATTTCTTATCTTCCTCGATGCACTCAGTAGCAACTAGGTTTCTGTCTAGGCTTAAGGATCTCATTACATCATACATTACAAGCACTTATGAGCATTTCTAGCCTTTTTAATTACCTCTGGATTAGGTTCCTCAACAAGGGGAATGCTATGCTTATCGCTTAAGACTCTATGCATAGTGATCATGTGAGCGATTCGAATGGTATTCCCTTGTATCGCACAACTTATTTTCAAGCTTGTTTTCAAAGTTTTTAGATTGGAAAAATCATTCAAAAGTTTTGATTCCTTAGCCTTGAATTCTTGCTTAAGCATTTTTACATTTTCTTGAAGTTAGGTGTTTTTGCTTAGCGATTTTAGAAAGCTTTTCTTGTAAGGAGTTTAACTCTTGTTTTAATACTTCTTCTCTAAACCTACCTTTTCTAATAGTTGTACGTATTTGGACATCCATTTCACGCTCACGGGTGGTCAACTCAAACTTAGCATTTGTTCATAAATAGCAACCTGATCCTTATATATGTTAAGCTGGTGGTAAGGGAATCATCAGCACAAATGCAGGCAGTACTCATGCATTTCATAATCATCATATTGAGTAGAAGATGCACAACTAGGTACAGCAGAAACATCCATGCAACTTATCTGAGCATTGACATGCACAGCCGTGTGCATCTCTATCTTGGGTACATTCGAAGCTTCCATGGAGCGTTCCTTTGCATTAACTTGCACAGGTTGTGTCTCGTGCACCTCTCTCTCTTGTGAATTTGAGCACAAAGATTCCATTTTTCCATTATCCGACTCATCATTTTTTGTTGTCACATTCTGCATTCAAGAACACCGATTCTTCAACATATACATTACCCAACTTATCACAACAATCTTTCAATAAGAGCACGACACTCATTCACGTCTTCATTCTTTTGAGCCGATTCTTCAATGTACTTTTTCACATTATCCATGAGTTGGATAAATGTCTCAATGAATTCCACAATTTCCATTCCAAAGTATGTTTTTGAAGGAAATTCCAGTCAAGTGTTGATCGTGAATCTGCTTGAATATTCCCCAATCGATGAATGGTCAAATTGTTTGTAGATTACTTGAGAGGACCTTTGGAACCATCCTTTTGAACCTCTTTATTGGTAAGTTGACTTTAAGTGTTCTAAGTTCAACAAAGACAAGCTTCTTGTCAATGTAGGTAAGTCACTGGCGGAAAAGAGCACTACATGTTGATCCCCTATGGATAAATTTGAATGAGGTGCGATGAAGTAGCCGATAGGGCTCAATCTGCATTTCATTTGCATGGCATTTTGTAGCATTTGGTGCGATTCTCTCTCATTAGATTCACGAACATGGATATCTCACATCCTCATTGCTTAATTCAATCATCTTTAATCGCTCGTAGCCTAATCATTATCATTGTTGTCCACAATCATCATACGTTTAAGCACTTCGAAATCTTAATCGGGTCGGTTAGAGAGTAAGACATGATGTGGAAGGATGCGCGATTTTACGTCTATGATTTAAACCGAGAAATAGAATCTTTCAAGGATTTTACTAAAATCAAGACGAAACCGTTAAGCAATGACCAGATGGGTGTTAAGATGACCGATGGAATGATACAATGAAAGACGATTGTGTGATAGGACTTTAGATTGCATTGTGGGATAAGCAGAGATGTTGTTTGGTTGTGATTGGATTGACATTCTAGTTTATGCCCGTTTTTCCTAAGAAATTTAGGTCTAAAAACTTAAAACCTCAATAACTTGTTTGGCGGATTTGAAGAGACCTCAAGATTGACCCTTTAATTGAGAGATTTGGGCTTTCAACTTTCTCGATCGTGTTGCATGAAGCTTGAATCGCTCATCACGCTTGTTAATTTGAAAATGCTGCATCAAACTCGAGCATCCAAGATGTCTTGATATTTGAAGTTTTGACATTTTCTTTGAGATGTTGATATTTGAGTTGTAAATTAAAATGCTCAACTTCTAGTTTAGAAAAATGTTTAACCAAATTGTCGTGATCATCCAGTTCAATTTTCTCGCTTAGTTTAGAATTAGTTTTTTCAAGCTCAATGACACGATCATGGGAGACTTTCGTACCACAGATAGTTCATGAAATTTGGAAGCATTAATAGAGCAATTTGAAAGCAAAGTGAAAAAGATATCTTGAGCAACACATTCAGGAATAAGAGTCTCATTTAAGGTATGCAAGTTCTTCCTCTCAATCTCATTATATTTTAGTGCACGCTCATAATCACTAACTTCAACTACCATTGCATCAAATTCCTTTTACATTTCTTTAATATCGATTTTTGTCCCCTTTTTAAGACTCTCAAAATGATCTTTTAGTTGTTTAAAGAAAGGCATGACCTCGGTTAAATAACATTCTTTCATTTGCTCAAAACCCCTTTGAACCCTTCAGCTATCCCAGTGGGTGTGATCTTTTTCTTACAAGTTTTCTCAAAATCCGTAAATAGTTGAAGAATAACATATTGACTGATTAAGGTCTTGCTCTTAGTGGCAATAGTTCTAGGAACTAAATGCATTGGTGAATTTGGAGGATACACATACGCTTTAGGAATTTCCTTTGATTGGGTAGAGTAAGACAAGGGGATTTTTTCAACAAGATTTTCAAATTTAAGCAATGCAAGTCCATATCCTTTTTCCAACACTTGTTCGTGGGTCAATAGAGTCTCGAGGCTTAAACATGTTTAAGGATATCCAATTTTCCTTAGTGTAATCATGGGGTTTTATCGTTATCTTGTTCTTTTTACACTACGGATCTTCTAGCTTCTTATTCATTTTCTCCCTAGTGACTTCATCTGATTTCTTATCTTCCTCGGTGCACTCACTCAATAACTAGGTTTCTCGTCTAGGCTTAAGGATCTCATTACCATCATACAAGCATCTTATGAGCATTTCTAGCCTTTTAATTACCTCCGATTAGGTTCCTCAACAAGGGGAATGCTATGCTTATCGCTTAAGACTCTATGCTTTGTGATCATGTGAGCAAATCAATGGTATTCCCTTGTACGTACAACTTATTTTCAAGCTTGTTTTTCAAAGTTTTAGATTGGAAAAATCATTCAAAAGTTTTGATTCCTTAGCCTTGAATTCTTGCTTAAGCATTTTAACATTTTCTTGAAGTTCTTGTTTTTGCTTAGCAGCTTTTAGAAAGCTTTTCTTGTAAGGAGTTTAACTCTTGTTTTAATACTTCTTCTCTAAACCTACTTTTTCTAATAGTTGTAAGTATTTGGACATCCATTTCCTCGCCACGGTGGTCAACTCAAACTTAGCACGCTGCTCATAAATAGCAACCTCGATCCTTATATATGTTAAGCTTCAAAGTGGTAAGGGAATCATCGGCACAAATGCAGCAGACTCATGCAGTTCATAATCATCATTTTGAGTAGAAGATGCACAACTAGGTACAGCAGAAACATCCATGCAACTTACATGAGCATTGACATGCACGATTTTGTCGTGACGGGTGCATCTCTATCTTGGGTACATCCGAAGCTTCCATGGAGCGTTCCTTTTCATTAACTTGCACAGTTGTGTCCGTGCACCTCTCTCTTGTGAATTTGAGCACGAAGATTCCATTTTTGCATTATCCGACTCATCATTTTTGTTGTCAACGACATTCCGCATTCAAAGAACACCGATTCTTCAACATATACATTACCCAACTTATCACAACAATCTTTCAACTGAACTTGACACTCATTCACGCTCTTCATTCTTTGAGCAGATTCTTCAATGTACTTTATCACATTATCCATGAGTTGGATAAATGTCTCAATGAATTCTATTTCCATTCCAAAGATGTTTTTGAAGGAAATTCCAATAAGTGTTGATCGACCAATATTCCCATCGATGAATGGTCGAAATTGTTTGTAGATTACTTGAAGAGTCGTGACCGAACCATCCTTTTGAACCTCTTTATTGGTAAGTTGCGTGCTTTAAGTGTTCTAAGTTCAGCAAGAAGCTTCTTGTCAATGTAGGTAAGTCTTTGAAAGAGCACTACATGTTCGATCCCCAACCATGGATAACATTTGTATGAGGTGCAGATGAAGTAGCCGATAGGGCTCAATGTCGCATTTCCATTTGCATGGCATTTTAGCAGTGAGTGCAATTCATTCTCATTGTACTCGAACATGAAGATCTCACATCCCTCATTGTTTAATTCAAACATCTTTAATCGCTCGAGTAGCATATTTTATCATTGTTGTCCACAAGATCATACAATTTAAGCATTCTCAAATCAATCGGGTCAAGAGAGTAAGACATGATGTGGTAGAATGCACGGATTTTACAAGTCTATGATTTAAACCGAAATAGAATCTTTCGCGGGATTTTACTAAAATCAAGACCAAACCGTTAAGCAATGACTAATGTAATGTGTTAAGATGATCTGATGGATCGACACAATGATAGACAATTGTGTGTTAGGACTTATGATTGTTTGTGGGATAAGCAGAGATGTTGTTTGGTTGAGATTTGGATTGGTTTATGCACGATTATCCCAAGAAATTTAGGTCTAAAAACATAAAAACCTCAATAACTGTTCATAGCGATTTAGCCCTCGAAGGTTTACCTTTATTTCATTCGGGCGGACATTCTCCTCGCTTCACTGGTCGTTTTGATGGGTAGAACAAAACGGAGTTACTGATCAAAGTTATAGCCGTTTGAAGTTTTGTGGAAAAGTCAACAAGTCGCTAAGAATTTTGAACCAAGTCGCTAAACCAAGTCGCTAGGACCCAAGTCGCTAAGCACAACACGCTAAGCTCCAAGTCGCTAGCAAAATTTTGACAGCAAGTCGCTAAGAACTAAGTCGCTAATTTGTCAAGCGCTAAATAGCAACTTCGCTAGGTACCAACTCGCAACACCAAATCGCTAACAATTTTGGCGCAATTACTCAAGTCGCTAAAACTTCAAGTCGCTAAAGAGCAACTCGCTATGCACCAGTCGCTACCACAGTCGCTACCGTAGTGAGAGTCCACTACTTGTACCGTTAATCGCTAGGTCTAAGTCTAGCTCCAAACTATAACTCGCTACAAAAATGTGAAGCAAGTCGCTACGAAGAAAGATATACCGTGAGCCAAGTCGCTAACTTGAAAAACTTCCAAAACACACTTTTCAATCCAAAACAACCCAACCACGATGATTCAAGCCTTCCAAATCACAACCTAAACACTTATGCTGATCCTAAACACAAAGTACTAACAAAATCCAAACTTTAACACAAGAAATCAACCAAATGATGCAAAACCACTAAACTTTTTCAAACTCAAAAACCACCTAAAACCACTAGAAATCCAAAGATGTGCAAGATATGATCTAACCATGGCTCTTGATACCAATTGTTGGATATAAGTTTTCACATACACATCAAACCATTAACACAAGTGGGCATATAAGTGGAATTCTAGAGAGAGAAAGTTAGAGGTTTAGGGAACTTAGTGAGAGAAAGTGAAAGATATTATTATGAGCTCCAATTCTCTACCTTGGAAGGTAGAGAGTATTTATAGTCTTACATAACGCCACACAACGGGTCAGGATCGCATGGGTAAAGACCTCGTCCTCCACGTGTTACTTAACTAAATACTACTTAACTTAAAATAACTACGACTACGCGCTTTCTAATGATTACATATACTGGACCGACCTTTTAATACCCGAATTTCTAATTCCTAACATCGACACTTTAATGACTGGATTTTCTAAATCCTAACAGAAGATCTTCATGTGCTTGTATGCTTGTGATAGGTGATCACCAGAGGGTAAAGATGCAAGATTCTAAGCTTGCTTTGAGGATCACTTGAGTATGCTTACAACAAATGAAAGTTAGAAGCATTATGATCATATGAGATGAGGGTGGTTTACATGTTTCCTAATGATCTAAATATCCTAGAAATGATGGAGAGAAACTATGAGTAAAGGTGTGTGAAACAATGAAGAAATGGCTCACTATTTATAGAAGAAAAATAGCCACTCGCCTCAGATCCCACGGATCCCTCCCTGAGGGATCCGTCCAGTGACTCGGGATCCGTGGGACGCCCCTTTACCCATGGGTTTTGGGTCATGGGTCATGGGTTATGGGTTATGGGTACCAAGTAGATTCAATGTATCTACAAGATGCAATGCATCTAGTCCATGATTTTGAGTGCCCACCAAGATACAATGTATCTAGACATTGGGTATGGGTCATGGGTTATGGGTACCAAGTAGATTCAATATATCTACAAGATGCAATGCATCTAGTCCATGGTTTGGAGTGCCCACCAAGGTACAATGTATCTAGACATTGGGTATGGGTCTTGGACTTTGGGTTTTACCCAACTACATTCAATGTATTTGGTCAATGGGTCAAATACTTAAGTTTCTACCCATTTATATTACCCATTATAATACATACTAGTTACGTATATATTTACCCAATATGTAAACACTAGTTATTATACATAAACTATTTAACTAAACATGTTTTAATGGTTTGTTGGGGGTTTGATCATAATGCAACATAACAAACATGTACGAACCTGTGTTGTAGCATACAAGGACTTGAGTCGTCGAGAGGTGCTGAGACAAAATATAATTACAAGTAACTTATACATTTTTCGTTATGTATTACAAGTTACATGTTTGTCATCAACAAAACAAATGAGAATGTATAGATTAAATATCGTAATTTTGCACTAACAATCTCCCCTTTTTTGATGATAACAAAATATATGTAAACTTAATAGATAGGTAAAATTTCAAAGTTAAAGGAAACACCCTTTTTATTGCTCCAATTGGCACACCACGCCAATACCTTCAACATGACACACTAATGACGAAGCTTTAGCAACTCACGTCTTCAAGAGGTGGTGATCTCGCCTTTAAGAGTAACCTAGAGAATCACACAAAAAAATAGAAAGATCCTTTGAATTATAACCATTATTGCCAACAGCTCAATGGATCAAATTTTTTAGGCTTAACCTACATCAAGTTTAGTGTTAAAAAAATATATGATGAGAAAGAAATCTGCCTTTTGTTGAAACATAAAGGAATTTTGAAGAATGAATGTGCGTTCCCCTTGATTGCTGCCCCTTGTTAAGGGCGTCAAGTATTTTAGGAAGGCTAAGACGAAATTATTGCAAAATTTGAAATGTTTTTGCTTTGACGAAAAACTCCCCTTTATTGAGGGCGTCAAGTTCTCCTAGTGTGTTTTAAAATTCTACAAAACAAAAAGTTAGTGCAAAATTATATTCATCCTTGGACGAGTAAGTCATATGATGCACTTTGTAAGTGCTCGACGGAAGCTCCCCCTAGCTCAAGGGCGTCAAGAAGAACCTACAAGAAAAAAATAAGTAAACCTCGTCCGAAAGTTTGTTACCGCAGTGAAGCTGAACAAAGGATTGAGAAATACGAACTATGAGCAGTTGTACGCTTACTTACTTCATCATGAGAAGCATGCTACATATGACCATTTGATCATGGAAAAACTCAATCCAACTACAACAACAAGCATAACAAATGACTCAGTTTCATTTTTCTTTTTAATGTGAAGCTAAACACTCAAACATCACAGTACTTACCATCTTCCCAGGATCATAATCAGGTTACTATACCAGACTCAGGATATACCCCAACAGACATGTTGATTGAAAACCTCTCGAACCAAGTTTCTCTATTGGTTCAACAATACAGAACCTCACTTCCCCAAACCAACAACCAACTTAGGACCTCATCTAACCCACACAATCAAGCTACAGTGGAAGATGGAAGGGTTGTGGTACAGACGATGCAAGGAAGACAAAATGTAAACCCAAGGAATGTTGTACAGGGGAATGTTGCAGCTGGCTATGTGGGGGCTCAGAACAGAGGAGGGAAAGTGGTTCAAGGTCAAGGAAAACCTATTAAGTGTTACAATTGTGGTGGTGTGGGACATATTGCTAGGAACTTCACTCAACCTAAGCGTCCACAAAATTCTGAGTACTTCAGGGATAAGATGCTACTGATGCAGGCACAAGATAGTGGAGCAGTGTTAAATGAGGAGGAGTTGTTGTTTCTTGATGAGGGGAATGCCAACACGTTCGATGCTGGCGTGAATGAACAACCCGTCTATGATTTGGCACAGAATGATCCCAACATTTTCTAGGTTGCTGACTGTGATGCCATCGACTCTGATGTTGATGATGAACCAATGGCACAGACTATTTTCATGGCTAATATTTCTCCCATGGTTTCATCACCTCAACAAGCCGGTCCCTCCAATGCTTCAGTCATATCAAAGGTACTAAAGCTATATGATATGGTTGATGAGCAAAAGATTACCAACAAAGTACAACCAACAGAAGTCGTTGAGTCAGATATTGTAAATATGGGAAATAGCAATTTTATCCCATATGAGCAATATGTGAAGCACGATGAAAGTCCTGTTGTACCAAGTGGTACATCTTCTGCCATTAATGTTGAATATGTGTTTAATGAGTACACTGAATATGTGCCTGATGACTCCCTGACCACTAAGCTAAATATTTATAAGCACCAAGTTGCCATCTATGAACAGCGTGCTAAATTTGAGCTTACCACACGTGACCAGGAAATGGATTACCAAATGTGTAAAACCCAAAAATCTAAAACACGTAAAAAGACTATTTTGCCCCTCTAATTTAAAACTTATAAAATACGCAAAGCTCTTTAAATACATTCGACCTAACTCAATGATCACAATGTACAAAAAAAATAAAGCTACATTTATTGAACCAAAATTTCTAAAATACAAAATACATTATAAATAATTAAAAAAAAACCACAATATGTTGAATTTTAGAAAGTATATTTTGCAGTGGTGATATCTCTTGTACCGTCCATATTGTGTACTAACCAATCATAAAATCCCATCCAAATTGTTGACTTGGGCCATGTTATTTTCCTCCTTATGTTCGGCAACTGAATCCCTTATTACCCCATCTCAACTATTTTGTAAACTCTACATTTCATAATTTGCAACGCATATCCAAAACCCTAGAACTAAAAAGTGATGGCAAGTCTTGGTTTCTTCCTTCTCCATTTAACCAAAGCAAGCAGAAGAGGGTGTCTTTGTTTCGTTGTTGCTGCTATAGTGAGCTTGATAGATCTTAGTCTTGGTTTCTCCCTCTCGTACGACAAGGGTTTGCATCTTTAAAACTCCATTCAATTTTTCTTCTTTGTTTCTTGTTTTTTGTCGTGTATGTTGGAGTCCATGGGAATGCATGTACTGACCTTAATCCATCACATAAAGTAATAAAACAGCCACATGAATCATAAGCATAAAATCACATTAATTAGTGAATAGAATAACATATATTCGACCCATGTGTGGACATGGTTTAAAAGATGTTTTGACCCACTCTTGCTCGACCCTACATCATGACCAATAACCTATTTTGCATGTCGTGTTGTTTTGAACATGTTATTCGACACATAAAAATCTGTTTTGAAACCATATATTCGAACAATGCTTCTATTTTGAATCCCACGTCACATGAAATAATAAACATATGAATCTGTTTAAGACTTGTCTAACCATTTGCATGCTAGAGTGAAACTGTTTTGGCCCCACCTTGTGCAAACCATATGTAATTTGTTTTGGACCTTCTTTTTGCATGCATGTACACGACAATAACCTGTATCCCATGATTTCCATGTGGTGTGGTTAGGAGCATGTATACATGATGAGACCCTTGCATAAAATAATGAAGTATTGTCACACAAATCATAATAGATTCACATAATAGATTCACATAATAGGTGCATGTTATCTTGAGCCACATATGTTTCATGTAAATGACGTTAAGCTTAAAGGAGTAATAAAGATCACGAATATACGTTGGCCTGGCTTTGTGTCGATATCATTAATTAGACAAGGATCTGGAAGTGATTTTATTTGTGGTCGTGTAAATAGAATTGAACCTATGCATGTCTCGAATAGGTCTATATACGAGAAGGGTCGTTATATATTTAGTTTGGGAAATTGTGTTCGACATGCTTGTAATGTATATAGAAGTCAAATAAGTCTAAGGTTTTCAATGTATTAAAGTTAAAGGTCGTTTTCGTAAATTATAAACGTGAGGGACCCTAGGCGTTAAAATGTTATAGTAAGGAGCTAAAGTCGTAAAATAAGTAAATTTACAATATTTATACATTAGACCCCATATTTTGTAATATTTACACTTTAGACCCTAAACTATTATAACTTGTCATAAATGACCCCTAAACTATAATAAAGATCATTTTCATCACTTTAACCTAATTTGATATTAATTACATCATAAATGACTAAACTTACTAAATCGAGAAACTTACCTAAAATGGAAAGTTACTTAAAAACCCTAAAAGACTAAATCGGAATAAAACACATTAATTACATCTAATAAATGTACATCCTTTCGCTTCTGTGGATCCCTCAAGGAAGGAGTGATCTTTCGTATCTCTTGATTTTCGTTTACTTTTGTTTTCTTGCTGTTGAATAAGGTATAGATATTCTTACCTTATCTCTTAAGGTTTCTCATGATTCTTTCACATCTTTTCGATATTAGCTCGACTTGTTTTGCCTTTTCTCTAAGCCTTTTTATTCGGGTTCCCCTATATGCCTTTGCTATGTTCCCTCAGTTTTGTGAACCTTTTGATGCGAACCTTACTTTGAACCTTTTGAATAAACCTTTAGATTATGACTTTCATTTGACCTTTCAGTTTGATACCCGAGCCAATATGTTTCCTAGCCATGAAGGTAACATGTCCATGTCTTTGATGCACCACTGACATGACTCTAGTATGGTCGAGTGATGTTCCACACCGTCCCTTTTATGTGATATTATGCCCACTTTATGATATGATTATGGCCACTATGATTTGTACATGGGCGTATAGATGCATCCTAGATATGTTATGATATGTTATGATATGCTATGATATGATTTATATGGTGACTTATGTGTTGTGCAATACACGTCTTTCACATTCTGGGAGCTGATCGCTCCATGGTTACTATGATATGATATGTTATGGGCTCGTGGTAGATGACTAACCTTTATTTTCCCTTCGTTATCCTTTTGATTATGCCTTATGATTTTCCCAATGCATCATATGTTATGTTATCTTCGTTCCTTACCTTTCGATTATTCGTTTTGTTATATATCTGTTCACTGGACTTTTTAAGCTCAACCGCATTTTTTTTCCTGCGGCAGGTATCAGGTATCTAAGCTAGGAGATGGGGATTGCTTTGGGATGAGTGATGAGCTTATTTGGAGGCCTTGCCCATAGTCATCTTAGATTCCATTGATTATGCTTTGACATTTATTTAGACTTGGATTATCGTTATTTATTTCTTTGGAGTATTTCCTTTCATTGAACTTATGTATTGTTTAGTCGTGTTGACTTGAATTCCTTTGATTATTTATGTTTAAGACTTCCGTTGTTGCTTTATGTTCATTATGTATGCTTTGATATGACACAATGACTGTGATACTTCTACCCTTGCCGGGTAGGGGTGTTACAATTATGGTATCTGAGCACAGGTTTACGACTTGTAGTTATGACCTTTGAACATATGAGCCTTAGGATTGACCCTTAGAGCTTAGGTTTTCACTTGTGAGGATTTTGGTAGACTTTAGGTTTCATTTCCGTCATTTTCCTTTCATGTTTTCTTCCTGTTTTCTGACCTTTGCTAATCTCTTTGATAATCGTTCAGATGGTGAATACTCGTTGAAATGGTAAACTCAATGGGGATGGTACCCCTAACTTTGAGGCTCTGATAGCCAATGCTTTGGCAAATGCACTGCCAAATCTCTCTGCTGAATTGAGAACCAACATCATCAACGACATCAGGAATGGTGTCGGTTCTTCAGGTGGTGATGGTGGTGCTGCTCCACCTACTGGTATTACTGTTTGGATTGAGAGGTTCACTAAGCTTAAGCCAATTTCCTTCCGATCTGTGATTGGTCCCAAACAGTCAAGAAATATTGACCAAAGGTTTTAGTCAACAAAAGTCAACTATTATGGACTCAATACAATTTCCCTTGGAATTTTGGATTTCTTGGTCGTTAGTCCCACCTGGTTGAATGGTGTGTGAAAATGTTCAGACGTAGAATGATCACTAAGTATAATGATCTGTAAGGATTTTGGTTGATAATTACACTACTGATTGTTTGGAATTGTATTTGAATACAGAGCTATAAAGCACAACAATCAGATTAAACAAACGTTTATAGCAAGTAAATAAAAATGTAAATTTAAAAACTACAAGGACTTAAAATGACAAGTTTAAAACTAAAGGGTATAAAATGAAAATTTAAAACTTTTTAAACTTAAAGAAAATTAAAATCTAAAAAAAAATATTTTACCAATATTATATTAATTTAATATTAATTAATTAATCAAAACTATTTTAAACTTATTTAAAATCTAATTTAATTAATCTAAAAAGGATTTATAATACAAAACTAGCTAAGAAAATTACAAATTTATTTTCTAAAAATCTAGAACAACTTAAAGGATTTATAAAAATTAAAAACAAATATTTTTGTCTTTTAGCAAAGGTTTTATAAATTAAAAACTTAATTAATAATTCAAATCTAATTAAACTAATTAAAGGATTAAAATTAGAAAATAAAAAGGAAAAATTATAAGATTAATTTTTATAGGTTCTAATTAAGTTAACAAAGCTAGGAAGAATATAAAAACATGGTTTTACTTAATAAAAATTAATTTTACTACTTAATACTTTAATATTAATTAATTATTAATTAAACTATTATTAATTATTAAAAATACTAGATGACAAAGGAAAAATCTGAGAAAATTCTTAAAAATACTTTAATATGACAGAAACTTAAGAAAATATAAAAACAGATAAGTGCTTAATAATAAGCTGAAAAAGAAAATTAAAAAGCGGATTTTATTAAAAAAAAGCTAGGACATATAAAAATTTTTTAAAGTTGATGTTTTTGTGTTTTTTATTGTTTAAACCTATTTAACTACTTGATAAATAGCCAACTTTTAATGAAAACAAAATTTTAAAACTTAAAAATAAGAAGTTTAGAAGCTTATGATCTTAACAGGTTTAAGAAAACAAAATTTTGAGCTTAATTTTGATTTTTTAAGCTCAAACAAATGGCCAAATAAGCTAAACCAAAAGAAACAAAAGTGAAATAAGATGAAAATAAGCTAAAGGTACTTAAATTAAGCTAAAAGGCACAAAGAAACACACTTGATAAGCTTTAATAAGCAAATAAGCAATTCCAAAATACCCTGTGAACCAAACAGACCTGCAAGGTTTTTGGAGGCTAGATTTAGCTAGGGGCAAAAGCTTAGAGTCCAAAAATAAGCTCTGGATGTAATAAGTCAGCTTATTGAGGTTTCCAAAAAAACAAGAATCTCACACTGGGGCCCACTAATAAGCTCTGTGTGAGCTTGTGAAAAAGCTTGTAAACATGATTATTCGTGTACACAAGAAATGGGACAAACAAAAGCTATAAGCGACCCTATTAAATAAGCTAAAAAGTTGAAAATAAGCACTGGACCTTTGAGATGGGTGGTAAAGCTACACAAAAAGCTAAAATACACAAGCTGGGACTCACTAATGAGCTAGTTGTAAGCTTATGAAATAACTTATTCAATTGCACAGGGCACTTTGAGAAAAGTGTTTAAAAGAAGCTAAGAAATAAGCAGTTTAACTAGCAAATAAAAATTAACTAAAAATACAATGAAGAAGATAAGCAGTAAGATTTTAATAGTTCAAAAGCACAAGTCTTGACTCCCAATATTAAGTCCTACATGAAATTCACAAGTTTATTCAAAAATGAGTTTCTATAAAATTTTGACTTTTTTAATTGTGAAATAAGTTTGACTTTTATGAGATTCTAATGATCCTAGATGATCTAATTTGATGTATTAAGCTACTATGAGACTAATTTAGGCTAGATAAACAACTTTCAAACTAATATGCATGATTATGCAACCTATATTTCTAACAGTGAAGCAGATGAGCTTTGGAATGGATTGTTTTTGACTTTTATACTAATAACCTAGTTATTTTATGACTCAATTAACCTATTTGTACCTAATATGACTTGACCAAATCAAATTATAACCTTAACACGACCAGAGCACAGATTTGCAATATAATCCAAACAACCCTTTAGAAAACTGTTTTGAAGCTTTAGGCACTAAAACAGATTTTTAAACCAAGAAATCTATTGATTAACTCATAATAACTATATTTAGACAGAATTAAGCCAAAATTAATACACTTTAAACACTTAAACTAAAAAATGCAAATTTTGAAGAAATTGCTTACAAAAGGTTATCCAGTGAAAATACGAACCAAGAACAAGAACCAATCCTATAAGCTTTCCACAAAGCTTCTAAACCAAGGGCAATCCAAAATCAACCCTTCTCCGACTTTCTTTCTTCATCATTTTTTATTTTTTATTTTTTTGATTTATAACTAATTTTTTTTGTATTTTTTATTTTTAATTCTAAACTGAGTTTGAAAGTTTCTAAAAGCTTTTAAAAGCTTTATAAGGAACTTATATGAGCTTATGAGTCCATAACATTCACTACTAACAACTTTAAGCTAAAATTGAGATTTTGAACTTGAAATTTGCATAAACTGAAAATGAAACTGAAACTTGAAATTGATTATTGATAAAGGTTTGTAAATACACTGAGATAGATAAATACAAAGACTTGAAAGCTAGAAATTATCTTTGGAATATGAAAATTAAGCTATTCGACATATATTAACTAAAATTACACTAGATATCTATCTACATTGCTTCATTCTCCTTTATAAAGATCTTTTTGAGCTCTGTCGACATATCTGAATGTTTCCCACTTGATCCTGGCCATTGAATTCATCAATCTCATCATAATCGTGCACTTGGCATTTTGGCGCCAAAAATATCAAAAGCAGGTTTAAAGCATTTAATGCTTCTTGGGAGATTGTGGAGGTGGAAGGGAGTGGGTAGACAGCTGGGAGACAGGTGGTTGCAAGTGGTAGACAGGTGGTGGTGAAAACCACCAGTTTTGGGTTTGCAGGGTTGTGAGGGAGATGAACAGTGGAGGGCGGGGTTTGACTTTTTGACCGGTATTAATAATAGGGTTGGGGTTCAAATTAGGGGGTCACGGTTTTGATAGGGGGTTAAAGATGAGATTGGGCCAAGGTTTGTAGCATGGGCGTGGTTTTGGGTTTATTTTTATTTTGGGTCCGGTTTGGTTTGTAGAAATTTAAGCCCAAGGACCAAAATTGTATTTTGTGCAAAGTTGAGGGACCTCATGTGTGATTATTCCAAAGTATCTTCAAGGACCTAACCTGCCAAATATGATAAACCAAGGACCATATATGTAATTATTTTCCATTTTAAATTTCCAAGGATTATTTGTGTCATTTTTGAAACTTCAGGGACCTAAGTTGCCATTTTTGAAATTTTAAACTTCAAGGACCAAGTTTGACAACTCAAGAATCCCTAGGGACTTTAAATGACATTTTACATGATTTGAATATCTAGGGACTAGATTTGCCAATTTATGAAAGTTTAGGGACTGAAACTGTAAATTATGTAAACTTTGTTGTTTTTCATCAGTTTTCAATCCTTTTGCACTTGTAACATATAAAAACACATTTCAATGATATTTATAGCATTATGTGGCATTTCTGAGTGTTTTCAGATGTTTTTGCAGTTTAAATAGGAATATAAATGATGTGTATTTAGACACATCAATCTGCTACCACTCCTACAGATGCAGAAGATTGGATTACCCATATGGAGAAGTTTTTTAATGTCTTAGGTTGTGCTGATGAATTTATGACGAGGCTGGCTACGTTTAAGTTGGAAGGGGATGCGCTGAATTGGTGGAAAGCGTACCTTCTGGCTAAGGAGTAAAACTTTGTTGACACTTGCACATGGAACACTTCCCGTAAGATCTTTTATAGGCAGTATTTTCCTGACTCTAAGCAGCAAAGGTATGAGCGTGATTATGGGGCTATTTATCAGTTAGATTGGGAAACATCGGGCGAGTACATGCAGCGGTTTATGTGGTTGGCTGGTTTTATTGGGGCTGTTGCAGGTGATGCTAGGAGATAGGCTAGACACTTTAAGTGGGGTTTAAATAAGTGGGTCTTGGATCAGATCATTAACAATGATTATGAGGATGTGGCATAGGTGGCGGATGCGGTCCGCAACATCGAGTCACTTCATTCTGATCGGGGTTCAAATAAGAGAGGCAGGGATGGTGATAGGGTTAACTTCAGGGGTCTTTAGGACCATGGTTATGATCAGAGGGGTCGCCAGGACCAGGGATATGAGCATAGGGGTCGCCAGGACCAGGGTATTGATCAAAGGGGTCGTCAGGACCAGGGTCAGGAGTATAGGGGTTGTCAGGACCGAGGGTATGATTCGAGGCGTCAGGATACTCGGGGTCAGGATCAGAGGGTGATTGGTAGGACTGGGAATGACCGTTACGGTCATGGTAACAATAATCAGCGCCAGTTCAGAGATCAGTCGACTAGGGGTTCGCAGCAGGATCGTGCTGCAGGTTCTTCAGCTCAGAGTAGGCCTACTGAGACTTTACCTCCTCCTCCACTTTGTACTACTTGCGGAAAGCCCCACCCGGGCGTTTGTCGCAAGTCTAGTGGAGGATGTTTCGCTTGTGAGTCCACTGCTCAAAAGGTGAAGGATTGTCCTCAAGGGAGGCATGTTGCACCAGGGAACACGGCTAGGCCAGCTCCTACTATGGGTCGTGTTTATGCTACTACTCGTGACTTGGCGGCGAACTCTTTAGGTACCATTATCGGCATTCTTTACTTTGGCGATCGTACTGTTTTTGTTTTATTTGATACTGGTGCCACACATTCTATGATATCTAATGCATTTGCCAAGAAACTTAATATGACCCCAACTCCACTAACAAATCGTTTATCCATTTCCACCTTAATGATAAACCAAGTAATTATTGGTCATGTATATGTGAACTGTCCTTTACGTTTTGACGACGGCATTCGTTCAGCGAATTTACTCCCTTTAGATATGATTGACTTTGATGTGATTCTTGGTATGGACTGGTTGGCTTCTCATAGAGCTACCATTGATTGCCATGCCATAAATGTGATCTTTGGCGATATTCATCATCTTGATTTTGTTTATCATGGTTCTCAACCTCTCAAATCTGCTTAGATTATCTCGGCTATGAAAGCCTGAACTTTGATCTCCCATGGTTTCCAAGGCTTCCTGGCATCCATTAAAGATACTTCTTTGGAAGTTTCGAGCATTGAAAGTCTTCCCGTTGTTCGTGAATTCTCTGATGTGTTTCCCGATGAACTTCCTGGTATTCCTCCGGCTAGGGAAGTTGAATTTGGCATCGAGTTAATTCCAGGTTCCGAACCTATTTCCAAAGCTCCGTACCATATGGCGCCTATTGAATTGAAGGAGTTGAAGGAGCAGTTACAGGAACTCTTGGAGAATGGTTTCATCCGACCCAGCGTTTCTCCTTGGGGTGCACCTGTACTTTTCGTTAAGAAGAAGGATGGGAGTATGCGTTTGTGTATTGATTATCGCGAGCTCAACCGAATCACTATCCGTTATCGTTACCCTCTTCCGCGTATCGACCCTTGTTTGACCAGTTGCAAGGAGCCAAGTTCTTTTCTAAGATTGATTTGAGATCCGGTTATCATCAATTGTGTGTGAAGGAGCAAGATATTCCTAAGACAGCGTTCCGTACTCGTTATGGTCACTACGAGTTTCTGGTTATGCCTTTTGGTCTGACTAATGCTCCTGCTGTTTTTATGGACCTTATGAATCGGGTGTTCCACGAGTACCTCGACAAGTTTGTGATTGTCTTCATCGATGATATTCTTGTTTATTCCAAGAGTGAAGAAGAGCACGAGCAACACCTCCGTATTGTTTTGGAGAATCTTCGGCAGCAGAAGTTGCATGCCAAGTTTTCTAAGTGTGAATTTTGGTTAAACCAAGTTGCCTTCCTTGGTCATGTTGTGTCCGCTGATGGTATCACTATGGACTCATCTAAGGTTGAGGCTATCACCAAGTGGCCGAGACCCACTACTGTGACGGAGGTTAGGAGTTTTCTAGGTCTTGCTGGCTATTATCGACGTTTTGTTGAGGGTTTCTCTCGGTTGGCGTTACCCTGACGCAACTGATGAGGAAAGGTGAAAAGTTTGTTTGGACGGAGGAGCGTGGGAAAATTTTTGAGGAGTTGAAGCAAAGATTGGTGCCGGCGCCTATTTTGACTCTTCCATCTGGTTCTGGAGGCTTTCAGATTTATAGCGACGCGTCAAATAAAGGTTTGGGTTGTGTTTTGATGCAGCATGGTAAGGTGATTGCTTATGCTTCGAGGCAATTGAAATCGTATGAGGAGAATTAACCTACGCATGATCTGGAGTTGGCTGCGGTTGTTTTTGCCTTAAAGATTTGGAGGCATTACTTGTATGGCGAATCGTGTGATATCTTTACCGACCACAAGAGCTTAAAGTATATCTTCACTCAGAAGTGTCACAATTCACAATTTTTGGTCATTTCTCAAAACAATTCATGTTTCACAATTTCATCATTTATTGTAAACTAGGTTTGCGTGTTCCAAATTCGCGTAACCTTAATGGTTTAGCGGCAAATTTATGATCATATCATCACGGACATTTCATATAGACTAAGTTTAGTCTACATTTCATTAGCATCATTTGCATCATGTTAGTTCATTCATGATTTTGCATTTCACCTTAAACGCGTAAATTTCATATTAAATAAACGTTATCGCGTAAATTATTATTTTGAACATTTAATCCGATACTTCCAAAAATGATCCCGATATATTTTTATACTTACATTTAGTTTATAATAAATGATATTTTGAGTTTACCTAGTGTTTTAAATTTATTTTGTATATAAATCGTTAAATTTATATTATTACGACGCTTTTCTTAAAAACTACACGATAATTATTATATCACGATAATTATTATATCACTCAAATTTTACAAGAAATGTATTTTTACAATTTATATGATCTCAATATACCTTACTTTGATCCATTAAAATTATTTTTAGCTAACTCTACCTTAACTACTCAAATGTATATAAAAGTTACAATTTACCTTAACTTAAATTCTTTTTACTTACAAACAATTACATACTTTATAAAAGAAAAAAAAAATATGTATTTTGCAAGTGCATACCCCCTTGGCCGACCAAGGGGGTGGTGCATTAAATAGTTGGTAATTTTTTTCTTACTTGTATAGATATATACTCAATGTAACTTACTTCTACACTTCATTCATTCACAATCAAATAATACAAGTTAAGTCAAGATTTCTTCTCTCTTGTTTTTCCTCTCAAAACCGGTCACACCTATGAGATAGAAGATTTCATCAAAAATTTACCAAGATCAAGTTTAAAACAATCTAGTTACACTCTTAATCAAGGTTTTGAAATAAAAACCTAGGGTGTTTAGGTTTTATCCCTTGTCCTTATCACCTCATCAATTACTAGTAAGCATTTCATACATATCATTATTTTCCATATTCATTTTTATGTTCATTTTTATTATGCACAAGAAAATCATGCAAGTTATGTGATGTTCATACCACTTTTTAAGGTTTTCAAGTGTTTTATATATATATAATCCATCCTATAATTACTCCTTGTTATATACTAGTTTTGGTGATGCCTAGGAACCCATGACACCCTAAGAAGGTGTATGGTAGGATTAGAATAGCTTCGGAGTTGTTTTGAATTGGTTAGAATAAGTTTGGCGCGAGAAAAACTCATTTCGACAAGTTTGCAAAAGGGTCTGTCCTTATTTTCAAAATCTGGAAAATCCGACAGTAGGTAAAAATGTTTGGCCTAGATATTTAGAAAATATACTTTAAAACGAAACCGTGGCCGCTTGAACGGATTAAAACGGAGCTATAACGAAGAAGTTATGAATTTTTCAAGTTTGACGAGGAAAACTATTAATTTCAGAAATTTCAGCATTGAAAATGTTACACCTTATGAGTCAAAAATGAGTCTTAAGTTTTATAAATTGTGTCGACTTATCAAAAATATATTAGTATACTTTGACACGAATCTAAGGATGTAGAAAACGGACTTGTAACGATTAAATTACACGCGATAAACCAAGTTGCCGTAACTTTAATTCTATTAGCAAAAACTAATATATTCTCTATTAAAAACATACTACGGCAACTAAAGGACCATGTTGGCGGACGTTTTTAACAATGATGTCGAACTTTTTATAACGTGATGTCTTCTAGTAAAAGTAAGTTCGCCTAGCATATTTTTCAAAATGTTAAACCGTTTGTTGAGCGGAGTTGTAACGAATAACATATAGTCACTCAAACTTGGCCGAAAACCATCCTTTAAACTATACTTTTGAACTAAAGTACAATACTTAACCTATATTTTTCTTGGTGATCGAGACCTCTAGGATGGAAACTTAAACACTAAAACTTTGAGATAATGATACAAGCTTCCCAAAACCTTTGATTTCATTTCCTAACACTTTCGGCGTGCACCATTTTGCGACTAACTTTTCAAGGCCATTTTAGTCACTTTCACGAAAATTTCACGACATTATTTTACGACGAAAAGTTATAATTTCACAATAAATCATTAAATGACTATCGTAGGATATCATTTCAACGTAAATACTTGTAAAGCATTTTATTATATGACGGAATGTCATAAACATATTTTGACGATAAATATTAGTTCCAAAATGTACAAGTGGTATGATATCATATGGAGTTGCATGCACAACATTGTATCACGCATTCACGACAACATATCATAACTCAAGTCATAACATTCATTTTAGGTCGCGGATAGTTTCCGAGCCTCATTTTAGTGAACTTCATTTTGTTAGCATATCAATCATACCAGGTGAGTTCATACCCCGCTTTTACTCATTTAAATTCCTATAAACTATTTGGGGCGAGATATATGCTTATTTATCCAAACATTTAAACTCTTTTGTCAAACAACATTACTTATACTTTACACTTGATTGCGTTATATACTTGATTGGGTTATACTTGATTTCATATGCATATTTGGAACAAACATACAAGAATTAGTGGCTCCAAATTAAGTTGTTGGAAGGCTATTAATTCACAAACATACAAGAATTAGTGGCTCCAAATTAAGTTGTTGGAAGGCTATTAATTTACAAACATCCCAATATTTATATGTTGGAAGGCCATTAATTTGGATACGCCAACGTGGTCGTTGGAGGAACATCCCAATATTTATATGTTGGAAGGCCATTAATTTGGATCTGACCCAACGTGAGTCGTTGGAGGAACATCCCAACACGAGTGTTGGAAGACCCTTGTGGTGACATTTATACTTTTAACTACCTTAATGCGCATATTCATGACTGTCATTCTATTTTAGGCAATGGGTTGTGAACACACAGGTTGCAAGTTTTGTATGGGCAGAACTTGGAACTGAGTGGATTTACAATGCCTTTGCTGTGTGAACATTTCTCTAAGTATTTCAAATCATTTTTTTACACAAACTTATGAACTCACCAACCTTTGTGTTGACACTTTTTAGCATATTTATCTCAGGTCATAAGGCGATAGCATTTCATGGAGCTTTTGGGTCTCATGGCATACATTCGAGTCTAGTGTTTTATCTATCACCATTCGACATGTTTTGTAAACCTTTATGTAATATCAAACTTTGGAATCTCATGTGTTGAAAACTTTAACTTATTTAATCGAATGGTAAACTTTTCAAAACGTCTCCTTATAGAGGTCGTTTTCTGTATCCATACTTTGTGCTATGACGTCATACCCCAATGACACTATCGTTCTGCTGCGATATTTTGGGGGTGTGACAAGAAGGAGCTTAATATTAGACAAAGGAGGTGGTTGGAACTTCTTAAATATTATGACACGAATATCCAATATCATCCGGGAAAGGCGAATATGGTTGCTGATGCGTTTAGCCAGAAGTCGGGTATGATTGCTAGCTTGGAGATTGAGCCCAGGGTTCTACATGATTTAGAGCTGTTGGACGTGGAGTTTTGCATTCATGGTTATGACGGTTATTGGGCTAGTATGAAAGTAGATTCCAATCTTATACTACAGATTAAGGAAGCTCAGAAAGATGATGGTGAGCTTTGGTCTGTGGTTCAGAATATCGAAGAAGGTAAGCAGACGGAGTTCAGTGTCGATGTTTTTGGTGTGGTATGGTATGAGGGTCGGCTTTGTGTTCTGAATGATCCTACTTTGCGTGAAGCTGTTTTGTCTGGGGCTTATAGTTCCCCTTTCACTATTCATCCTTGTTCTACCAAGATGTACCAGGATCTTAAGCAGCATTTTTGGTGGAATGGTATGAAGCAAGATGTGGCTTCTTTTGTCGCCAAGTGTATGACCTGTCAGCAGGTTAAGATTGAGCATCAGAGGGCGAGTGGTTTTTTGCAGCCATTAGATATTCCTACCTAGAAGTGGGAAGAGATCTCCATGGATTTTGTTACATGGTTACCTCCTACTCGAAAAAGACATGATGCGATTTGGGTGGTTGTTGATCGACTAACCAAATCTGCTCATTTCTTACCTATCCGCAAGGACTTCCGTATTGCTAGGTTGGCGGAGATTTTTCAGCAAGAGATTGTTAGACTTCATGGTACTCCGACCGCTATCATTTCAGATAGAGATTCGCGGTTTACTTCTCGTTTTTTGAAGAGTCTACAGAAAGCTTGGGGTACGCGTCTCAAGTTTAGTACCGCCTTTCATCCCCAGACAGATGGTCAGACGGAGAGGACCATTCAGACTTTAGAGGACATGTTGAGGGCATGCGCGTTGGAATGGACTGAAAATTGGGATGTATGTTTGTGCTTGGTGGAGTTTGCCTACAACAATAGTTGGCACGCTAGCATCAAGGCAGCACCGTATGAGCTTTTGTATGGGAGAAAATTTAGGGCACCTATTTGTTGGGATGAAGTGGGTGAGTGTTTGATAGAGGGACCAGAAATCATCGAGATTACTAATGAAAAGGTGGCGATTGCTAAGGAAAGGTTGAAAGAGGCTCATTCTCGACAGAAGAGTTATGCTGATAAGCATAGGCATGACTTAGAGTTTCGTGTTGGTGATCGTGTATTTCTTAAAGTTTTGCCGTTTCGTGGAGTGAAGCATTTTGGAATCAAGGGCAAGCTCAGTCCTCGTATCATTGAACCTTTCGAGATTCTGGACTGTGTTGGGGAGGTTTCTTATCGTTTAGCTCTACCTCCTCAGTTAGCTCATGTTCATGATGTCTTCCATGTATCTCTTCTGCGGGGATACAATTATCATCCATTGCATGTTGTGTCCTATCCTTTAGACCAGATTCAGCCGGATATGTCTTTGTCCGAGGAACCCGAAGCTATCTTAGATCGACGAGATAGAGTCATGAAAAACAAGGTCATTCCGTTCATGAAAATTCTTTGGAAGAATCACCCAGAGCGTGAAGCTACCTGGGAGACCGAGGAATCAATGCGAGCAAGTTATCCACATTTCTTTTCGTAGTCTGGTATGTCTTCATTGTTTTCTTTCGTTTTCATTTCAATTTTCGAGGACGAAAATTTTTTTTTAGAGGGGAAGAGTTGTAAAACCCGAATATCTAAAACACTTAAAAAGACTATTTTGCCCCTCTAATTTAAAACTTATAAAATACGTAAAATACGCAAATCTCTTTAAATACATTCCGACCTAACTCGTAAATGATCAAAATGTACAAAAAAATAAAAGCTACATTTATTGAACCGAAAATTTCTAAAATACAAAACACATTATAACTAATTAAAAAAAACCACAATATGTTGAATTTTGGAAAGTATATTTTGCTGTGGTGATATCTCTTGTACCCGTCCATATTGTACGCCCCATAACCAATCATAAAAGCCCATCCAAATTGTGAACTTGGGCCATGTTCTTTTCCTCCTTATGTTCGGCAACTGAATCCCTTATATACCCCATCTTAACTATTTTGTAAACTCTACGTTTCATAATTTGCAAAGCACATCGAAAACCCTAGAACTAAAAAGTGACGGCAAGCCTTGGTTTCTTCCTTCTCCATTCGACCAAAGCAAGCAGAAGAGGGTGTCTTTGTTTCATTGTTACTGCTATCGTGAGCATGATAGACCTTAGTCTTGGTTTCTCCCTCTCGTACGACAAGGGTTTGCATCTTTAAAACTCCATTCAATTTTTCTTCTTTGTTTCTTGTTTTCTGTCGTGTATGTTAGAGTCCATGGGAATGCATGTATTGACCTTAATCCATCATGTAAAGTAATAAAACAGCCACATGAATCATAAGCATAAAATCACATTAATTAGTGAATGGAATAACATATATTCCACCCATGTGTGGACCTGGTATAAAAGATGTTTCGACCCACTCTTGCTCGACCCTACATCACACTACAAGAAAAAAGGGCTATAGTGACGACAGGAAAATCATCACTAAAGGTGGAAAAGTCGTCACTAAACTGGTTTAGTCACGAAAATCAAGGTCGTCACTTGTCGTCACTATAGCTCCGTCACTAAGTTAATAGTGACGAAACTGGAATTTGACACTAAATTTAGTGACAAGCTAAAGTCGTCACTTACGGGTGTGTGACAACACATTTCGTCACTTAATTTTCGTCACTGAAGTGGCTAAAGTCGTCACTATTTGATGCGATTAGTGACGAAAGAAAGGCGTCATTTTTGGTTGAACCAAACAGAACCTTAACGTTCAATAATGACGAAATACCTCGTCTCTAACTATTGTTTCCATCACCTTTAAAAGGCTACATGCTATTAGTCAATAATTACATCATACCAACCAAAGAGGAAATGCGAAACATTTGTTTAATCGATACTCAATACTAAGCAAATAATATATCAATACTTAGAGCGGAAACATCACAATTGTTTCAACCAATTATCCCATTTGTTTCCAACAATAAAAGTACAAAAGAAAAGAAAGAGTATCTTGTTGGCACTAATTGTTCCTGTAAGAGAATCAATACATCATATCTTCCAAATATACTAGTATTATATATCTTCCATCTATGCTTCAATTACACATCATCTCATGCGTCAACATAATCGCCATAATCTTCAGGCTCATCAAAATCCTCGGTCTCCTCGATCCCCTGCATAAAAATATGAGGCAATAGGCAACATCATATGTTTTTATCCCCTGCATAACTTTATACAAACTGCCAGAAACGAAATTACCGTAAATGAACTTACGGAAAACTATGTCACAGTTAAATTGCTCAATGAGCTTATCAAATTGTATTCACTATATCTTATCAAGCAAATGTACAATCTAAACAATCATAAAGCAACCTTAACTGTTTCATACTAGTATACTACTATCACGACACACCTATCAAAATTTATATCCATATAAATCAAGGGTAGTTGTATCAATCACACGGCCTGCACAAGCACCATACTTGCTAAAACTGCTTCTAATGGGTTCCAATTTCACATTCAAAGTCAAACATACAGTAGAAGAGGTAGTAACAAAGTCAGATTCAAATTTCAGGTTCCAATTTCAGGTTCCAATTTCAGATTCAAAGTAGTAACAAACCTACAGTGGTAATTTCAGGTTCCATACAGTAGATTAAACACCCCTAACTAGCTACTTTAAGCCTAGAATAAGCTAGTTAGAAAAATTCCTAAAAATAAACTAAAATGGCCATGGAGTTCACAACCAACCAAACAGCTTAAGTCCAAAGTTTCAGCTAAAAAGGACTTAAGGCCAAGAAATTAAAAATCAAAACTAAAAGGTGATTAGGACATTAGGACCTGATGTAACAGATTTGAAAAGGGATTTTAGAGCAGTTGAAGATCTGATTTAGCTAACTAATAAGCATCTAAGGTAAGTTCTAAACTAAGGTACTACATTCTACAACTATAAGCTACTAAGGGAATCCCAATTCAATCAACAAACTTATGTGAATGAGCTAAGATCGGCTAAAATAAGCTAGCAACTAAGTTCCTAAAAGGGAACTACGAGCACATCAGAATAAACTAAAATCCTAAGCTATTAGAGAAACTAAATGACAAATATAGGGACTCAATTCAATGCGACTAAACTATTCCTAAAGTGGTACAGAGCAGGTGTCGATGCACAGACAGATTATAAGACAAATATAGGGACTCAATTCAATGCGACTAAACTATTCCTAATGTGCAACTGAAATCAAAGTAGTGAAACTATAGTAAACAGAAACCAATAAAATCCAATTTACTCTGACTAGAAACCAAATCGGACTATGAAACTTGATTGATGAAACTGAAAGGTTTAGAACAAAAAGCACTTTGATGAAAGAAATGTTAAACTGTGGAAATCAATTGTAGCAGTTGAGACCCTTGAAAACTACGATGGAAAAGTTCTAAAATCAATTGACAAAGCAGTTATGACTCCAATCTAATTCATTCAGTGGATTATAACTTGGATAATCAACTAAAACCAAACACTACCTTCAGTTTCCAAAATGAAATCTAACCAATAAAACTAAAAGGAATATGACTGCAACTAACTTTAATCTAACAAATAACCTCAAAACTCAGCACAATAACAGATTAAAAGCAGCTCCCACCTAGTTCTCACCTACAACTAACTTTAATCTATAGTGGCCAATTCAACTACAAGTCACAGCTCCCACCTAGTTCTCAACTAACTTAAATTGTTTAAGATAAACCATTTATATTAGAAAATGTTTACCTTTTCATTATCATCAGTGTCATTGCCATCATCATCAGTGTCATTGCCCATCACCTGTAGGAAACAATGTCTGATGAGAGAATATGTACAATTGTACAAGTAATTTGGGGATACTAAAAAGGTAAATAGACATTGAACACAAAAGAATTTCATATTTGGCTTTTGAATGATGAGGTAACCCAAAGCATACAATAAAACCATGATAAGTTACAGAGTAGCATGTTTTTTTAATGTTCTAACCTATCTTGGCCAGTAAATATAACTATTCTACCCATCAACAAACATTTTAAAATTTGTTATATCTGAATAAGATCTTTTAAGTTAGCAATGCATATACATACTTTTAGCTTTCATCTGACATTAATGGAAATAAATGAATGGATCAGTTCTTGTAACCAAAATGAACTAAACTAATCCTAAATGAGCTAATCTAATAAGCAAATAAGCTCAAAAGAAGCAAATGAGCATTATGGTCTGCTTCAACATAAACTTATTTTTCCTGATCTCTATAGGCAAGTAAAATTACTTCAAATATGAGACATAAACTTACATTTCCTGCAGATTGCCATGCGGTAAAGTGCTTCAACATAAAATTCACTTTTTTGTAAGGCTGACATGCTCTTTTTGTAGTTTGAGATGATTTTCCTTCAATTCAAGATGATCTTTCTCTAACTGCTTTGATTTTTCCTTTTCTGAATTGAGATCCATTCGTAAGCTTTCAGTCTCAAAAACATGCCTAGTAGAAGCTGATCGTCCCCTTATATGTCCCGGAATATGACCTAGTACTTCCATGCAAATCTCAGCCGATGTACTGGAAGAACTAGCTTCCTTATTTTGTAAATCACACTGGATAACAAAAGAACATATCATTATATTGTAAATCACATTGAGAAATGATTCTAAAGAATAGTGCCAAAGATGCAATAGTAGAAAATACCCAAAGCTCATCAGCCTTATCATTAATCATTGCTTGCTTCTTTCTTGAAAAATGGGCTATCTTGAATCCTCCAATCACCGTTACTTCTTCCCCTCGTTTCCTTTTCTGTTTCAAATTATAATCAACAGTTATAACCAATGCAAAACACACTGTTTTATGAAGGGCTGAAAGTAATTTTAGTCTCATCTCATATACATGTTGTTATATCCAAACACTCTAAACTTTTTTGCTATCTGCTATGCTATAAACACATAACTGAAACAAATAAGTAAGCAATCCAAAACCCCCTCTAAGTAGTTGTTTGGAAATATGCGACTCCCAACCAATTGCACTAACAATTTCACAATTGCCTAAATTTTAAAAGAATAATATCTCGTCACACTTACCCCGTGAATTACCCTTGCAACCGACTTTGTGCCATTAGTAGGTGGAATCTCATTACAAGATCTGTTCTGCTTATTTGTAGTGCTTATTTTCTATGAGATTAAAAGAAAAAGAATGGGGTTATTCAGTTTGATATGTCAACACTGCATAACATCAGACATATAGTTAGTTTTATATGTAAACTTTACAATAAAACTACATAAACAAATAGTTTTATATTCAGAGCATATAGCAAAGAGAAAACTAGTATTCGAAACAATCCAAGACAATAAATTAGAAGTGGTATGTTAGAACCTGAAACTCTTCGCTCGCAAACCTTTCACATAGGAGGACCCACTCCGCAACCTTTACCCCATTTGGCGGATGTGTGGTTGCCTCCTCTTTAGTGGGGTACTTCAGGTATTGCTTGTGCAATCTGTATTGCCTACTTCTATGGTGGCTCGCTAGCTGTGTTCCCATAGCACGTACCATTGTTGGGCATGTAAATTTAAAATTTGAGTGTTCCTAAAAAAAACATAGCTCAAAATCCATTAATAGATTATCAATTTTGCTACAACCTTGTTCGATTAAAGTTGTCATAAATAGTTGAGACATAGCTAAAAATCCATTATTAGGAGAAAAAAAATTACCGCGCACTTGCTCATGATATCTTGTTTCAACGAATCAGGTTGTTTTGTCCAAGTACTTCCATCAAACACAGCACGTTCTCGCACCACACATCCACCCTTGGTGATAAAGATTTGGCTATCATCCCCAACTATACGTCCTGCACATTCGTCAACCTCAAAAACCAATTTTCTTTTATCCGATCTGCTCTTTCTATTTGCACTCAAAGCTCTTGATTCCTTCCTAGTAATAGCTGGACCTACATAGAGTTGGTTGAAATAAGAATCGATATATTATTCAATGAAACACATAGTATTAGATTAAGAAACGCACCATTTGAATTTAAGCCAATGTTTTCTTGGTGATGAGCACTTGTGTCTGTATTAGTTTGTGGAGAATCAACTACATGCTCTAGTTCTTGGTGATCTTCCTGATACAGGTTCTCTGTTGTCACATTATCTTCATGTATAACCGATCCTTTATCTTGAAACTTTAAATAGCCATGTCCCTTATGGATACACTGACTATCATGATTAGTACTTGCGTTTTGCGGATCAGGCCTTTTTAATACTCCTTTTCTAGGTCCTTTAATGAGCTCATTAAACTCAGCATATATCATTTTGGAAGGGTTTTTACTCTTCACAGAATGATCATAAATCTGCATTTAAAGAAACAGAAGAAGATTAAGGATGGAAAAGTCATCAATCGTATGAAGACTAAACTAAAAAACCATAAAAATAAAAAGGTCATTGGACTCGCTCAAATATCATCTCCTTACCATGTGACCTTTTCGTCTAGGAATCCCAGGTTCCATCCTAGGAATTGATCCACAAACACCACCGGATACCTAACAACCAAAGAATGACAGCTTATGATTTCTAATGGAAGAGTGGATTCGAAATTTTTTTACTTGACGTTAAGGAACTAACTTAATGAATAAGGAACACTACCAAAAAAAAAGGTCCAATCTTTTACCTTGTTTTCTCCTACCTTTTGCTTCAAGTTTTGATCACGTAAGTTCATCATCCCTTCATTATTTTGACTTACCCTGGCATTCATCTTTCTTTGTTCCTAAATAACATATCAAGGCAGGAAGTGTTAGTGAGTTACTACACCTGTAGATCGTCTCCATATTTCTTTGTTCCTAAATAACATATCATGGTGGCTTAAAGTTAACAGCTTTAACCAATTTTACCTTGTTTTTCACTAGCGTTTGCTTCAACTTTTGATGACTTGGGTTCACCATCCCTTCATTATTTTGACTTCCCTTAGCAATCATCATTGTGTGTTCCTATAAACACAATTTGAAGAAATAGTGTTACTTATCCATCAGACAAATACCTGACGATAGTCATATCAGCAAACTTGCATGACGGTATAGTAGATAGTGCTATATCTAAATTGAGTGTCTGCTAAAACACTGATGCGTCTAATATCAGAGACCTACAAATATGCATAATGAAATAGAATTTTACCTTGTTTTTCACTAGCGTTTGATTCAACTTCTGATGACTTGGGTTCACCATCGCTTCATTATTTTGACTTCCCTTAGCAGTCATCATTCTGTGTTCCTATATAACACAATTTGAAGAAATAGTGTTACTTCTCCATTAGAGGAACCTGCTATGTTGAGCATCACAAAGCAGGTGTTTGTAACTAGCCACGGTTCATTGCTGACACGTAAGCATTTATGAATCTGTTATGCATAAGTTGGTTGACATGTCGTCTTTTAATCCACCAATAAGCATGTTATGATAACAGAAACTTACCTTGTTTTTCACTAGCGTTTGCTTCAACTTCTGATGACTTGGGTTCACAATCGCTTCATTATTTTGACTTCCCTTAGCAGTCATCATTCTGTGTTCCTATATAACACATCAAGGCATATAATATCGAAACAACACCTTACAAACCTGTCACATAAAAAAAATATAAATCAATCTCGTGCTACCATGATATGGCTCAAGAACATGTAGCATAGAGGTAAATACCATGATATGGCCCAAACATACTAGACATGTAACACTCTTAACGCAATCCATAAAAGTAAAGAACTGCAATTCATATACTACAGGACACAATTCATATACTACAGGACACAAAAACAGAGTAACCACATAATGAAAAACCCGATAAGTGGCCGTTGTAACCAAACACCCTGCTGCAACATCTATTGTGAATCAGAAAAATCATCTAGCCTCAATTCCTCATGAGAAGAAGATAGTGATTCTGTTGAGCCAATGTCATCATCATCACCATCATTGAATTCGGCATCTGTTGAGTCACCATGAACATGAACAGTCGATGCATCTGCAACTTCTAATGGGACAAAACCTCTCTTTAAGGATGGTTGATTTAGATTTGAATCAACAGACATATTCAAATGTGGCTCTTCTTCCTGATATACTTCTTCTACATGATACACTTCTGCTACTTCTGCTACTTCTGCTACTTCTACTACTGGAACATCATACAACGTGCGCGGGACATTCCTTTCCACCACATACCAATTTTTGCCTAATTTTAAATTTGGTACATAGAAAACTTGCTTAGCTTGGGATGCAAGAATGTATGGTTGATCTATGTACCATTTTCTAGACATATTTACACTAGTACTTCCAGATTCTTTGTCAACTTGCAGTCCATTCGCATTATCAACCTTAAACCATTCACACTTGAATACCAACACTCTTTTATTTCCTCCTAAGTATACCAGTTCCAACACTTCTTGTAAAATCCCAAAATAGTCGATCATGTTTGACCCATGCTCACCTCTCACTACTACCCCGCTGTTTTGACATGTCCTATTCTCTTCACGACTTTGGGTGTGGAACTTATACCCATTCACCATACACCCACTATAGATATTCACTGAATTAAAAGGTCCACGGGATAGTATCCGGATTTCAGAAGCAACCGAATGTAAACAAGTATTCACCTAAACAAATACAACATATAACTTATTGGTTAACCAAGGTTTATTATTTTCATTATTAAATTTGAGAAAATTTAAATCTCAAAAGTAGTTCTTACACATTGTTGAAGCCATGAGGCAAATTGTTTGTCATGACGTTCATTTACATCGTTAAAATTTTCTTCTTCTAGTTCAACTTTGTGTTCACTGAAGATATTAAAAATTTAGTAAGTTATAACCAAACAAACAAACTATAAACTTTTTAATATAGAAAGTGTACTTACTTTATAAGTTCTCTCATTTCAGGGCAGTTATTTAATATGTATGTATGAATCTTCATTAATTCAGCTTCACTTAAATCACATGTTCTGTAACCACCAATTGGACGCCCTTTGCTTGAGAAAACAGAAATTTCACCACCAGGATGTAACATTTCATTGTTTCGTTCAATCTTGTTGAACACAGTGTCAACATCATTGAGATACATAGAACAAAATGTCACACATTCATTTTCCATATATCTTTCAGCTATGCATGCTACTGGACGAGCTTTGTTTGTAACATATCCCTTTAAAATACGCATTTTCCTAATGAAACAAAAAGTAATTGGTATCAAGACAGTTAGGAAGTTTTAAGACATTTGATAAATATGATTACCTCTCAAATGGGAACATCCATCGATATTGGGCCGGACCTGCCATCTTTGCTTCATAGGGTAAATGGACCAAAAGATGAGTCAAAATGTCAAAGAACGAAGGAGGAAATATTCGTTCCAGCCTACACAAAATGACAACAATTTTCTCTTCTAGTTTCTCAAGAATATCTAGGTGCATAGTGCGTGAGCATATTATCCGGATAAATTCGCTTAGCTCATATAGCACGAGACGAACCTCCTTTGTTAAGCAACCCCTAATTGATAAAGGTAAAACTCGTTGAATGAAAACATAAAAGTCATGACTTTTCATGCGAGACATTTGAAGTTCTCCCTCTTTTACGCACCTAGATATATTTGAGGCAAGTCCATCCGGGAATTTGAGTGACATGAGCAAGTTTAGTATCTTGTGTTTCTCATCCTTTGTCAAATGGTAGCAAGCCATAGGAATTATGACTGATTCACCTCTTTGTTGTAGATGTAAGCTTTTCTTCAACCCTAGGTCCATTAGATCTTGACGAGATTTCCACGTGTCTTTAGTCTTACCCTTTATGTTAAATAATGTTCCCGTTAGACTTTCCGTCACATTCTTAATGACATGCATAATATCGATATTGTGTCTCACTTTTAGTTTAGCCCAATACGGAAGATTAAAGAACACACTTTTCTTTTTCCACCCTCCTTGTTCTTCTGAATACTTACGCTTCTTTTTGTTAACAAAGGAATGCGTGCCACCAATGGAACAATCGATATCATGCAAAACTTCATCTCCAGATTTAGGTGCAATCGGTTCCCGATCATCCACTGACCCGTCAAAATTCTTTTTATCC
This sequence comes from Chrysanthemum makinoi, assembly GCA_910596185.1. NCBI lineage: Eukaryota > Viridiplantae > Streptophyta > Magnoliopsida > Asterales > Asteraceae > Chrysanthemum > Chrysanthemum makinoi. The sequence continues at coordinate 98,679,045 of OU343225.1, forward strand.
TTTCGCCAACTATGTGACAATGGTAAAAATCTTCGATATCCCATGTAACATACTTTTCTACCGCATTTCAAATATTGAGAAGAAGTTTCATCCATACACGTTGGACAACCTTTGTAACCCTTAACAGTCCAACCAGAAACCATGCCATACGCTGGAAAATCATTTATAGTCCACAACAGGGCCGCACGTAATGTAAAATACTCTTTTCTTAGTGCGTCATAAGCGTTGACACCGGCCCACAACTCCTTAAGTTCATCGATTAGAGGTTCCAAGTAAACATCAATATTAAGTCCAGGAGATTGAGGACCAGGAATCAACATTGACATTAACATGTAGGGGTCTTTCATACATTTCCACGGAGGCAAGTTATATGGGACAATAAAGACAGGCCATATGCTATGTGAACTACTTAGGTTACCAAAAGGATTGAATCCATCTGTTGCTAAACCTAAGCGTATATTTCGGGGATCACTAGCGAATGGAGGATCAAATTTGTCAAGGTGTTTCCAAGCCTCGGTGTCTGCAGGATGTCTAACTATGTTATCATCATGAACTCGTTTCTCCTTATGCCACCTCATATCAGATGCAACTTGCTTATCAATAAAAAACCTTTGAAGCCTAGGTATGAGTGGAAAATATCTAACAACCTTTTGTGGTAACTTTTTCTTAAATCGAGGTGCCTTACACTTGTTGTTTGGACAGTGGGTGTGATATGCATACTTATTTCTATAAAGAATGCAATCATTAATGCACGCATGTATTTTCTATCCTCCGAACCCTAAATCACGCACATATTTTTTTGCTTCATAAAAGTTCTTTGGAACTGAGGATGGAGTTGGCAAAGCTTTTCTAAATAACTCGAGCATCGCATCAAATGATTTCACTGACCAACCACTAGTTGTCTTCAAATGTAAAATGGTAACAACAAAAGAAAACTTTGAAAAATTTTCACATCCTTCATAAAGTTCCTCATGTGATTCATCTAATAATTTCCTAAGAGTGTTTAAATTTTTTTCAACGGGACTTGAAGAGTTGCTTCTAGTCTGCCAATCATCACCCCAAGTACTTTGTCCTATGTTATCCAACATCTCACCAAGGTCATCATCGCTCATATCATTGGTAGCTCCATTACTTTCATCAAATGACACATCATCACCACCACCGTCATCATCTGAATCCTCCCCATGATAATTCCACGTTTTGTAACCTCTAGAAATTCCATTTTGCATTAAATGTTTAAACACAATTTCTTTATTTTTGTCACGAAAATTGTTACAGCTTTTGCAGGGGCATGGAATAGCCGTTGACTCATCTATGTCACGGTATGCAAAATCTAGAAACTTTATCACACCAGACTCATATCTTGGATCATTTATCCTATCATGTATGTTCATCCAAGACTTATCCATTTTTTTATGGTAAAATCAATAAACCTGGAGAAAAAAATATACAACTCATTTTTCAAAATTCACTTTTAGCTTTTAAATTATCTCATGTTATTGTTACAATCATAATCTCGGACACGATCTCAGTTCAATCACAACTTATATCTAGCAGACTCATATCTTTAGCTTTTAAATGTTGACATTATAGTTAAAAACTACTTATATCTAACAGACTCACAACTTATATCTAACTGCTCTAAACTAAAGATCTGAAGCAAAAAATAATCAAATGTGCGAGGAGGTACTACCAAACAAACTAAGCAAGGCATAACACAATGTTTAGATCAGACATCGACCTCTAAAACCTCGTACGTGAAACTTATGAGTTACGTTTAAAAAGTCAGACAGATATATCACAAGCTATGCAAAGATACAGCAACAAACTCCCGTCCTCAAACATACACATTCCAATTCTCTATTCTGTATTTTAGATCTGACACCAAAATTAATCAAATATGCAAAGCGGCACCAAACAAGTCCTAACAGTGTCTAAATCATACAATCAACAAAACAAGACAGAAACACATTACACACTAGATAAGTGAATACCGATTACTATAACTAACAGTGCACATCAGATCGAAACACATAAACACGATATAATAATTCATATTGTGATTGAATAATCAATATTCTAAAGCACATTATTAAAGCACATTATTAATTATATAGATGAATGCGAGCAGCTAGCTAAAGATCAAGAAAACATACAAGGATTCCTTCAAGATCCTCAGCAGAATACGTATTCACACGCTTTTCCCTCTCTTTTCGCTTGTATCTGGCAATATATACAAATCACTATGAGTCATTTATTGTCCGCAAAACAGAATCTCTCATGTCCTGGGTATATTAATAAGATCATTACATATATCTACCAATCATGTTATAGAAACCCACAGTAGTATTATATATAGGGTAACAATACATGCAAGTCACGAGATGAACTTCAAATAAACAAAGGCCGAGTAATACATAACATCATAGAACACAAACCTGAGACACAGAACATGATTAAACACTCATTGTTCACTTTACTACTATATCAAACATAATCTCTAATTGCACCTGATACTTAAATATCAATCTAAACTTTACGTTAGAGGTCCTATTTAAAGCAAATATCCAACTCTCCATGTTTTCAGACAAGGCTAGCCGCAGTCGCAGATGAAAGTTGACAGCAAGTACACGCATATCAATGGCAATACCAAAAATCTAATTAGGGAACAAGTTTGACTATAATTAATCACAGTGACTGATACAGAAGCTACAATTCTAGTAAATCTATAGTATATCTTGTAGTATTAAGATAGACTTCGGTATTTTTACAGAAGCTACAATTCTAGTAAATCTAAGAATATTACGAGATTATCCAATCACTATAAATTTGAACAAAATATGAAAACATCTATACGCCAAGATTAAAATTTGAGTATTGCAGTTTTCACGAAGAAACAACAAAAGAATTTGCAGTCAAAGACGTACTTGGCTAACAGCTGCAGCAAGATAAGAGACACTCAGTTCACCCAGAAAAAGCTCCTTATCTATGTTTACAACAGTTCTAGCACAAGCTATGGCCACAATCTCTGCTATTGATCCAACTGCTCCTCCATGTAAAGTGTTATAAGCATTCTGCAGAAAACAACCATTACATTAACACATTACCGAGGCGAAAGATGACAGGATGATGTTTCCAAACTACAAAGTAACTAAGCTGAGACTCCAAACGGAATTTTGATGTTTAGTGTCAATAAAATATGTTATGAACACTTGACTGTAAAATTAACCACAAATTACAAAAATGACCATGAGAAATTATACTAGCATAGCATCCATCAAAGGATTATTTATTACGAAGTAATACATAAATTTTATGTTGGCTTGATGTACAAATTGTTTGGTGTTACGTTTAGGGGGTGTTTACCTAAGCTTATATGATGAGCTTATTAGCTTATATGTGTTAAACAAGCCAAAAAAGTGTTTGGCTAGCTTATATAGTTATATGAGTGTGTTATGAGCTTACATAAGGGGCGGGCTTATACCCTCATTTAATAATTACATTCTTTTAATGTTCATGTACTTTTTTGCGTTTTACCTTATTTATTAGGATAAGCTAAGCCAAACACTTAGCAAGGCTTTTAATTTAGTTTTAAAGCTCCTATTTAAAACGCTAGTAAAAGAAGCGTTTAGCTTTTACAACTAACCTACTTAGCAGCTACTCTACTATAAAACAAAAAGCTACCGCTAACAACGCTCTACTATTACAGGCACTACTGTCACATAAATATCACTTTACTACCATAAAAAAAAGTCAAGTTACATCAATCTACAACAGTCACATAAATTTGGACATTAGGCTGCTCAATTGGGCTATTGATCTTATAGCAGAAAACATTTAAAAAAAAACTTCGCCTACTTATGGAAGAAGGTATCACTCTCCAAATGCATAATAGTGAAAACTTCACTTCAACAACTAGTTTCATGAGACTTAAATATATGTTAAACACATCCATATGCAGAAATAACTATTAATTCAACTATTAACATCGTATACAATGGCGAATCCGTCCACGCACCTGAAACATGCCCATTCTCACAAACATAAGCTCTAACAACCGACTCACCATCATCATAAAACCCATACGCAGGCCTCAAACAAAACGCGGAATGCATATCCCACACATCATTACTAGAACAATACACACAATTCAAATCAATCTTACTCTTATTCCCATCCTTAATCGTCCTCCACACTCTACTCATCTTAAAAACAATCGCCCCTAAACCTACTCGCTAACAACATATAATTCCGTTTCTCCTCCGTGTGCACACAACCCGGCCAATCACAAACATACAAACAATCGCCCCTAAACCTACTCGCTAACAACTTGTTCCCTTGCTCCCTACTAAAATTCCACATCTCAGACGCTAAATGCATTAATTTTGTCCGTAAAGTGTTATTAATTTTGCTAGACATTTTATCGAACACTTGGTATGCAATGCTTAAACCTTATCAAATTCTAATCCGCTAAACCTACACATTCTAAACTCAAACCAGCAATCAAATAACCACAATTTTATCGGCATAGGTCAGAATCAAATAAACTCAACTAAACTTGATGAAACACAAATAGATACGAATTATACAACAAATTCATACAAGTAACATAATAGTATCGAAATTAGATGAAATTAACTCGTAATAATTAGGATTTAAAACAAACCTCTGAGCAAATTAGGGCAAAATAGTGAAGAAGGATTTAATGTGTGAAACTGCAGTTAACAAAATAGTGATGAGATTCGGTAGATGCTGTAGAACCGGTGAAGAAGGATTTAATGTGAAGAAGGATTTAATAGTGATGAATTTGTTGTAGAACCGGTGAAGAAGGGAAAGTGAAGCCAAATTTTAAATTATATTAATTAATTATTTCGGGTCGGGTTGTAGAACCTTTTTTATATTGACCGAAATTTGTATTTTTTTTGTTTATCAGATACTTGATAAATATATTAATTAATACTTCTGATACTTGATAAATATATACTTAGACCTTTTTTAAAACTTGACTTTTTTTTGTTTATAATACTTCTGATACTTGATAAATATATTAATTAATGTTTAAAAAATGAGGATGCATTTTTTTCTTTTAAAACTTGATAAATATATTAATTAATAAGATTATACTAAGAAAATTATTGAAAATTGTACTAGTCAACTTAGTCACAAACTTTTTCGTGACTACTAATCCAAAGATGAGTGACGAAAATTTTGTGACTAATATATGCAAGTGACGATATATAGTGACGACAATTCTATATCGTCATTAATTAGTGACGAAAAATATAAGTCGTCATTAAATTCTCGTCACTATAGCCCCTTTTTTTTGTAGTGTCATGACCAATAACCTGTTTTAATTTGATTGCATGTCATGTTGTTTTGAACATGTTATTCGACACATAAAAATCTGTTTTGAAACCATATATTCGACCCATGCTTCTGTTTTGAATCCCACGTCACACGAAATAATAAACATATGAATCTGTTTAAGACTTGTCTAAACATTTGCATGCTAGAGTGAAATTGTTTTGGCCCCACCTTGTGCAAACCATATGTAATTTGTTTTGGACCTTCTTTTTGCATGCATGTACACGACAATAACCTGTATCCCTTGATTTCCGTGTGGTGTGGTTAGGAGCATTTATACATGATGACCCTTGCATAAAATAATAAATTATTGTCACACAAATCATAATAGATTGACATAATAGATTCACATAATAGGTTCATGTTATCTTGACCCACATATATGTTTCATGTAAATGACGTTTAGCTTAAAGGAGTAATAAAGATCACGCATATACGTTGGCCTAGCTTTGTGTCGATATCAATAATTGGACAAGGGTCTCGAAGTGATTTTATTTGTGGTCGTGTTAATAGAATAGAACCTATGCATGTCTCGACTAGATCTATATACGAGAAGGGTCGTTATATATTTGGTTTGGGAAATTGAGTTCGACATGCTTATAATGTATATAGAAATCAAATAAGTCTAAGGTTTTCAATGTATTAAAGTTAAAGGTCATTTTCGTAAATTATAAACGTGAGGGACCCTAGGCATTAAAATGATATAATAAGGAGCTAAATTCGTAAAATAAGTAAATTTGCAATATTTATACATTAGACCCCATATTTTGTAATATTTACACTTTAGACCCTAAACTATTGTAACTTGTCATAAATGACCCCTAAAATATAATAAAGATCATTTTCAACACTTTAACCTAATTTGATATTAATTACATCATAAATGACTAAACTTACTAAATCGAGAAAGTTACCTAAAATAGAAAGTTACTTAAAAACCCTAAAAGACTAAATCGGAATAAAACACATTAATTACATCTAATAAATGTACATCCTTTCGCTTCTGTAGATCCCTCGAGGAAGGAGTGACCTTTCATATCTCTTGATTTTCATTTGCTTTTGTTTTCTTGCTGCTGAATAAGGTACAGATATTCTGACCTTATCTCTTAAGGTTTCTCATGATTCTTTCACATCTTTTCGATATTAGCTTGACTTGTTTTGCCTTTGCTCTGAGCCTTATTATTAGGGTTCCCCTATATGCCTTTGCTATGTTCCCTCAGTTTTGTGAACCTTTTGATGTGAACCTTGCTTTGAACCTTTTGCATGAACCTTTAGATTATGACTTTCATTTGACCCTTCAGTTTGATACCCGAGCCAATATGTTTCCTAGCCATGAAGGTAACATGGCCATGTTTTTGATGCACCACTGACATGAATCTAGTATGGTTGAGTGATGTTCCACACCATCCCTTTTATGTGATATTATGCGCACTTTATGATATGATTATGGCCACTATGATTTGTACAGGGGCGTATGGATGCATCCTAGATATGTTATGATATCTGATATGCTATGATATGATTTATATGGTGACTGGTGTTGTGTGAAATACACGTATTTCACATTCTGGGAGCTGATCACTCCATGGTTACTATGATATGATATGTTATGATATGTTATGGACTCGTGGTAGATGACTGACCTTTCTTTTCCCTTCGTTATCCTTTTAATTATGCCTTATGATTTTCCCAATGAACCATATATTATGTTATCTTCGTTCCTTACCTTTCGATTATTCGTTTTGTTATATATCTGTTCACTGGGCTTTTTAAGCACAGTCGTATTTTCTTTTCTCTTGGCAAGTATCTAAGCTAGGAGATGGGGATTGCTTTGGGATGAGTGATGAGCTTATTTGTAGGCCTTGACCATAGTCATCTTAGATTCCATTGATTATGCTTTGACATTTATTTAGACTTGAATTATCGTTATTTATTTCTTTGGAGTATTTCCTTTCATTGAACTTATGTATTGTTAAGTCGTGTTGACTTGAATTCCTTTGATTATTTATGTTTAAGACTTCTGATGTTGCTTTATGTTCATTATGTATGCTTTGATATGACACCATGACTGTGATACTTCTACCCTTGCCGGGTTGGGGTGTTACCAAATGCGTAAACTAATCACTAAATGTAATTTAAGGGAAGAAACGTTAAAACAAGAGTTAAATTCCTTACAAGAGAAACTTAATCAAACTGTTAAGCTAAAACAAGAAATCCAAGAAAATGTCAAAATGCTTAAACAGGAATTCAAAGAAAAGGAATCTAAACTCCTAAACGATTTTTTCAACCTTAAAACTTTAAAGAACAAACTTGAAAATAAGTTGTACGTACAACGCAACACCATTCAGACTGCCCACGTGATTACAAATCACATAGTATTAAGTGATAAACACAGTGAAAACCTTGTAGAAGACCCAAATCCTGTGTACCTTAAGAAAGCCAAAAAGACTCAAGAAGTGATTTATAATGGTAGTGAGATTCTTAAGCCCAAACAAAAGCCAACTTGTGTACAAATCATAGAAGAGGACATAGAGTTAGAAAATGCCTCTAGAGAGAAAATGGATAAGAAATTGAAGGAACCTAAATGTGTGGAGAAAATATTACATATCAAAACTCCCAATTATTATAAGGAAAACTTCTTAGCCTTGTTCAAACCTCGGACTCAATTAACCCCTAAACAAGAATTTTGGAAGTTAGATGTGGATAAGAGAAAGGCAGAAGAACTTGTTGAAAATAATCCTCCCCTTAGGAAATTACCTGCGGCTACAGTGTATCCTCCCAATACACCGATTCATTTAATGCCTAGAACTATTCCTATGCAAAGCAAAACCTTAATTAGCATATACGTGATTTACCAACTATTTGTTGATTCTGATAAAACATGTAAGAAGAGAATTACACCAACATGTATTACTGAAGGGGAAAGAGGTTTTGAGCAAAAAAAGAGTGTTATCTTATTGAGGTTATTCCATTCTTTAAAAAATTGAAAGAACAATTCGAGGGTATTCAAAAGGCCCTAGATACTGAGGTTAAAGAAATTAAAAAGATGTTTAATTAAATGCAAAACAAGGAAAGAAATAATGCATATGAGCTTAAAAGCTATGAGATTCCTTAATGAGAATTTGATAGCCAGATGTATTGCCCAAGATGTGTTTTATACTGTCACAAATTATGCAATAACTGCTTCTCAATTTCATGATTTTTCGATTGCATTTAAAGTTTCCCAAGATCGAGTAAATGAGCTTGAAACCGAGAATTCAAAATTGCAAGAAAAAATACAAAAGGATGATCATGATAACATGATCAGGCATTTTTCTAAATTAGAGGTTGATTATATTTATTTGCAATTAAAATATCAACATCTAGAAAAAATAATCAAAACCTCAAATGCCAAGACATCTTTGGATGCTCCTAAATTTGATGCATATTTTGAAATAAGCACACGTAATGAACGGATTCAAGCTCACTGTAACACGATTCGAAAGTTGAAAACTCAAATTTCCCAATTGAAGGGAAACAAGAGTGAAGTGGTTGGCTCTCATATACCTCCGCCTTTAGATTCTCAGAATTTCCAACTTCAAAACATCATCAATGAATTGCAACAAGAAAATGATTGTTTTCAAGCTGAAAATGCTAAAGTTTAACTGCACTTCAAAGAGTTATATGAATCAATTAAATTCACTCGTGACAAGAACAATGAAAAAATAACTTCTTTGCTTAAATAAATTGAGAATCTGAAGACTCAGGTAAAAGGGAAAATGCCAATAACTAGTTGTGATAATGTTATACCAAAGGTATCTGCTTGTAAAAAGTATGCAATCAATGTGAAATATATTCCCCCTCCTCTTAAGAATAATTGGACTATGTGTCAATCTTATCTCAATCGCCTTAAGGATAGCCTAGATATTGTTCGAGAGATTGTTGAAGACGCTAGAATAGAGAAGCCCCTAGATAGTGATTTTTCCGATACTCTGAACAATCTCAAGAGATGTTAGAATATGTCTTAGGCACTTATCCTAAAAGTGATAATAAATGAGATAGAACTGTTGTACCCTCTTCTATACCTAAGGTCAAGCATGTTACCTTTGATGTACCTCCAAAAGTCTCAGAGCCCAGTACTTCTAGGTCAGAAATGCAAAAAGTAGTAAAACAAACTAATATTCCATTCAGTACTTATACAGGAGTAAGCAGTGACACTCAAGCTGGCGGGTCAAAGCCTAAAGGTAATACAAAGCAAGATAGGACCTCGCGAGCTAAAAGTGATCAAGTGAAGAAAGTAGAATACCACCTTAGGAATAATAAGTTTAATTTGAACAATTTGAATCGTGTTGATTCTAGTATTAGCTATAAGCGTACTGTAATTAATTCGAATTCTACTACTGCTTGCAAAACATGTAATGAATGTTTAATTTCTGGTAATCACGATGAATGTGTTGTGTCTTATTTGAGGCCCTCTGTTAAAACCCCAGTTGATAAAGTTTGGAAAGCAAAACAGGTTGAATAATCTTGGAAATCTAGAAGGAAACATTTCTCTAATATAGGTTATCAGTGGAAACCCACAGGTCATAAAATCAAACTTAGTGAACAATGTCCTTCATCTTGGATTGCCTCACCTAGAACAGTGCCTGCTAAGATCTAGAGACCCACAGGTAGAACTATTCCTTTAGGATCACAGCACACTATGACTGAGTCCGGTGCATCCACTAGTGCTGCCCCCACTAATAATGTCATCGCATCTAGGGATTGTGTGTGTTAACCAATCAGATCCCTCATTCTCATGGGGATCCACTGCTTCTAGTTATCCATTCTCGTCTGTTTTCAAATGCAGGTCGTACAAATCGTCTTTTGGTATTTGGATTCAGGCTGCTCAAAACATATGACTGGGGATCGCTTACGGCTCAAGAACTTCGGGAAATAAGTTCATCGGGACTGTTAGATTTGGGAATGATCATTTTGGGGAAATTATGGGTTATGGAGATTATGTCTTTGGTGACAGTGTTATCTCCTGGGTATACTATGTGGAAGGACTTGGGCATAATTTGTTCTCTGTTGGTCAATTTTGTGATTCTGATCTCGAAGTAGCCTTCAGAAAACACACATGTCTCTTTAGAGAATTAGATGGTGCTGATCTTCTTAAGGGATCTCGTGGCACAAACTTGTACACCATCTCTATCGAAGACATTATGAAGTCTTCTCCCATTTGCTTGTTATCAAAGGCATCTAAGAACAAATCATGGTTCTGGTACCGTCGACTCAATCACTTGAACTTTGGTACCATCAATGATCTTACTAGAAAGGACCTTGTGAGAGGTTTACCCAGGATAAAATATGAAAAAGATCATCCTTGTTCTGCCTGCCAATTAGGCAAAAAGCAAAAAGTATGCCCATAAACCCAGACCTGCCAATACTATCATGGAAGTTCTTCACACCCTTCACATGAATCTATGTGGACCATGAATCTATGTGGACCAGTGAGAGTACAAAGTATCAATGGGAAGAAGTATGTGCTAGCTGTTGTTGACGACTACTCTCGGTTCACTTGGGTAAAGTTTTTGAGAACCAAGGATGAAACTCCCGAGGTTATCATTAAGCTTATCAAAAAATTGCAGGTTATGCTTAACAAAACTGTCAGAATCATCCGAACAGATAATGGAACTGAATTTGTGAACAAACTACTCATTCAATTTTATGAAAGCATTGGGATTAGTCACCAGAAAAGTGTTCCACACACTCCTTAGTAGAACGGTGTTGTTGAAAGGCGTAATCGTACTCTTGTGGAAGCTGCTCGGACTATGCTAATATTCTCAAAGGCTCCAATTTTTATCTAGGCGGAAGCCATTGCCACTGCTTGTTACACTCAAAACTGATCCCTAATACATACTCCTCATGGAAAAATTCCATATGAATTAATGCACAACAGAAAACCGGATCCCTCGTTTCTACGTGTGTTGGGGCTTTATGTTATCCAACCAATGAAGGTCAAGATCTGGGAAAGCTAAAAGCTAAAGCTGATATTGGATTTTTCGTTACTTATGCACCAAATCTGAAGGGTTACCGAATCTACAACAAAAGAACCCGAGGTATCATGGAAACTATTCACGTTACGTTTGATGAGGTGACTGAGTAAACGGCTCCTAGACACTCCAGTTCTGGACCCACACCTCAACTTTTGACACCTGGACCAATTAGTTCGGGTCTTGTATAGAATCCCACGCCTGCAGCTCCTTATGTACCTCCCATAGAAGAAGATTTGAAGATCCTATTTGATCTAATGTATGATGAACACTTTGAGCCTACAACTGATGATAGTCCTGCACCACCAGCTGCTGCTGCTCCTACTCCAACCAATTCGAATGGTCCATCGGTCTCTATTTCCATAACTCAAGAAGCTCCATTAGTTGACTATTCACCATCATCATCGAATCCTCAATCGTCTTCAATACATCAAGGAAATGTAGTTGATAATTCTTTTGGAGATAACCCTTTTGGTGCTCCCGAAGATGCTCCATTTGAGAATATATTTACCCCTGAACCCACTCCTGAGGCATCTTCACCAGGGGATCCAAACTCTGCCACATCAGTTCCCTACTTCAACCACATGAACATTGTTAATACAAATAAACCGTAAAAACGTTTATTAATATTGAGCGATCTCTTTGTGTTTTGTTGATAACAAATATAATGTTATCATAAGTAAAATTATAAGGATACATGTTATTTTTGTAAAGCATTTTCATATAGTCATTTAATACAATTTGTTGTAATAGTTTATCAGGATGGGTAAAAATCACAACCCATTGAGCATATCCATAACCCATGGTATTGACCCATATCTATTTGACTAGATGCATTGCATCTATTAGATACATTGTATCTAATGAAATACCCATGGACCAACCCATAACCCATGACCCATGACCCATAACCAAAAAACCCATGGGCAAAGAGGAGCGTCCCACGGATCCCTGAAGTTACACTAGACGGATCCCTTAAGGGAGGGATCCGTGGGATCCGGAGAACAGTGGCAAGAGTTTGCCTATAAATAGAGAGTCATTTCTTCATTCTTACTCACCCCTCTTCTTACTAACTCTCTCATATACTCTTACTCTCTTCTATCAAAAGATCACTTGATCTAGAGAGTTGTTCTTCTTTCTTCTATTGTGATTCTCATATAGGTCCTTCTCAAAGGCGAGATCACGAGCTTACTACAAGTCATCCAAGCAAGGGGTCCTTGATTGATTTGTTCCTCCATAAGATTTCTGTAGCGAAGATCTTGTATTTGTTATTTCACATATTTGTTGTGTAATAGTCGTGTTGGTTTGGTCCTCCGTGTTACGGACTCGGTATCTAGCTTTGTATCGGAAAAAGGTGTAAGCAAGGTTGTGAAGGCTTCTCCGCCAAGTTGAAGGAGTTTGTTAACATAGTGCTTGAACTCTCGAGTAGGTGACTCGGGGAGTGGAGTAGGGCAAGGAAGGTATCCTTGTAGCCGAACCACTATAAATCAATTGTCTCATTTCTATCCCTTATTTTACATTATTTACTTGCATTACTATTAGATCTATACTTTCTCTTCATCCATACGATTTCACATACGATTTCACATAATATCGAATCTAAAGTTTTTGAAACCAACTTAAAATTGGCAAAACTATTCAACCCCCCCCCCTTCTAGTTTTCCAAAATTGGCATCAAGAGCTAAGTTTATAAAAGTTTTAAAGTAAACCATATTTTAAAAAACTTTTCGATCACTATGGGTTCTGAAAATTACAAGGAAGGGCAATCCATGAAACGACCTCCACTACTTGAAACTAATGGTTTTATATATTGGAAAAATAGATTCGAAACGTATGTGAAGTCTAAAGATATTGATCTTTGGTACATCATTGTTGAAGGCGATTTTGAAGCCACCGCAAAAGATGAAAATGGAATTTTAGTTAAAATACCTCATGATAAACTCACCGATGAAATTAAGAAAAAGCTTTCTAAAAATAGTGAAGCTAAAATGGTTTTGTATAATGCTTTACCCAAAAAGGAATTCGAAAGAATCTCCATGCTCAAAACCTCTAAAGAAATTTGGAACTTTTTAGTTGTAACTCATCAAGGTAATCAACAAGTGAAAAACAATAAAATAGATTTATATGTTCAACAGTATGAACAATTTTCAATATCGGATGAGGAAACTATAGATCATTCTTTTGCTAATTTTAATACTATTATTACATCTTTACAAGCACTTGATGAATCTTTCTCTAGCCATAACCATGTTAGGAGATATCTAAGGGCACTTCCATCCAAGTGGAGATCTAAGGTGGCGGCAATAGAAGAGTCAAAAGATTTGACAATCCTCACCCTTGACGAACTCATAGGCAACTTAAAGGTCTACGAGCTTGTCCTTGCTAAAGATTCCGAAGCCTCAAAAGTGAAAGAGAGGCACAAATCTCTTGCCCTCAAAGCCAAGAAGGTCTCAAGTGATGAAGAGAACTCCTCTTCGGATAGTGATGACAAGGAGTATGCCATGGCGGTAAGGGACTTCAAAAAGTTCTTTAGAAGGAAAGGAAGATACATCAAACAACCGTATGACGACAAGAAAGGATTCCGAAAAAGCAAAGAGGACGAAAAGCCAAAGGATTGTTGTGCTTGACTTAAATGTGGGGACCCAAACCCCTTTATTAGTAAGTGTCCCAAAAGCAATGATCAAAAGGCATTCGTGAGCGGCTCGTGGGGAGTGATCGAGGAGGAGGACGAAGAAATTTGTCTCATGGCAAATGACGAGGTATGTCACGAATACTATAGTAGCTCATCATTAGATGATGACTCATTGCATAATGAATATGATAAACTTTGCAAAATTAGTTTAAAAGTAATCAACAAAAACAAGTTTTTGAAAAATCAAAACCAACGTTTAGAAAAGGAAGTCATAGAGTTAAAAGCAAAATTAAAACGTCTAGAAAAGGGAAAGATAGCAAGTGGCGAATGTGAACTTTGCGTTCAACTTCAAACACTAGTTGATCATCTAGATTCTAAGATTGCTAGAATGAACACTAACACTTTAGATATGATATTGGATAGTGTTAAAACAGGAAACAACCAAAAAGGTCTAGGTTTCTAGGAAACTAATGTATCAACTAGCGAAAACAAAGAAACACAATTCGTTAAGGCACTAGAAAAACAAACCACTGTTGTGGCGGATCCCACGGATCACACAAAAAGAGAATCGGCTAGTGTATAGCCAGGGATCTATGGGTCTGTTGAAGCAAACAATGGTAATAACATAGCTTCCTCTTCTAGAACTGATTTTGTTATTGTTAATAAGAAGAAACCAACTCATGTTACCATTAGACAACCACCCCCAAGATATAATCCAAGTTTTGCAAGAAACAAAGGTCCATCATTTTCAAAACCAAACGCATCTAGGAGACCTAATAACATTTATCCAAGAAGTAATCATCAAATGAGATGGAATCCAAATATGCAAAATGGCTTTTCATTTCAAAACTTTGCACCATGGAAAGCATATTCACCTTATCCAAACATGTCTAACATGAATGGAATGTTTAACACTAATGTACCCATGAACAAATGGGGACCAAACTTTTGAGTTAATTGTTTTCTTAGGTGTGCTTAAAGGTCGACCTAGATCCGGATGAGTGGGTCAAGGATAGCGGGTACACGAGGCACATGACCGGCAATAAAGATCTATTCACCACATATGAATCCTTCAATGGAGGGAATGTGGTGTTTGGAAATAGCAAAAGCAAAATCATCGGTAAAGATGATATTATATTCGGATCTACTTATCAAGACATGTGTGATGATTTCTCTAAAATCATGCATGACGAGTTCGAGATGAGTATGATGGGAGAACTTAATTTCTTTCTTGGTCTACAAATCAAACAAGTAGAAGATGGTATCTTCTTTAATCAATCCAAATATATAAAGGAGATGTTAAAGAAATTCAGTTTAGAAGAGTCAAAACCCATTAGGAAACTAATGTCATCCGACACTAAACTCACAAAATATGAAGACGGCGAATCCGTTGAAAACACAAAATATCGTGGCATGATTGGTAGTCTTCTCTACCTCACGGCTAGTCGGCCGGATATCATGTTTAGTGTTTGTCTATGTGCTAGGTTTCAAGAAGATCCTAAAACATTACATCAAGAAGCCGTCAAAAGGATATTTAGATATATTAAGGGTACAACTCAATTAGGATTGTGGTATCCTAAGGGTACGGGGGTAGAAACAATTGTATATGCAGATTCTGACCATGCAGGTGATTATGTTGACCGAAAAAGTACAACTGGGGTATGTACTTTTATGGGATGTTGTTTAACATCTTGGTTCTCAAAGAAGCAAACGGCATTGGCATTTCAACAACCGAAGCCGAATATGTCTCCGCCGGCAAAGCATGCCAACAAGCACTATGGATGAAACAAGCGTTAGTTGACTACGACATTCATCTAAGTGACATAGCCATCCTATGTGACAACAAAGGTTCCATCGATTTAAGCAAAAATCCGGTATTGCATTCTCGCACCAAGCATATAGAGATTCGTTATCACTTCTTAAGAGACAATGTTCAAAAGGGGAACATCTCTATTGAGAAGGTAGCATCCAAAGACAACATAGCCGACGTCCTCACCAAACCGTTGAAGCGGGAACAATTCAACTTTATTCGTCTCGGTCTTGGTCTCATGGAACAATCGTCGTAATTAGTTTTTAAAACTCTACAAGGTATGTAAACACTAGCCTTCTTCTTTCTGAGTCTAGGATCTCTATTTCACACACAACTTACAAGCAATACGGGAATTTTCAAAACCCAAGATAAGTTTTTACTTATAACTCGTAGTTCTCTCTTATTTCTCAAGATAAGTACATTTTTGCAAACACATAATTGCATACACACGTAATTTTCAAAAGAATAAACGATTTATTCACACATAGAAACCTCTTTTCAAAATGTTTTCTAAAAGGATACCTCTTCCCGAATCATTTTTACAAAAACCATTTCTCACGTCTAGGACAAATCCCTTTTTCATTATTAATACAAAGTAAAAACCCATTTTCATTGCATCTCATGTCTTTTGAATGCTAAAGAGGACACATAACTAATATGTGTTTTCGGGTACATTCATTTAAGCAACAATGAATTAGGAGCACTCGGGTTAACTCCCATTTGCTTGTTATCAAAGACATCTAAGAACAAATCATGGTTCTGGCACCGTCGACTCAATCACTTAAACTTTAGTACCATCAATGATCTTACTAGAAAGGACCTTGTGAGAGGTTTACCCCTGATAAAATATGAAAAAGATCATCTTTGTTCTGCCTGCCAATTAGGCAAAAAGCAAAAAGTATGCCCATAAACCCAAACCTGCCAATACTATCATGGAAGTTCTTCACACCCTTCACATGAATCTATGTGGACCAGTGAGAGTACAAAGTATCAATGGGAAGAAGTATGTGCTAGCTGTTGTTGACGACTACTCTCGGTTCACTTGGGTAAAGTTTTTGAGAACCAATGATGAAACTCCCAAGGTTATCATTAAGCTTATCAAAAAAATTGCAGGTTAGGCTTAACAAAACTGTCAGAATCATCCGAACAGATAATGGAACTGAATTTGTGAACAAACTACTCATTCAATTTTATGAAGGCATTGGGATTAGTCACCAGAAAAGTGTTCCACACACTCCTTAGCAGAACGGTGTTGTTGAAAGGTGTAATCGTACTCTTGTGGAAGCTGCTCGGACTATGCTAATATTCTCAAAGGCTCCAATTTTATCTAGGCGGAATCCATTGCCACTGCTTGTTACACTCAAAACCAATCCCTAATACATACTCTTCATGGAAAAATTCCATATGAATTTGTGCACAACAGAAAAATGGATCTCTCGTTTCTACGTGTGTTGGGGCTTTATGTTATCCAACCAATGAAGGTCAAGATCTGGGAAAGCTAAAAGCTAAAGCTGATATTGGATTTTTCGTTGGTTATGCACCAAATCTGAAGGGTTACCGAATCTACAACAAAGAACCCGAGGTATCATGGAAACTATTCACATTACGTTTGATGAGCTGACTGAGTAAACGGCTCCTGGACACTCCAGTTCTGGACCCACACCTCAACTTTTGACACCTGAACCAATTAGTTCGGGTCTTGTATAGAATCCCACGCCTGCAGCTCCTTATGTACATCCCACAGAAGAAGATTTGAAGATCCTATTTGATCTAATGTATGATGAATACTTTGAGCCTACAACTGATGATACTCCTGCACAACCAGCTGCTGCTGCTCCTACTCCAACCAATTCGAATGGTCCATCGGTCTCTATTTCCATAACTCAAGAAGCTCCATCAGTTGACTATTCACCATCATCATCGAATCCTCAATCGTCTTTAATACATCAAGGAAATGCAGTTGATAATTCTTTTGGAGATAACCCTTTTGGTGCTCCCGAAGATGCTCCATTTGAGAATATATTTGCCCCTGAACCCACTCCTGAGGCATCTTCACCAGGGGATCCAAACTCTGCTACATCAGTTCCTTACTTCAACCACATGAACATTGTTAATACAAATAAACCGTAAAAACGTTTATTAATATTGAGCGATCTCTTTGTGTTTTGTTGTAACAAATATAATGTTATCATAAGTAAAATTATAAGGATACATGTTATTTTTGTAAAGCATTTACATACAGTCATTTAATACAATTTGTTGTAATATTTTATTAGGATGGGTAAAAATCACAACCCATGGAGCATATCTATAACCCATGGTATTTACCCATATCCATTTGACTAGTTGCATTGTCTCTAATGAAATACCCATGGACCAACCCATAACCTATGACCCATGACCCATAACCAAAAAACCCATGGGCAAAGAGGAGCGTCCCACGGATCTCTGAAGTTACACTAGACGGATCCCTTTAGGGAGGGATCCGGGGAACAGTGGCAAGATTTTGCCTATAAATAGAGAGCCATTTCTTCATTCTTACTCACCCCTCTTCTTACTAACTCTCTCATATACTCTTACTCTCTTCTAACAAAAGATCACTTGATCTAGAGAGTTGTTCTTCTTTCTTCTATTGTGATTCTCATATAGGTCCTTCTCTAAGGCGAGATCACGAGCTTACTACAAGTCATCCAAGCAAGGGGTCCTTGATTGATTTGTTCCTCCACAAGATTTCTGTAGCAAAGATCTTGTATTTGTTATTTCACATATTTGTTGTGTAATAGTCGTGCTGGTTTGGTCCTCCATGTTACGGACTCGATATTTAGCTTTGTACTGGAAAAAGGTGTAAGCAACGTTGTGAAGGCTTCTCCGCCAAGTTGAAGGAGTTTGTTGACATAGTGCTTGAACTCGAGTAGGTGACTCGGGGAGTGGAGTAGGGCAAGGAAGGTGTCCTTGTTGCCGAACCACTATAAATCGGTTGTGTCATTTCTATCCCTTACTTTACATTATTTACTTGCATTACTATTAGATCTATACTTTCTCTTCATCCATACGATTTCACATAATATCGAATCTAAAGTTTTTGAAACTAACTTAAAATTGGCAAAACTATTCAACCCCCCCCCCTTCTAGTTTTTCACAAACATCTCATAAAATGGACACATGATCATCCGTTGGATAACATCATTGGGAATCCTTCACTTCCGGTATCTACAAGAAAGCAACTTGCCACTGATGTCTTATGGTACTTCTTCAATTTTGTACTTTCAAAGGTTGAACCAAATAATGTCAAGACTACAATGTCTGAGGACAGCTGGTTTAATGCTATGCAAGATGAAATTCATGAGTTTGATCGACTTGATGTATGGGAATTAGTACCTCCTCCAGATTGTGCTATGATTATCGCTATCAAATGGATCTACAAGGTGAAACTTGATGAGCATGGTGACGTTCTGAAGAATAAGGTGAGACTCGTTGCTAAAGGGTATCGACAAGAGGAGGGTATTAAATTTGAGGAATCATTTGCTCCGATTGCAAGAACAGAGGCTATCATAATCTTCCTTGCAAATGCTGCTAGCAAGAATATGATAGTCTACCAAATGGATGTAAAGACTGCTTTTCTTAATGGCGATCTCAAAGAAGTGGTCTATGTCAGTCAACCGGAAGGCTTTGTGAATCCCGAACATCCTAACTATGTCTACCATCTGAAAAAGGCCCTCTACGGCTTGAAGCAGGCTCCAAGGGCATGGTACGATACTTTTTCAAAGTTTCTTTTGGCAAACGGATTCTACAAAGGTGTTGTTGATCCTAAACTGTTTACTCAGAAATCAGGCAAACATTTAATTCATGTTCAAATATATGTTGATGATATTTATCTTTGCCTCGACCGGCCTAAATGAATGTGACCGTTTTTATAAAGAGATGGGTTCTAAATTTCAAATGTCAATGATGGGACAAATGTCATTTTTCTTAGGTTTACAAATTTCTCAAAGTCCCGGAGGCATTTTCATAAATCAATCTAAATATGCAAATGAAATATTAAAGAAATCTGGATTTGATTCTAGTGACCCTGTTGATACTCCCATGGTGGAGAGAACTAAACTTGATGAGGACCTCTCTGGGATCCCGGTTGATCAAACTAAATATCGTAGTATGATTAGATCCTTGATGTATCTCACTGCCAGTAGACCTGATATTCTGTTTGTTGTATGCATGTGTGCTCACTACCAGGCTAAGCCTACTAAGAAGCACCTTGAAGCGGTTAAATGGGTCTTTCGGTATCTCCAAGGAACCATTAACATGGGTCTTTGGTATCCGAAGGACAACGCAATGGCACTAACAGCCTATGCAGATACTGACCATGCAGGGTATCAAGATACGCGTCGAAGTACGTCAGGAGGTGCTCAATTTTTGGGTGATAAATTAGTGAGTTGGTCGTCAAAGAAGCAAATGAGTACTTTTATATCTTCTACAGTGGCTGAATACATTTCCATGTCATCATGTTGTGCTCAAATCTTATGGATGAGATCCCAACTATCTAACTATGGCTTTGTATTCAAAAAAATTCCTCTGTACTGTGACAACAAAAGTTCCATCGCTCTCTGTTGCAACAATGTCCAACACTCAAGATCTAAGCACATTGACATTCGACATCACTTCATCAGGGAACAAGTAGAGAATGGTGTGGTTGAACTCTACTTTGTAAGGACTAAGTATCAGTTGGCAGACATCTTCACAAAAGCTCTTCCAAGAGATCGGTTTTAGTTTATCCTCCTGCGACTCGGCATGAAGAGTCTGCAACCGGAAACGCTCAAACATCTTCAGGAAGAGAATGAGGAGTAAAGGTGTTGCTTCACCAATTCTTTGTACATATTTTTCAAAAAGCAAAATACAAAAATATAAAACCAACAAAAACCCATAAAAATTTGAAAAATCAGAAAATTCCAAAAAATATTGCTTTTCTCAAAGCATGTCTTCTGATATCGATAACATCTATAATCCTAGAAATGTCATTCAATAATGACACGGGGTTTTAGTTGAAGTTCGAGTAGAAGTTCAAATGTTTTTCAAAACATGTCTAAATTAATGGCTTACAGTCATTTCAGACTGTTACCCTCGCTTAAAACAATGGCTTGCAGTCATTTCAGACTGTGACCCACTATTCAAAATATGGCTTGCATGTATTTCAAACTGTAACTCGCTTTTTCATGAAAGGAAAGTGTTGCGCAAAATCGATTTTTTATAAATATCGAGCACTTATCCTAAAACAAAATGAGAGCAACACGTAGCCAAAAAGACTGCTGTTCCTATACAAATTTTTTTCATTCTAAGATTCTTCAGAAAAATATTTGTATGGTAAATGGTGAAAACATTGTTTGAAAATGAATTAGACTAAAATTTTTGAAAATCAGTCGGACTCAATTTTTGATGATATATCATTGATTGAGGGGGAGAGTGATTTCAAATTTCACATTTTCAAACGATATATCATCAAATGAGTCCATTTGTACATTATAAAGTGGTGAATAAAGTTTTGGTTTTATATGTCAGGGTATGATTTTTCGGCGGTTTCAAAGAACACATTATACATACATATACTTGAAATCTTGTGAAATATTGTAAAAGAACTTTCAAAATAATCATACCTGACACTAACACTCTCCCTCATAAACTGAGCCACATCTTTCCCCAAAACTGAGGGGGAGCCGTAAAATATTCCTTATCAGTAAATGTTAAAAACAGAGCCACATCTTTCCCCAAAATTTTCTAAATTATTTAAATCAATTGGGATCACAAATCTCAAGAGGTTTGAAATTTTTGATCGAGGGAGAGATTGTGATTTAAATATCAAATATGATAAAACGGTGATTGTTTTAGACTCAAAAAAAGGCACTCCTTATTCCTTGTGCTAAATGATTTCATGTACCAATGCACATGTTGAGGGGGAGCATTTATAAAAGATCAAAAATAATTAAGGTACAAACTCCTTTGATTTTTTATCACAAGTACCTTGATTGATTTTCATTTTTCAATTGGTTTCAAGGCGGAAAGAACAGTACCACAAGACCGACCATTTATTTACTGCATTAGAGATATAAGGATTGTAAGATTAGGTATTAGTTCCCACAATCCCGCCAGAGCCGGAGGGATCTACCCAGGGACAATTCACTAGATAGTGTAGAAGTCCTTAGGTATGATGAAAAAGGGAGAAAAGTGAGAATAAGGGAAGAGTGCCGACTGAGATAGAGCTAGGACTGGAATAAAGCAAACAATATTCTGGTGATGAAGTCTCGGTAAGCACTGAAGGGGTTGAAGAATGAAAAAGAAATGAAAATTGAAAGGGTGAAAAGAAATAGCCCTCCAATAATTCAACCTTAGGGCAGAAATCGGGTTCAATACATATGCTACTGGTGGTTACTAAGGTAACGCCAGTATTGAAGACAAGACGTCATGAACCCAGTGACGCATTGCACTACACTTTCCAAGCTACTCAAGTTCTCTTAAAAGAACTTGTTTCATTCTCACGGGGAACCAATGTAATCTATCGACTGTCTCTTAGAGATAGTTGATATTGAAAAATAAGACCCTCTTCCTAGTTTCCGCATAGGAAACCAAAGTGCACTATTGAGTCTAGAGCCAAGAGATCATCAACAAATATCTTTAGGACACATTTACATGAATACTTGTTGTTTCACACAATGTGAAAAGTAAAAACATATATTAAGAGTCCTACGCACTATCCGTGTGGTTATGCCAGAACATCCGAGTCAAACAAGCTCTTGGTGAGTGACATGTGAGATCCTTCATGGATCAAACTTGTGACAACTGGAAAAAACGATGGGGCGATTCACTCTTGAATCAAACTTGTTCCAGGAAATGGATTGACGAATGCTTTAGAAAACCTTTCGTTGTGCTCTACAATTCTTTTTTAGCACATCGACTGCGCGTTAATTTATCAAACAAAAAGTATTTATGATTGAAACTTGATTTTTCTCATAAAACTTTCGTCGTATTGCAAAACTCTCTCTCTTCAGCAATACGCGATTGTTTTGCAAATCAATTTCTTACTAATCAGTGAATCTCAATTCGTTGGTTCACTCACTCCGTGTTGTCTACTTTGAAACGTTCCGGTTTGAGAACAGCTAGCTCAAGCTGCGAAACCCTGTCAAGGAGATTCTTAGTAATTCCACCTGATTACAGGCAGTATTTATACTGATAAACGGGGAACCATGGTTCTTGAAACCCTATTCAACGAAAGTGAACAAAGACACTTTCGTGTGTTTTATTGCTAACTGTTGTTTGCAGGAACATCTGACGGTTGCAGTTGATCGAAATAAAGAAGTTAATCCATAACCACATGCTCACACCTCACACTCACGTTTAAAGAAATCATGATAATCTAAAGACCTTAAGCAATGCTTCCGCAATTCTGATGCAAAATATCATGATCCAACAAAGTGTGAGCATGTCGATCCAGAAGTCACAATATCACATGGAGGCGATACAACAAAAGGACGATCCAGAGATTTACTGTGGCTGATGATCTCAAAGAAAGCTCAAAGATCACCGAGTCATGGAACATTCAAAGATTCATCATTGAAGTACAAAGTATGCGAATTTTGAAGAATCAAATACTACGAACTACAAGAACAAAGACATGTGATAGAATGCTAGAACTAAAAATGTATTTAAATGAGGTGGCCTCCCTTAGGGGGAGATTGTTAGGATTTAGTAAATCTGTAAGTTAAAGACTCGGTCACCTCGGGTATTAGTTAGCATTAGAAAGTTCGTAGTCTTAGATATTTAGTCATTAGTAACTAGTTAGTTAAGTAACACGGTGGAGGACGGACGGGTCTTTACCCACTGTATACCTGATCCACAGCCCGTAGGAGGCGTATGTTGTACAAACTATAAATACCCTCTACCTCCCAAGGTAGAGGGTTGGAGCTTCATAATATTACTTTCACTTTCTCTCTTTAAAAGTTCCCATCCTCTCTACTTTCTCTCTTTAAACTTTCATCTCATTCGATCCATATACATGTAAGTTTGTGTGTTTATGATAACCAATATATTACAATATCAACTTATATACCCCTCGGTAATTTTTTTCCTCCATTAATTTTTTTCTTTATAAAAGATAAATTTTATCATCTTCATCACCTATTTATCAAATAACACCCTATCTTAATCTTTCTCACGCATTTCCACTAACACACACAAAAATTAAAAACAAGACCATAATCACTTCCATATATAATTTAAGATCTAGCAACAAAGAACCAAGTTATCTTTTAAAAACTCATTCATACAAGAAAAAACTCAAATCACATTCAAAAAACACAACCTTCCTTATCACTCGTTATAACTTTACTAACCACAAATCTTTGCTACTCAATCCATCTGCTAAAAACAAATCACAAATGCAACACATCTTAGATTCTTTCTGCTATAACCCGAATAATAAACAACTCCTTTTAACCTTTTACCCGCTATATCGAATCTCATAAACAAAAGAAATCAAACCCCATGAACTAAAACAAACCCTTTCTTGTATCATTCGACTTCAATGTATTTCATAAGATCTCGGGTCGGTATTGTTATTGTTTTTGTATGCCGTTTAAGGTCGATGATGATTTCTCTTGATACTTTTGTTCCAAGAACAAATATGTGAATATTCAAAGAGAAAACTTAAATCTTGTTCTTTTTTTTTCTGTGTCGTGAGATTATTTGATGTTGTTGATGTTTGGAGTTAGGATATAAGATATAGATGTTTGTGGTTAATCTTGGCAGTGGTTGAGTTTTATTTGGTTGTTGAGTTATAGGAGTGATAAGGAAGGTTGTGGGTTTGTGGTGTTTGGTAGTGGATAGGTAGTGGGTATGGTGTTGATGGCGGTTTGGTAGTTGATGGCAAGATTCCTGTGATGGTGGAGGTGGTGTTATTAGTGCTTGGCCGCTCTCGTAAATGGGGTTTTTGGTTGTGTGAGAAAGAGAGATGAGTGACTGAGTGAAGATGGGTGAAGATAAAGAGAGTGGGAGAGTACTAGTGTGACGTGTAAACCATTAGCCTGTTGCAACCTGTCACCAGTTGCAAAAAGAGACAATATAGATGTTTTTGAAACAAATTTAAGAGTTACATGTGTGTCAACAATACCTTTTAAATTTCATTATCAACAATTCTTACTTAATATAAATATTCATAAAGTGATTTATTATATAATGTATGAATCAGTCAATATGACAATGAGACAATCATATACTTACTCTTATAATACTAAATCAACATTATGATAATATTAAAATATTATACAATGTTTTTACTTTAAAATAAAATCAAATATCATTTTTGTATCACTTTGTATTATATTCTATGTATGTATATAATTCCATCACTTTGTATTTATATTCTAACAATTCCTGTATCTAAATGCTAGATACGATATTTTATTTCAATGAAAACTATATATTTGTATATAATATCACCATGATAATATATGTTACATATTATAAACTTTATATTTGTATGAAAATTGTTTAAACTTGATTTTATTATAATTTATTTTACTAATTCATGTTCTCACATATTTATAATTAACGTGTGATTTATACTTTCTCAATTACTGCGTAATCTTGCATGTCTTTATATTGTCTAAATTGTAAATTAATATAATATAAAATTTTAATATTATAAACTTTCAATTACTAATCCATATTTTAATGAAAAAAATATCCATATTTTAGTATAAAGAAATGATAGAACCACTCACAAAATTCATAAAAAAATTCATTTGTTAACGTGTCAGTAAATGATTGGTTTAATAAGAAAGAAACTGTCCGAAAATGCATTAATCACCTGCTGACATGTCACCGAATAGAAATTTTTTATTAATTTTGTGAGTGAGTTATCATTACTTTTTAGTATATATGTGGAGGTTGTACACTTGTACACAAATTCATTCAATTTCTCACCATCCAATCATGACAAACGATAACAAATATATGTTCATTTGGATATCATGTTTATCACTCCGTACATCATTATTTTTGTTTTGTAAAACTGAAGGTTGTTGATACTTACATTATTTTTTTTTATAGTTACATCATTTTGTACAAGATGTATAATATAGTGTACAACAGTGTAATGCACAAATTATGGTAAAAGTATAAATAAATGTGATGTAAGTATCAACACTCAAAACTGAACTTAGTGAAGGGAGAATCTTGATTTGGATAAGACACGTAAGCATTAATTCATTAGCATATGTATGTAAATCCAATATTGTTTGAAGACAATATGAGCATTCATGGACCCAAGATGGTGATGCGAACACGTGTAAAAGATGATAGCCATGAAACACGAGTCCGATAGTGAACACATTTTCCTATGTTTGCCATGACGAAAAGAAAAACATAATTTGTGCACTAATTTACGAAGGCAATTAAAATATTTTTCAATCCACGTTAATGTATGCATCAATGTCATGTTATTATTATTAAAAACCCTCTATCATATAAGTTGGGATATGGTTAAAGAAAAACAAATTGAATAAAAAATATTTCAATTTCTTTTTGTTATAAGATAAACTTCAGTACAGACTTAAAAAAAATATTAATGTTACTTTGCGGTTATTTTGTATGATTAAATTATACTCCCTCCGTCCTAAAATTATTGTCTACTATTGACTTTTTTAGTCTTTCTACTTCAACTTTGACCATAATTATTTTCGTTTGTGTTATATAATACTTGATGAAAAATATATGAATGTATTGGGTTTTAAATGTATTTTTTATTGGTATAATTTTCATCAAATATTATATAACACAAATAAATATATTAATGGTCAAAGTTGAAGAAGAAAGACCGGTCAAAGTCAAACTGGACAATAAAAATGAGACGGAGGAAGTATTTATTAATAAGAGGGAATTGCATATATATCCCTATAAAACCTCATAATTGCATATATATCCCTTCAAAGCCTCACAATTACATATATATTATTCTAAAGCCTTAAAATTGTCAAATAAATCCAAATGAATAATTTAAATATAATTAATAGAAAAATATTTCTAATAATTATAATTGATATACAAAATGACGATTATACCCTTATTCTTAATATTTTTTATAATTACCAAATACCCTTTTACTGGTTTGAATTTTATTATATCATTTGATACATATACACACACACACACACACACACATATATATATATATATATATATATATTTATATATATATATATTAATTTACGCGATGGAATGATTGATTGTGCTGTTGATATTCTTATTCAAGATGCGTCGATATCGAAAACGGTTGAGTCGCCGAACATGGTTGCTCAATTCTTTCTTAAAAGATTAAATGATATTTTGTAATTGTAAAAAGAAAAAAAAAGTTATAATTGTTATTTATACATCAGTTATAACTATTATACATTTCTGCTATTAAATATATTTAAATTAGTCATTTGGATATATTTGACAATTTTAAGGCTTTGAAAAAATATATATACAATTATGAGTTTTAGTTAGATACATATACAATTATGAGGCTTTGAAATTTATATATATATATATATATATATATATATATATATATATATATATATCAAATAAAAAGACAAATATCCTAGAAAGATAAAAAGATTTTTTTCAAAAGTTCTAAAAATTCCCAAATAATTTCTCAAGATCGGTATGATGGTGCAGATGAAAAGTACCATTAAAAAACTTTTTCTAAAATCGGATATTTTTCCGAAAAAATTAAAAACTATCAAGCCACAAGATTAACGTTACAAGATCAAAAATTGGTTTTTCACCCAACTTCTTTTGACTTTTTTCATCAAACTATACAGATCCAACTAAAACAAGAAAATTTTGTGCGATTTCAAATTTTTTAGGCGATCAAAATTCGTTTTTTGTGCATTAAAAAAGCGATCAAACTCAAAATTATAAAAAATGTTTTCACAAAAGTTTTATGCACTAACATACCCGATCTTGTGAAATTTTTTTAGAATTTTTGAAGAATTTAAAAAAAAAAATCTTTTTATTCTTTTTACGATATTTGTCGTTTTTTTTTAACTTTACCTATATATACATGTGTGCAATTCCCCTATTAATAATAACGCTAGTTTAAGAATAAATAAGAAGGATATATCGTTATAAAGAAAATTATTAATATCAAACTTTATTAGGTATTTGTATAGAAACCTTTTAAGAAACTGGATATAATGGTAAATGAATCATTCATATAATTCTATATGATTGATTATAACTAAAACTAGTGAATGCATAGTGTTGAATACTAGTAGACCTTGATAGATCTTGAGCTTCGTAGATCGTTAGTATTGCTTATGTAATCACAAACAAACTAAAAGAAAATCTCTACAACTTGTATTCTTTAGCGGAATATAAATAAAAGTATATAGCACAGATAACTAAGAACTCTTTGATCCTCTATGGATCGTTATATTAATAACTTGTAAACGTCTAGTACATAATTCATTCTATTGTTTTCCTTTATGACAAGGAACCCCTA
This sequence comes from Chrysanthemum makinoi, assembly GCA_910596185.1. Lineage (NCBI taxonomy): Eukaryota > Viridiplantae > Streptophyta > Magnoliopsida > Asterales > Asteraceae > Chrysanthemum > Chrysanthemum makinoi. The sequence goes on from OU343225.1 coordinate 98,707,397, forward strand.
ACTTCTTCTCTAAGAAACGTAAAACTAAATAAGATATAGACAATCACTTCCTAATAAAGCTAGTATTGCATATCCTAACAAACTATAGAAAATAGCTTTTAATATCTATCTCCTCGTTAATCAAACTAATAACTATATAACTTCAAGAGAACTATGCCCTTCTTAATCCATACACTTCAAGAGAATCCATTCAAAGATAATCTTCATAATACCCTATACTTCACATAATTCCCAACAATCCTCCCCTAAACTAGAATTTGACTTGGTTAAGTCTCAGCTTGATAGATCTTTAACCTTGCAAACACTAGAGGATTGTAGTCGAACATCATCGACAAATAATCAAAACAAATTCATCTCTTTGATGAAGAAACTCGAAACTCCATATCTTTGCAGAACAAATGACAACAGTACATCAAAACATATAAGTTTCAAACTATTCTCATCACATCCGGTGTGGTAACTCCCGTGAGAGGTGAATCATTGAAAATAATGGATTTGATGTCTCTTTACCAATAGCCATCACTACCGGAGTAGCCAAATGTTTAAGTTCGAAAACCATGGTACACTGATAACCATCTGATTTATTAGCAAATCGGCAACCATGAACGGATTTGAAATGTCTTTACCAGTAGCCGCTTGTTCTCGTGACTAGTCAATTTTAGAATTGGTGAACTGATTACCAAATATGGTATTCCAATGCCTTTACCACAAGCCATATACATGTGGGCTAGTCAATTCTTGGATTCCAAAAGGAATAAACCATGGTGAATTGATGACCATACAACACTCAGCAATTAAGCATGGATGGTTGCAAACCCTATGATTTTGAGCAAACCATTACACGTTTTTATCAACAGATTTGATGTGTCTTTACCAAAGGCAGGTCTTTAGACTAGCTAACTCTTTGATATACACAAGGTACATCCGTGAGTCAATAACCAACATGAATATACAACAACCTCAAGAAAAGTTAGTAAAACAAAGAATATACATAGTTTTTTTAATATTATTATTAAGAAATAAGCAAATAAGCAAAAATTACAAACCATATGAGTACCATAATCAAGATGAACTTCTATGTGCCATAAGTTGATTCTTAATAACGCCAACACATTGTTCAAAGATTCAAATTATCATTGCCAACAGATCCGAGGAACTTCCAACTTCTGGATAAGCATTCTTTCCATAAGCTTCATAGATAAAGGATAAGTTCTCTCAAAGAAACATACGATAGTAATACCACCCTTGTCTCAACCACATGCACACGAGGCAGGATAAAATCTCCAAGAACCTCGCCATAAGTGACGCTTCTTCCAAATAAAATATCCTTTACCATTGGGAGATAAGAATCAAACGAACATGAAGATCACCCAATAAATATAACCCAACCTCGTGGTGCATTAGAATGGTAATACTTATTGACACGGTTATACAACATAACCAAATCACCTGTCAACCAAATGCAAGATCTCCTTCAAAAAGTTAAATTGCATGGTGGTTTGATCCAAACGGTGAATGATATTAAGCTCATCATCTATCAAAGACCAATTAATCAAAACATCATGAGACCCTCAGAAAATCGCCAGCAGATCCTTCTTTGATAAAAGATGACTCAAGCTTTTAAATCCACATGAGTATCCTTGTGAGATGTCTCAACCTTAATATGCTTACGAGATGATGAATCCAAGTCGTTCTCACAGATTTCCTTAAAGAAGAGAACTTTCGTTTAGCCATCCTCTTCTTCCTCCTACCGGGAATATAGATGTCCGAAGATGGAATATCGTCAGATTCTGCATTAGCTGTACCAGAAACACTACCACGTAATTCATTCATTCTGTCAAGCATACAAAGATGTAAGTGTAATGTCCTCCCTCCACCATCGATTGCTCTGGGAATGGGAGCATCATTGGGCCTTTCAGAAGAAATATCAACATGCTCAATGAATGGAACATTATCATCAACCTGAATCTCTAACAGACTAGAGTAGTACCTATTAAACTCGGTCTCAACCTCATCAGGAACCCTGTGTGATGGTGGACTAGGTCTAGGTAAAGTGGGTAGAGGTTGGTCGTGAGAAACATTAGATGCTTCAAGAATTGTAGAAGGGCCCTCATCAATGGCAACCGGGATTACCATCGCCAGTAACATTGGTAGAAGGTAAATTAACAACATTATCCTCATCGGCTTTACCTGAGGCAACATAGCTACTAGTAAAGGATAATGTGTCCCTCAAATTTAGTTCATTGAAGCAAAAGTTTAGCAGATAAAGCTCCTATGGGATAAAAGGCTTGGGTTTGGGTAGTAATGTCTAAAATTATTTGCAAAAACCTAGGGTACATAAAAAACTTGTTCTTTTTCTTAGTTATATTCTCAACCATATTATCAAAAATAAACCTAGAAAAATTATAAGTTAAACCCTGAGATAGACATATAATACCACATCCCAATTGAGTAGAAAATTGATCCCATCGTCCTGATTTATTGCTTAAACATCAAGCAATGTATGAACCAAAACCTCCACATAGGACAAACGATTCTTTAACCACATGTCGTCCTTGTACCTTGATATCCAATCGCTTTAGCCCATTAAGTACCACGCTAAAGCATTAGAATGATAAACCCCATTCTCATCACCAACCAAGTCGTCTTCATATCAACTCCTCTGTCACAATGTGCTCTACTCCATCGATTCTAGCCACAATCTCTGTTTCACTTTGCTTTGTAGCAGACGCCCAAAATTGAATAACCAACGATTCATATATTGCATTCGGAGAACATGTTAAAGCGTAATGAATCTTGGACCTCTTTAAGAATTCTACCATGGGTTTATACAAATCATCTCCCTTAGTTGTTCCGGAAAAGCAACTTTATTATGATCGTGCTTGAATTGAAGCGCCATGAGAACTTTAGATAAAGAGTTATGATGCAATCAACTGAAGGTGTGTTTAAATCGAATAAAGAGGGAATTAGTTATGATTAGACGAAGATATGCGAATAGGTTATAAGTAGAAGTTTCCCAAATTGTGGTAAAATATATTAAGTTGTTCAATACGACGTGTAATGCAACCTTTACCCAATTCAAATTCCAACTTCTGTAATAGTCAATCAAGTGATACAATCATCAGCACAATGTATTCAAGAAGCTTCAAGAAATATCTTTTATCGTTTCACCCAACTCGCATTAATTCTCATTAAGCCTTGAATCCGTCTATAAAACAAACCCCAATCCACTCTTAACACTCATCAATTACCCCCAATTTTCATCACAAACCCTAAATTCACCACAAGCCACAATCAACCACAATTAACCATGAATACTAAACCAGAGGTTGTGAATCCAACCTCTTCTCTATCATCATCATCATCCAGTGATTTCCTTCAATTTTGGTCATGTTCACCTGACCCTCGTCCTTTGAAATCTCCATTTCTCAGTTCTTCTGATGACAAAGGTAGTGAATCCGAGTGAATCTTCTCTGATGACTCATGGGTCCACTAAGAAGAGAACATCTTACTCCCAACCTCCAAAGACCTCAACCTCAACAGGCCTTGTCTTGAAAAGAGGTAGTGCTTTTCCTCTGCACCATGGTTTGGTGCTTCATCACACATCGATAGAAAGAGAGTTTAGGAAGGTGGAAGGATTGCTTTTTGGTGAAACCAAGTAGATGAAGCACATAAGACACGTGTGGTCATCTTCATCATCATCATTTTCATCAATCCATCCTCCCCATTTTGATCCTTAGCTTCTTCGTTGCACGTCATGCATATCCGACCATCGAGATAGAAGGAATGGGTGGTTATGCAAGACATCACAAAGCATATCCAAAGAATTGAATAGAAGATATGAGCGATCATTCATATCCAACGACTAGTGTTTAGAATAGGTTTAGTAGTTCTTGTATTTCCATTTGAAGTTGATTATACCGTAAGTTGTAAGTCAGAATCTGCTTCTTGAATGAATGAAAGAACAATTTGACTTTAATTACTTCTCTTCTTTATCTTCTAGAATCAATTTGTTCACTTCGATACTTTGATTCCGGAAACCGACCAAAGCTTACTTGACCATTTTTCATTTGACCAATCATGATGAACTTCAACTTTATAAGGCAAACTGCAAAACAAAACAAACAAAGCAACACACAAACCAAACAAAGACAAACAAATTATCATTACATTACGGTTAGTGTTAGAAACGAATATCCAAAAATACAAAATTACATAAAATATGCAAAGTGTACACAATCCTCCTCGAGGCATATGCCTCCCCGAGGTATGCCTCCCCTTAAACTTTGCGTTAAGGGTTAAGATACCAATATGGACCACAAGGTGTTGAAACCTTGGTCCATCAAAAGCTTTGTTAACAAATGCCACATTATCATCAGGCGTAATTTTAACCACTTTTATCAAATGTTTGTCATATGCATCTCTTATAAAGTGGTGCTTGATTTCAATATGTTTTGTTCGACTGTGAAAACTGGATTTTTGACAATGCATATGGTACTTTGATTATCAATAAAAATTGTTGTGTTCATGAAGTTATACCCATAATCCAACAATTGATTTGTATCCAAAGAACTGTCCACGCAATTTTGAAAGAAGAACGTATCGCTTCAAGATGAGGTAGCCACAATAGTCTGCTTTCTTGCATTGCCAAGAAATCAATCTCTTTCCAAGGAATTGGCAACCTTTAGTGGTGGACCTCCTATCAGATTTGCACCCATAGTCACTATCACTATACGCCTTAAATGGAGATACCTTGTAGTCTTCTTGTACAAAGATTGAGAGAGATGGGAAGTAAGTGGAGTAACTTGATGTCGAGAACAAACACTCACAGCAAAAGTAATATCGGGCCTTGAAGTCGTTAAATACATCAAAGAACCAATCATAGATCTGTATAGATGGACATTCACGGTGGATTCTACTGGTCTTTGTCTTTGAGCTTCATAAGGTATAGTGGCAGTCCTTACACTCTCCATACCAAACTTCTTTAAGATGTCCCTCACATATTTGTCCTGATTGATAAAGATACCATCGTTTTCTTTGAACTTGAAGACCCAAAAAGAAAGTCATTTCTCCCATGGCACTCATCTGAAACTCTCCCTTCATAAGCTCCTCAAACTCCCTGCACCAAGCTTCCTCTTCTATAACCATGCTTTAGAAGAAATGTTGAAAGCCTAGCATACCAAGCTCTGGGTGCCTGATGTAGTCCATAGAGAGCTTTGACAACCTTGTAAACAATTTTCCCAATAATTCTACCATCACTTCCTCCAAAGGTTACATTGCCTCCTCCTTCAATTGGTACAAAGTTATGCATCATATCCCTGTTTCCTGACATACTTCTTGAACAACCACTATCAACAATGCCAACATCTTTATGCTTAAGAGGATGATTCTACAACAACAAAAAGTAATACAAAATATTAGAACTACAGGCTCAAGTCATTGCTGACTTGAACCTTGCCATGGATCATATGAGTTATGCCATGCAGATGTATAAGATCCACTATTGTTCTTGGGTTTCCATTGAAATTTTGGTCCCCTTTGATTCCAAGAACAACTCGTTGAGGACTTGACAGAGATCCCAAGACTTTCCCATCACCATGAGTCAACATATCCAGCCAATAACCATTCTTAAAATATGAACTTGTTGGTTGTACATATGGTCTTGCAACCGGTCTTCTCCAAGGAAAAGGAGAATTAGTATAAGTTGCTTGTGGAACATAAGGTGGTATAGCATTAACATTGGTCCACATTGGTCTAGATGTCCTAGAATCACCACACCTACCCATCATTTGCTCATGATAATCACAATCCTTAATTAAATGAAATTTACTTCCACATACAAAACATGTCTTCTATTTAGAAGATTTATTCAAACCAAAAGATGTTCTATTACAAGTAGAAGTATTCAAACCAAAACCATGAAAAGAATTGTTTGTAACAGTATTATTATGCAAAGAATTAAAAGGCAAGTCTTCAGAGGCAACTGTCATGGAAGAGGATTCCTGGAAGAACTCGACATGCTTATTGGTAGTCTTGGGTGCAGCAGGGTAAAGACTTGGGAAGGCTGGACTTGTCATTTGAATCACACTCAGACTCTTTCTGTTTTAGGACTTGTCACCTAACACAAGAGACAAAGTCATTACAGTGCATCGTCCTGCAAGTCATTTGACTTTTTACAGAGATGTCCCAAAATCTTCTAATCTACATACTTCTAAAGCCTAAACCTATAGAAGTATTTGGAGTTTGACTAGCATAGATGTGACTAGCTAACTTGTTTCCATTTAATAACCATTCTTTATGCCTAGTAATTTCTTCATCTAGTTTCTCTTTTAGCTCTAGGTTTTCTCGATACTACATCTCGCTTCTTAATTTCTCGATCTTTTTAATTCATTTTTAGCACATTCGAGATCCCTTTCTAACACACTTATCTTCTCATCATAAGCTATTTGATTCTTCTGAAACCAAACCTTTTGTCTTTTTAGTATTTTTAAAGCCCTTTATAAGCTTCAACTTCTACAAAGCATTCATTATATTTAGGTTTCAAAATATCATCTTTTGAGTTCATTATAACGCTCACTACAACCAAACAAACAGCTTTGTACCTGAGAGATGCCCATCAAGGCAATCTGATCATGCCTATCCTCCAAGTACTTGCAATCAAACCAAAATTATCAATAACAGGACCATCATCATTTTCCTGCTCATGTTGCTTCCAGTCCACATTGGTGTCAAGAGTGACCAAAGTCGCCGATCCCTTTGAAGTTCCCCTCCCTCGATTCTCTCGATAAGTAGAGTATCTCGTCTCATCACCGCCTTTCCTATCTTTGCATCGGAGAAGTGACCCATCTGTTGACATGTGAAGCACTTGACCTTCCTTTTGTCAAACTTTGCTGGATCTCTTCCTTGGAAGCCAAACCTTCACAACTTTGGCTCAAACCTCTTGATATCCATGGACAAAGATAGCCACCGCCACTTCAACTTCATCTCTTCCATCTCCGTGGATCCACCGACGAAATCCTCATAGGCAAGTTCCTCGATGAGGATCATAATCAAAAGAAGGATCCAAGCACATCTTCCATTATACCTCCAGATTGAGAACTTGATGGAGTGGTAGTGAAAGATGATGATGAGTAAGTTGGACTTGGACCATAACTCATCTTAGGGGTAGAGGCTCCAACGAATGTCGTGTGACTGGTGAGATGATGATCTAAAAGGACTTCTTACATCATGTTCAAGAGCTTTAAGTTTGTTGTATAGCTCATCAAAAGTAAGCATATCCAAACCACCTTTTGCTTTTAAAGCAATGCTCACTTAGGCCGGATTGAGGTAAAGACCTCAAGAACTTAGAATTACAATCATCATTATCCGGCTTTGCCCCAAGTGATTTAACCGACTTAAAATCTTGTGAAACTTGTCATAGCCCTTATGAATTCCTTCCTCTTCAGAGATTTGAAAGTCTTGAAACTGTTGTCTCAGCATGGACTTTCTCATTCTCCTAGACTCCTCATTCCCACCGAACTTCACCTTAATTGCTAACCAAATGTCCTTAGCATCTTGCATGAAGTGAAAATCACTTAAGTGATCCTCAGGAATAGCTTGAAGAAGAATGGTTTTAACCTTGGTTTTCTCTCGAACCGCCAAGAACTCTTCGCAGATTGGGAGGAACATAAGTCATCTTACCTTCAAAGATCAATGGTAGTTTTCTTCAAACTGTTTCCCTTCTTTACTATCTCCCATAGATTCCAATCAATGTTGGAGATCCAGCCAGATCTTCATCGCCCAAAGATCATACTCCTCCCTTTAGGTAAGGAAACTTAGCATTGCCGTTAGAGACTTTAGTTGCAGATGGGTGGAGTTTTGGTTGTTGGTGATTTCAACATCAACGTCTGATCCAGGCATGGTGAGTTTTGTTTTGGTTGTATGGGTGTTTAGAAAAACCTGTTCTTAGTATCGTAGAGACTCTAACCTGACTCTGATACCACTTGTTGAATACTAGTAGACCTTGATAGATCTTGAGCTTCGTAGATCGTTAGTATTGCTTATGTAATCACAAACAAACTAAAAGAAAATCTCTACAACTTGTATTCTTTAGCGGAATATAAACAAAAGTATAAAGCATAGATAACTAAGAACTCTTTGATCCTCTATGGATCGTTATATTAATAACTTGTAAACGTCTAATACCTAATTCATTCTATTGTGTTCCTTTTATAGACAAGGAACCCTAACTTCTTTTCTAAGAAACGTAAAACTAAATAAGATATACACAATCACTTCCTAATAAAGCTCATGCATATCCTAACTATAGAAAATACTATCTATCTTAATCAAACTAATAACTATATAACTTCAAGAGAACTATGTCTTAGGCAGAATCCATACACTTCAGTAGAATCCATTCAAAGATAATCTTCAAAGATAATTCGTACTTCACATAATTCCCAACACATAGTGATAATATATTCATCTTAGTTGAGATCAATATAAATTTTAAATTTATTATTGATTTAATGAATCAATATTAGTCATTCATTTTTTTTTTAAATTAATAAAAAAAACTATTTTTCATTTTTTTAAACAAACATATCTTGCAAATGGTAAATATTCAACCCACACCGCGTTAAATTATCTTTCTATAGATATGCACTTTTATATACTTTCGACGAACTATTTTTTTCAAAATTTCCGGCGAAAAAATCACATGTGATTTTTTCGGATCACATGTGATTTTTGTAGGCGAAGATTTTGAAAAAAAAATAGTCGAAAATATATAGAAGTGCATATCTATAGCAAGATAATTTAATTCTCGTCGCGATGGTATGATTTTTTTCGCATAACGATTAATGGTTTGTAAGATATTTAATTTTTTTTAAAAGGTGAAGTTTATTTTATTTATTTAATTTTCTTTTTAATAAAAAAAAGTAAACGAACATAATTGATTTATTAAATTTATGACAAAATGAGATCTATTCTCATATTCATCTTGTTTGCTAGAAAAAGAAAAATATATATAGGAGATAGAATAACACCAACTTTTCATCCTTTTGATTTTTGTTAGAATAGAACATTATAAATTTATATGATCCATTTATGTATGTAAGAGGGACGATAAACTACTAATTAACACCTCCAAAAGAGGTTTAGGATGACACATTATTTATACTATTAAGCGTCCCATTAAAATAGTTAGGTTATAGAAGTCTTTAGACTAGATACAAATTACAATAGTTATCATTCCTCTCACCGTCACATCATTATTCAGTACATCATCACTCTCTTACATTTCAGCTATAATGGTCACCACCAATCCTCTCACCACCACTAAAAATAACTACTTTATACAAACATATCTCACAAAATACTTCACACACACACACACTCACAAATTAAATAAATAATAATAGAAACACTATATGGCCCACAAAATACTCGGTACCCAAGAGGAGAGGAGCCTCACCACTTCCTCTCTTTTTCCGCCTGTCGCAAGATGAGGAGGGCCACCCACAGTGGTGATGACGCATGAGTAGGAGAGGTTAGGGTGATCCCTCACCCTCCGCTGTAAGCAACCTAAGAGAAAATAAGGTTTACACTAAAAAACGGATGATAGATATGAAAGGTTTTAATGGATATTTAAATAATAGTATGTCCGGATTCGAACTCGAGACTTCGATCAGCATTAATATGATGAATTGATGTACATAATTAATATAAATAAAACGTTATTATTATTAATTATTAATCACTAAATAAAACATAACGATAGTTAAATGATTAACGAGGTTTGGTTAACGGTCGTTAAATATTAACTACAAGGACTAAGAATGAAATTAGTGGTCAGGAAAGTTCTAGAACCCCTTGTGGGTCTTTGGCCGATCGGTGGAGGGTTTCCAAACCCAATCCAACTCAAACTTGTACTCCAAGATATGTTAACTATAAATACAAATCAATGTATTCATTATTGACTAACCTTGGATCAATTTGATAACCTAATTTCTTTCTCTCTCCCTTTTTTCTCTTGATCGTTAACCCTCCACAAAGGATCGATTTTTCCAAGTGAAAGAAACTAGTGTTTGGTTTATTAGTGATTCAAGGAACTAGCTTTTCCACATCAAATCGCTATAGTAATGCGTGTGTACAAGAACGAAGAGCAAGCACACTTGAGCTTGTATTCCTTGGTGGTCGATTTTGGGTGGGACGATTTTGTGAAATCCTAGTTTAGGGTTTTGGGTTTTGTTACTTGATCACATCATCGTTTGATTACTTGAATTGCTAAAAAGCAGCGACTTTCTTGTTTGGTTAATTAATTACATATATTATTCCTATTGTCTTCCGCTGATTGCTTTGATGGTGTTATTTGTTTTATGTATAATTGTTATGAGTATAAAATTCCAACAAAGGGCATCACGAGCCGTTAATATGATGTAATTATTATCAAAACACATAAAAATTGAATCTTTATGATTATATGCATGTTTTTATGGTTTCTAGGGTTTTGAATTCGAAACCCTAATTTTTTATATATTGGTCGACACCCTAATATTTATATAATTAGGTTTTAATTTTGTAAAACTTGTAGAAACCCTAAGATTGCATGCTTATTTTATGTGGTTAATTAATGAATAATTGTTATGTGCCATGTAATATGTATCTACATAATTGTTATGCGGAATCCATGGTGGAACATGCATGTTTTGCCATGGAGTATTGTTTATTGTATGATTGATTAATTGTTAAGTGATACACACATGTTTTATTTATTTAATAATTATCAAATTGGGGAAGACCTCAATTATAACTAATAAAATTTGTTATGTGCTAATTGGTATACTATTAACTTCGGCTTACGCAATCGACTTGTCGATGTATGTCATCTACCTTTGAGATGAAAGTCCTAGTTAATGTATGCATTATTTACTTCAGAATTGTTATTAGAGTTTATTGAAATAATTATGCATGTGGCTAATTGTTTTACATATGTTAAAATTGTTTAGTTATATGTTTATATTATTTGAGTGTGTTTAATTTTTATTAAAGTGCCTTTGTTTATATAAATTGTTTGACATGTTAGTAAGCGGGTTTTGGAATAGAAAATTAAATAGACTAAATAATGGCTAAAGGATTTGTTATCTAAGAATTATTCTTGAACTTTTAATCGATTGATGCGACTGTACTAAATGGTTAGAACGGCTCACCCACAAGAACAAACTATAAAGTAGGTATTTAAGTGAGCACGCCTCACCGAAAGGATGTCTAAGGTTATGCTATGCTACATTCTGTCCTCGCCTCTCTGTGAGTTCGATTGGAGCTACCTAGTATAACCATTCAATGTACGAAGCATCTGAGTGCAAAGTTGTAAGCCAACGATCGATTAAAACTTTGTAGAATTCAATCTTAGCAATTAAAAATCTAATGTAAGTTTTTCGAAAAATATTATGTTATAAAGTTGTATGCATGCTTCTTTATACATAAGTTTTGATTACACGTCAAAATTGTACCCTTTAAATTTAAGTTTATGCCATCTAATGATATGAAACACTTGAAGTTGTAATTTAGTTATGTGAGACCTTGATCTAGATTACAATAACGAGGTGAATTATTTAGTTGTGTGAGACCTCACTTTATGATTTGCGCTCTAAATTAGATAACTTAATTAAGTTGTTAGTGAGACCTAAGGCTTAAGGCATGAGATGGGATGAAACATGCTTACGTTTTGCATTAATTGTTTGGCAAAATTGTAAATCCCATAACTTTTGGAATTGAAAACTTGTTTGTCAATTATCGTTCAACGACACTATTCTATACTTTCACCACTAGCAGATCAACCGATGTGGTGAAACTATGATAATGAGGATCCAAAATTCAAGGAAAATTCTATGGTTAATATGAATATTGACCAAAGGGTATTTTATTTTCTTGAATGTTTACTTATCGAAAGTACTAAACTTTGAACTTTTATTTCTCAGAGAAATGGCTCAACAATCTACTGCACTAGCCTCGTCGTCAAATCTATGTTTGATCGAGAGAAATTGACCGTAGCGAATTTCAATGATTGGTATCAAGCAATAAGAATTGTCTCGGGGTTGCCAAAAGACTCAATTATTTGACTACGCTTTGTTCTTCAATCAGAATGATAAGCATTGCGCTGGCATTCTAGCCGCATGGTAATTCAGTGGCGATTGGGTATAGAGCTCGCCGGAGAGAACTTCAAGCTTTTTGAAGTGCACTGGTTGTTTCATTTCTAATTCTATGTTTGCATCAGGCTCTTCCTGCCCAACAAGCCCACAGACCCTACAACTTTGTCCATGAGCATGGACTGGCTTAGCGTTTGAATTATGTCTACCCCTAATGACATAAAATTGGCCTTATCAATGATCCCTTAATAAGGAGTTTGATGGTTTCGTGGCAATTATAATATGCATTGCACGGGAAAGAGCCAACAGGCCATGCAATGCTCATTGATTACGAAAGGTTTGCTTAAGAAGGCTTCTACACTGCGGTTTTGACCATCCGAAGGGTAGAATTTCTAAGCCTAATGCCGCTAGCGAACAAGAAGGGAAAGGTAAGGGTAAAGCCGATAAAGGAAAACAAGTTATGACTTATCGAAGAACCCAAGAAGTACCCTCCCAAGAAGTGAAAATCCGAAGAAGGATATGGCTTGTCATCAACCGCACAGGTTGGACAATTGGAAGAGGAATTGTCCATTGTACCTTGATGAGTTTCGCAATAAGAGGTATAAAAATACTGGCACCGTGGCCGCGACTTCGTGTACCTTTTGTTGATAGAATTATTTGCTTTTCCTCATAAAATAAATTCCCCGGTATATGATAATGGATGTGGTATTCACATATGTAATACATGCAGGGACTTAGGAGCAAGGAAGTTGCCTATGGATTAATACCGCACGTGGGTAATGGAGCACATGCACGTTGAAGCTATAGGCACGCTTTGATTTAGTTTTACCTCGGGTTTAGTACTGTCATTAAACGATTGTTCACGCACCTTCCATTTTAGGGGTGTCGTTCGTTTCCTTGTTAAAAGATATTGGTTTCGTTCATGCATTTATCGATAATGGAATTCTGTTTCTTTAAATGATGTTTTTACTTTAATGTTATTCCAGTAAATGGTGTGTTTGAAATTGATTTGCATGATAATGTGAATGATAAAAATAATTCTATTTTTAGCATCAATAATAAAAGAATCAAAGGTGATTTGGATTCTTCATTTCTTTGGCATTTTAGACTTGCTCATATAGCAAAACGATGCAATGTACCAACACGATGGGCTTTTGCAAGACATCGATGATGAATCATTTGATAAATGCTAATCTTGTATATCCGGGAAGATGACCAAGAAACCTTTTACAAATAGTTTAGAAAGGGCTTCCGATCTTCTTGGTGTGATACATACTGACGTATGTGGACCACTAAGACATGTGTCAAGAAAGGGTGCTAGCTACTTCTTAACCTTTACTGATGATTTCAGTCGCTATGGTTATGTTTATTTACTTAAACATAAACATGAAGTCTTTGAAACATTTAAGGTTTATAAGAGTGAAGTAGAACCTAACGAAAGAAGATTAAAGCTCTTCGATCCGATAGAGGTGGTGAATATTTAAGCCAAGAGTTTAAAGATTATCTAGCTGAGTGTGGTATTGTCCAGCAACTCACATCTCCATATACTCCACAACAAAATGGTGTATCTGCGAGAAGGAATCGTACATTGCTAGACATGTGCGATCAATGTTTAATCTTACAACTCTTCCCTTATCCTTTTGGGATTATGCTTTAGAAACCGCTGTTCGCATATTGAATATGGTTCCAACTAAGAAGGTTGATAAGACTCCTTATGAAGTGTGGTATGGGAAACCTCCCAACTTGTCTTACTTAAAGGTCTGGGTTTGTGAGGCGTTTGTTAAACGACTGGCCGATAAGCCAACCTAGATCTGTTAAGTGTATCTTCGTAGGATACCCAAAGGAAACTATGGGTTACTACTTTTACTTTCCACCTCAAAACAAAGTAATTGTTGCTAGGTATGGAGACTTTCTTGAAAAGGATCTCATATCTCATGAATTCAGTGGGAGAGTTTATGATCCGGAAGATGATATAGAAGATACAACACCTTCTGAAAACACTAGCCAACCTCAAGTAGAACCCGAACTGGGCGTTCCACCAGATTGAAGTGGTTCCCATTCGTAGATCCGCAAGGACTACGCTGCACTGAGCGTCTATGTCTCAACGTAGAAGCCGAGGAAAATATGTTAGGGGATCTTGGTGAACCTGCTAACTATAAAGCTGCGATGATGAGTCCTGAAAAGGAAAATGGCGAGTTGCAATGAATGGGGAAATGCAATCCATGAAAGATAACGAAGTTCGGATAGAGGTTGACTTACCTCCAAATGCTAAGGTAGTTGGAAGTAAATGGCTCTTTAAGATAAAGACTGACATGGATGGCAATGCACACACATATAAAGCTCGTCTTGTAGCCCAAGGGTATACTCAAACCTATGGGTTAGACTACGAGGAGACATTTTTCCGTGAGCGACATAGAGCTATTAGGATTCTTATAGCCATAGCTGCGCACTATGACTATGAGATATGTCAAATGGATGTCAAAATCGCCTTCTTAAATCCGCCTAGATGAGGACATCTATATGGCTACCAAGGGTTTGTGAATCCAAAGTTTGAAAGGTATGCAAACTTCAAAGATCCATTTATGGATTGAAGCAAGCATCAAGGCAATGGAACAAGAAGTTTGATGAAGAAATCAAGAAATTTGGTTTCACTCAAAATCTTGATGAGCCATGTGTATCACAAAGCTAGTGGGAGTAATGTTATTTTCCTTGTTTTATATGTCGATGACATATTGATCATGGGAAAAGACATTCCAAGTATGCAAGATGTAAAGTCTTATCTTGGAGAGTGCTATTCTATGAAGGACTTAGGGAAGATTTATTCTGGGAATCAAGATCTACCGAGATAGATCAAGGCTTATTGGACTGGACTAAGCCAAAGTGCTTACATTGATAAAATATCAAGAGATTTAGTATGCAAAATTCCAAGAAGGGATATTTGCCAATGCAAGTTGAACATGGCTTAAGTAATAAACTATGCGCTTCAACGCCTGCTGAGGTGGAATACATGAGAAAAGTCTCTTATGCGGCCGTAGGATCTATCATGTATGCCGAAGATGTACAAGGCCCGATGTGGCGCTTTGCACGAACATTACCAGTCGGTATCAACAGAACCCTGTGTGAAACACCGGAAAAGTTAAGAACATTCTTAAGTATCTAAGGGCTACTAAAGAAATGTTTCTAGTGTATGGAGGAAACAGCATGCAAACTTGATGTTACGAGTGTTTTGCGCGCGCTTTCCAAACTGATAAAGATGATACTAAGTCTCAAACCTGGTTATGTCTTTGTCATTAATGGAGGAGCGTTGACGGAAGAGCAAGAAGCAAACAACGGTTATGATGCGTCATTACGTATGAGTACATAGGCGCCTTAAGTCGCGATGGAAGTCGTTTGGATTAGGAAATTCATTTCGGACTCGGAGTAATGCCCTCAATCGAATTACCTTTAAATGTGTATTGTGACAACTTCGCAATAACATTTGCCAATGATGGAGTCATGAAGGGCCACATTTTTCTCGTCGATATCACTATGTTCGAGAACAAGTCGACATAGGTGAAATCAATCTACTCAAAGTTCATACAGATGATAATCTAGTTGATCCCTTTACGAATCCTTTGCCAAAAGAAAAACTTAATGACCATGCCTGATGGGATAGGTCTTCTTAGCTAGTAGTTTCATGCATCTCGTGATTAGTATTTGGATAAAGGATGTTATGAACAAATATTACTTTAATGAAATAAAATAGTTGTTTATTTTTATTTTTCATTTTTAATATTATATCCTATATTTGCATGTTTAATCCGTGAATAACTTATGTTATTCTAAATAGTCCGTTGTCGATCAATGATATGGGAATGTCTTTGAATTAAGACAAATCGAGTTTTAGAATATACTTTTAAAGTATATTGATGCGGGACATACAGATTCACATGATATTCAATGAATTGAATATAGGACTCATCCCAACTTAACATGATGATACTTTTATGGATCTCGTCATTAAGTATATCATGAAGTGTTTATCCTCGACTTGAGATACTGTATAATGATATGAATGTAGTGCATTTGTGTAAGATAGTCTAACGTTATCCGTAACTCGTAGTTATAAGGGCTATTTCAGAAGTGTTGTAAAATTCATGAGTTATGTTTGTAGTCAAGAGAATTTGTTCCTTTGAATTTGTTTCAAAGCATAATACTATTTTGGGCCCCTCGTAGGGTTGACACGATGTTTGTATGGCCATACCAAGATCTATCGGAATACGTCTAGATGATTTGGTAATCTTGTTCAATCATATACAACGAGAAAGAATATTAACTTATGAAATGACTTGATCCATATTCATAGTTAATGTAGTATTAGTAACAAAAGGATAAGTAAAATGATGAATCATTAAATGGTTTTTCCAGAGACCATGCTCGATTCGACTGGGGCGTTGCGTGAAAAGCTAGACTAACCAATGTCATTACTATATTTAGTAATATCCAAGTGGAGTCGAAAGGTTTTAATGGATATTTAAATATGTCCCGATTCAACTCGAGACTTGGATTGCACACATTACGTATGAGAATTGATGTACATAATTAATATAAATAAAACGTTATTATTATTAATTATTAATCACTAAATAAAACATAACGATAGTTAAATGATTAACGAGGTTTGGTTAACGGTCGTTAAATATTAACTACAAGGACTAAGAATGAAATTAGTGGTCTGGAAAGTTCTAGAACCCCTTGTGGGTTTGGGCCGACGGTGGAGGGTTTCCAAACCCAATCCCACTCAAACTTGTACTCCAAGATATGTTAACTATAAATACAAATCAATGTATTCATTATTGACTAACCTTGGATCACTTTGATAACCTAATTTCTCTCCTCTCCTCCTTTTTCTCTTGGCCGATCGTTAACCCCCCTCCACAAAGGGATCGATTTTTCCAAGTGAAAGAAACTAGTGTTTGGTTTATTAGTGATTCAAGGAACTAGCTTTTCCACATCAAATCGCTATTAGTACGCGGTGTACAAGAACGCACAAGCACACTTGGAGTATTCCTTGGTGGTCGATTTTTGGGTGGGACGATTTTGCGAAACCCTTGTTTAGGGTTTTGGGTTTTGTTACTTGATCACATCATCGTTTGATTACTTGAATTGCTAAAAGGTACGCACTTTCTTGTTTGGTTAATTAATTACATATATTATTCCTATTGTCTTCCGCTGCTTGCTTTGATGGTGTTATTTGTTTTATGTATAATTGTTATGAGTATAAAATTCCAACAAGATAAGCTATTGTGAGTTACCGTAGTTATACCAGAGAGAAGTGATTGTAGACCCGATTGTAAAGTTGGTGACATTTTTTGTAAGTAACTGAGTAAAATTGTATGAGTTAATTGTTGTTTATAAAAAAAACACGCGTCACGACATGACATTGTAACTTCATAGTATTGCTCTAAAGTAGAAAATGACAATAAGGCAAACCAATGAACTGCGATTCATTTAATATTTCAAACAGTCTGTACGTACTATTAAAACACAAATGTACTTCTGCATACGATTTTGTAAGACTAAAATACACGGTTGGTCCTTAAACTTAGCAATCCGCTTCGCGTTGGTACAGACCTTGGCATTATCATCGCCGAGGTCCAAAAATGGGCTTTATATGCCAAACTCATCCCTTGACCAATAATGCCGTTGTCAACGTTATGTGGGAGGGCAAAACCATCTTTCATCAGAGCGTACTAAATAGAACCCGTTTACGGTGTTTGTAGCTAGTATATGTTTGTGTAACACTTTGCTATCGACATTTATCATCCATCCCTAAACTATCATACAAAAAATTCTACAAAATGATAATCGCTTTCAAGATGGTACGTTGTCGGGTGGTAAGCAGCTATTATTCGCTTCGTGGACCTCGCCAACCTGTATGCGCCGATTCTTTGGTTGTCCGTTGAAGTAAGTGCCTTAATATTTATTGTGTTAGTTTGTTTTCGCAAGCAACAAAGTACATTGTAACAATGGTGGTTGTTTAATGACTTGTCATAATCATTAATAGGGGTCTTCTTGTCGGTGGATAAGATGGTATGATCCTGAAATCTGTGCTCTTTCAAGAATGATCATACCGTGCCTTTTGGGGAGAAATGGCTTGAGGCAACATTAGTAGCCAGGTAATGCGGAAGTGGAAGATTTACCTGGTACTAAGTTGGATGTTGTTCTTAATTTTTTATGCATTGGGATAACTTTTAGCTTTTTATGTAATGAGGCGAGATGGTTAATGTTCAGAGATCTTGAATTGTAGTAATGCTTGTTATGAAGTATTCAGCTTGGTTTGTTTTTATTTTCAATGCCTTATGGGTATGCAGATGGTTAGCAATTTGTTTAGGGTTGACTTTTAAATGTCAACATTCTTATGAGGTTCTTTTATTGGTTACTTTTGATGCAAATTATTCACACATCAAGCTTAGTCAATCTATAAAAACACACAATAATGACATGGTTCCATAGTTAATGCAAATGGATGTAATTCCAGATGCATAAAATTGCATACTTTTCAAAGTAGAACTACATGGCACACACACACATATGTTTTTAGAGTGCATAACTTGTCCATAGGAAATAAACTAGATGAAACATTGTCTAGATAATTAGCATAACATAATTGACCTATGGTAGAGGCCATCATTCTTTCAATGCCTAGTCATTCTTTCTAAGCAGTCGTTGAAGGTAAACCGCTGAACATCACTTGATTGTACGGGAGAATCGACCGATTGATCATGTTGTGGATTGACACCGGGTTGCTCATGCATGCCGGATCGCAATTGCTTCATCTTGATGTTCTTTGGGATTGTGATTGGGATGCATCATGTATGATGGGAGCTTCACTTGGATCTTGATTTTCAGATTGAACACCACTTCCTTGAAATGCACTAACTTGACTTTCAACAACACCCCGTGACTTCTTTCTTTATCTGCCGCTACTTTGTTACCTTTAGGATGTGTCTTTTTGTTGCAACTTTAGTAGGCACCTGCTTGACATTTCCCTTATGGCGTCGACTACTTTCACTCCACCATACCCTAGGCATGTTTTCTCCGGTTGGTCCAGAATCCCACAAATACTACACTTACCACTCTTCCAAGCCCTTGACAGCTTACCATCCTTCACAATCTTTCATTCGAGTTATCCTAACTTTTTCTACCTCTCATGCTTAGCGGTTTGTTTCGTGATTTGGTGGAACAATTGTTGGGCACGCTTTTGATTTTTCCCAATGTTCACGCTAGTTATGTGGACATGGTGTTTGTAGGTTGCCTCCCAAGTGAGAAGATAGTAACAAGGATGAGCCCATGTTTCTACAGCTCCTACTTGTTGCCCATGTAAAGCCATATTCCATTGGGCAACAAGATGTTTACATGGTAAACTGTTATCTCCATCTTCTACAAGACTTGTGTACAACATTAACTACACATTGTCACCCCATAGTCCACTAACCGAAACTTAGTTCCCCATTCCATAAAACATTATACTTAATGCCTCTTTCTTAATACCTCTAGCATGTGTTGTGCGGTTGGTTAGGGCCCATCACTCTCAATCACCATAAGAACATGCATTATCCTCTTTATACAATATTCTCGATGTATTCTAAGGTCAGTAATAATTGGTTTGCTTAAACCCTCAATTATTTTGTCATGAAACACTTGACACATGTTATTAAGTAACACATCGGTAGCTCTCCTAAAGATAAACAAGAATAAACATGTATTAATTATAAGCGCTATATCAGATAACAAATACAAATTAATCAATAGATAGATCACTTACATGAAAATGTGACATTGACCAATGGATCGGTGGTATCTTACTTAACCAATCATGGGCTGGTTGATTAAGTTTTTGAAATCACCATACTCAAATCTGACAACGCTGAGGTCATTGTACATTTCCACAGATACTTTTGTAGGCCCTACCTTTCCATTGCGCCATTTTTTTTCATGAATGCTTCTATCAATAACTGCTTTCGCATTCGAAAAACTTCGCTAAAGCTCTACTTATATCCCCGCACAAAATCAAATATGTCATCGTCTGTTTCAAAACAGAGACTTAAATTCATGAACAGAAAGGAGTACCTTTTCCATGTCGCATTAAAAGTAATGCTTGAGATGGCTCAAGTGCTATATCATCTGATAAACAAAAGAAACCAAGTCCATGATCCTATGTTTCTTCGCATTCAACAAAAGCATAAGCTAAAGGGTATATACCATTGTTGCTATCACCCCACCGGCTATCGGGCTGACCATTCAAAGGACCCCACGAATAGCAAAGCACTCCAACAAACGATCTCCCACACGCTTTAAATCCTTCCTTCGCACCAACAAACATACACTTCTTGAATTCTCCCGTTAAGAGCCCTATTCGAGGTCGCTCCACATTCATCAACACCATATTAAGGTTTGTCTTCATAACTCTGAACATAATCTCTCAACATGGTAAATTGTAGCTTGAATTAACCCACGATGGTAGTTATTGCTAGGTTTTTGCCTTTAAAACCTTCAGGGGATACTTGAAGCTCGTATTGGTTGGTAAGTTGATTATGCACAGACTTGACAAGAAGCTGTGGATTGGTTTCAATTTGTGTTGTAATTTTCTGTGAGATATAGCGAAGGTCAAAAGCTCTGACTTCCCTTGATTCCAAACAAGTGTGTTACTCATTATATGTTCTTGACGGATACATGTATCACCATTCCTGCCGACAAACAATAGCCATGGAGTATTTGAACGGTCCTTTTTTCAGCAATGCATTTATACCCCTTCGTTTTAATGGACTTCTAGATGGGCCTATATCCATCCAGGACCTTCACTTGGGCACGAAAGTGGAACACACCCCTACACCTAACCCTTATTCTTGTTTTGTCATTCTTCGAAAAACAACTCCTTCCTAGTTTCTATTGAATGCTCTCTTACTAGGTTTTTACTTCCCTACGATACAAACTCTGGCGAATAGAAGAATGTGGTATAGACTCCATTTGCAAAGTCTGACTGTTGGAAAGAAACATAGTCACTGCAAAAGACATCATTAACCATCACAGGTAAATCATTTTCCAACTGCATGTCATCACTTATTATTGGTTGTTCCTACTTCACCTAATTCATTACTCTGACCTACTTGGACCATAGCAAGTTGTGCATCATTCTCCTGACAAGTGTTCTCTTCATTTGCTTGAATTGAATCATCAACTGCATTGCCCAAGTCACTAGTGTCACTTTGCTATGAGTAACATCAACAACGGATCCTCTTCCATGTTATCCGAGTCAAGTGAAAGCGAGTTACATCCACATCAGGCTCCTCAAACTTGTTATTGACATCAACTAGTGCTCTTCCTGCTTTGTCTAAGTGCTTCTCCTGAGTCAATTAAAACAGATTAACCTCAAAATTATCAGGCTCCTCAAACCTTTATTGACATCAACTAGTGCTCTTCCAACTTTGTCTAAGTGCTTCCCTGAGTCATCCAAACAGATTAACCTCAAGATTATCAGGCTCCTTAATGGCATTGTCCTCATCAATAAGTACTAAAGCACGCTCACTGTTATGAACAGATTGGCTAGCAAATGAAAGATCTAAGGTGGAAAATCTTGGATCAATGTTTGGCAAATTGCTAGATTCACCAATATCATTAACATCCATAGGCACTTGTGTAAGTTGGATAAAAGGATCTAGGCGGGTTCATTATCTAGATCATCTAACACCAATCGTCTACAACAAGATTGAATAGCCGCGTGTAGCAACTTTTCTCCTATCTTCATCCATCTCCCAAAACACAGTCTTAATTGATTGTGGGGACATTTTAGAAAGTTCTAATCTTGTCTTCCCTATTTCCACATAGACATCTATCGCCATGCTCTATGACAACATCTTTCAACAACTCAACATTAGCGACTGCAAAAAAACAAACCGTCGTCCAATGTACAACCCGGGCTTAAGAAAATAGAAATAATTGGTTTGTCCAGTCTCATAACCGATTTGGGTCATGAGAGCATCCATTTCATCAACGGGTACCTCTTTATTTCCACAAGATCAACAAGGCATTTGTTGCCTCCTTGATATATCCTACCTGGAAAGTATTTGAATGTACCTTCATAATGGAACATCATGCCAAAGGATCCTGGTTCACCCTTTGTATAAAAATGTACAAAACAATGTTAAGCTAAAGTTACCTAAAGGGGAATAACTTAAACATTGTCTAACATATGATTGTAATAGGCTCTAACCAAAAAAGACTTACAATATCTCCTGATTGCAGCTTTTTCCTCAATTTCATGATCATCATAGAAAGGATATTACATTTTCGCCATAGAGTAAATCCAAGGTGGTTGTTTGTTATTTTCTTACTTAGATTATTTAATTTGATGATTGACATTGCATTAGGGTTTTCTGGGTAGGCTTCCAAAACAAGTTTGGGATGAGCAATGAGTACACAACTTTGTTATATTCTACATAATGGCGGAAAATTGGACAAGACATCTGCTATAGTACATCAAGTAAAAAGACTTTTCTACCCTCAACATAACATAATGATAAGGTTTTCGAGTATAACGGAACGTTGACAACGGCGTTATTGGTCAAGGGACGAGTTTGGCATATAAAGCCCATGTTTTGGACCTCCGGCGATGATAATGCCCAAGTTTGTCCCAACGAGAAGCGGATTGACAAGTTTAGGGACCAACCGTGTATTTTAGTCATTTTGTAATTTTGTTAGTCGAAATAAAACAGTGTATATATGATAATCATCATTATTTTGTTTTTTGAAGCGGAAATGACCAATTTGCCGCTTCCTGTTTTACTAATGCATTAGAATCATATCCGCATATACTCATCCAATAAGCAGTGTTTATGAAAGTCTTAATCGACACACTAATTGTACAAGTCAATGAATTTACGCTTAGATAGCTATCTTACACGACACGAATGCTAGACTGCTAGTGTACCGCTGCCTCTAGCCACTATACTTCTTGACTGGTCAAGATTTTTTAACAAAACAGACCAGTCGAAATTGAATATATGATGAGAAAACCCAAACCGCCTTAACTACCATATAGAGTTTGTCATTGAAAAATCATTTACAACACAAAGTATATAGATGGGGAGAGACTTCAATATGTGAGGCATTTCATTGACATTTTTGCAAAGACTAGCTCTGTTAATCTGATATCTTGGGAGGAGTTAAAAAAAAATTATACTAACAATGACAAAGTAAATAGAAGTACTTTAAGGATAACGAAATACAACAGTATCCTATTACCCCAAGTGACCATTACATTGCTAGTATACATTTTAAGAGGCACCACTAGACTTGAGTGGTATATTGCTTACCCTGACATAAAAATGCGATATCAAATATTAATACAATTTTCAGCATCTATAATTAGATAAATTGACATATTATATGTATGTGATTAGAATACCAAAAGTGTACAGTAGTCGGTAAATGAAGATGGGCACGTTGAGTAACGGTTCACTATTGTATTCAAGTCAAGTTGGGTAACGGGTAAAAATGGGTCATTTTTATTTAAATTTGGTTAGGTTGACCCAAAATACTATTGTCAAAATAAATGTATCTAGTAAAAAATTGTGCATACGTAAACAATACACTTTGGACAACTTTCGAACAATTTCACCCATTTCTTTATAGCTGAGTTGTTTAAGCGTTAGAGATTAAATAAGAAAATAATAAAAAAAATACCCAAATCAGTCAACATGGCCATTTTTAATGGTAGGTAATCTGAAATTTCTAATTCTATATAGAAATCCAAATCTGCAAGTTGATATCGTGTTAGTAGCAAGCTATTAGACCAGATATATACCATCACATAAGTATTGCAAATGCTGTATGCAGGGGACAGGGCTACAGGCTATAAACATTTTCCATCAAAATTAAAAATCAAATTCTATTAGCGTGTACCAACCCTTCGGTGTCAACTAAATTCCTTGATAGAGAAATGTTACTGTATTTTTTCTGACCCCCTAATCTCCCATTAAAGCAAGGGGTAACCCATCCTTAAATTGAGAAGATTTGAGTCTTGCATACCAGTTGAGACACATAAAATACCTTCTCCCTTTATCGTGGAAATTGTTATATTTACCAATGTTGTTTTAATCATGTCACAACAACAGTGTCAAGTAAACAATGAAGATCATGTACTCCAAATATATAACATAAGTAAATCTAGGCAAAAAACAGTTGCTTGTTTAATATCTCGTTAAGATTTGCATATTTTGATGTGACTAAAACATTGGAGTATTTGGCGAAACATGTAAATTCCGTTTTAAGTAAACACTAAAAGTCAAATCCTGTGGGTAAAACCCTTTACCCTAAAAAGCAAGTCTGTGGTTCAAGATCAATGTCTTCAACTAAATTTGCTTGCAAAATATTGTCAAAGTGTAAATAGGAACATTAGCAATAATAAGCCTCTCGCTGTCACTGGAATCAGCCACATACAATATAGCTCGAATATTTGGAAAATAGCATATTCAATATGGCCTAAGTAACCCACCAAACATTTTAAATTACCACAACACCAATTCAAAGTAACATGAGTTATTATAGAAGTATGATAAAATTGACAGTATTCTGCATCCCAATGTTGAAAACTGATTCTCAGCTTGAAACGTGCTCAATGATTTCATAGAAACAAGTCAATCTACCACCATCGTCATGTTGTATATTCTGCAAAAACGGGCGCTGCATATGCCCCAAGTTGGTCCCTTAGAATGTAAAATTATAAATTATTTGAAAGAAGGATAAAAGATGTCAAACACACTCCCCCTAACATGCAATGCTAGTTCATTGACGAAGTAATAAAGACTGAAGTGAGAAAGATCAGCCTAACAGGCTAACACTACCTGATGCTGGTGTGCGCATTTGTATCACAAAGAACACTACTAGCGTTAGTGACATATATTAACATGAATCACATTCTAAAATTTCCCACATTAATTATCTAGGAAAAACTTTACATAACAGCAAATAACTAAGACAAAATCAATAACAAAGAAACGTGCACATAAACAAAATTTTAAAAATACATAAATAAAAGCTTAACGTAGGCCTTTGTTTCACGTAAACCGTTTGATCAATCCCACAGATAAGATTGTATTATTAGTCTTACTTGAATGATTGATACTCAAAATTTAAATTATGTATGATGAATCAGAACTTCTAATAGTCTTACTAAACAAAATGGCCATGTTGATTGATTAACATTATAAATAAGCCAGTAAGTTTTCTAAATCTTTTGGTGTTTTATTTTTCTGTCTGGTATACGGCAATGTCCCTGTTTCTGTTCAATCACACGGATTTTATTACCTAAAACGCCCGGCAATACTTAATGTCTAATCTGTAGTTCGTCCCTTATCATAGATTGGAGAACAAAACCAAGTGGACCAGAATTAGAAATACACTATCAGTAAGTTTAGATTTAGATACCTCAACAATAATTTAGAATGTATGTCTCCTTTATTACCTGATTTTGATTATTCGGTATCACATAATTTCAGAATAGACCTAAACCACCTCAACTTACATTTGTTTTAATACAACTTCAGAGTTGTGCAACATTATAATTTCCATAAGGAGTGTACTTATTAAGCAAGATTTCTATATACGTGTACTATAGCAATACTAATTAAACTCAAAGCATAATATTTGAAGCCGTGCCTCCTAAGTCGAAAAAGCATTCTCATTCACGGTCCCTGTAAAACAGTATTCCGGTGCTTGCACAACTGAATCAGGCAACACAGCTCCAATCTCATAAGTCATCACATGCGTAGAAATCCCTACGTTGCAAAATATATCGGTCATTCGAAACAAGTATTCATTTTCAGTTTAAAAAAGGATAGCAAAAAAATAAATAATAACGTTACCATCATAAAAGTCCCAACGAACGGGCCTTTTTGTTGCAACATCTTCATAATACCAAATGAATTCCACTTTCTCCCACAAATCACACAAGAACCCATCAGTCACAACGCGACCCAAATAATGTGCACCATCAAGAAAATCAGGTCGAGGTATGCCAACACCAAAGTCTATTACTTGGCATGTTGCATTCGCGCCTAGTGTGTAATAAAAAGACGTGCCATTGTTCCACTCAATGTCATAAAGCACTACGCCTAGTTGTTTTTGAAATATGTTAACATTGCGACCTTTGGGCCAGTCATACCAAAGGTCGCTTAGTTGGAGGTGTGTAGAGGTTAGGTTCATGTATAAAAGTGCATGGAATTGTTCGGGCCATGGTGTTGGTGTTGGTGTAGGTTCGGGTGTGTCGAACCATGGCTCGATGTTATGGTTAATGGCTAGATGATTTGGTAGTCGTAGAAAGATGCAAATTAGCACTGAAGTAAGCTGCAAGGCTTGCTGCATTCTGTTATCTCTATGTGTGTGGCTATTTTTTGTTTGCAATAGTGGTAGTTGGTAATATGAGATATCATGTCCATGGGGGACCATTCGACACTTTTTAAAAACCAAGATAGGATTATTATTAAACGTGTGTCACTGTATAAGTTTTGATGTGGTTATTTAAACCACGAATCGGGTGATATGGAGATTTTGTAATCGGGTCTGTTTTGACCTTTCTCCTCCGAGGAAAGACACGGTCGAGAAAGACAAAAGTATTTTCTCATTCTTGGATTATTATCCCATATGTACCGAGTGAATTAATGATCCGAAATTAGCGTGTATGAACTTGTTGTAACCCCTTTCTTTTAGCCTCTTGCGACGAAGTTATGAAAGTTTAACCAAGTAAATTATGCGGTTTTATTTATATGATCATATATTTATGTAGTTTTATCATAGTACTTAAAAATACTTAAAATAGATATAAGTTACTTGATATTAAGACTTTAAAATATGTCGACAATATGTTGACAATGGTGACAAATTCCGCCTGTCAAATATGTGCACTTGAACGTCGACTTTGAAGTCTTGGTCCAACTCTGGCCACTAATATAGCGATACAGCATAGGTCATGTTTGAAACTCAATGGTGACTTTGGAATAATTAGCTTAGCTACTATGTAGCACTCTTAAGTAGAAAACTATATATTGACCATATGGAGAACCACATCTATGCGGTGCACATCAGTAATCTGATTGTATCGCACATAAAAATGTCTTTGGAAAAAGTTGGTGGGCCGGAGAAGCTAGAATAAAGAGGGGAACGTGTCATGATCTAGCATCATCAACTGTCATCTTGGCACCATCGTAGCATCGGCATCTACACTACACATATTCAACAAATACCCCACTTCATAACAACATCAACATAACCCGTTTGGGGTCACCATTACACACACACGCCAATACACATACACAAAAAACCGTTTCACATCATTTAGAATTAAAAGAAAAAAAAAAGGTGTTCAGACTATCACCTTCGTCGTGCAGACGAAGAGAACCGTCGTGCAGACGAAGAGCCCTTCGACGGCGAGCTACGGCAAGCTCCGCCGGTGTGGCGGCGAGCCACGGCGAGACGCCACGTGGGACGACGGCGAAGCACGACAAGCCCACACCTTCCCCTCTAATGTACTAGGCTAGGATGGGTTGGCATGTTTGATTTTTTAATAAACTTTTCACAAAAAAATATTGAAAATGTAAGAAAAATATTTTGGTCGCAAATTTTAAAAAGATTTTTTTAAAAAGTGAAATGTTCACGTTTTAAAGTTTAACTATACTTTGAAATAGCTATTTATTGATGATATCAACTTTGTTGATTTAAAAAACAGTTTTGATGTGCTTATAAAACAAGATTCGGTTTTGGAACCTGTGATTGGCACTACGTATACTCCTGAAGTTATCTCTAGTTCTTCAAAAACTACGCCTCCATCGCTTATGGAGAACACTCTATATTGACAAAATTGAGAGGCTTGAAAAGCTTATTATTGATGGGAAAGTTACCTTTCTGGATGATAATGGTAAACCTATTCCGGTGGCTGATGGTGAAAGGAAGAGCAACCATTCGCTAAAGTGGGTGAAGTGGTTGATTCAGATAGTGATGATGAGGTGTTTGAGCCAAATGATCCTATGAGCAATTACTTTTCATCAGCAGGAGGACTTAACGAGCTTGAAGACTATTTTTCTGATGATTATGCGACCCAGGTCTATGACTTACCTAGGCAATTTGAGGAATTTAACAATCATTTTGAATTCAAGTTTCAAGACCGTTCGAGGAAGTAATCTTTTATGTGGTTTTGTTTATTTCTTTTGCATGTCTTTTTTATGTTTTTAGTGGTTATTCTAGTTGTTGGTATCTAGTTGTTCATTTATAGCACGTCATAAATGATCTAGTGGTTGTTCAAGCGTTTGCTTAAGATTAATGTAGCATTTGAGCCACATTCCATTGTACTTTAAATGATGTTTTGGTTAATATATTTTACAAATGTGGAAGATCCCCTTAACCAAAAAAAAATAGCTATTTAAACTTCTCACATTTTTCCTTACCCTATTTTTACAAATCCCTTGCACTTGTATTTTTTTTTTTTAAATATCATCTAAACATGTTCTAGATATTTTCAACTTTTATTTAAAGGTAGAAACCCTTCTTTAAATAAATAAATAAAATTAATAACCTCCAGATATTGATTAAAGAAATTCTTCTAAAACTAAACAAACCTTTAGTGTGTCAAATATAACTGGATGTATTTCTCAAGCTCAATTTACTAATAGAAAGTTCGATCGGTTGTATGCTATCTAAAGAAAAGGAGCTTGATACGCATATCACAATAAATAGTGTGCATACAACAAACATGCATATGTGAATATGTGATATTCTATCACGTGTATTACATGATTTTGAGAT
Organism: Chrysanthemum makinoi; assembly: GCA_910596185.1. Lineage (NCBI taxonomy): Eukaryota > Viridiplantae > Streptophyta > Magnoliopsida > Asterales > Asteraceae > Chrysanthemum > Chrysanthemum makinoi. The sequence goes on from OU343225.1 coordinate 98,736,364, forward strand.
GTCCAACATTAATTTTGGACCCTGTAAAAAACTATATCGAGGCTAGTTGCAACTGTGGAACAACAATCATGATCAATTCTTTTGAACACAATGAAGTAGGACGTTCTATTAATTATACTTACATGATACTCGTGTAATGCGGATGCATCAAAGATGAGAAAACAACGGGTTGGCGGTGATAAACAACAAGATCGAATCCTTATCGGTAATTATGCTTGTAAAACCGAGATGATGGAGGCACAACTTCTGCATTATATGGTTGAGTTCGTCATGTTGAACCGACACATGCATATTGTAATTCCATATTAACAAAAATTTAACTTCACAATCTCCGAATGATCTATCATCCCTATCACCAGATAAGTAGATTTTATAATAAATAACTATAACGAGCAATTTAATATTGAAAAGAAACAATTAAAAATAGATTTTCCGCATCAATCAATAAGAGAGCACAATTTCATAATTAATGCTATTGGCCAATTGAAAAGTCAAAATTAAGTTTTTTTTAATCAACATTACTTAATTTTTCGTCCAGATAAAAGAAATATATAAAAGCACATATGTCAAAATTGTAAAAAAAAAATACTAAGTTACCCTTGTAATGCTTACGTTTAATATATTAATAAATTTAATTATGTAGATTGATGTAGAAAAAAAGTATAAAAAAATTGGTGTAAATTGACAATAAAAAAACATATAAGAAAGAGGTTATTAATTAAACTTAAAACCTTATATTCTAATTAGTTAATAGAATTTAAATTTAAGCCCAATCTATATAAAAATATCTAACCATAATTTTTTATGACAAATATCAAACAAACTTTATATTTGTTTCTAAAAAACAACATTTATTGTTATTATTGTAGTTATATTGTTTTTAGAGTAAATTGCATTTTTGGTCCTTGTGGTTTGGTCAAATTGCAGGTTTGGTCCCTATCCTTTAGAAAGTTCAACGATGGTCCTTATTTTGAAGTTTTTGTTGCATGTTTGGTCCCTGGCCAAACTTAAATGACTTGTCTTCTTCCCCCCTGATTATTTTTTCTTTTTATTTATTCATCCAATAACAAGAACATATACAAGAACCCAGAAAATATCAAACACAAATTCATATCCCAAAACTAGAACTTGATTTCCCAGCAAATCCACACACCAAACAGATCTATACCGAGGCTACAATACTTGTGAAAACTATTATAGCCTCCGGCCACCTTAAAGCCACCACCACCACCACACCGCCGCCATCCACACTACACCCCCTCAAAACACTCCCACTCTCCCTCTTTCCAGATCCACTAGGTCATGCACCTAAAACCCTTCCCCTCTCGTTAACCACTCACGCCACCACCACCTCACCACGCGCCACCACCGTTCTCTTTTTGTGTTGTAAACAAAGGTAGGTTAAAACCCACGAGTTTTGACTCATATTTCTTGATAACTCGTGGTTGAGTCACGAGTTGACTCGGTCACATGTCGGTTTGGTTATTAAAACATGGGAAACGATTTCTTGATAATAAAAATGTGTTATAAACTTGTTGGTATTCGTGTTTGAGTCGTGTGTTGCGTCGTGTGTGTTGTGACAGCCAAACCGAGAGCTTGGCTCTCGGTGAGGGCTTATTTGGTTTGCTTGTTACTTGGTTTTGAGTACCAATAAATAGGGAAAGCCTTCGACTCTCTTTTGATCATAGAAAATGAGGAACAACCGTTTGCAGCTATACTCCTCATCCATCTTCAATCTCTAGTGAGATTTGAGAGTGTGTGGATTTTGTGGTTTTAGTATTTTTGTTTATCTTTGCTAGATCTGAAATTGTTTTTTAGAGTGTTTGTGCTTTTATTATTGATTTGTATTTGAAAGTGGAAGTGGTTTGGTTTTGTCTGGGTTCTTGTATATGTTCTTGTTATGGGATGAATAAATAAAAAGAAAAAATAATCAGGGGGGAAGAGGACAAGGGTACGTTGGTCATTTAAGTTTGGTCAGGGACCAAACATGCAACCAAAACTTCAAAATGAGGACCATCGTTGCACTTTTGAAAGGATAGGGACCAAACCTGCAATTTGGCCAAACCACAAAGACCAAAAATGCAATTTACTCTTGTTTTTATATAGAGGGACAATTAAATATTTAAACAAGTAGACTAAAGTATGACAAAACCAATTAGTACAATTTATGTCAAAGCTCTATGCATGCAGAGAGATCTAAAACTAGTTATTTGTAATCGAAACCTTATCGTGATTATATCTTTTAATTGAATTTAATTGATGATTAGAACTACAATTTTGACCAAACCAATTACTTTGACTTATCTTAAATTTTCATTTATCATATTTTTTATGTATGGCACATAAAGTAAGAATTTAGAGTTAAATCAATGGTGTAATATGAGATGGATGATGATTGTATGTCTGGGTTTTTTACGTTCAGTAACAACCCCGAGATAAGAAATGGTTATCTTGAGCCGGGGCAACACTCACATACGATTAGTGTGTGTTTTGTGTGTGTGAAATGTGGAGAAGATAATTTGGTTCTTCTCTCTAAATGCATGGGTATTTATAAGGATGCATTTAGGGTTGTGTGTGTGACACGTGGAAGTGATATAATAGTCATGGATGATTGAATGGTCTTGGATGGGCCACGTGGTGACAATCTTATGAAAGAGACAAGAATGACACATGTCGTGACATGATTTACACAGATGGTTATGGGGATCTTCAGCAAGAACAATATGTATCAGCGAGATACTCGTGGCATTACCTCTGAACGAATGAGGTAGCTACACATGGCATGGATGTGCAACGATTTTAGGGTTAAGATCTCAGGCATGTCCTTGCCCTTGAGTTTGTTATCCAGGCAATAATACTTGTATTTGGCCGATGTTTGCTTGGGAAACTGATTTTTCAAGCAATGTTTGTTTGGCTTTGAGCCTTATAGGCTGATTATACTAGTATGGGCTTTAGCTATTCGGGCTAAAACACCTATACGCTATCACCTATTCAAAATGGTGAATATGTGTTTATATTGTGTGCATAAAACGTGATACCTTTTGAAATATCAAAAAGAATTTATAAATGTTTTTATAAAGTGTATAATATAAAGTTAAAATTTGGCAAACTCGTGAAAAAAAAAGTCTTTTTAATGTTATTTTTATTCTAAAGACAAAACATAAAAGGTTTTGGTCATAAAATAGCTATGCACTTACTGTCATGTCTCGCCTTACTACTTGAATTAAAAAGTATTCTATTATTTTTATAAACATTCAAATTTGTTTCAATATTTTTTACCGTATACATTATTATGTGTTTTTTTTTTTTTTTTTGTTTTACCTATTTACCGTTCACGTCATCATTTTATTTTATGTGACATTCACGTCGTCTATTTAGCTGTTACCATATACATTATGAGTGGCTCATTAACCTAGAGATTGTGGGTTTAAATCTTGTTGGAACATGTTAGATAAGTAGTGTAGGCTATTAAATTTGTCGTTAAAAAAAACAATTTAAGTGTGAGAAATTAAGTGATACTTTTTTGCCTTTCTTATGGCAATTTTTTTTATGTGTCACTAGACAAATTTTATGTAACACACCCTCGTAGTATTCCAGTTGTATCACATAGTTGTCAAATTAAGTTCCTAGGTCCCATTCTTGCCTTTTCGATTTGGCCTTTTCGTTCAGTTCCACTTAAATTGCAAATTTGTGTTTAATGAATTCCTTTAGTATAAAAATAAAAATATGTTTGGCCAAAGTATCAATAACTATACTATTTTGTGAAAAAGATAGATACACGAAAATTGGTTTCCACTTCTTTTATGAAAAAGTCAGGTTTTTTACCTGACGATCTTGACTAGCATGAAGTTATGGCATCCACGCAATGTTACATCTATGTTTTGACAAGGGCTTACACCTTTTAAAGAAAGTTATAACAATAAGTCAATAACGTTTCATGTATTAGACACGCAATTATTACAAATTAAATAAATCGACAACTCTTGTCTAGGATAAAATATATTTAGGATAAACTAGTAATAAATCAACAATTCTTGTCTCTTTGACTCTTTGGAGTTGTTAGAGCATTCGGTATAGTAATATGCAACCTACGTTAAACTTTAACATTTAAGCGTTAAGGGCATGTTAACCATACCGTGAGTGTTGTTAAAGGTCAAGCTTTAACACAATGTTAATGGGATAATGCACGTTAAAGTGCATTTTCAGTTTTTTTTTTTTTTTTTTCATACCTCTAAATGAGGGTTGTTTTTGTAAATTATTGGTGAGTTAAAGTTTAACTTGAGAATGTTATGATAAGGGGTGTTTTTTGTTGAGTTAAGGTGAAATGTTAAAGCTGATGTGACGCTAACGTGACATACTATTAAGATTTAACTTAGGTCAGCATAAGGAGTGCTCTTATACTTAAAGCATTTCGATACGTCTTACAGTTCACAAAGTCCCAATAGTTTAATCGTAGAAAATTAGAAATCGTCTCAAAAAAGTTGATCATATCATCAAGCACATAATAAGAAAACGAATGGCCATTTACCACATTTGGAACCGTAAAAAGATCAATAATATATATAAGCATGCGAATTTGAAGACATGCAATTAATGAATAAACAAATAAATATAAAGGAAAAAACACACATAATTATACGTGTGTGTGCATATAAACATAAAGATAGCATAGCATACGTTCATCACGAAATATAATGAGGAAAATTTTAGTAAGGTCTCTCACCTATATAATTCCCAGGTGGATCATAATTACATATCATAAAAACACCTCTACCCTTAGCACAAGTCACTTTAGCACAACCAACTCTGCAAGTGGTCTTCCAAACAATTTGTGTATAATGTCCACACTCTTGCCCACCGTTGCATGTGTTCGACCCATACGTGTACCAACGTCGCTCTCCTACCCATGCAGCCGCTGCATGAGCCGGGTTCCAACCATTTCCACTACCCCAGAAGATGTTCTCACCGTATGGCCCATTTGAATGCCTTAGCAAGCAGTCTTGTTGCCTTTGCCTAGCATACATTGCCGCGTAACGTGCTAGTTTTGGATCCCATACGAGTGGTGGCACCCGGCTTGCGGCTCGGGCTTGGTTCTGAAGAGATAAAAACTCGTTGATGACATTTTTGGATACTTGTGTTCTATTTGTTATAGCATTGGTGGTGGAGGCTAGGAAACAAAAGAAGAGAGCCAATGTGATGGGAAAATACATTGGTAGATAATATGTATGTGTTTCCTGTTGGAAACCCTTTTCTTATGGTATACAAAAAGCAAGATAAATATAATATATGACTGAAAATAATATGATACTATTATTTTATGGAGATGTAATATAAAAAGGTGGTTGGATTTGTGGAGAATTTAAGTGGTGCCCATGATCGAATATGATTGCCATAATGTTTTAGGAAGGAAAACTAAGTCAGTTTTCAAGCATTAAATAGTTCAGGATCTATATGATATGATAATTATATGTTAATGAGAAATAGCATGAATTAACTTCGATGAATTATAACTTGCAGGGTGTACACGGATCGTATGAACATGAACAGAACGTTGCTCATGTTCGTTTGTTTAGTTTTAAGCAGACAAATGAATCGGATACGAAAATTTAAAAAAACGAGTTTTCTTGTTCATATTTGTTCATTAAGAATTAGGTTTTTGATGTTCATCTATGTTCGTTTATTAAAAGATTAAACGAACACAAATGAATGTATAAAGACAAACAAACAATATTTATATTATAGTGTTTTATGTGTCTTTATTTGTTTAAGTGGATTTTTAAAGGATATAAAAAAAACACGATATAAAACAATAAACAAATAAGAAATATGCATGAACAAACATTGATAAACATATAATCACACGTCCACGAACATAAATGAACATATGGTAATTTTGTTTACATTCGTTCATTTAACAAAACGGATGTTAAAAATAATTTTCATATTCGTTCAGTAAATAAATAAACGCACATAAATAAACATTTTACCAACAATTTATAAAATGTTTAATGAATGTTCGGTTAAAAAAACTTGCACACAGCTTAAAGAAAGTTACTCCTTCTGTCCTATTTTGATTGTTCACCGACAATACATTTAATTTAAGACACATAAAATAAATTGCAAGCAATAATTAATAAAATATCAATATTGGCCCTTAAATGTTTTAGTTATAGCAATAAATTCTTTAAAAGATAGAATGAGATGTAAAACTACATTCGTTGATTGCATTACTGATTACAATATTCCATATAAATACATGCTAATGGGCCAATACAAAGGATACAAGTCAAGCTAATCATTAATCATAATTGGGCTAAGCCCATAAATATCATCTGCTAATAGCTCTCTGCAGTTTGAGCGAGAGAGGAACGAACACTCACGCTAGAGCGAAACTCATCAAATAATGCAAAAGGAAATTATTTAGTGAAAATGACCGCATACTGATATCGGGATAGAACATGAAGAACACGTACATGGCCAGCAGCAACTAAATCACAACTAAAGTGAATATCAATCTCTATATGCTCCGTGCGTTGATACTGCACGGGATTGGAGGAGAGACAAACCGCACTTACATTATCATAATAAACAATCGTAGCAGTCGAAATCGGTGTGTAGAGCTCACGCAATAAATTACTTAACCAACAAGTCTCAGCAACAACATTCACAACACCCCTATACTCAGCTTCGATAAACCGAGAAAGTGTAGCCTGACACTTAGAGGACCAAGAGAGAAGATTGTTGCCAAGGAAAAAAAATACCCTGATGTAGACAGACGTATAGTAGGACAGCCAGCCCAATCTGCGTCAGAGTATGCAACTAAGGATGACGTGGAAGACAAATAAAGTTGTAATTCATAGTCTAATGTGCCCCGAACATAACGTAAAACCCTCTTGAGAGCAGAGAAATGTGGCTCCTGAGGATCATGCATAAAAAGACATACCTGCTGAATGGCATAAGAAATATCTGGTCTAGTAAAAGTAATGTATTGTAGTGCACCTGCAAACCTACGATATAATGTAGGATCAGAAACAGGATCACCATCAGCGTCAAGCTTGAAATATGTGTCAACAAGTGTATGACATGGATTACAAGTAAGCATACCAGCACGCTCAAGCACCTCCGTAGCATACTTTTGCTGAGAGAGAAACATCCCAGAAGTATTACTAGTCACATAAATGCCCAAAAAATAATTAAGCGGGCCAAGATCAGTCATGGAGAACTCCGTATGTAAAGAAGCGATAACATGCTGAAGTAAAACTGTAGAGGATGCAGTCAAGACAATATCATCAACATATAAAAGTAAATAAGTTGTATCGGTCCCTTATCTGTAAATGAATAGTGAAGAATCACACCGACTATGATGAAAAACAACCCGAGTAGCATAAGCTGTAAACCTCTTAAACCAAGCCCGAGGAGCTTGTTAAAGCCCATAAAGTGATCGCTGCAAAAAGACAAACATGATCGGGATATTGCGGATCCCGAAAACCAGGAGGCTAAAGCATATAAACAGTCTCAGATAAAAATCCATGCATAAAATTATTCTTGACATCAAGTTGATGAACATGCCAGAGTCGAGAAATAGCAAGACTAAGCACAGTACGAATAGTGGCCGGTTTAACCACCGGGTTAAAATTCTCATCAACATCAATACCTGCAAGTTGAGTGCTACCATTGATTAAAACTACCATCTGATTTATGTTTATGCCAAAAGAGCCACACAGAACGAATAATGTTCACGTCCGGTGGTCGAGGCACAAGAATCCAAGTATTATTTTTAATTAATGCATTATATTCATCTGTCATAGCACTATGCCAATTTGGGTCTTGAAACGCATGGGTGTATGACTTGGGAAGAGGAGAAATGGTAGATACATAAAACGTAAAACGATGTGTATGACGGTTAGAACCAACACGAAAATGAGTGACTATAGGGTGAGTTGACACGGGATTGGGGTTTGGTTGTGGGGCCAGCGGAATAACACTAACGGGTTGACTTAAGGTGGTAGTCGGAGTAGACTGATGAGTTGTAGTAGTGTTCGGCCCAGGTGTATTAGTAGACTTGTGTTGGGCTTGTACATTGGTATTGAAATCTGGCTTTGAGGGTCAGCTGGGTGGATCAATTGGGCCCGGTTGTGAAGGTAATGGACTTTGGGGAGCATAGGTGTATTTAGATCAAAGGTTGTAAGCGAGGGTGAGGTAAATGACTTAGTCATTAAGTGTTGGTGAATTATGTTTGGAGATGTGTCAAGGAACGTGTAAGGGGCGAGGAGTTAGGTGTCATGGAGCGGTAAGGAAATTGTGTTTCATCAAAGGTCACATGACGAGATATTATAATTTTGTTTGTGTTTAGGTCAAGACACCTATACCCGCGATGGTTTGTTGGGTACCCGAGAAAGATGGAGGGCGTGGCACGGGGTCCCAGTTTGTTGTTGGTATCTAGGTGAGGGTAACAAAGACAACCAAAAACATAAAGATCCGTATAGTTAGGCGTAGTCTTATAAAGGCGAGTATGAGGGATTTCATTGTTTATGGCGGTGGAAGGCAATATATTCAAAAGATAGGTCTCCATGTGAAGGGCTTCAACCCAAAATGTTGGTGGCAAGTGTACTTGAAATAAAAGGATTTAAATAAGGTTGTTAATGGTTCAAATTATTCACTCAGACTTACCATTCTGTTGCGATATTCTTGGACAAGAGAATCGAATGGTAATGCCATGAGAAGCAAATAATTGGTGTAGGGCAGTGTTTCCAAATTCACCCCCATGATCATATTGCAAGGATTTGATATCATAATTAAATTGGTTCTTAACAAATGCATGAAAATGAATAAATTTAGACAACATATCTGACTCGTTACGTAAAGGATACACCAATAAATAATGTGATAAATGATCTAAAAACAAAACATAGTATTTAATAACCGTAATACTCGAGAATGGAAAAGTCCATATGTCAGAATGAATAATATCAAAATGAGCTTTAACAATAGTTTCAGAAAGCCAAAAAGGAAGTCGCACGTGTTTTCCAAGCTGGCAAGCATGGCATAACATGGGAGACTTAGTCTTATTAGAAGAAATGAAATTATAAGTAACTAGATAACGTAACACATCACTTCCTGGATGTCCAATTCATTGATGCCACGTGTGTTGACTGACAAGGAAGGCTTGAGGAGTCGGGGGTGACAGGATAGAGGTCCCCGGTGCTATCACATATGAGGAAGATTTGGCGGGTCCACTAGTCCTTCACAGAAAAACCGAACTCATCAAATTCAATGGTACATTTATTATCACGTACAAATCTACGAACATATATCAAACGTTTAACAATATTTGGGGTAATGAGTACATTATTTAAGTGAAGAGTACGGTGAGGAGTGGTCAAAGTGTTATGACCTGTGTTGGTGACGGGAATAGATTTCCCATCACCAACAAAGACGAAGGGATAAATGCAAGAATTAAAACAGTACTTAAATTATTAGCAGATGAGTTAAGATAAGAGGACGCACCAGTGTCCATGTTCCAATTAGCATTAGCCGGGTTTTGAAGAGCCATAGTGTTGACTGCTTGGGGAAGGAGCGTTTCCTGACCACGTGGAGAACCCTGAGAACCAGAGCCATACACAGCTTTGAGCAAAAAAGGCCTGCTGTTGTGGAGATAGAGTGGACATGGGCTGTTGTGCAGCTGATGACCCAAACCCAGGCGATATGGGCCTGAGGCCCAATAAAGAACCCGATTGTTGGACTATAGCATATGCTTGGGCTTGGCTCAGTTGAGCGATGAGTTGCTGTTGGGCTTGTAAAATAGCCAACAGTGTTGGGTTACCACCAAGGTTATTATTGATTTGACCAAGTCCATTATTCAAGCTAGTACACAAGGACCCACGTGATGAATTACCAGTAGCATTATTTTGTAGGGAAGTGATTTGCACACTCCCACAATTGATTGGCACACTGAAATTATGAGTGTTTTGACATTTATACCCTTACAGAGTAAAAATAAGTAAAAATGATATGATGGTATAAATGTCAAGACACTTATCATTTGAGTGTGCCAATCAATTGTGAGAGTGCAAATCACTTCCCTATTTTGTATGATATTATTTGTCCCAGAAGTACTTTCCATACTTTTCAAACCATGAATAAAGCGTTAATTGTTACCCCACCTACAAAACCCTCGAGTAAAATTGCGGCAAACCTCAGGTGTGTTCGTGCGAGTGTCACATGTGTTATGTGAGTCTTGTCCACGAGATGCATTGGTCTCGGTGAGTAGACCTTGGGGGGTGGATAACGATTGAGGCTTGGAATTGAGCCACATCTCCTCGGTTGTGACCATAGAGCGCATAGTATCAAGAGTGGGAAAAGGATCCTTATGCGCGATAATGATCGCAAGATTTGCAAACTTGTCACTTAACCCATTAATAGCTTACGTGACGATGTCATCATCTGTCATCGGTGAACCGATATCATTCAAAAAAGTAACGATAGATTCTATTTTATGAAAATAAGCATCGACATTAAGATCACTCATTTGAATGACACGCAACTCACCTTTTAAAGCAATGGTACGTGTACGCTTGTTGTCTTGAAATTTTTTTGCAACAAGGTCCCAAGCATCTTTAGCCGTGAGAGGGTTGGCTTTGATGAGTCGACCTTGAAGAGTCGGAGCAAGAGTTAAGAATATCCATGACTTGACGATGGAATCCGCGGTTAGCCATTCATCCGTTGGTTGCAAGGATGAAGAAGAGTCGGTGGTAGCGCCTTCGATGTGCTTTAGGACATCGAAATTATTTCCATGGATCTTGAAGAAATAGTACCAAGATGAGTAGTTTAACTCATCCATGTTAAGCTTGACGGGTACTAAGTTGTTGATATTATGCACGGCGCATAGTTTTTCACTCTGATGAAGCGAGGAGGTGGAGTTTGTCATTATGGAGGAGGAGGCGTAGGCAAGCAGATAAAAGTGGTGGTAGGGTTTTTGTTTTAAAGTTAGGGTTTTAGGACCGAGTTTGGCGTGATACCATGTAAAACCACATTCGTTGATTGCATTAGTGATTACAATATTCCATATAAATACATGCTAATAGGCCAATACAAATGATACAAGCCAAGCTAATCAAAATTGGGCTAAGCCCATAAATATCATATGCTAACATGAGGGAGGTAAACTAAGGTTTATGTCATGGTGTATATACTTCAATCGTGCAATAAAAATAGTATAAAAGAGTCAGCTAAATATGGTTTAGTCAAATAAGCATATATAGACAATGCTATCACGCATCAACTAATTTTCATTTGTATCAAGTTATCAACCTCTTAGATGTTAAAAAGTACTTTAAGAACAAAAAAATAAATGTTGTGTTTATTTTACCGGGGAAGTGTCCCCTTTACCCAAAAAAATAAAGGATTAATTTCATATATCACCCTTTTCAGATTAATTTGTATATCCCAAAGTGAAGTATTAAATGCATAATGTCAATGTTTTAATGCATGTTTGGGTATATATGAAATTCTATTAAGGAGATATATTCCCCAAAAATAAATGTTGTGTTAACTATAGGTGCAACGGTTTTCAAAAAAGGACGACAAACCGGAACGGTTTTCAACAAAACCGGTTTCAAACGAAACGGTTTTAAGCCAACCGGCAGGTTGTACCGGTTTTAAGTTTTTCAAGGACGGGTTTTACCGGTTCTAAAGTAAACAGGTTTTAAAAAGGTTAAAACGATTTTTTTTTTTCGCGGCTAAAACCGGTTTAACCGTTAACCGGTTTTAAAAACGGTCAACGTTAAGTCAAACTAGCCGTTGGATTTGAATCGGCTAAAACGGTTTAAACAGGTTAAACGTTTTAAAACCGGTCAACGTAAGTCAAACTATCCGTTGGATTTGAATCTGCGAACCGGTCAAACCGGTCAAAAGGTTTTAAAAGCGGTTTTAGGTTTTTAGTTTTCCTGGTTTTAAAACCGGTCAGGTGGAAAAAGATACGTAGCGATGAGCGTTATGGCATGTTGTTACCGATTTTTGTTGTCTTTTTTTGATTTTTGAGTACTTTGAAGCTAGAACTTGTAGTATAAATATGTGTTTTGGGTTGAAACACATCAAATCTCTTTAATCTCTATTATCTCTAATTTCTTTATAATGGAAAACACAATCACAAGCTTCCACTAATCCTCCACCGTTGGGTCTTCCGGTCACGAAAACATTACACACAAGATGATGTTCTTCATGTTAAACCAACCGCATGAAATCGGAGTTTTAATCATGGATTTGTGTGTTATATGAAGGATGGGACGGAAAAACGTTGCAAAATGTTTGAACTTTTATGCTTGGGGCTAACACTACACTAAGGGTCATATAGCCAAATGTTAGCGGTCGCAAATCTCAGAATACTGACATTGGTGAGGAAATTCAAAATTGTGTATATGATGATGCGCTTGAGATTTTGCGGGGTGGGTCATTCAATATACTTATCCATTCAACCTCTTCGACAACGCCAACTACGGCCATCATCAAAAAGAGGCTACGAGGCGGTATAAACAAGTAAGTCATTTAAACTTAGAAGTGATGCTTTTAAATTATGGGAAACGGCTAAAAATGTATTATTAATGGTTTCATGATTATAAATATGGTGTTTCTATAACTACGGATGTTGGACCGCACCGCACGTTGGCAAATTCTTATCTCAGCCGTTCGTTTGGTTAATCCGAATCTTGGTTATTAATGAAACGGACAATTGCTTTTAAACTATTTGGTTATCCACATACGGGGATCTAATTTAAGAAAAATTTTACATGACACTTTAATTGAATATAATTTAGATGATAAAGTTTTTTCGATTTCACTGAATAATAAATCTATAATACTAGAGCTATGGAATTGTAAAAATTACATTATAAAACCCATTTTAGATGGTGCTTTTTTTCATTCCTGTTGTGTTGCTCATGTTATAAATTTATCCGTTCAGTTAAATATGTGAGAGATTACGTTTGGTATTTAGGGGTATGTTAACAAATATATATCGCCAAGTAATGACGACAAATAAACTATAAACGTTTTCGTAAACAATGTGGTGAACCATGGCTAGGACCGAAATTAGATACACCTACTAGGTGGAATTCTACTTGCATTATGTTTGAAAATATATTACGACAACGTTCTACTTTAGATGCTTTTGAATTCTTGTTGATAAAACCGTTCTACCGATAGATGAGCAAGATTGGGATCGACTAAATGATTTAACTATTTTTTACAAGTTTTTAAAGAAGCAACAACTATAGTATCGGGTGTTTATTACCCAACTAGCCCATTAGTTTTAAATCAAGTTTATGCTTTGACGGAAAAATTAGGCGAATTAAAGACCACACCTCAAATGTTTAGAAAAATGGTTAAAGTTATAAAAAGAGATTTATAAAATATTTTGCTATTTTACCTTTGGTTTATACTTGTTCATGCTTAATCCATGTTTAAAATGTTGGGCGTGAGAATTTTTAATAAGAAGAATAATGGAAAATTTAGAATTATCATTTGGGTTGGACGGTGAAGATCCCAACTATATAGAATCTCAAGTTTTAAATTTAATTATTTTAAAAATTGTTTGAAATTTATGCAAAATATGGTCAACAACCAAACCCAATTCTAAACCCAATGGCTGGTTAGTCGAATGACAAGGGATAACATGCTTTATAATACTTTACGTGAAACGCGCAAAGCGTCAACGATCATCGGCCCGACAAGCGAGTGGGACAATATGTACAAACTTTTAACAACTTTAAGTCCGATGAGTTTGCAAACTTTGACATTTGGCTTGGTGGAAAGAAGGAAATCAATTTCCAATTTTAGCTATGGCTCGTGACTTATTAGCGGTCCAACTGATAGCTTCGAATACCTTTTCATAGTGGTGAATTATATCGGATAGAAGGACAAAACTTAGCCCCGAATCCGTGGAAGTATGTGTATGTTTGAAAATTATATGGGCCAGGAGTAGATAGGTCTAACATCAAACATCGTTGAGTTCGATTGAAGAAGTTGAAGAAAGCATATGAAGAAGATGACATGGGGATATCACCTCCAATACCGAATTAGATGAAGGTGAATTTGAACCATTTGATGTTGAAGAGTTAGATGTAGAAGAAGTTTTGGATGATTTAATTTTGATTATCACGGGTGATGGCAATCCGAAGCAGATATACTTGAGTATACTAATATGTTTTGGGTGATGGCCATGCAAACAAAATGTATTTATTTTTATTTTAGTTCTATAATTGTATTGTTTAAATAAAAGTTATGATTGTATTCGAAATGTATTAGTATTTTATAGTTTTAGTTGTATGATTGTATTTTTTAAATAAAAGTTATGATTATTCGAAAATGTATTAAATGTTTTAAATTCAAAAAAACGAACCGGTAAAATACCGATAAAAAGCGGATCGAACATTTAAAACCGAAAAAACCGAACGGTAAAAAGATAAAAACGATTCGAAAATTTGAAACGAAAAAACCGATCCGAACATTTAAAACCGAAAAACCGATTCGGAAAAAGCGTTTTGGCAAAACCGGTTTTTTAAAAACCGGTTTTCCAAAAACCGAAAACCGGTAAAAACCGGTTTTTGTGCACCTATAGTGTTAACTACTTAATAGTAAATGGACCTTTTCAGGTTTAACCAAGGGCCCAAGCCTCCAAGGTTGAATTCTTCTTTCATCGATTACATTTTATTCGCCCAACATAGATAGCCCAACTTTTTAATTTTGGCAAATATAGTTAGCCCAACATAGTTAGCACCTATTTATTGGCCCAACACTATAAACGTTTTAGTTCTTTTATGATATTCGACAATTATGATATATGTTGTCTAAGATGTTGAGGTAACTATTTTTAAATGTAATTCAACTCTGAACGAGACGACTGCAAGATTGTGTATGCGTAAAAAAACAAATAAGAGCGTGAAGTCCCTTGACTTGAACTATAACGATTGTTGAACACTTTGGTTATAAATTTATCTTAGATTTACACAAAAGAAGCCACGTTATTACATCATGTTTTTCCTTTATGAATTCGAACTACTTAGACTTTATTAAAAAAGAGTTAAAGGCACACGATATTTTCTAAATTGTAACAAATTCTTTAAGAGAATGTCATAAGGACATATGAAATCTTGTTTGTAATATGATCTTGTGGGGTATAAAACAAGTATTCAGCCATTTGAGCCAAGCTATACGTAATATCTAAAAGTTAATTATATACGATAGTGTCATTATTTATGAAAAAAATGTGAAGTTACCAGATTTTTTAGCCGCGATTATATAAAAATGATGCCACTTATCCTTCTCCACCTTGATCATTGTGGGTGTTGGTTGAATGGTTTTGGTAGGAAGATAAGTTGGAAATGTAGTTGTGAGATTATGGTCTTGGTGCAATACTAAGGGTGCTTCTAAAACTGTGATTAAGGTTTGGAATTGTATTTGTAGTCCTTTGTTTTCATTGCAAGCTTGACAGAGATAACAGTTGACGAATATAGTATAGTATATAGCAGATATCGGATAGCAATATGTTCTGTTTTTTAATCTGAATTGGGCATGTCCAATGTCAGTAGAATGTTATAAGTTGTACAAATTGTTTGATGTTAGTATATCACCCTTTGCATAAAAAATAAAAAAGTTAGTCAAGCAACCAAGAATGCGACAAAATTTTAATCTCATCTGTATATCTTTTTAGGAGGTTCTGGACCAAAACACAACTGATTTTGATATCTACAAACAATTTGTGTTGTTGCTTGAATAATTACATCAAAACAATTTTTCGTTGTTCCGTTGGGATCCTCGGATTTGGCCCACGAGATTAGGATGCAAAAGAGTTTTTTGGTTGAGATGTTATCATTGTTATAAAGTTTCTTGCGATCGAACATGTGATATTTCTAACCCATTGGCACATATCGGACACCTAGTGTTCATCCAAGTTACACATCGTAGGTAGGGGTGGCACAAGAGTAAAGCTACCAAAGCCATCGCTTTCGCCCCCTCGCCTAGCTCCCTTGACCCTAGCCTAGATCTGCAAGCCCTCGCCTAGCTCCCGCCCTCGCCTCTTCTGCTTACTACTTTCCTACATCTTCACTTCCTCGCCCAAACCCTCGCCTAAATCTTCACTTCCTCGCCTACCTTGAAGGTTATACTAATAACGAGTACTAAATTTATTAAAGACAAAAACTACAGCCATTACACCACAATTAAATGACAATAACTACCCACAATTAAACTCAAACTCCCCCAAATAACAAAAAGAGGCACATGCCATTCACTCCCTCTTTCAATACCCCATCTTCCTCCATCCTCCATTACTCACTCATTCATTCATTTAAACCACACCCAACTCAATCTTTTTGCAAAAACCATACCTTAGGCGATCGACCTTTGTGTGTTTTTTGGCTGATCACTCGCATACTCCAATAACAATTCCTTGATATTTCGTTTGTGAGTTTTTTGGCCGACCCACTTACCTTTGGCGTGCGTATATGGTACTTTGTGTCCGGGTTATTCTCTTTTTTGTGGGGTTATTCTCTCTTTTGGTTGGCACTTTGTGCTAGTTGCAAGTATTTTATTCACAATGGCTGCATGTCCGGTATGTTTTTATATACAAAAGTCAACAATCAATTCATAATTAGTGATTATTTTGTTCTATTTTAGTGGTTAGTTATTAAAACAAGTAGAAGCACATAATTAGTGATAGAATTGGAAACTCAAATCATTGACATTTTTGTTGTTTTTTTTTTTTTGTTTTGTAGACTTATGAAGCACAAGTGACCATTCGTAGTCGTTTTAGCTTGTTGAAAATTTTTAGAACCATGCATGGTAGAGATATAGTTGTACGTATGTTTAGGAATCGTTGTTTTAAGGATTGGTTAGATGTATCTTATCTTGACCAGGAACCTAATTTAGTTCACGGTATGCTTCTTGGACAAGAAGAAGTTAACGAAGAAATTAATAATCAATCTCATATGTTAAGGTTTAATGTAGGTGATTATTATTGCAATTTTGGCCGTAAGGAATTTTGTCTAATGACCGGTTTAAAGTTTGGTGCCTATGATCTTAAAGACTTTGAAAACGCGCCTACTCCATTAGTACAACGTATATTCCCTCAATGCCAAAATGTAGTAAAACTTTTGGATCTTAAGGAATTATTTGACGGTTCTGATTTTTTAAAGTTAGAGGAGCAGGATGCTATTAGGTTGTGTTTAGTTATTTTTGTTGAGTTTATATTGTGTGGTCGGGAACCTAAACATGAGGTTCAAGCCTTTTTGTTTGCGTTGGTTGAGGATCTCGATGCATTTGATGATTTCCCATGGGGATCATATTGTTGGGTTCCAACGTATTACAGTTTGAAACTTGACTTGGATACATATTCCTAAACATCTTAAGATTAATGATAGTAAAGTTAATAAGTTAAGAAACCCTAAAAAGAAGATACTTAGGGAGGATCAGGGGGATGAAGAGATGGACGAAGGAAACGGGGATGAAAAAACTGATGAAGAGAAGCTGACTAAGTATACTTTGTATGGTTTTATCTGGGTTTTAAGGTAGCTTTTTTAATTTTTTAATTTTTTTAAAAATATATGTTTAATAATTTTTAGCTTTACAAACTTAATATTTTTTTTAGACATGGATTCAAGAGGTAATGCGCGAAACTAATCGATTTTGGATAAAGGAGCAAAATGTTGTACCTAGAGGCGTCTCTTGGCGTATTAGAGTCAGGTTTCTTAGAGAGCATTGGGATTATTTTTTTGGCCATAACGACAATGATGTAAGTTATAACACATTAAAACTCAAATATTTTTTGTATATTGTTAATACAAATAAACCGTAAAAACGTTTATTAATATTTAGCGATCTCTTTGTGTTTTGTTGATAACAAATATAATGTTATCATAAGTAAAATTATAAGGATACATGTTATTTTTGTAAAGCATCTACACATAGTCATTTAATACAAATTGTTGTAATAATTTATTTGTTGTAATAGTTTATTAGGATGGGTAAAAACCACAACCCATGACCCATACCCATGGAGTTAACCCATACCCATTGTCTAGATACATTGTATCTATTTAGATACCCATGGTTCATAATCTAGGACCCATGACCCATAACCCAAAAATCCATGGGCAAGCAGGGCGTCTGGATCCCAGGTTACACTAGACGGATCCTCAAGCAAGGATCCGTGGGATCTGTCTGCAGATGGCAAGAATTTTTATAAATAGAGAGTCATTTCTTCATTTTTACTCACACCTCTTCTTACAAACTCTCTCATATATTCTTACACTCTTCTCAAAGTTCACTTGATCTGGAGAGTAGTTCTTTTTTCTTTTATTGTGATTCTCAAATAGGTCCTTGTCTAAGGCGAGATCACGAGCATTCTACAATTCATCCAAGCAAGGGGTCCTTGATTGATTTGTTCCCCTACAAGATTTCTGTAGCGAAGATCTTGTATTTCATATTTCACATAGTTGTTGTGTTATAGTAGTGTTGGTTTGGTCCAACGTGTTATGGACTCGGTATTTAGCTTTGTACCGGAAATAGTGTAAGCGGCGTTGTGAAGGCTTCTCCGCCAAGTTGAAGGAGTTTGTTGACATAGTGCTTGAACTCTCGAGTAGGTGACTCGGGGAGTGGAGTAGGGCAAGGAATGTGTCCTTATAGCCGAACCACTATAAATCGGTTGTGTCATTTCTATCCTATACTTTATTTTCTTTCTTTATTTTCATTACTCTTAGATCTATACTTTCTCTTCATCCAAACGATTTCACATAACATCGAATCTAAAGTTTTTGAAATTAACTTAAAATCGGCAAAACTAGTCAACCCTCCCCCCCTTCTAGTTTTCCACCTATATATTTTTTCGTTATTATACTCTTTATTAAAACTTATAATCATACTTGTAATTTTGTTGTTGCACATAGTTCCAACAACAGGAACTATCTATCCGTGAGACAGATCTAGAGCTCCAAGCTCCGTTTTGGATAGTTAGTACACAATTTTTTTCTAATGCAAAGCCCACTGATGTTTTACCACAAATGCCGTTTAAAAAGAGGCTACATAGATGGAAGCCAACACGATTGCGAGCTTCAACAAATGGGCCACAAGCTCCATCTACTACAAACAGACTACCAGGTCCACTTTCTTCAAATCATGATGGTATTAGTTTACAAAAAGTTTTTGACTAGATTATGGAGATGAAGAAAATCATCGATCCGTGCCAGGTAATTTTATTAATAAACTTAGTTTACCTATGTTTCGTTTTATGATTTTAGGCACTATTGACTAATGTATACTTATTCCATTTACAATTTAGCAATTTCCTGCATGGGTGCAATGTGTGAAGGATCTTGAGTCTATACTTAAGCAGAATACAAAGGCTCCCACAAAGGCAAATTATAAGGTCGATGTAGATGATTAGATCGATACAGAGGTTCGAGGTGAAGAAGCTTTTGATGTTGGGAAAGATTCTGGTTTTAGGTTCGATGCGTCTCAAGATGCGGGGAGTTTTGATTTTGAGCATGCCGGATGGTTGAATTTCGCTCAGACCCCCTCGAAACAATTACGTGTATTTAGCTCACTTGCCCCACGCGAGGATACGGTAAGATTATATATTGCTTTTTTTGTGTTTTCAGCATGTATCATTTTCATATATGTTAATTTGGTTGCGTTTAATATTTTTCAGTTACCCTCTATACATGTCAATCATGAGACATCCACCACTTTGTGTGACCCGTATCAGTCACCATTTGTGCAATATTTTGTAAAATATTTCATCTTCTGTTGATATGGTATGCCTATTTTTGACTTCCATATTATATGCTATTTTTTAAATGTTTCTTTGTTGAGATAAAAACTTTTGAAATTATAAATTTGTTTGACAAAATAAGTCAGATGCCATGCGCATGCCAACAAAACATTATTTTTAGCTTCCATGTTATTATTATTTTTTTTAATCTATCAACCAATAATAATAACGTCACTAATATTAATAACGTCACTAATATTATATGCTATTTTTAACTTTCATATTATTATTTTTTTATAGCAGGTTAATGTAGATGTACCAAATGAAAAAGAAGTACGGGTTAGGAAGAAGTCATCAAATCTAGAAGATCCTTATACCCAACAACCTCCAAACCCATGAAAAGGAAAACAAAAACAAGAAGGGTGTATCAGGGTCACACTCTCAATTTATCCTTTACCATCTCACGTAGTTGTTGGGTTGAATCAACAAATACCTCTTGTTACTTCTCGTTTTCGAGAGTACTATACATCAAGTCATTGTGATTTTGGTGCTTTCCCGTACCTTAAGAATTTTAGGGTTCGTAAATGGTGATGGTTATCTCGACGATTCGGTATGTCTATTTCCTAAAATATTTATATATAAAAATATACAAGTTGTTTGTTATTTATTTGTATATCTTTGTCATTTTTTTATAGCATGTTGAGGCATACTTAAGATATTGCTTCCACAAGTTTGGACATGAAAGTACATGGGCAGGATGCAATTCTTTTTTCATGATATATTTGATTAGAGGTGATGATAAGGTTTTGAAATACGCGAATGGATTATGGTATCCTAAACATTGGAATGATTGTGAATATGTACGTATTTTTTATTCACCTTTTTCATGATATATTTGAAATATTACATCTTTTTCTTTTATATACCTTTGTATACTAACTAGTTATAATTTTTTTTTTACTTTAGATATACATGCCTATTCATGATTCTACCCATGGTCATTGGCATCTCTTGGTATTAAACATTCCTTCTGGAAGGTTTTCTTTTTATGATAGCTTAGAGAAGATGAAGATTTCTAGTAATGTGTACTTTACACATTTTAAAGAAATGATTGGTGTAAGGTTTCCTTTGCTCTTGCGCGCAATAGGATGGTTTGAGGCTAATGGTTTTGATGATACTGGCTATAAGATTACTCTCCATCATCCTGAAAATATGCCTGTGATGCAGGTGTTTGGAGATTGTGGACCACTAATGTTGATGATTATGAAGACTCTTTTACGTGGTTCTAACCTAGTTCTTGATACCATTGAACTTGGACGTAGAGCTCGAGCATGGTGGAGGAGTTATATGATAATCAGTAGTTCCTTTCGACCCCTCTCTAGTGGATGATGAAGTTACTCCAATTTCTTTGTTGCCCTTCTCTTCTTGATGAAGAAGTTACTCTAATTTCTTTCTTTGGTGCTTTAGTAGTTTTTTCTATTTGTGTTATCGAACTATATTTATGTAATTTTTATGTATTTTCGGACATGTTTAATATTTATCCAAGTGCATGATTTCTAGTTGACAATCAATCTTATTTTTCAAGGAAAAACATTTTACGTGCTCTATTAGAACAAGTTACAACATATTTTACATGGCTCTATAAGAACAAGTTATGCAATTGTATTTTTAAGTGTCATATAAGAAAAAGTTATAAAATACTTAAATTAATAAGTGTCATATAAATTCAAGATAGTATTTAAATTTGCTACATACTACTATGTCTTAAAATTCAAGATAGTCTTTAATATTCAATGTAAAAATAGGCGATAAAATGAGCAATAGAATCTACATTTTAGCAATAAATTTGATACACCAAATTCGATAAAAATGTCATGTTCGGATATTCCAAGCCATCAATATTCACTATTTTTAACATGCTTTATATCTTAAACTTGATACCTACCAATTGAATGATGTCTTAAAATTCAAGATAAGATAGTCAGTGAAAATAGTAAATTCAAGATAGTTTTTAATATTCAATGTAAAAATAGGCGATGGAATAGGCAATGAAATATTTGAATAGACTACATTTATGAGCAAATGAATCTACATCTTAGCAATGAATATGATACACCAAATTTGATAAAAAAAATGTCATGTCAGGATATTTCAATCATATTCATTATTTTAACATGCTTTGTCTCTTAAATTTGCTACCTACCAATTGACTTGAATGATGTCTTAAAATTCAAGATAAGATAGTCACTGAAAATGGCAGTGAATTTGATACATGAAATTTGATAAAAGTGTCATGTCGGGTTTTTCCAAGACATCAGAATTTACTATTTTTGACATGTCTTAAATTTTGCAGAACGATGTCTTAAATTTGAACATGTCTTAAATTTTAGAGAGTCTTTGAGTATTTAATGTAAAACATACATATTTCATAAAAATGTCATGGGCTGGGCTATCTCACATCTTCTCTATAATGAATATTCACTATTTTTGATGCATTGAATTGTTATTTACTGGTTTGTGTTCTGGCAAATTTAAGGCACCAGACATGTCCACTTCAAATTCAAAATTTAGACATCATTCAAATTATTTAAGACATGCTCAAATTTCAAGTTTTTCATACATTATTCACATCTTTTTTATATATCTCACTTCTAATATCGAAATGGATATGAGTTTAACAAAATGAAAATTTAGATTGTGCATTGTTAATGGTGATCGTCACTCTTCTCTTATAAAAAAAATCACTTATAGTAGTTTTAGCCAATACGTCGGGAAAAAATTTGCTCTAGATACTAGCGGGGTTATACATTTATCATACCGTCTTCCTTCTGGTGACCAAGTTTACGATATCAACGATGATGAAGAGTTGAGGTATTTCATAAATTTTATTTTATCTACAAATAAAGATCAAATGATATTGTATGTCAATCAGTTTTATCAAAAACCACATTTAGATCCTTATCATAGTCAAACTGGCCAACCTTCCCAAACATTTCCATCTCAAACCGATAATCAACCTTGTAATAATTTTCCATATTCTCAAAACATTCAACCTTCTCAAGATTTTCAGCTTTCACAAAATCTTCAACAACATCAAAATTTTCAAATTTCATAATATACAATATACTAAAAATATTCAATATTCTCAGAATATTAAATATAATGAATATATCCCATATTCTGAAAATCAACATCATCCTCAAACTGTTGCCAATAGTTACATCCAACAGTATGACACTCAATACAAAATTACAACACCCAAAATCAACGATATTTCACTCCACACCATGAAAGCCATTTTAGATCTGAAGCTGATACTATAATAGAAGAGGATGAAGATGATGATGAAGACGATAAAGTTGAAATTGGATATAATCCGGACATTGATATTGATGATGAAGAGGATGTTGGTGAAGTTCAACATGAGAAGTGAGACAAATGTTTTAGTGACTGGCAAAAATATACTTTTAAGCACATGCCACGAGATTTTTTAGCAACACCATCTTTTGAATCCAAACCAAGAAACTCAAAAAATAACAATTCTTCAAAACTTGTTTTTTTAGGATGTTGGTTTAAATCAAAAGATGAATGTGTATTGAAAATCAGTGAAAAATATTTTTTAGATGGTTATGAATACAAAGTTAAAAGAACAAATCCTCAAACATTTAATGTCTGTTGTGTGGTGGAAAAATGTTAATGGAAAATACATTGTGGAAGTTATAAGGGTAGTACGATGTTTGTTACAAAAAAATTTGAAGACAACCACACTTGTCCAAGAACCATAACACGCCAGCATCACAGAAATGCTAACAAAGCGTTAATTGGTTACCTTGTCAAAGAGCAATTAGCGGATCCCAATTGGGAATATAAACCCAAAGATATAATAAAGGATATGGATGTACGTTTTGGAGTGAATATTTCCTACCAGCAAGCATATAGGGGGTTGCATAAGGAGTTAGAGATGCTTAGGGGTGGTCCTGATGAATCTTTTGAGAAATTGCCTTATTATTGTCACAATTTAGAAAAGAAAAACCCTGGCTCTGTGACAAATATAAAAGTTGACAACGAAGGAAGATTTGAAATGCTATTTATTTCCATTAGTGTTGTGGTAAGTTATTAGTTCAATAAATTTTCGACAATTCGCTTATTTTTTTTAGCTAACTAAAGTCATATTTTTCATGTTGTCACAAATTCGTAGTTTTCGGAATCATTTAAGACCAATGATCATAATCGATGGTGCTCACTTAAAAAGTGACTTTTACAATGGATTCAATCTTCTAGCTGTAGGTATGGATGGTAACAACCAGATATTACCTATCGCTTATGGTATTTGCCAAGGTGAAGACGGCCCCGGGTGGACATGGTTCCTTGAACAGTTGAAGTTTTGCATCACTGAAAAAGGTTTGACAATCATATCCAATCAACACCCAGGGATCATTCAGGTTGTTAAAAAGGTTTTCCCAAAAGCTTTTCATGGTTATTGTTGTCGTCATTTAATGATGAACGCCGGTATAAATGCTCAAATATTCAAATCTATATATTGGAAGATGTGCAAGGCGTACACGATCACTGAGTTCGACGGTTACTTGGCCATGATACAGGTTGCTAGACCTAATGCATATAAAAAACTCAAAGATGCACAATATTCAAAATGGTCTCGGGCTCATTGTGTTGCTAATCGTTATAATTACCTAACATCTAATAGTGCAGAGTCCGCTAATTCATTAACCCGGAAAGCTCGTAAACTTCCAGTTACAATGCTCATGGAATTCTTTAGAGATCTACTACAGAGGTAGTATTACGGAAGGAGGGAGACAGGAGGTATTTTTTTTACCATCATTTCAAAATGTGGTATTATCGAAATGTTTTTATATAAAACAATTAACTGTAAAGTATTTATTTTTAATTATGTAGATGCTGGTGAAAATGAGCTTACACCTTGGGCAGAAGCTAAAGTGGCATTTAGAATATAAAAAAAACTCATTCTTTAAATGTCTTCGGTATCAATGTTGGCAGATACCAAGTGGATGATAAACATGCAAGCTATGTTGTTGATCTAAGTAAACGTATTTGCAGTTGCAGAAAATGGCAACTTTCAGGCTTGCCTTGCAATCACGTAATAGCTGTTTCAAGATTTCTCAATATTACCGATTTGGGTATTTGAGCAGAAAAATGGTTCATGAAATCTACATATAGAGCAACATATGAAGATTCAATTAATCTAGTCGGTGATATTGAAGCATGGGACACTCCGGCTTATGTCACACCTATTTTACCTCCTTACCTAGATAAACGTTCAGCAGGGAGACCTAAAAATAAAGATCGTATCCCATCTAAAGGAGAGATGCCAAGAGAACCATATTGTACTCAATGCACAAAAATTGGGCATTCTAAAGATAGATGTCATGAACCTACATCTTCACAAAGATCGGCATACGACATCTTTATGTAATTGTTTGGGTGTTATTGAAGGTTAATCGAAAAAACAATATCTTTATGTTTATTGAAAAAACACGCAACTTTATATAAGTGATTGATGAATCTTAGTTATTTGTTAACTAAAAAATAATTCCAATTGTAATTGAAAAAACAATACATGTTTGTTGCAAAAACAAGCTTAATTGAAAAACAACAAACAAGTTTTATTGAATAACGAATGCAAATAACATAACATTGAAAATAACTACACATTCCTAACCTTCTTAGAGCATGAATAGTGGTTTACTTTGGGAACTTTGACCTTTCTCTTCTTTGGCTTGATCTTTGTATCAGTGAATTCGTATCTTGTAACGTAAACGTTAATTAGTTTCTCTTCAAGTGTTATACATGGGAACATGTCACTCCGGATATCAGTATCAGTGACCAAAGGTAGCAGACCATCATCCAAACTATTATTCGGTTTTTGAAAATAAAACTATCTAGGTGTTTTTTCATCATAACCCAATTCCCTTACAAGTTGATGCAATTCATCCATGCAAAATGTGTTCATATTTAGAAAATCAACATAAGCGTAAACACCCTCGTCGAAGGTGATACAACCAAATTTGGTAGAGAAAGTACCATAGTGATGTAGTCTAATTGAAAAAAGTAGTTCATCTTCATCACCGTCTTCACCGTATATTGCTTCCGTGAAGTTGTACTGGCCTTTAAATCTCCATTCACGAACAACCATATTATGAATGAATATTATGAGTTTTGAATGTATACAATGAGCAAAAATTTATGGGTATTTATAAGAAGAAAAATGATTCACCAATAAAAAGATAAAAATGCTTTTAACTTGTTTCATTCGCCAAGCATTTAAATGGCGAGTTAAACATTTGTAACTTGGGCATTTAAACTTACCTCTCGCCCACTTCCTCGCCCAGACCTTTCCTTCCCTCGCCCAGTTCCTCGCCCAACTCCATCTTCCTCCCCCAGATCCCCTCGCCCAGACCCCATCTTCCTCGCCCAGATCCCCTCGCCCAGACCAAGCTTCCTCGCCTAGACCCTCACCTAGTTCCTCGCCCAGACCAAGCTTCCTCGCCCAGATCCCCTCGCCCAGACCAAGCTTCCTCGCCCAAACCCATCTTCCTCGCCCAGATTCTCGCCCAGACCCAGCTTCCTCGCCCTCCCCTCGCCCAGACCTTGCTCGCCCGGCTTCCTCGCCCAGAACTTGCTCCCATCGCCCAACTTCATATTCCTAGCTTCAATACTCGCCCATGACTTGCTCAACACTTTTTTTATACACATGTATGGTTAGAAACTAATGTAGTACTATATCTAACGGATAATATTAAAAATTTCATTTTGAAAAATTTGACGTGTGAGGTTCGAATTCGTAAACAACTACTATAAAAAGGTCATTTAATAAATTTTCTCTTTTTAAAACCCCCCATTTTCTAAAGCATCGCATGTATTAAGTCGTTACATATATTCATCAACATCGCCTTCAGGGCCTCGAAATTTTATAGATCCCTCTAATTTACTAAAATACTTAATAGTTAATACAATTTAGGATCTGACTCCACAACTACCTTTATCTTTGTTCTTTAGGCCTAAGTTTTATTAAATACTAAGTCATCATTTTAGTTTTATAAAAGATGAATGCTACAACCACTTACAATTTACAGAAAAAATCTCACACAATGAGGTGTCAAGCAATTTGTGGCATTCTCTTTCTAACATATAAATTATCTCTCTTATTTTCATCCACAAATTCATTTGCCAAATCATTGTGTGGATTTCTTTTTGAAAATTGTATGTGATTGTAGTATTTCTCTTTATAAAAACGATCAAGATCATCTTTTGAGGCAATGAAAAACAATGGATTAAGCTCATTTAAGTATTTTTTAGGCCTCGAGTTTACTAGAGTACCTGATACATATTAGAATTTGGGGCCACATCTATTTTATCTCTATTCTTTAGGCTTACAGACTATTATACATCAAGTCTATCATTTTAGTTTTATAAAACGGATCAAAATCTTTTTTTAAGGTAATGGGAAAAAAAATGAATTTACCTTTTTGTAATCCAATTCTTAAATACTGGAGTAATAGATAGGGTTGTAAATGAACTAAAAGCTCGATCATCTGTTTGTGAATTGTTCTTATGCTCTTTTGATTACGTATTTTTTGTACTTTTTGTTTAGTGTGTTAATAAATGAATACGAAGAAACTTTCTTCTTATACAATGAGCACGAGCATAATATTTCTTTCACTTAATTGTTTTAAGTTTTCATGTAGGCTTTGTTTGATTAAATGTTCACGAAAGAACACAAACAAGCGCTTTGTTAAATTTTGTCGCCTTAGCCCTACTTCTAGTTCACCAAAACAATGGCTATGTTTGGCATATGAGATTATGGAAAGATTATGCCTATTTTTTTTAAAAAAAAATAAGCTAGTTAAAAAATAATCTTTGTTTGACAGACATAACTTATAAGAGATTATTAAAAAAATAATCTTCCATAATCTCTAAAAATAAAAGTTTACTTCATGTAGCTTATAAAAAATAATCTCTTTTTATAATCTTTTTCAGTAACAGCATCAGCAACAGCACCAGCACAATCTATTTTTGCCAAACATACCCAATGACATTTGGTTTCTCTATTCGTCATTTTGGCTTTCAATCATCAACCGGTTCTTAATCTACTAATCGTTCTTTGTTTTTCTAAATATATAGACGTTATAGAAATCCAAACAATTTTACTAAAATCATAGCAAATAATCGAGAGGCTCCGGTTTTGAACTTTGCTTTAGGTCTTAGTAAGGATTAAGCCGCCCCTGTTCGTAGGAAGATGGTTAAGAAACGTCGATAGTGTATGTTTATTTTTAACGGGAGTGACTTATTGCACCTGATATGATCCCCATTAGAAAAGTAGAATAAAATCTTAAATTCAACGCCTTAGTGAAGAACATAATACATATTTGTGTTGTTAAGATCGAAGATCTATGAGTCATGGCATTAGAAGTGGAGAAGTTTTGAAGAAGATCCAATCCTTTTTCCATTCTAACTCTTATGGGCCTCCGCAAAGCCCATAATGATTAGCGAATTGAATTTGCGATCAAGGATTCTTTATGAGTTTAACGTGAACATGTTGGTTTGTGGGAGTTTTAAAACACGCGTAGACGATTAAAGGTGTGTGAGCCTATGGGGGCACACACGATAAACACGAGAGTACGTGTCAAACGTATATTTATACTTGAATATAAACCCGTTTTATGCATGCATGCAACCCGATCCATTTAAACGACCCATTGGATCATTTCTATTTTCACTTGGGTCGGTTTGGTACGCCTTGGGCCTAGACAACATGGATCTGATCGTTTGGGTTCATGGGTTTGTGACTTGTTGATCAAGTTTGATGACAAGAAGGATTATGTTTTTAATCCTATAAAAACAAACTTTACATGCATTAAATATAGAGAATTTTCTATCCCTAAAATTCACGAAAAAACTAATTGTTAGGAATTGTAAATTCTATTAGTGAAGCATCGGTCACCCCAAATATAATCTAGCTTAAGTCAGCTCGTAGACATATCGTTTATTACGGTATCTGTTAGTTAGTTATTAGCATAGTGTAGTCTAGTGCAACACCGTGGAGGAAGGACGGGTCTTTACCCATTGTATGCCTAATCCACAGCCCGAAGGAGGGCGTAATACTTTGTATAAATAGCCCTCTCTCCTCAAGGGAGAGGGTTGGATGTTCATTTGGAATCTAACCTTCCATGAGTTTCTCTCACTAGAATATCCCACTTTCTCTCTCTAAAACCATATATTCATTCGCCCATATTTGTGATTGTTTGTGTGTTTGTGAAATCCAATATGTTACAAGTGGTATCAAGAGCCATGGTTTGATCATCTCTCTTACATGTTCTTAGATTTCTAGTGGTTTTATATGGTTTTTGGGTTTGAAAAAGTTTAGTGGTTTTTGCATCATTTGGATCATTTCTTGTGTTAAAGTTTGAATTTTGATTGTACTTTTGTTTTTAGAATCATTGTAAGTGCTTGGGTTTTGATTTGGAAAGCTTGATTCACTGTGGTTGGGTTAGTTTTGGATTGAAAAGTGTTGTGTTTGAACTTTTCTTGGTAGCGACTTGAGTCTCGGATTATTTTTCTTGGTAGCGACTTGCTTCTATAATTATTAGCGACTTGTAGTTGTGGTGATAGCGACTTGAGCACTAGCGACTTGTCTATTGAGACAAGGCGACAAATAGTACAAAGTAGTGGCTGTACCATTACGGCTAGCGACTTGGCAACGTAGCGACTTGTATTTGCTAACTTTAGCGACTTGACTTTGTTGTGGGTAGCGAGTTGTTCGTTAGCGACTTGCCCTTTTTAGCGAGTTGTTACTTAGCGACTTGTTCTCAAGGTTTATAGCGACTTGTATACTTAGCGACTTGAGCACCTAGCGACTTGTGTGAGCAGCGACTTGTCTTCAAGGTATTTAGCGACATGGTGAATTAATGCAAGCGACTTGTGCCTAATATCCATCAACAAAATGTCTTACATCACTGACCCTTTAATCTCCAAAGTGCTCGAACTCTTTGATACCTCACAGAACAAAGAAACTGTTTGCTACTCAGAATGTTTAACCATGATTGATTCAAAGAAATTATGATCAAAACACTTCACATTCTGAGTCAAATATCAAAGAATCACACTTGTTAATGATACATGATGCAAAGCAAATGGAATGCAACATTGAGCCTTATCAACTACTTCATCTCGCACCTCATACAATACGGTGTTGTCCACAACGGGGGATCGAACATGTAGTGCTCTTTTCCGCCAGGACTTACCTACATTGACAAGAACCTCTGAACTTAGAACAACTGAAGCTTCATATTACCAAAAGGAAGGTATTAAAGGATGATTCTAATGCTGCACTTTAGGTAATCCACAACCAATTTCAGCCATTTATCAATGGGGAATATTCCGCAGACTTCGATCAACACGTGATTGGAATTTCCTTCAAGAAACATATTGGAATGGAAATTCATGAGTTCATCAATACATTTATCCAACTTATGGATAATGTGGAAAAGTACATTAAGGAAGCTGCTCAAGAGGATGATAATTTGAATGAGTGTCATATGAAATTAAGTGAATGTTGTGATAAGTCGGGTATTGATTCATTTGAAAGGTCGGGTGATGCTGAATGCAGAATATCAGATACAACAAAGGAAGATGAAATCTGTCTGAATCATACAGAAGGCTCAGAGTCGATAAGCTTGAAACAGCCTGCTTCGGTGACTCTTGTTATACTGCGATGTGAATGCAGATATCATACCGACAAATGAACAGATGTCATGTGATGAGGTACCCTTAACTGATCAACATAATGAATCTGATAATGTACATAAACAAAATGATCCTATTTCTGAGCATGATATTGATAAATGTTTCTTGGTTGAGTCTGAGTCTAGAATCTTTAAAACAAATAAAATGGTTGAAAAAGGGGTTTTTGATGAACTTTCAAACAAATACTCAATTCTTGAAAAACATTGTATTTCCTTAGAAATTGCAATACAACAAAGAGAAGAAAGTTTTCTTGCTACAAAACCTTGCATAAATCCGGAATTCCCAGAATTTCGAGAATTTTTTGAAATTAATCAGTTAAAAACCCAGATTCTGGACAAAGATTCAACCATATGTAATCTGAAATTACAATTCTCATATCTGCATAAGTAATATAATACAGGGATGAACAATCCTAACTATGAGGTGAGTGGTCCGCTTGAATCTAGAAATGATGAATTGGCCCTATGTGTGACCAACCTTTTAAGGGAAAATGAGTCCTTGAGAAAGAACTTATTAGAGAACAATTCCAAGCTGATTGATCAAACTAACTCCTTGTTGGCTGACATAGATGCCCTCAAAGCCCAAATTCAAGATAAGAGCTTCACCATTGTTGCCTTAAAAAATGAGCTTAGGAAATCTATTGGAAATAGGGTGAACACTAAGTTTGCAAAACCATCGACCTTAGGAAAGCCAATTGTACTGAATAAATCGTCGAGCTGTAGTTAGGCAGCCCAATGCTTTTAAAACAGAAAGATTTAAAGCATCGAAATCTAAGCTTGCCTCCCAAGTTGATGAGAATATAGTTTTGTCAAAACCAGTCACTTCTCTAATTCATTCCAATATGATGAATAACAATCCCCATCTTAATGTTGAAGCCCTAAGATCAGGAATATTAGGAGATCATCTAGTTCATATAAGAAGCATCAAATGGCTGATCAATCCCCTAAGAAACAAACTGTTAGGAATTAAAAATTCCATAGTGAAGAGTCGGTCACCCCAAATATAATCTAGCATAAGTTAGCTCGTAGACATATCGTTATTTACTGTTTTATTAGTTAGTTATTTAGTTTAGAGTAACACCGTGGAGGACGGACGAGTCTTTACACACTGTATGCCTGATACACAGTCCGAAAGAGGACGTGTAGTTTGTAACTATAAATACCCTCTACCTCCCAAGGTAGAAGGTTGGACCTTTCATTCTAATCTAACCTTCCATGTTTTCTTTCACTTTCTCTCTCTAGAAAGGCTCCCATCCTACTTTTTCTCTCTAAAACCTCTAAACTATACGCCCCATTTGATATGTTATGATGTGTTTATGAAATTCAATATGTAACAAATGGTATCAGAGCCAAGGTTTGATCATCTCTCTTACATATCCTTGGATTTTTAGTGGTTTTAGATGGTTTTTGAGTTTGAAAAAAGTTTAGTGGTTTTTGCATCATTTGGATCATTTCTAGTGTTAAAGTTTGAATTTTGGGTGTACTTTTGTGTTTAGAACCATTGTAAGTGCTTGGGTTTTGATTTTGTAAGCTTGAATCACTGTGGTTTAGCTTGTTTTGGATTGAAAAGTGTGTTGTTGAAGTTTTTCTTGCTAGCGACTTGGTTCTCGTAGTGTTTTTCATCGTAGCGACTTGCTCATAAAAGGTAGCGAGTTGTAGTGTTAATTGTTAGCGATTTGGTCTAGCTACTTGTCTATAAGACAAGCAAAAACAAGTACAACTTAGTGGATTCTCCACTACGACTAGCGACTTGGTGAAGTTAGCGACTTGCTTTCAATTTTGTTAGCGACTTGTACTTAGTATTCTTAGCGACTTGGTGTTAGCGACTTGGAGCGTAGCGAGTTGCTCTTTAGCGACTTGACTGTGTAGCGACTTGGTGCTTTAGTGACTTGTGTCCAGCGACTTGGGTCTTTGTGACTTGGTCTTAGCGACTTGGTTCACAGGAAATTGAGTTCTTAGCGAGTTGTTACTTAGCGACTTGTTGACTTTTCCCGACAAAACTTCAAACGGCTATAACTTTTGATCCGTAACTCCGTTTTCAGCGTTCTACCCATCAAAACGACCGTGAGAACGAGGAGAATGGCACGCCGAATTAAAGTTCATTCAGGTCAACTTTTGAGGCCTAAATCCGCTCGACGGTTATTGAGGTTTTATGTTTTAGACCTAAATTTCTCCGTAAAACGAGCATAAACCAATCCAAATCTCAACCAAACAACATCTCTGCTAATCCTACAAACAATCATAAGTCCTAACACACATTTTTCTATCATTGTGACAATTCATCATCATCTTAACACGCTTCCATTGGTCATTGCTTAACGGTTTGGTCTTGATTTTAGTAAAATCCGCGAAAGATTCTATTTCTCGGTTTAAATCATAGACTTGTAAAATCCCGTGGATTCATCAATATCATGTCTTACACTCCGATTCATGATTTCGAAGTACTCAAACTGTATGATGCTATAGACAACCATGAGAATATTAGCTATCTTGAGCGGTTCTGATGATGGAATCAATCAATGATGATTTGAGTTCTTCATGCTCCAAATCCAATGAGAAAGATTTGCACCTATTCAGGCGACAGAATGCCATGCAAAAGGAAAGCAGCATTGAACCTTATCAACAACTTCACTCTCACCTCATGTTACTTTTACCCACATCAATGGAATGACATGTATTGCCCTCTTTCGTCAGGACATATCCACATTAACAGGAACTTTGCTATTAAACCTAGAGCAATTGGAGCTACAACTTGACAAAGAGAAGGTTCATAAGGATAGTTCCTGCACTTCAAGTGATCTACAAACACTTTCGGTCATTCATTAGAATTCACATCGATTATGATCAAGACATGACCGAAATGTCCTTGAGAACCACTGGAATGGAAATTAGCGTGTTCACAAAGACACTTATCCATCTCATGGATAATGTTGAGAAGTATATTGAGGAAGTTACTCAGAAAGATGAAAAAGTAGATGAGAGTCGGGTACAATTGAGAGATATTTGTGATAAGTCGAGTAATGTATCGAGAAAGGTCGGGTGTTCTGAATGCAGAATATCGAAACAACAAAGAATGATGTAACAAATGCCTCGGAACTCGGCACACAAGTGGATGTCGTGGATAAAAGGTAATGAATGAATGTCAATCAATAGATTGTAGTGTTGAGACGATGAAGGCATCGGATGATGGATCGGTGACACTGAATCGAATACAAAGCCGAGAAGCAAGCTTAAACATGCCGAGTAGTTTAGTGACTCTTGTTACACATGATGTGGATGCGGATATCGAACCAAATGGCGAGTGTCATGTAATGAGGTACCCTTCTGTTCAACAGGTGCATCGATAAAGTACTTAATCAATGATCATGATCTTTGAATATGACTTTGATAAAATTGCATGTGAGGCTGAATCAAAGATTAAGTGTTTTAAAACAAAAGATATATGGTTAATAAAAGGCTTTTGATGAACTTTCAAACAAATTCTCAAATCTTGAAAAACATTGCATTTCACTTGAAATTGCGATACTGAGTAAAGGAGAAAGTTTTCAACTTAACAAACCATGTAAAATCGAACTTCCGAATTCCGTGAACTTTTGAAATTAACACTTTGAAAGCTCAGCTTCAAGACAAAGAGTCAACCATTTACAATCTGAGAAACATATTTGGTATGAATGTGAAAAGTAATTTGGTTACAAGTAATGGATGTTAATGCTATTGATGATACTCAAATGAGAAATGATGAATTAGCAGTTTGTATGGCCAAATTACTAATGGAAAATGAGTCTTTAAGAAAGCAGCACATAGAACTAAGTGACTCTGTCAAAGAAGCTAGAACTGAGTCAATGGAAACAAACTCTTTGATAGCAAAAATTGATGATCTCAAAGCTCAACGAGGAAAAGAGTTTACTATTGTTGCTTTAAAAATGAGCTCAAAAACAACAGGGAATAGTGTGAACACTAAGTTTTCAAAACCATCAAACTTGGGAAACCGGTTATGAACAACCGAATGCGTTTAGATCCGAGCGACCAAAATTTTCAAAAGCGGTTTACCTCCCAAGTTGATGCTGAAACAAGTTTTGACAAAACTAGTCACTTCACCTCACTTGCCTAGGAAAATTGATAAGAATGACTTGTATAAGAACTCTTATCTAGAAATGGCTAGAAAGAAGGCACATAATCAAAAGACGAAATTTTAGGTGCAAGACCTAGGGTGATGAATTCTTCGAGATTTCAAGGCACTGCTAGTAGTTCTAAACCATTACCTAGGAACACTAATCTAAATACTAGGGATTGGCTTACATCTAAGAGTAGTTGCGTTTCGATTAAAGCTATTCCCGAGATCACACTAAGAAATCTAGATCTATTTCGAATCCAAACAAGCGTTTGCTCAAAGGTCGAAAAGTGTCTTTAATGCTAATCATGATAAATGTTTCACAAAATCGCTGATGAAAGTAAATGCTCATGCAATGGTACAACCTGTTAAGTCTAGGATTTACAATAAGTCATCCACAGTCATTATGAAGCAAATGAAACCAAAAGCCTCACCTAGATGGTTACCAACTGCTAAATCTTTGGAAACTAGGAATAAGGATAAGTCTTCCACTATGCATAATAACAATCCTAGACCTTGCCATAAGTGGATACCATCCGTAGAATTTTAAGGATGTTGGACTTAGTTGGATACCTACAGGAAAGATGTTTACCAATAGCAATCTCAAGTTGACCGTTGAAACCCCAAAGGGTTTGGATACTAATGTCACTAACCAAAATATATGCAATAAATTTTGTAATATTAGTGAGTAGTCCTTACTGATTGAGATACCGATCCTTCAATACATGGACTGGCTTAAAGTATGGATAGCAAAAGGATTGATATCTCATAACTCACGGGTTCAAGTTACTCAACATTGATATTCAATCGGCAATGACGTCTGTTCACATCAGTTCAGGCCTCGTACTTCATCATTATGGCATCTGCAGATAACACTTCAGGCCCCGTTCCTCATAGAAAAGAAAGGTGTACGCTTTAGTGGCTTTATCTTCAGAAGAAGAGAAATCTTCATGTTTATGACCATTCTCATCAACATTCTTCATCAACAAGCTTCATGTTTCTCCCATGTTCATTTAGTCATCAAGTGGATCTACGTTCATTGGTGTATATTCTTATTCACTTGGTTGAATAAAAAATGGCAACTTTGGATGCAATTTTTGAGGGGGAGAAGAGTGAATTTACTACATGTTGATGGATGTTTGTATAACGGTCATACGACTCTCCTCCAACGCCTAATGTTTCACTTACTAAGGATAAATGGGAGTTATTGTTTGGGATTCATTGTTTCAAGATATGTTTGATGAGTATTTCCAACCACTAGTGAATGTTGATCATCTAAGAAGTACAACTCAGACTACTCAAGAAGCCCAATCTGTAGTTATTCCTCAAGGCGTTGATAATGACTATCATAATATTCGATTGCACTCATGAATAATGATCCTCTCTTTGGTATTCCTTTACCAAATCTTCACGGATTATCGTTCATGAATAATGATCCGCTCTTTGGTATTCCTTTGCCAAATCTTCACAGTTATTGTTCCTCTATTATCGCTATAAATAACCACATGAACTTAAAGGAAAATGACTACCTCATCCGTTCGAAGACATTATTGGTGAATCTTCCAGATCAGTATCTACATGTACATCTTAAGGAAGAATGCATTGATGTTGAGGAATCATTTGTTCTAGTTCATTCAGTGGGTCAATGTACATCCAAGTGTATGTTTATTCACATGTTGGGCATTTGACACAAGTTGATTACTTCGGAGTTAATCATTTATCACTTATTTGAGATTGAAGTTAAATTTCACAAAGGTGTGTTCTTATTTGATAACTTTCTAAGGAATTAGAAATTCCAGGTATTAAAGAGTCGGTCACCTCAAGTATATGTAATCGTTAGAAAGCTCATAGTCATAGTACTTCTATGTTAAGTAGTATTTAGTTTAGTAACACCGTGGAGGATGGACGGGTCTTTACATTTGTATGCACGATCATGACCGTTGTGTGGCATTTTATTGTAAGACTATAAATACTCTCTACCTTCCAAGGTAGAGAGTTGGAGCTCATAATAAGATTTTTCTTTCTCTCACTAAGTTCCCTAAACCTCTAACCTTCTCTCTCTAGAACTTCACCTTTATCGCCACTTTGAGTTATGGTTTGATGTGTATGTGAAATCCAATATCCTACAATTGGTATCAAGAGCCATGGTTAGATCATATCTTACATATCTTTGGATTTCTAGTGGTTTTAGGTGGTTTTTGAGTTTGAAAAGTTTAGTGGTTTTTGCATCATTTGGTTGATTTCTAGTGTTAAAGTTTCGATTTTGGTTGTACTTTGTGTTTAGAATCATCACAAGTGTTTAGGTTTTGATTTAGAAGGTTTGAATCATAGTGGTTGGGTTGTTTTGGATTGAAAAGTGGTGTTTATGTGTTTCTCATGCTAGCGACTTGAGCTACGGAAAAGTTTTCTTGGTAGCGACTTGCTTTACAATTTGGTAGCGAGTTGTAGTTGAAAACCTTAGCGAGTTGGGTTAGCAACTTGTCTAGTGAGACAAGCCGACAAAAAAGTACACGTAGTGGATTCTCCACTCCACGTAGCGACTTGGTGTAAGTTAGCGACTTGTACTTTATTTTGTTAGCGACTTGGTGTTAGCGAGTTGGTACCTAGCGAGTTGCTATTTAGCGACTTGACACATTTGGCGACTTGGATCTTAGCGAATCTTTGTCAAAATTTTCCTAGCGACTTGAATCTTAGCGAGTTGTTTATATAGCGACTTGACTGTGTACTAGCGACTTGGGATTATAGCGACTTGGGTTTATAGCGACTTAGTAGTTAGCGACTTGGTTCAAGATTTTCTAGCGACTTGGGTGAATTTTAATACGGTTTTCTCTTGATTTAGTAAAATCCGTGAAAGAATCTATTTCCCGGTTTAATCATAGAGTTATAAAATCTCGTGTAATCGTTCATCATGTCTACCAACGTTCCTACAATCATCTCCCTTTTTCGAGGATGTTCAAGCAGGTGGTTCGAACCTTCCACCCATGCTTGACGAGCTGACTATGACTCTTGGGCTCAACGAATCAGATTGTACTGTCTTGGAAAGAAAATGGGGTCAACATTCTCAAATCCATTGATGAAGGACCTTACCGAGTTGAAACTACTAGAGATATACTTGATACTGCTGAAGATGGAACTTTGATTTATGGAATGGACGAGACCAAAGATGTATGATGAGCTTGACGATAAGGAGAAAAAGAGATTCGATCTTGAATATCAGGGCTTCCAACATTATCTGCAAGGTCTTCCAAAGGACATCTACAAGCTTATCAATCACAACACCGAGCAAAAGGCATGGGATAATGTCAAGATGCTTCTCTCAGTTCTGAATTAACTTGAAGACCAGAATCACAACTCTATGATGAATTTGAGCACTTCAAGATGAAACGGATGAAAGTGTCTATGAGTACTATGTGAGATTTCATAAGCTGGTGAATGACATGAGGAACATCAGAATGACTATGCCTAACATTCATCTGAACTCAAAATTTGTAAACAACATGAATCCCGAATGGCACAAATTTGTTACTTCGTGAAGCTCACTAAAGGATTGAAGAATACAAACTATGAGCAACTCTATGCCTTCCTTCTTGAGAATGAGAGACATGCCATGTTTGAAAAGAGGATTCTTGAACAATTCAAAACAAATCCAGGAGAGACAAGCTCATCAAATGATTCAACAGCCTTCTACTCAAACATTGGGATTACCACTAAAGCTTCACAAGTTATACCCATGGGTGATGGATCTCACAAACTCATTCCCGATCCAAAGTTCAAACAAATTGATCTTGATGCACCACGTGGGTAACTTCATTAATCAACTGGCTCTCTGATTAGTCAAAACATGAATTCTCCCACAAACCAACAACAACCTCAAAACGACTTCTAACCCACACAATCAAGCTACTATCAGAGATGGGAAAATTGTTGTGCAACCAGTTCAGGAAAGACAGTATGATCAAGGAAGAGGAGGAGCTGGTATAGGTTATGTTGGTAATCGAGAATCGAGGAAGAATGGAAATCAAGGTCAAACTAAGCCGATCAAATGTTATAATTGTGGTGGTGAGGGACACATTGCAAGGCGCACATCTCCAAAGCGTCCTGAGAATCTGACTACTGAGAGATAAGATCTTGCTTGTGCAAGCTCGGGATAATGGTCTGCGTTGGATGAAGAGGAGTTATTGTTTCTTCTTTGAGGGCAATGCCAAGACCTATGATGAGATGTGGATGGATCAGCCCATTATTCGGAGATAGGTCACAATCATCGAATGCCTTTCAAGTCGCCTGATTGTGATGCATACGACTTCGATGTGGATGATGGACCTACTGCACACACAATTTTATGGCTAGCATTTCTCCAATGGTTTCTCCCAAGGTCTCTTCTTCACCACAACCTGGCCCATCCAAAGACAAACTCATCTCAGAGGTATTAAAACTATACGATGATGTTGATGTACAAAAGATGCATGACAAAGTACAATCAACTGAAACTATTGAATCAAATATTGAAAATATGGGTAATATCAATGTTGTCCCATATGATCAATATGTGAAACAAAGTGAAAGTGAAATTGTATCAAGTGATGCATCTTCTGCGGTCAACAATGACTATGTTTTTTATGAATACACTTGCATGTGCCCTGATGATCTTGTTATCTAAACTGAATGCCTATAAAGAACGTGTTGCTATTTATGAACAACGTGATAAATTTGAGTTGACCACGTGGCGAGGAAATGGATGACCAAATGCGTACAACTATTAGAAAAAGTAGGTTTAGAGAATTAAAACAAGAGTTAAACTCCTTACAAGAAAAACTTTCAAAAGCGCTAAGCAAAAACAAGAACTTCAAGAAAATGTTAAAATGCTTAAGCAAGAATTGATGCTAAGAATCAAAACTTTTGAATGATTTTTCTAATCTAAAAACCTTGAAAAACAAGCTTGAAAATAAGTTGTGCGTACAAGGAAACACCATTCAGGCGCTCACATGATCACTAAGCATAGAGTCCTAAGCGATAAGCATAGCATTCCCCTTGTTGAGGAACCAAATCCAGAGGTCATTAAAAGGCTAGAAATGCTCATAAGGTTCTTTATGATGGCAATGAAATCCTTAAACCTAGACGAAACCTAGTTGCTGAGTGCCTGCAGAGGAAGATAAGAAATCGATGAAATCACTAGGAAAAGTTAAACAAGAAACTAGATGATCCAAAATGTAAAGAAAAGAAAGTAATAATCACACCCCATGATTACAAAAAGGAGAATTGGATTGCCTTAAACAAGTTTAAGCCTCAGACATTGTTAACTCCAGAACAAGTGTTCTGGAAAATGGATTTAGATAAGCAGAAAGCTGAAAATATTGTTGAAACCAACCCCTTTGGAAAATGCCTAAAGCGACTGTGTATCCTCCAAATACACCAATGCATCTAGTTCCTAGAACAATTGCCACTAAAAGCAAGACCTTAATCAGTCAATATGTTATCTTTCAACTATTTGTTGATTTTGAGAAAACTTGCAAGAAAAGGATCACACCCACTGGTATAACTGAAGGGGAAAGGGGTTTTGAGCAAACTAAAGAATGTTATTTAGCTGAAGTCATGCCTTTCTTTAAACAACTAAAAGATCACTTTGAGAGTCTTAAAAAGGGAATGAATTCAGATATTAAAGAAATGGAAAAGGAATTTGATGCAATGATAGTTGAGGTTAGTGACTATGGGCGAGCATTAAAATATAATGAGATTGAAAGGAAGAACTTGCATACACTGAATGAGAATATGATTTCCGAATGTATTGCTCAAGATGTGTTTTTCACTGCTACAACTTGTTCTATTAATGCTTCTTAATTTCATGAATTATCATTTGCCACGAAAGTCTCCCATGATCGTGTCATTGAGCTTGAAAAACTAATTCTAAATTAAGCGAAAAATTGAAACTGGATGATCACGACAATTTGGTTAAACATTTTTCTAAACTAGAAGTTGAGCATTTTAATTTACAACTAAAATATCAACATCTTAAAGAAAATGTCAAAACTTCAAATATCAAGACATCCTCGGATGCTCCAGAGTTTGATGCAGTTTTCAAATTAACAAAGCGTGATGAACGATTCAAGCTCATTGCAACACGATCAGAAAGTTGAAAGCCCAAATCTCTCAATTAAAGGGTCAAAAGAACAATATGACAGGCTCCCAAATGCCTCCTCCTTTAGATTCTAAGAATTCTCAAACTTTTCATCTTCAAAACTTAGTTAATGCCTTACAAAAGGAAAGCGAGAGTTTTCTAGAAGAAAATGAAAAAGTTAAACGACATTTAAAAGAGTTATATGATTCAATGAAAGTCACCCGTGACCAAAACAACGAAAAAATAACGTCTTTACAAAGGAAATTGAGAATCTGAGAAGTCATGGAAATGGGAAACTACCACTTGTTTTCAATAAGAATGTTGTCTCAAAGTCACCCTTAGTGCGTTAAATACCTTTGTGACGGTTAAATATATTCCTCCTCATCTTAGGAATAATGAACATGCTTTTCATGACTCCTGTGCTCACCTTAAGGATAGTCTAGAATGTCTCCGTGAGATTGTGAAGAGGATTTCATTAACAAACCTCTTGATAGTGAAATTAGGTTTGCTTGCCTGAGGGCCAACGATCTCAAAGTTGCTAGAATGTGTAATTGCCACATGTCCCAAATCCTTAACCTTAGGTGCAAAGGCAAAGCTGTGATGCCTTGTTCTATGCCTAGTGCCAAGCCTTCAAACCATTCTAGGCCCAGTTTTAAGAAAGTATACATCAGTGTTGTTAGGAATTAGAAATTCCAGGTATTAAAGAGTCGGTCACCTCAAGTATATGTAATCGTTAGAAAGTTCGTAGTCATAGTAATATTTAGTTAAGTAGTATTTAGTTTTAAGTAACAAGTGGAGGAGGGCGGGTCTTTACCTTGTATGCTTTGATCCACGTTCCGATGTGTGGCGTTTTATGTAAGACTATAAATACTCTCTACCTCCCAAGGTAGAGTTGGAGCTCATAATAATATCTTTCACTTTCTCTCACTAAGTTCCCTAAACCTCTAACTTTCTCTCTCTAGAATTCCATCTATATTCTACCTTGTGTTAATGTTATGATGTGTATGTGAAAAGCTATATCTTACAATTGGTATCAAGAGCCATGGTTAGATCATATCTTACACATCTTTGGATTTCTAGTGGTTTTAGGTGGTTTTTGAGTTTGAAAAAGTTTAGTGGTTTTTTCATCATTTGGTTGATTTCTTGTGTTAAAGTTTGAATTTTGTTGGTACTTTTATGTTTAGAATCATCACAAGTGTTTAGGTTTTCATTTGGTAAGCTTGAATCATCTTGGTTGGGTTGTTTTGGATTGAAAAGTGATGTTTATATGGTTTTTCATGCTAGCGACTTAGTTCACGGATAATATTCTTGGTAGCGACTTGCTTCGCATTTTTGTAGCGACTTTCACGGTGTTGGGGCTAGCGAGTTAGATCTAGCGAGTTAAAGTACAAGTAGTGGACTCTCCACTACGGTAGCGACAGTGGTAGCGACTTGATGCGTAGCGAAGTTGCTCTTTAGCGACTTGCATTGTTAGCGACTTGAGTAGCTAATTCTTTGCCAAAATTTTGCTAGCGACTTGAGTGTTAGCGAGTTACTACTTAGCGACTTGCATCGGCTAGCGACTTGGAACTCTAGCGACTTAGCGTGGTGCGGAGATTGGTTGTTAGCGACTTGGTTCAGGAATTACGTAGCGACTTGGATGATTTTTTCGATCAAAACTTCAACGGCCATAACTTTTGAACCGTAACTCCGTTTTTCAGCGTTCTACCCATCAAAAGCGACCGTGACTTTGAGCGAGGAGAATGGCGCGAATTAACTAAAAGTTCATTAGGGTCAATCTTCGAGTCTAAATCCGCTCGAACAAAAGTTATTGAGGTTTTAAGTTTTAGACCTAAATTTCTTAGGAAAATCGGGCATAAACCAATGAATCACAACAAACAACATCTACTGCTTATCCCACATGAACAATCTAAAGTCCTATCACACACTCGTCTTTCATTGTATCATTCCATCGGTCATCTTAACACATTCCATTGGTCATTGCTTAACGGTTTGGTCTTGATTTAAGTAAAATCCCTTGAAAGATTCTATTTCTCGGTTTAAATCATAGACTTGTAAAATCCCGTGCATCCTACCACATCATGTCTTACTCTCTTGACCCGGTGATTTGAAGTGCTTAAATTGTATGATGTTGTGGACAACAATGATAATGATTGCTACAACTGAGCGATTAAAGATGTTTGAATTAAACAATGAGGATGTGAGATCTTCATGTTGAGAATCTAATGAGAAGAATTGCGCAGTCAAGCTACAAAATGCCATGCAAATGAAATGCGACATTGAGCCCTATCGGCTACTTCATCGCACCTCATTACAATGTTATCCATAATGGGGATCGAACATGTAGTGCTCTTTTCGCCAAGACTTACCTACATTGACAAGAAGCTTTGTTGAACTTAGAACACTTAAAAGCTGCAACTTACCAATAAAGAGGTTCAAAAGGATGGTTCGGTCAGACTCTTCAAGTAATCTACAAACAATTTTGACCATTCATCGAGTGGGGAATATTCAGCGATTCGATCAACACTTGGCTGGAATTTCCTTCAAAAACATCTTTTGGAATGGAAATTCAGGAATTCATTGAGACATTTATCCAACTCATGGATAATGTGAAAAGTACATTGAAGAATCTGCTCAAAAGAATGAAAACGTGAATGAGTGTCAGTGCGATTGAAAGATTGTTGTGATAAGTTGGGTAATGTATATGTTGAAGAATCGGGTGTTCTTGAATGCGAATGTCGGTGACAACAAAAAATGATGAGTCGGATAATGGAAAAATGGAATCTTCGTGCTCAAATTCACAAGAGAGAGAGGTGCACCGGACACAACACATTTTGTGCAAGTTAATGCAAAGGAACGCTCCATGGAAGCTTCGGATGAACCCAAGATAGAGATGCACCCGTCATGCTTTGTGCATGTCAATGCTTTCGAGGTAAGTTGCATGGATGTTTCTACTGTACCTAGTTGTGCATCTTCTACTCAAAATGATGATTATGAGCTGCATGAGTCTATTTGCATTTGTGCTGATGATTCCGTACCAGCGGAGCTTAACATATATAAGGATCGGTTGCTATTTATGAACAGTGCTAAGTTTGAGTTGACCACCGTGGCGGGAAATGGATGTCCAAATCGTACAACTATTAGAAAAATTTTAGAGAAGAAGTATTAAAACAAGAGTTAAACTCCTTACAAGAAAAGCTTTCTAAAGCGCTAAGCAAAAACAAGAACTTCAAGAAAATGTTAAAATGCTTAAGCAAGAATTCAAGGCTAAGGAATCAAAACTTTTGAATGATTTTTCTAATCTAAAAACTTTGAAAAACAAGCTTGAAAATAAGTTATACGTACAAAGGAATACCATTAATTTGCTCACATGATCACTAAGCATAGAGTCTTAAGCGATAAGCATAGCATTTCCCTTGTTGAGGAACCTAATCCAGAGGTAATTAAAAAGGCTAGAAATGCTCATAAGGTATGATGGTAATGAGATCCTTAAGCCTAGACAGAAACCTAGTTCTTGTTGAGTGCCGAGGAAGATAAGAAATCAGATGAAGTCACTAGGGAGAAAATGAATAAGAAGCTAGAAGATCCCGAGTGTAAAAAGAACAAGATAACGATAAAACCCCATGATTACACTAAGGAAAATTGGATATCCTTAAACATGTTTAAGCGTAAGACTCTATTGACCCACGAACAAGTGTTACGGAAAAAGGATATGGACTTGCAAAAGCTGAAAATCTTGTTGAAAAGAATCCCCCTTGTAGGAAATTCCCTAAAGCGATTGTGTATCCTCCAAATACACCAATGCATTTAGTTCCTAGAACTATTGCCACTAAGAGCAAGACCTTAATCAGTCAATATGTTATTCTTCAACTATTTGTCGATTTTGAGAAAACTTGTAAGAAAAGGATCACACCCTTTGGGATAACTGAAGGGGAAAGGGGTTTTGAGCAAATGAAAGAATGTTATTTAGCGAGGTCATGCCTTTCTTTAAACAACTAAAAGATCATTTTGAGAGTCTTAAAAGGGGATAAAATCAGATATTAAAGAAATGGAAAAGGAATTTGATGCAATGATAGTTGAGGTTAGTGACTATGGGCGAGAATTAAAATATAATGAGATTGAGAGGAAGAACTTGCATACCTTGAATGAGAATCTTATTTATGAATGTATTGCTCAAGATGTGTTTTACTGCTTCTGAATTG
Organism: Chrysanthemum makinoi; assembly: GCA_910596185.1. NCBI lineage: Eukaryota > Viridiplantae > Streptophyta > Magnoliopsida > Asterales > Asteraceae > Chrysanthemum > Chrysanthemum makinoi. The sequence continues at coordinate 98,781,332 of OU343225.1, forward strand.
TTCCATTAATGCTTCTCAATTTCATGAATTATCAGTTGCTCTGAAAGTCTCCCATGATCGTGTCATTGAGCTTGAAAAATCTAATTCTAAATTGCATGAGAAAATTGAACAGGATGATCATGATAACTTTGGTTAAACATTTTTCTAAACTAGAAGTTGAGCATTTTAATTTACAATTAAAATATCAACATCTAAAAGAAAATGTTAAAACCTCAAATATCAATACTTCCTTGGATGCTCCGGGATTTGATGCGATTTTTGAAATTAACAAGCGTGATGAAACGATTCGAGCTCATTGTAACACGATCGAAGATTGAAAAGCCCAAGTCTCTCATTAAAGGTGAAAAGAACAATGTGACTGGATCCCAAATGCCTCCTCCTTTAGATTCTCGGTATTCTCAAACTTTTCATCTTCAAAACTTAGTTAATGCATTACAAAAGGAAAACGAGAGTTTTCTAGAAGAAAATGAAAAAGTTAAGCGACACTTTAAAGAGTTATATGATTCAATGAAAGTCACCCGTGACCAAAACAACGAAAAAATAACGTCTTTACAAAAGGAAATTGAGAATCTGAGAAGTCAGGAAATGGGAAACTGCCACTTGTTTTCAATAAGAATGTTGTCTCAAAGTCACCCGTAGATTGCAAATACAACAGTTAAATATATTCCTCCTCATCTTAGGAATAATGAACATGCTTTTCATGACTCCTGTGCTCACCTTAAGGATAGTCTAGAATGTCTCAGTGAGATTGTCGAAGAGGATTTCATTAACAAACCTCTTGATAGAGAAATTAGATTTGCTTGCCTCCAGGGCCAAAGCGATCTCAAGAGCTGCTTGAATGTGTAATTGAAACATGTCCAAAACCATTAGGTGAAAAAGGCAAAGGCGTGAAGCCTTGTTCTATGCCTAGTGCCAAGCGAAATCCGTTCTATGCCTAAAGCCAAGCATGTGACCCTTGATATGCCTTGTTCCATATCTAAATTCAAGCAAGCAACATGTGATGTGCCTCCTAGAATTTCAAATCCCAGCACTTCTAGACCGGGAATGCAGAAAGTAGTGAAGCCATGTAATGTTCCCATCGTTACTTCTACAGATGTTAAGATTGACACTAAAGTTAGCGGTCAAAACCTAGAAGCTATGCAAGAAAGGATAGGATTACGCAAGCTAAAAGTGTTCATGATAAGGAAGTGAAAGAACACCATAGGGACAAGAAGTTTGATTTGAACAAAAGAATCGTGTTAGTTCTAGTATTAGCTCTAAGCTTACTAAAATTAATTGAGGCCTTATCTTTGGCAAAACATGCAAAAATGTTTAATTTCGGTAATCATGATAAATGTGATGTGTTTATTTTACGAGGTCTAAGATTCATAACAGATTAAGAAAGTTTGGAGAGCGAAGCAGTTAAGCAATCACGGAAACCTCGAGGGAAGGTTTTACCAATGTAGGATTTCGATTGGAAATAACAATTCGAATATTCACGAATGGCAAACCTTGCCCCTTAACTAGATCCACTATGCCTAGAGTAGTGCATTAAGGTTTGGAAAGCAATGGTAGAACAATCCCATTAAGCACAAAATGTCCCTCGACTAAGTCCGATGCTTCTACTAGTTTAGCTCCTAGTGACAATGACATTGCACCTAGGGTTTCTGGTGATTCAAAGATTGTTTGTACTAACCAAAAGGACCCCATAGCATGGGGATCCAATGTTTCCAATTCTACGTCCATTTGTCCAAGCGAGGTCATTACAAATTAGTGCCTTGGTATTTGGATTCGAGGTGACTCTAAACATATAAGCTGGGCTCTTAACAATGGCGTGTTCACATGATTGGCCTCGTACTTCATCATTATGGCGTCTGCAGATAACACGGGCCCGTTCCTCAAAGAAAAAAAGTATGCGCTTGATTGCACTTTATCTTGAAATCTTCATGTTTATGACCATTCTCATCGACATTCTTCATCAACAAGCTTCATGTTTCTCCCATGCTCATTCTGTCATCAAATGGATCTACATTCATTAATGTATATTCTTATTCACTTGCTAAATCAAAAATGGCAACATCGGATGCAATTTTTGAGGGGGAGAAAAGTGAATATACTAAATGATGATGGATGTTTGAATAATGGTTATACGACTTAAAGTTTGATGACTCTCACTCACTAAGGATAAATGGGATTTATGAGAAGAATGAATATACTAAATGATGATGGATGTTTGAATAATGGTTATACGACTTAAAGTTTGATGACTCTCCTCCAAAGCCTAATGTTTCACTCACTAAGGATAAATGGGATTTATTGTTTGGGATTCATTGGTTCAAGATATGTTTGATGAGTATTTACAAACGCTAGCGAATATTTGATGATCATCAAAGAATATGTGATTCATGAGTTCAAGATATTTTTGATGATCATCAAAAAGTACAACTTCGGACTACTCAAAAAGCCCATAATCTCCAATTATTCCTCAAGCGTTGATAATGATTATCAAGAATATCCATTCTTATGCATGTGTTCAACTGTCGTTCAAATAAATTGGTACTCGGTACTTCCAATCTTATATGGCGGAGAGGTCGGCTCATGAACCGTGAGCAAATTCATGGAGATTAGATTATTAATGATCATTTGGTGCAATTATGGGTTATGGTGATTATGTTGTTGGTGATAGTGTTATCTATAGAGTATACTTTGTGGAAGGTCTTGGTAAATCTGTTCTCTGTTGAGTCCAATGATTACGATCTAGAAGTAGCCGTCAGAAAACATACTTGTTTTGTTAGAGAACTTGATGGTAAGGAAATTTTAAGAGGAACTCATGGTTCAAATCTTTACACCATCTCTATCGATGATATGATGAAGTCTTCTGCGCTTGTTGAGGCGAACAAAGTCATGGTTATGGCATAAATTCGTCTCAATCACTTGAACCGGCACCATCAAATCTCTCGAGAAAGGACTTAGTTGGCAGGTTTACCTCACTCAAAAGTATGAAAGGATCATCTTTGTTGACATGTCAATTGGGAAAAAAGCAAAGTATGCCGTAAACCCCGAAACCTACTAACTCTGTCTCAGAAGTTCTTCATACAATTCATATGGATTTATGTGGACCAATGAGAGTGCGGAATATCTTTGGGAAGAAATATGTGTTAGTTGTGGTTGATGATTACTCTAGATTCACCCGGGTCAAGTTCTTGAGGACAAAGGATGAAACTCGATATCATCATCAAACTCATGAAGCGGTACTGAGTTCGAAGCAACAAAAGAGCGGTGTAGTTGAAGGCAATCGAACTCTTGTAGAAGCAGCTAGAACAATCTTGATTTACTCAAGGTTCCAATGTTTCGGTACGAAAGCTGGCCTGTATGCTACACACAAAATGGTTCCATGATTACCTTTGTTCATGGAAAAACTCCATATGAACTTGTCACAAGCAGAAAACCTAATCTCTTTTCACCGTGTGTTTGGTGCATTGTGTTATCCAACTAAGCGGGGTCAAGACTTAGGCAAACTTAGAGCTAAAAGCGAGACATTGGAATATTTGTAGGGTACCAAACAAAAAGGGATGCGAATCTACAACAAAAAGAACCGAAATATCATGGAAACAATTCGCTTACGTTTGATGGTGACGGTCAAAGCTCTGGACAATCGATTCGGAACCACGCACTTCAAAAGCAGTCCCATTGGTTCATCCACTTGTTCCAAATTTTCTCAGAAACTCCATATGTACCTCCATCGAAGATGATTTAAAGGTATTTTGATCCTATGTTTGATGAACTTTATGATCCAAGTACTAATGAGGTGTTGATTCCTACAAAGGTACATTCATATTCCTGTGAATGAAGTCAACCCCTTAGTCTCAATATCATTAAGTCAAGAAGCGCCTGCTGGCGATCCTTGATCTCATCAACAAATCATCATTCTTGAATGTACATCATGGAGCTGTTTTACATCAATGATGAAGTTAATCCCTTTGCTACTTCCGAAGATGCTCCATTTGAAAACATATTTGCTCACGAATCTTCATCGAGAACCATCTTCTTAGGAGACATCGACTAAGCTACTTGATCCCTCGGCAACTACCACATGAACACCTGAAAAATTTGGACTCACAATCTACATTTGGATATAACTTTTCACATACACATCAAACCATTAACACAAGTGGGTATATAGTGGAATTCTAGAGAGAAAGTTAGAGGTTTAGGAACTTAGTGAGAGAAAGTGAAAGATATTATTATGAGCTCCAACTCTCTACCTTGGAAGGTAGAGAGTATTTATAGTCTTACATAAATAGCCACACATCGGGCGTGGATCGGGCATACAGTGGGTAAAGACCCGTCAGTCCTCCACGGTGTTACTTAACTAAATACTACTTAACATTAAATAACTACGACTCGAGCTTTCTAACGATTACATATACTTGAGGTGACCGACTCTTTAATACCCGGAATTTCTAATTCCTAACAATCTCCCCCTAAGGAGGTCACCTCAATCATGTACTAAAATTACATTGAATACAAACAGATATTACATTAACAATTGATCTTGCATTCTTGATGTAGTACTTTGCTTGGCTTCGTAGTCATTGATTCTTCACATTGCATGTTTGGTTACTTCAAGTGGAGGTCTTTTCTTGATCCCGTGATAATAATTTGAGCCACTTTTGAGATCATCAGCAATCAAAATCTCACGTGACATCCATTGTGGTGTTGGTATTATGTGATGTTGTGACATTCGGACCGACATGCTCACATTCTGGATCATGATATCTTCTCATCGAGTAGCGGAAGCATTTGTTGATTCATGATATTGGCGGGCGTAGCGAAGCATGGAGTGAAAATATCCGAGTCATTGATGCACTAATCATGATTTCTTTTGAGATGAATGTGTTAAGTGAGCATGCGGCTATGAATTGACCGCTTCATTACGAGCATTTGCAAGCGTCGGGCGTACACGCATACAGCGATTAGCAATAAATCGCACGAAAGTGTCTTTGATCACTTTCGTTGAATTGAGTACCGACCCGCGGTTCCCGTTGATCATTACAAAATGCTACTTTGTGATCGGGTATAATTCGAAGAATTTCCTTGGCGAGGGTTTAGCGGTTGCTCTAGCTGTTCTCAAAGGGAACGTCTCAAAGACAACGCGAATTGAGTGAACCGGCGAATTTGAGTCCAGCGATTGATGAAAAGAGATTTGAAAAACAATCGTGTATTGCTCAATAGAAATTGTTTTTGCAATATAGCGAAGGTTTTAATGAAAATCAATTATCAATCATAAAACACCTTTTGATTTGAAAAATTAGTACACGGTCGATGTGCTAAAGAAAGAGTTTTAAGCACAAAGACCCGGTTTTTCAAAGGTATCCGTCAATCCATAACTTTGAACCGGGATTGATTCAAAAGATTGATAAGCCCCATTGTTTTACGTTCGGTTGTCACATGGTTGATCTGTATAATAGATCTCACATGCCACCTACTAGGAGCTTGTTAGATGTTGGCTCCAGAAGGCTTTCCATCTTCATTGTGAATGTGTAAAGCACATCACTTTCGGATGTTACGGCAATACCACAAGGATAATCGTGGGACTCAAGATATAATCTCTCTTTCCACATTGTGTGAAGCAGAGAGTCTTCATTGAAAGTGTCCTAATGAGATTTATTGATGATCTCGTGGCTCTAGACTCAATTATGTGCATATTTGGATCACTGTATGCGGAGACTAGGGAGAGGGTCTCCTTCTTCAATATCAACAATCTCTAAGAGAAAGTCGATAGATAATGTCGGTTCCCGTGAGAATGAAACAAGTCCTTTTAAGAGGAACTTGAGTGGTTTGAAAAGTTGAAGTGCGGTCGTCCTTTGGGTCCATGGCGTCTTGTCTTCAATACGATGTTACCATCAGTAGCATATGAATTGAACCGGTTTACGCCTAAGGTTGAATAAATGGAGGGCTATTTGTTTTCACCCTTTTCTCATTCAATTCTTTTAAATTCTTCAACCCCTTGATGCTTACGAGACTTCATAGCTAGAACCTTGTTGGGTTTATTCGATTACTAGCTTCGGTCTTCCGCACTCTTCCCATATTCTCATTTTTCTCCTTTTATCATCATACCTAAGAACTCTACACTAACTAGTGGATAGTCCCTGGGTAGATCCCTCCGGAACTGGCGGATCATGGGAACAAATACCTAACCTTATCATCCTTATATCACCATACATAAGTAAAGTTGGTCGGTCTATTTGGTATTGTTCATCTGCCATTGGAACCAATTGAAAACCATTTGAAAATCAATTCGGATACTTGTGATATATTATCAAAGCATTTTGTACCTGAATTGTTTTTGATATTTTTAGAACGAGAACTCCCCTCAACATGTGCATCAAGTATTTGAAAATGTTTTGCACACGGAGGCAAGAGAAAAAATTAACTTCTTTGATTACCATTTTCTAAAAGATATCAACATCACTTCCCAAATCAAATCAAGTAGATAAAGCATTTTGGGGAAGGATGAGGTTTTCATGATTTTGCTCCCCTCAATATGTGCTTCTAGGTTTGAAAGGAGTTTTACACATACTAGAGGGAACATGCACATTGAGATAAATGATCACGTTTCAAATCATAGGTTTAAGATAGATGCTCCCCTCAACATGTGCATGGAAAATTTGAAATCGTTTGTCACATGTGGGAAGGACATCATGTACGTCCTTATAAAACCATTTACCAATTATCGGTTTAAATCCAATTTAAATCACACATTCTCCCCGATCACAATTATCAAATCATTTGAGATTTGTGATCTCTTATAGATTTAAATTGATTTTGAAAGCTTTTAAGGAGAATTGTGACTTGTTTATGAAAGCGTTTTAGCGATAAGGATCGGATTTTAAGACTTTAAACTCCATTGATAAACATGCATGTACATCTTTTGAAAACAATTTAATGCCAAATAACTTTTTAATTTAATTGAAATCATTCTCCCCTCAATCAATGACATAGGTTGTTGATTGAGAGATGAAAGATTTTGACAAATAAGTCGATGATTATCAAAAATAGAGACGAGTTATTTTTCAAAGCATTTAGTTTTCGTGAGATAAATGTTTATAGAATCCGAGCATGGAATTTGAAAACATGGTAAAACATGGCTCTGTTCTTTCTTTTAAAAACGGGTTATTGCACGAAAATGACAATAAACCATTGTTTCTCTTTCTCCCAAAAATATATATATTTTTTTTGATTTTTTGATTTTTTTTAATTGAACAACATCTAAAGTCCGTGTCATTCTTTGAATGACAGCACAAGAGCCGTAGATATTATCGAAGAAAAAACATGACAAAAGACAATATTTTTGAAGATTTTTGAATTTTTCAAATTTTTATGGATTTTGAAAGTTTTATATTTTTCTATTTGATTTTTTTTTTGAAGGTTTTATAATTTTGTATTTTGTTTTTCGAATAAATATTTACGAGAGATAAATTAGTTTAAGAGAATGATGAAATGAGTACCGAGATAAAGATATGGATTCGGCACTTGCGTTGTAGAAGAAAGGAATCAACATCTCTTAAACTTTAATACCAAAGCATTCGAGGCTTCTAAGAAAATCGTCTAGACATGAGCCTTCTCAATTTGAATCTTTGATAGCTTCCCCCTAAACCGACAAACATCAAATAAAGACCATTTCCTAAAGTATAGTTGAATACAAAGCGGTCTCATTGATTGAAGCTCGGCACCACGAAGAACACGAGAACACCGAAGTAACAAGTTGAAACATTGATCGTCTCAGTGGTGATCAAATCCGGATTAGCGATTCGACCGATCACATGAACTGTTGTGCATCCCGATGTACACCTTACTCTTCAAGATTGACCCGAGTTGTCTATTTGGGGAACAATATATCAACATCTTCATTTTACCAAGTGCATTCCAGTTATATAACATATAACCAATCTGCACATAATGTACACATGTACCCAACAAGAGTAGAGACGATGACATCCATGTAACATGTTGAGTCACTAATCATCTCTGTGGATGTCAACTCTGAAATAACTGAATTAGCTCGATCAAGTGAACATGTTGTGCATATAACTGGAAGCACTTTATCATAAACCATATATAAGATGTCGATAAATTATCATCTCGCGTTCCAAATATTCTTCTCACATTTCTTCCAAGCGAACAAGTAACATAATATATCCATAAACTTGAAATCTTGTGAGAAGAACTCAAACAGCCCAAATGAATCCTCAGAGAGAATCAAGCGCTACATAAACTCTCTCTCTGACTATCTTTATCAACCCATATGTAGACAATTTGAAGTGACCACTTGTTGAAGAAAAACCCAATATACCAAACTTGAAAGCGAAGTCGAATTCCCGTATTTGTGTCTTAAGCTTGCACTTAAAGATGGAAGAATGGTGTCGAGAATTTATGCACCAAGAAAATCTCTTAAGTACTCAATACTCAATTAAAGTATGGGACATTAACACCTCTTGCGTTATCACAGCGTAATATCGCAGCGTGACGAGTAAAACAACGTAACTCCTAATAGTGATAGTTAACGGTCTTCAACCATCCACCCTCATTTGCTTGGTAACTAGATAACCCAAGACTTCAACTCTAATTCTTAAGCTCGAGCAAGTTATCAAATAAGATCACGCCTTTGTGAGCGTCAACTTCAACCTCAAATAAGTGATAAAAGAGTAACTAGTAATCAACTTGTGTCAAATGCCCAACATGTGAATAAACATACAACCGGATGTACATTCACCTTGAATGAACAAAAAAATGATGCCTCAACATCAATGTATTCTTCCTAAAAGTATTCATGTAGAGGCTGATATGGAGGATACACCAATAACTTTCGGCGGATGAGGTAGACATTTTCCTTGAAGTTCATGTGGTTGATTTATAGCATGCATGATGAGAGGAACAATAATCCATGAAGATTTGGCAAAGGAATACCAAAAGAGTGGATCATTATTCATGAACAATAATCCGTGAAGATTTGGCAAAGGAATACCAAAGAGCGTATCATTATTCATGAGTGCAAGCACAATATTATGATAATCATTATCAACGCCTTGAGGAATAACTGGAGATTGGGATTTTTTGAGTAGTGCAGGTTGTACTTCTTTGATGATCATCAAACATATCTTGAACTCATGAATCACATATTCTTTGATGATCATCAAATATTAGCTAGCGGTTGTAAATACTCATCAAACATATCTTGAACCAATGAATCCCAAACAATAAATCCCATTTATCCTTAGTGAGTGAAACATTAGGCGTTGGAGGAGAGTCATTAAACTTTAAGTCGTATAACCATTATTCAAACATCCATCATCATTTAGTATATTCCCTCTTCTCATAAATCCCATTTATCCTTAGTGAGTGAGAGTCATCAAACTTTAAGTCTTATAACCATTATTCAAACATCCATCATCATTTAGTATATTCACTCTTCTCCCCCTCAAAAATTGCATTCGAAGTTGCCATTTTTGATTTAGCAAGTGAATAAGAATATACATTAATGAATGTAGATCCATTTGATGATTGAATGAGCATGGGAGAAACATGAAGCTTGTTGATGAAGAATGTAGATGAGAATGGTCATAAACATGAAGATTTCTCTTCTAGAAGATAAAAGCGCCTTTGGCGTACACTTTTCTTTTCTTTGAAGAGCGGGGCACGAGGTGTTATCTGCGGACACCATAATGATGATGCGAGGCGGTGTGACACGTCATAATGATGAAGAGCGAGGCTGCCTGATGTGAGCGACGTCATAATGATGAAGAGCGAGGCTGGTGTGAGCGAGCGTCATTGTTTAGAGCCCAGTTATATGTTTAGAGCCGCCCGAATCCAAATACCAAGGGGCGACTTATGCGACTGCTTTGGATATGACGAAGACATAGAATTGGAAACATTGGATCCCCATGTGCTCATGGGGTCCTTTTGGTTAGTACAAACAATCTTTGAATCGAGAAAGAAACCCTAGGTGCAATGTCATTGTCACTAGGAGCTAAACTAGTAGAAGCATCGGACTTAGTCGAGGGACATTTTGTGCTTAATGGGATTATTCTACCAGTTGGCTTTCAAACCTTAACAGGCACTACTCTAGGCATAGTGGATCTAGTTAAGGGGCAAGGTTTGCCATTCGTGAATATTCGAACTGTTGGCTTCCACTGAAATCCTACATTGGTAAAAACCTTCCCTGTAGGTTTCAGGATTGCTTAATCTGTTTCGCTCTCCAAACTTTCTTAAGCGGGTTATGAATCTTAGACCTCAAAAATAACACATCACATTTATCATGATTACCAGAAATTAAACATTTTTTGCATGTTTTGCAGATAACATAAGGCCTCGAATTAATTTTAGTAAGCTTAGAGCTAATACTAGAACTAACACGATTCTTTTTGTTCAAATCAAACTTCTTGTCCCTATGGTGTTCTTTCACTTCCTTATCATGAACACTTTTAGTTTGCGTAATCCTATCCTTCTTTGCATAGCTTCTAGGTTTTGACCGCTAACTTTAGTGTCAATCTTAACATCAGTAGAAGTAACGATGGGAACATTACATGGCTTCACTACTTTCTGCATTTCTGGTCTAGAAGTCTTTGGGATCTGAAATTCTAGGAGGCACATCACAGGTTGCTTGCTTGAATTTAGATATGGAACAAGGCATATCAAGGGTCACATGCTTGGCTTTAGGCATAGAACGGATTTTCTGTTTGGCACTAGGCATAGAACAAGGCTTCACAGCTTTGCCTTTTTCACCTAAGGGTTTTGGACATGTTGCAATTACACATTCAAGCAACTCTTGAGATCGTTTGGCCCGGAGGCAAGCAAACCTAATTTCACTATCAAGAGGTTTGTTAATGAAATCCTCTTCGACAATCTCACGGAGACATTCTAGACTATCCTTAAGGTGAGCACAGTAGTCATGAAAAGCATGTTCATTATTCCTAAGATGAGGAGGAATATATTTAACTGTCACGGTGTATTTGCAATCTAAGGGTGACTTTGAGACAACATTCTTATTGAAAACAAATAGTAGTTTCCCATTTCACGACTTCTCGATTCTCAATTTCCTTTTGTAAAGGCGTTATTTTTCGTTGTTTTGGTCACGGGTGACCTTTATTGAATCATATAACTCTTTAAAATGTCGTTTAACCTTTTCATTTTCTTCTAGAAAACTTACGTTTTCCTTTTGTAAAGCATTTACTAGGTTTTGAAGATGAAAAGTTTGAGAATTTCGAGAATCTAAAGGAGGAGGCATTTGGGAGCCTGTCATATTGTTCGTTTGACCCTTTAATTGAGAGATATGGGCTTTCAACTTTACGATCGTGTTGCAGAGCTTGAATCTGTTCATCCGTTTGTTAATTTGAAAAGCGCATCAAACTCTGGAGCATCCGAAGATGTCTTGATATTTGAAGTTTTGACATTTTCTTTGAGATGTTGATATTTGAGTTGTAAATTAAAATGCTCAACTTCTAGTTTAGAAAAATGTTTAACCAAATTGTCGTGATCATCCAGTTCAATTTTCTCGTTTAGTTCAGAATTAGTTTTTACAAGCTCAATGACACGATCATGGGAGACTTTCGAGGGCCACTGAGATAGTTCATGAAATTTGGAAGCATTAATAGAGCAATTTGAAGCGGTGAAAAAGATATCTTGAGCAACATATTCAGTAATAAGAGTTCTCATTTAAGGTATGCAAGTTCTTCCTCTCAATCTCATTATATTTTAGTGCACGCTCATAATCACTAACTTCAACTACCATTGCATCAAATTCCTTTTCCATTTCTTTAATATCTGATTTTATCCCTTTTTAAGACTCTCAAAATGATCTTTTAGTTGTTTAAAGAAAGGCATGACCTCAGTTAAATAACATTCTTTCATTTGTTCAAAACCCCTTTCCCTTGATTATCGATGGGTGTGATCCTTTTCTTACAAGTTTTCTCAAAATCGACAAATAGTTGAAGAATAACATATTGGGTGATTAAGGTCTTGCTCTTAGTGGCAATAGTTCTAGGAACTAAATGCATTGTTGTATTTGGAGGATACCACGATCGCTTTAGGGAATTTCCTACAAGGGGATTCTTTTCAACAAGATTTTCGACTTTTGCAAGTCCATATCCTTTTTCGGAACACTTGTTGAGGGGTCAATAGAGTCGAGGCTTAAACATGTTTAAGGATATCCAATTTTCCTTAGTGTAATCATGGGGTTTTATCGTTATCTTGTTCTTTTTACACTCGGGATCTTCTAGCTTCTTATTCATTTTCTCCCTAGTGACTTCATCGATTTCTTATCTTCCTCGATTGCACTCAGTAGCAACTAGGTTTCTGTCTAGGCTTAAGGATCTCATTACCATCATACCTTATGAGCATTTCTAGCCTTTTTAATTACCTCTGGATTAGGTTCCTCAACAAGGGAATGCTATGCTTATCGCTTAAGACTCTATGCTTAGTGATCATGTGAGCGGTCTGAATGGTATTCCCTTGTACGTACAACTTATTTTCAAGCTTGTTTTCAAAGTTTTTAGATTGGAAAAATCATTCAAAAGTTTTGATTCCTTAGCCTTGAATTCTTGCTTAAGCATTTTAACATTTTCTTGAAGTTCGTGTTTTGCTTAGCGGTTTTAGAAAGCTTTTCTTGTAAGGAGTTTAACTCTTGTTTTAATACTTCTTCTCTAAACCTACTTTTTCTAATAGTTGTACGTATTTGGACATCCATTTCTTGCTCACGGGTGGTCAACTCAAACTTAGCACGTTGTTCATAAATAGCAACTTGATCCTTATATATGTTAAGCTCGATTGGTAAGGGAATCATCGGGCACAAATCACGGCATACTCATGCGGTTCATAATCATCATTTTGAGTAGAAGATGCACAACTAGGTACAGCAGAAACATCCATGCAACTTACTTGAGCATTGACATGCACTGTGGTTGTGGCGGGTGCATCTCTATCTTGGGTACATCCGAAGCTTCCATGGAGCGTTCCTTTGCATTAACTTGCGGGTTGTGTGCGGTGCACCTCTCTCTCTTGTGAATTTGAGCACGAAGATTCCATTGTTTCATTATCCGACTCATCATTTTTGTTGTCACATGACATTACGCATTCGGCAACACCCGATTCTTCAACATATACATTACCCAACTTATCACAACAATCTTTCAAGCTGCACGACACTCATTCACGTCTTCATTCTTTTGGCGAGATTCTTCAATGTACTTTTCACATTATCCATGAGTTGGATAAATGTCTCAATAATTCTGAATTTCCATTCGTATGTTTTTGAAGGAAATTCGGTCAAGTGTTGATAAATGTCTGTTTGAATATTCCCCGATGAATGGTGAAATTGTTTGTAGATTACTTGAAGAGCTGCATTGGAACCATCCTTTTGAACCTCTTTATTGGTAAGTTGCAGCTTTAAGTGTTCTAAGTTCAACGGCAACTTAACTTCTTGTCAATGTAGGTAAGTCTGGAAAAAGAGCACTACATGTTCGATCCCGGCTATGGATACATTGTATGAGGTGTGCAGATGAAGTAGTTGATATGGCTCAATCTTTGCATTCCATTTGCGTGGCATTCTCATTGTACTCAGAACATGAAGATCTCACATCCTCATTGTTCAGTTCAAACATCTTTAATGTTCGATTAGCATACTTTATCATTGTTGTCCACAGCATCATACAATTTAAGCATACGAAATCACTAGGTGGGTAGAGTAAGACATGATGTGGTAGAATGCCCGGGATTTTACAAGTCTATGATTTAAACCGAGAAATAGAATCTTTCGCGGGATTTTACTAAATCAAGACCAAACCGTTAAGCAATGACCAATGGAATGTGTTAAGATGACTGATGGAATGACACAATGATAGACAATTGTGTGTTAGGACTTATGATTGTTTGTGGGATAAGAGATGTTGTTTGGTTGTGATTTGGATTGGTTGTTTATTGCACGATTTTTTCGAGAAATTTAGGTCTCAAAACATAAAACCTCAATAACTTCTGTTCCGGAAGCTGAAGTGACGAATTAGTTCATTAGGCGTGCCATTCTCCTCGTTCTCCGCGATCGTTTTGATGGGTAGAGCGCTGAAAGCGAGATTCGGATCAAAAGTTATAGCCGTTTGAAGTTTTGTCGGGAAAAGTCAACAAGTCGCTAATTCTTGAACCAAGTAAGCTAAGATTGGTCGCTAGGACCCAAAGCTAAGTAACAACTAATTGTCATTGGACACTAAGCTCCAAATTAAGCTAGCAAGAATTTTGACTACAAGTTGCTAAGAACTAAATTAAGCTAATTTGTCAAGTTAAGCTAAATAGCAACTAAGCTAGGTACCCTTCGACTAAAGTGCTCAAGTGCATTAGCATGGCACAATTTTGGAAGCAATTCGCTATCAATTAAGCTAAAACTTCCAAGTCGCTAAAGAGCAACTAAGCTCTGACCAAGTCGCTACCACCAAGTCGCTACCGTAGTGGAGAGTCCACTACTTGTACTGTTAATCGCTAGGTCTAAGTCGCTAGCTCCAAAGCTGTAACTCGCTACAAAATTGTGAAGCAAGTAAGCTAGCAAGAAATTATCCGTGAGCTAAGTCGCTAACTTGAAAAACTTCCAAAAACACACTTTTCAATCCAAAAACAACCCAACCCGATGATTCAAGCCTTCCAAATCAAAACCTAAACACTTGTGATGATTCTAAACACAAAAGTACAATCAAAATCAAACTTTAACACTAGAAATCAACCAAATGATGCAAAAACCACTAAACTTTTTCAAACTCAAAACCACCTAAAACCACTAGAAATCCAAAGATGTGTAAGATATGATCTAACCATGGCTCTTGATACCAATTGTTGGATATAACTTTTCACATACACATCAAACCATTAACACAAAGTAGTATAAGTGGAATTCTAGAGAGAAAGTTAGAGGTTTAGGGAACTTAGTGAGAGAAAGTGAAAGATATTATTATGAGCTCCAACTCTCAACCTTGGAAGGTAGAGAGTATTTATAGTCTTACATAAATAAGCGCCACACTGGCGGCGTGGATCGGGCATCAGATGGGTAAAGACGTCCGTCCTCCCACGGTGTTACTTAACTAAATACTACTTAACTTAAAATAACTACGACTACGAGCTTTCTAATGATTACATATACTTGAGGTGACCGACTCTTTAATACCCGGAATTTCTAATTCCTAACACAATCATCCATTAGACAACATCATTGGAAATCCTTCTCGTCCAGTATCAACACGGAAACAACTTTTTATCCGTGCCTTGTGGTGTATTGCTTGACTCAGTACTCTGGGTCAGACAAAAGATTCAAAACATGTGAATGAAGATAATTTGGTTCAATGCCATGAAAGAAGAAATTCATGAGTTTGATGGAAGCTTATTAATATGGGAGTTAGTACATTCCGGTGTGCTATGATTATTGCTCTAAAATGGATCTGAGTGAAACTTGATGGCATGGTGATGTGTTAAAAGAACAAGGCTCGATTAGTTGCTAAAGGATCTTAGTCAAGAGGGAGGGTATGACTTTGAAGAATATTTTGCTCTGATTGCTCAGTCGAGGCAATCGAGAATCTTTTGGCTAATCTTTAGTAAGAACATGGTAGTCTATCAATGGGCGTGAAAAGGCGGCATTCTGAGCGAAGATCTTAAAGAAGTGCGTCTATGACCAACTGAAACTTTTGTGAATCCGAGCATCCTACAAGCGTTTATCGTTTAAAGAAGGCTCTTTACGGTTTAAAGCAAGCTCAAGGGCATGGTATGACCGTATCAGTCAATTTCTATCTCTTAGGATTGACCAAAAGGGTAGTTGATCCAACATTGTTCACAAAGTCGAGGAAAACATTTAATTCATGTTCAAATATGGTGATGATATCATTTTGCCTCGTGATCCCAATAGGTGTGGCCGGATTTTTCAAATGAAATGAGTTCAAATTTCAAATGTCAATGATGGGACAAATGTCATTTTTCTTGGGATTACAAATTTCAAAAGTCGGAGCATTTTCATAAATCAATCTAAATATGCAAATGAGATTTTAAAGAAATTTGAATTTGATTCAAGTGACCAAATTGACACTCCCATGATTGAGCGAACAAACTAGATGAGGACCACTTTCGGGGATCATGATTGACCAAAGCGAAATATCGTAGTATGATTGGATCCCCGATGTACCTCCTTTGCTAGTAGACGGACATCTTGTTCATTTGTTGCATGTGTGCTAGAATACGAGGCTAAGCCTACTAAAAGCACCTTGAAGCGGTTAAGCGGGTCTTTGGGTATCTCCAAGGAACCATCAATATGGACTTTGGTACCCGAACTGCCGGTATGTCACTAACTGACCTATCTGAGATCTTTGATCATGCGAGGATGTCAAGATACTTCGTCCGAAATGGAAATGCGGAGGTGTTCGGTTTTGGGTGATAAGCTTGTGGTGGTCTTCAAAGAAGCAAATGAGTACTTCTATTTCCTCTCTGAGAATACATAGCCATGTCATCTTGTTGTGCTCAAATCTTTGGATGAGATCTCAATTATCGACATGGCTTTGTATTAACAAATCTGTGCTGTGATAATAAAAAGTGCTATTGCTCTTTCATCTAATAACGTTCAACACTCAAGAGCAAAGCATATGGACATTCGTCATCATTTCATCGAGGAACAAGTGGAAAAGGTGTGGTGGAACTTCTATTTTGAGGTCGAATATCGGTTAGCAGAGACATCTTCACAGCTCTGCTTTCGAAGCGTTTTGAGTTCATACTTCCACGACTAGGCAAGCCTTCAACGAAAACACTCAAACGTCTTCAGGAAGAAGGCGAGGAGTAAAGGTCTATGCTCATCTATCTCTTGTAAATATTTATTCGAAAAACAAAATACAAAATTATAAAACTTTCAAAATCCATAAAAATTCTGAAAAATTCGAAAAATCTTCAAAAAATATTGTCAATTTGTCATGTTTTTTTCTCGATTCGATAATATCTACGGTCTTTTGTTGTCATTCAAAATGAAGACCGCGGGACTTTTCTTAGATTTGCTTTCAATTTTTATTAAAAAATTTTTTTTTTGGGAGAAAGAGAGAAAAAATGGTTTATTGTCATTTGACAGTAACCCCGCTTTCAAAAGAAAAACGAGCCATCTTGTATCATATTTTTCAAAATTCATGCTTTCGATTCTAAAACATTTATCTGTGAAATAAATTTATGAAAAATAACTTCGGACTCTATTTTTGATAATCATCTGGACTGATTTGTCAAAATATCAATCTCTCAATCAACAACCTATGTCATTGATTGAGGGAGAGAATAATTTCAATTAAATTAAAAAAGTTATTTGGCATTCAATTTTTTTCAAAAGATAATCATGCATGTTTAACCAATGGAGTTTAAAATCTCAAAATCAGATCCTTATCGGTTAAAACGCTTTCATAATCAAGTCACAATTCTCCTCAAAAGCTTTCAAAATCAATTTAAATCTATAAGAGATCACAAATCTCAAATGATTTGATAATTGTGATCGGGGTAGAATTTGTGATTTAAATTGATTTAAGTAATTGATAAATGGTTTTATAAGGATAACAAGCTCTCCTTCCGCATGTGACAAACGATTTCAAATTTTCCATGCACATGTTGAGGGGGAACATCTATCTTAAACCTATGATTTGAAGCGTGATCAATTATCTCATGTGCGGGTTCCCTCGTATGTGCAAAACTCTTTTCAAATCTTGAAGGCACATATTGAGGGAGCAAAATCATGAAAACCTCATCCTTCCCCAAAATGCTTTATCTACTTGATTCGATTAGGGAAGTGATGTTGATATTTTAGAAAATGGTAATCAAAGAAGTTAATTCTTTCTCTTGCCTCCGTGTGGAAAACTTTTTCAAATACTTGATTCACATGTTGAGGGGGAGTTCTTCTTCTAAAATATCAAAAACAATTGAATACAAAATGCTTTGATAATATATCACAAGTATGTGGATTGATTTTCAAATGGTTTTCAATTGGTTCCTATGGCGGATGAACAATACCAAATAGACCGACCAACTTTACTTTATGTACGGTGATATAAGGATGATAAAATTAGGTATTGGTTCCATGATCCCTTGAGCGGAGGATCTACCGAGGGACTATCCACTAGTTAGTGTAGAGTTCTTAGGTATGAAGATAAAAGGAGAAAAATGAGATATGGGAAGAGTCGGTGAGAGGCGAGCTAATCGGAATAAACCCAACAAGGTTCTAGCTATGAAGTCTCATTAGCAGTGAAAGGGTTGAAGAATTAAAAAGAATTGAATGAGAATAGGGTGAAAACAAATAGCCCTACATTTATTCAACCTTAGGCTTAGGGTTCATACATCATATGCGGTGGTTACTTAGGTAACTCGTTATTGAAGACAGAGCGTCATGGACCATTGGCCTTACACTAAACTTCCCAAGCTACTCAAGTTCCTCTTAAAAGGGCTTGTTTCATTCTCACGGGAACCTACAAACATCTATCGACTTTCTCAGAGATTGTTGATATTGAAGAAGGAGACCTCTCCTAGTCTCCGATATAGGATCCAAAAATGCACAAATTAGTCAGAGCCTTGAGATCATCAATAAATCTCATTAGGACACTTTCAATGAAGACTCTCTGTTTCACCAATGTGGTGGAAAGAGAATTATATCTTGAGTCCCTCGCATTATCCTTGTGGTATTGCGGAACATAGTGATGTGTTTACATATTCCAATGTGAGATGAAGAAAGCCAACATCAACAAGCTCACGGTAGGTGGCATGTGAGATCTATTATCTGATCAACCATGTGACAAGCGAACGAAACAATGGAAGCGATTCAATCTTTTGAATCAATCACGATTCAGGTTATGGATTGTGGATACCTTTGAAAACGGTCTTTGTGCTTTAAAACTCTTTTCATTAGCACGTCGACCGTGTACTAATTTTCAAATCAAAAGGTGTTTTATGATTGATAATTGATTTTCATTAAAACCTTCGTTATATTGCAAACATAATTTCTATTGAGCAATACCGATTGTTTCAAATCTCATGTTGGTGGACTTAATGGTTCACTCACTGCATGTTGCGTTTGAGGACAGAAACGATGACGCGACATGCAAGGAAATTCTTGAATTATACACGATCGGTACATGCGTGATCAGCGGGAACCGTGGGCGTGTACCTCAATTCATCGAAAGTGATCAAAGACACTTTGCCATTAAACTTATTATACTAACTGTCTTATGCGAGGTACACCGGCGTTCAAAAGCGTCGGGAATGGAAGCGGTCAATCCCATAGCGCATGCTCACCACACATTCATATGAAAGAAATCATGATTGGTGCATCAATGACTTCGATATTCTAACTCCATGCTTACGCTTTCTGGCTACTTTGCCAATATCATGAATCAACAAAGCTTAGCTACTCGATGAGAAGATATCATGATCGAATGTGAGCATGTAGGTCCGAAGTCACAACATCACATAATACCAACACCACAATGGATGTCTATCGAGATTGTCTATATTAGGCGATGATCTCAAAGGCTCAACATTTTATCCGTGGATCAGTAAAAGACCTCCTTGGATTAAGCAAACATGCAATGAGTGGAATCAATGACTCTGAGCTTGAGACAAGTACTACATCAAGAATGCAAGATCAATTGTTAATGAATATCACGTTGTATTCAATGTCATTTTAGTATATGTTTGAGGTGACCTCCACTTAGGGGAGATTGTTAGAATTAGAAATTCAGGTATTGGTGATCGGTCACCAGTATATGTAATCGTTAGAAAGCTCGTAGTCATAGTACTTTTATATTTAAGTATTTAGTTTAGTAACACCGTGGAGGGCGGACAGTCTTTACCAACTGTATGCACGATCCACGGCCCGTTGTGTGGCGTTTTATTGTAAGACTATAAATACTCTCTACCTTCAGAGGTAGAGAGTTGGAGCTCATATAAATTTTCTTTCTACACTAAGTTCCTAAACCTCTAACTCTCTCTAGAACTCACCTTTATCGCCCACTTCAGGTTTATGGTTCGATGTGTATATGAAATCAATATGTTACAAACTTTACTTTTAGGGCTTAAAATTTGAGTTGAAGACTTGGTTTTATCTAGATTACGGGATTCGGGGGTGGATGGTTGAGGCACGGTTAACTATCACTATTGGGAGTTACATTGTTTTCGATTATCTACATGATATTTGTGTGGATAATACATAAGAGGAATTATTATTATCGCATGCACTTTGTTTGGTAGTGTGTACTTAGAGATTTGCTTGAAGCATAAATTCTTTACTTCAATTTCTTTGACATTAGTCTGAAACATAAGTCAGAAAATGTAGAAATTGACTTGAGTTCATGTTTGGTATATCGGGTTTCCTTCATCAGTGCTGGAAATTGTCTACTTATGGGTTGATAGAAGATAGTCGAGAGGGTTTTAAATATCGATTGATTCTCCACGGGATTGATTCGCGTAATTGTTTGTTATACTCTATTTCAAGTATTTGGAATATGATAATGTGTTGTTGATTACGGTATCAAAACGGCAAGGGAAGGAGATACACATCTAAACACAACCGAGTACACGTGATGAACTAATATACTTCTTCTCTATTGAAGTAATCTAGGGAAGACAAATGTCATAACCGTGAGAGAAACTCAGTGTTTACCTCGTAACCTTTGGTGTGTTATTCTAACTATTTGGGGAAAGTTGTATTATTCCAACTATTTGGGGAAGGATATTATTCCAATCATTTGGGGGAAGTGGTCTCACGGATACTTTTTGTATGTGTTAACTCAACTTTGGAAGAAGAAATATGAAAGAATATGTGGGCGTGAGATGATATTGCTTGTCGACATCTTCTATATGGTTTATGGTAGTGCTTCGTTATGCTTCATGTACACAATGTAATGATGATTAGATGAGATTTCAACCATCGGGGAAGATATGTGTACATCAGGGACGCACAACATGTTCACATGATCGAGCTTAATGGATATTCAGTTGATATCCGAGAGAAGATCATTGATTCAACGGTTATTATGATGTCGTTGTGTCTACTCACGGTTTGCATACTTGTGTACATTATGGGGTGATTGGTTATATGGAAGATAACGGAATACTGGTAAAATGAAGATGTTGATACATTGTTCCCTGAAAGGAACAATGGTCAATCTCAAAGAGTAATGTGTACATCGAGGGATGCACAACAGGTTCGTGTGATAGGTCTTAATTAGTTATTCGGATTGATAACCCTTTGTGACGTCAATGTTTCAACTTTGTTACTTCGTTGTTCTCGTGATTCTTCGGGGTGCTGAGCTTTATTCAAAGAGACCGTTCTTATTCATTTCTACTTCTTGGGGAAATGGTCTTTATTCTTAGTTTTTCGGTTTGAGGGGAAGCTACCAAAGATTCACTTTTTGAAGGCTGAAGTTCTTGCGACGATTCAAGAGCCTCGAATGCTTTGGTGGTGAAAGTTTAAGAGATGATGACTTCTATCTTCTACAAAGTGCTTAACGATTTCCTTATCTCGGTACTTGTATCATCATTTTCTAAAACTATTACTCTATCTTTGTAAATATTTATCAAAAAAAAATAGAAAATTATAAAACCAACAAAAACCCATAAAAATCAGAAAATTTAAAAATACCAAAAATATGTTTTCTCAAGACATGTCTTCTGGTATCGATAACATCTACGGTCTTAGAAATGTCATTCAATAATGGCACGGGACTTTAGATGAAGTTCGAGCAGGAGGTGTAAATATTTCTTTCTAAACATATCTCAAAATATGGCTACGGTTATTTGTTGTAACCGCGCTTCAAAAACTGCGGTTACTTACTTGTAACCCCCGCTAAAACTATGGTTTGCTATTATTTCATATAGCAACCCGCTCTTCATGGAAGGAAAGTGTTGCGCTAAAACAATTTGTCAAATATTTCGTGCCCTTATCCTAAAACAATGGGAAAGTATGTCGAAAGGGCTGCGTTCCTACTCAAATATTTTCCTTCTAAAATTCTTCAGAAAAATATTTGTTTAACAAATAATTGGTAAAATAAGTTGTTTGAAAATCAATCAGAATCATGTTTTAGGTAAAAATTGGCTCAATCAATGACTTCGTAGCTTTTAAAATTTTGAAAAATGAGTCATTGATTGGGGAGAAAATTTTCAAATCTATATCATCTAACGGGCTTTCTTAATTATCCTAAATGCTTAATCGAAAATATGATGTTAACCTACTTTGAAGGACTAGGTGCCTAGGATATGATTGTTAGGATTAGATGATTAGAGTTTGATGAACACATAATCCCATGCTTTATATGATCTGATTGATATGTTGGATTGACTTTTATTAGTCGATTGTTGTTTGGGTTATGTCGACCACCATATATCGTATGTGTGTTCACTAACATATGCGGTATATTGGTATATAAGAATGTTCCGATCGGATCCCACAAATGAAGATGATTGGATGCCGAGAAAGGAGGTAACTATATCTTGGTTGACAAATGAAGAAACGGAGCTTAATTGGACTTCTATGGAGAGTTGGCATGAATGCAGCGTAAGAGGTCTCCTTTGCATCGTGAGATGGTTTTCTTCATCGACAAATGAAAGCGAAGCTTAGTGGACCTCAGTTGGCATAAAAATGCAACTTAAGTCTCCCTTGCATCGGCGATAGTTTTCTTCAACCTTACAGCAACAACAACAAAAGCGGCTCAACCACCTAACGTATCTTTGTGCAGGATACCATTTTTAAACAACTTTGAAATAATTTGATAAAATTGTTTTGAAAATGGAAAAATATTGTTTTGAAAATAAATTGGACTAAATTTTGAAAATCACCGGACTTCATTTTATCAAAACTTAAGTCACTCAATCATCGACTACGGTCATCGATTGAGGGGGAGAGTGATTTAAAATAAAATATTTTCAATCGATATTTCTTCATAAAAGGTCCGGATTGTACAAAACAAAGTGGTGATCTAAAGATTTAATGTTATGTCATGGTATGATTTTCTTTAAAACTCAAGATCTTTCAAAATGAAATTTTTTATGTTCTTGTTTGATTGTGAAATTCTTTTATTTTACTTAAAGATCTCTTAAAACTATCATACCTGACACTAACAATCTTTAATGTCTTAAATTGGTCCTTATCCATCATTTTCAAAATTAAATCTTGCCACGTCTTTCCCAAAATTTTCTAAATGATTTAAATCAATTGGGATCACAAATCTCAAATGGTTTGAAATTTGATCGGGGAGATCGTGATTTAAATCTCAAATATGTTTTAATGGAATTGGTTTTAGTCCTTTCAAGGCACTCCTGCCTCCATGTGCCAAACGATTTCAATATATGATGCACATGATTGAGGAGGAGCATTTATCCAAAAACAAGATGAGTATTTTAAATGGGGCACATATTCTCCCATGTTTTCTAAACCGTTTTAAATCACTTGGGATCCAAAATCTCAAAGGGTTTGATATTTTTGATCGGGGGAGAATTTGTGATTTAATAATGAAATTTGAAAAAAGGTGATCGTTTTTCGTTTTTGATTCAATTGTGCATTTGCTCTCCATATATGCTAAACGCTTTCGAATCTCGAAGCACATATTGAGGGGAGCATTTCAAAAGAAAATAAACTATCGAGGTACAAAAGCTTCTATGTTTTAACATAAAGTACCTTGATTGAGTTTTCTAAAATGAATTTTGTGATCGTGAAAGTACTTCAAAAACTCTTGCTCTATGTGATAAAATGATTTCAAATATCCTATGCACATATTGAGGGGTAGAATTTACTAAGAAAATCAAATGGCTTTTCTAAGGAAATTGTGATCAAAGAAATATTTCAAAGAACTCTTGCCTCCATGTGCTAAACAATTTCAAATCATATGCACATGTTGAGGGAGAGCATTTCTAAATGATCAAAACTATTAAGGTACAAAATGCTTATTATTATCACAAGTACCTTGATTGATTTTCAAATGATTTTCCATTGGTTTCAAGAAGGAAAGAACTGTACCAAAATACCGACCAATTTACTTTATGCATGGTGTCATAAGGATGGTTAGGTTAGGTATTAGTTCCACGATCCGCGAGCGAGGGATCTACCGGGGACAATCCACTAGATAGTGTATGAGTCCTTGGGTATGATGAAAAAAGGAGAAAAGATGAGATATGGGAAGAGTCGGATTGAGATAGAGCTAGTACTGGAATAAACCAAACAAGGTTCTAGTAATGAAGTCTCGGTAAGCACTGAAGGGGTTGAAGAATGAAAAAGAAATGAAATGAAAAGGGTGAAAAGAAATAGCCCTCCAATAATTCAACCTTAGAGGCGAAACGGGTTCAATACATATGCTCTTGTTGTTACCAAGGTAACGGTATTGAAGACAAGACGTCATGGACCTAATGACGCACTGCACTACAACTTCCCAAGCTACTCAAGTTCCTCTTAAAAGGGCTTGTTTCATTCTCACGGGAACCGACATAATCTATCGACTTTCTCTTAGAGATTGTTGATATTGAAGAAGGAGACCCTCTCCCTAGTCTCCGGCATAGGAACCAAATTTGCACAATTGAGTCTAGAGCCAAGAGATCATCCACAATATCTTATTAGGACACAAAATTAATGAAGACTTTTTGTTTCACACAATGTGGAAAGTAAGTATATATATTAAGAGTCCTACGCATTATCCTTGTGGTATTGCCAGAACATCCGAGTGATATGTGACAATATTCACGATGAAGATGGAAAGCCTTCTAGAGCCAACATCAAACATGCTCTTGGTAGGTGACATGTGAGATCTTTTATAAAGATCAAGCTTGTGACAACTGGATAGAAACGATGGGGCGATTCACTCGTGAATCAACCTTGGTCTAGGAAATGAATTGACGAATACTTTTGGAAAAACCGTTCGATGTGCAAATCTTCTTTTCTCTAGCACATCGAATGTGTATTCATTTTCAAATTCAAAAAGTATCTCTGATTGAAAAAATACTTTTGGAAAAACCGTTCGATGTGCGAATCTCTTCTTTTCTCTAGCACGTCGAATGTGTACTCTTTTCAAATACAAAAAGTATTTATGATTGAAAATTGATCTTTCTCATAAAACCTTCGTCGTATTGCAAAACTCTTTCTTCTAAGCAATACGCGATTGTTTTTCAAATCAATTTTCATCAATCGGTGAATCTCAATTCGCTGGTTCACTCACTCCGTGTTGTCTTCTTTGAGACGTTCGGGTTTGAGAACAGCTAGAACAGCTGCGAAACCTTGTCAAGGAGATTCTTAATTCTACGATCACGGCAGTACTGTACTGATCAACGGGGAACCGTGGGCGTGTACCTCAATTCAACGAAAGTGATCAAAGACACTTTCGTGTGTTTTATTGCTAACTGTTGTATGCGGTACATGCGGTTGCAGCTGATCGAATAAGAGTCAATCAACCGCATGCTCACAGCATCCATAATGAAGAAATCATGACTTGTGCATATCTGAACCTGGCTCACGATATTTATATACTATGTTTCTACTACGCTTTTGCAAATATCGAAGGCATAAGCTTCCGCTACTCTGATGAAAGATGTCATGATCCAAAAGTGTGAGCATGTCGGTCCGAAAGTCACAACTTCACATGATGGCAACACAAAAAGGGTGATCCAGAAATTTACTGTGGCTGATGATCTCAAAGAAAGCTCGAAGATCATCAAAGATGTGGATCAGTTCAAATACCTCCACTTAAAGTACAATGTTATCGAACTTTAAGAATCACTTTGCTAAAGCACAAAGATCAGATGTTGAAGAATTAATGTCTACGAGCTCAAGTGAAGATTAATGGAGATGCTAGGATTCAAAATATAAAACATGGGTGACCTCCCTTAGGGGGATTGTAGAATTAGAAATTCCATAGTGAAGAATCGGTCACCCCAAATATAATCTAGCATAAGTTAGCTCGTAGACATATCGTTATTTACTTGTCTATTAGTTAGTTATTTAGTTTAAGTAACAAGTGGAGGGCCAGACGCGGGTCTTTACCCCTTTGTATGCACGATCCATGTCGAGAAGGAGGGCGTGTAGTTTGTAACTATAAATACCCTCTACCTCCAAAGGTAGAGGGTTGGACCTTTCATTCTAATCTAACCTTCCATGTTTTCTATCACTTTCTCTCTCTCTAGAAAGGCGCCCATCCTACTTTCTCTCTCTAAAACCTCTAAACTATACGCCCCATTTGATGTCAGTATGATGTGTTTATGAAATCAATATGTTAACACAAACCAATTACAAAGGACCAAGGCTCAAAAGCGAGGGGAAGTGTCTCACATTGAACCCTCTAGCAGTTGTTTTAAATGGATTCTAGCATTATTTAAGTTTTAGGGATCCAAACGGACTTACACACCTAGATCTTGCCTTAAATGGATGCCTACAGGAAAAATCTTCAAGAATATTGAACCTAAAGGGATTTATATTAATGATACTCCTAAGCCTGTATTGCAATACTACATGTGCTATTGAGCAAAGTGTCCTGGATTCTTTTCGGTACAATGCTCAATTCAATCACGAACATCATGGCACGGTTTCCAGCAGAAATGAAGATTGCTCACTCAGGAATTGTAGCTTGTCAGAATTGATGTATCTCATACTTTGACTCCTGTTAGAGCTTGAATCGAGGACTCGTTCTCATGAATCCGTGTACAAACTAATTTTCACTTGTATTTAAAAAAAATTAAAAATATGTATCTCAATCAATCAATTTTTTTAATTAATTAAATCTTTACCCAAAATCTGATAAAAGATGTATCTCTTGTTATCGATAACATCACAGTGGAAATGCTCATTCAATAATGATCACGGGTCCATAATGAAGTTGAACAAAAGATATATTCTATTTTAAAGTTGAGGGTTGAAATTCAATCAATATTCACTCTTAATTGGTGACATTGATTGAGGGGAAAATCTTTCAATTTATCTCTACATC
>OU343225.1:98808403-98869600 GCA_910596185.1 Chrysanthemum makinoi
ATTAAGGATAAAAAATTCCTAATATAAAAGCATATTTATAATATATTTCCCTTTATAGATCATGCTTAATTCTCTTCATTTTATGTGGCGATTAACATTTCTCAAAAACTAGCTAGAAGGGAATATATTTCCAGCCAATCATTTTAACGCAGATACAACATTTTTGCATCGCCAGCTCCACAAGACTATTCATGATATTGCTGATGAAAACCTGCAAGTTTCAGTTCCTTTAGATGGCCAATATCGAGATAAATAACATTTTCTTTAACTGCAAACTAGGTAAGCAACTCACTTTTAATTTATCTATTTGGGTCGAACAAAACTATCACTCCAGCTTGTACAAATTTAGCTAGAAATCATAAAAGTATATTCCCATAATTGTTTCGTTTCATTTTAGGTTTACTCAAGCCTTTTATGCACACTTATCTATTTGTAGTCGATACACAAATGGACACCTTTGTAACTGATTTTATTTATACCGACATTGTTTAGTGTGTAGCACTAAATTACAGTTATCTAGTACTGAATAAAATATTGCACAAATTAATTGGCTTTTGTATAAGCGAGATAAAATGGACTCTCTACATGTTGCAAAATTGAAAAACTGAATGTAAATGAGAATGTTATAGCGTATAGTGACTCTCTCCTTACGTAAGAATTAGAATGTGCACAGTTCAATTTGGATAATCTTTTTAGGCCGTAAAATCTTGGAAATACGGCTTAATTCCAGTTGTACAAACCCGACTATAACTTGGTCGAATTGACACAACCAACCAAAATATGGTTTGGTTTGACAAATTAGACAGTTTAGGTTGAAATTCGAAATGAGGAGGATAAAAAGCCACATATTTATTCAATGTAAAAGATGAAGATGAAAAGGAACTTAGTAATTAACATACATAGAATCAACTAGGTTTCACATAGTTATCCTTCAATATTAACAATGCAGACAATAAGCAGTAATTAACCAGGACGCTATTATATACATATTGAAGTTCAACTATATTTCTGTTACTAATTATAATATAGTATATATGTGTGCCAACAGTCCTATTTGAGTGTGATGCCGGGTTTCTTGTTACAATAGCATACTGCCGAGGGACATGATCTTGACTATATGCTATTAAGAAAATATGTATGCATAAAAAAGAAACGGCTAACATCTTTATTGTTTAAACCTTAAACACTACTATAGTTTTCTTACAAGAAAAAGGGAGAAACATTTTGCATGTTTGATAAAATCTAGAATTAGCTAACAGGTCAAATTTGTGCTTGATCCTGGATCATATCAGTCGCACCACTGATTGCACCATCCACTGCACCATCACTCGAGACCAGATCAGTCTGGACGCGGACTCTTTCCATCTCCTGTTTGCCTTTTCGCTTTCTATTTGATCCTAAATAACCATTAGAAAGAGCTTCAAAAGCTTTTGTTGTTAACATTCGATTTCTCCTACTAAGTCTTAGTGGTACCAGGAGCGGCTGCTGCTGCACCACATTCGCTCCTGCTGCAGCTGCTGCACCCCATTCGCTCCTGCTGCAGCTGCTGCACCAGCACTGTCTGATGCTAGATTTATTTGAAGCAGGGTCATGTCTATCACAATCTCAAGGTTGTCTTGTGGCTCGCCAGGCACATGATTGGCTATAGAAGAAGGTCCAAAGGACGGTGAACTTCTTAGCTCCATAATTTTAGAAATCCCATCCACACCAACATCCAAACTGGTATCACCTAAGGCCTTTAGCATAGTGGCATGTGAGTTGCCCGTCAACCAAGAAATTTTGGGTTCAAGTCTTGTTGGAGTAATTGGTGAGATATCTTGATAACCTTCAAATTCAATAAGCTCAGGCTCTAAAGATACCTTACTGAGGACATCACATATGAAATCAAAATAGTGGATTCCTTTGAAGAGTTCTCGGAGTGACAGCTCAATAACTCCAGGTACAAGAAATTAATCATTTTTTTTTTGAAGTTTGACCACGACGCCATCCTCTGTCTACAAGGCATGGCCAGACTGAATAACAGAAGAGCTCATTTGACTTTGATTCACTTACTCTCATTTTCAAAATATGGATGATCTCTTGCTTTGTAAGGTAAATCTTGTAAATCTTGTACGATATAGAATGGTAAATCTTGTATGATATAAAATTGTCTTCTTAGAAAGCAAGAGATCATCCATATTTTGAAAATGAGAGTAAGTAAATCAAAGTCAAATGAGCTCTTCTGGAAATCAGTCTGGCCACGCCTTGTAGACAGAGGATGGCGTCGTGGTCACACTTCGAAAAAAATGGTTTTTCTTGTACCTGGAGTTATTGAGCTGTCACTGAGTAAGGTCGGTTTAGAGCCTGAGCTTATTGAATTTGAAGGTTATCAAGATATCTCACAAATTACTCCAACAAGACTTGAATCCAAAATTTCTTGGTTGACGGGCAACTCACATGCCACTGAGCTAAAGCCCTTGGGTGATACCAATTTGGATGTTGGCGTGGATGGGATTTCTAAAATTATGGAGATAAGAAGTTCACCGTCCTTTGGACCTTCTTCTATAGCCAATCATCTGCCTGACGAGCCACAAGACAACCTTGAGATTGTGATAGACATGAACCTGCCTCAAATAAATCCAGCATCAGTGGTGGTGCAGCAGCTACAGCAGGAGCGAATATGGTGCAGCAGCAGCCGCTCCTGGTACCACAAAGACTTAGTAGCAGAAATCGAATGTTAACAACAAAAGCTTTTGAAGCTTTTTCTAATAGTTATTTAGCATCAAAGAGAAAGCGAAAAGGCAAACAGGAGATGGAACCAGCAAGAAGAGTTCACGTCCAGACTGATCTGCTCTCGAGTGATGGTGTAGTGGATGGTGCAATCAGTGGTGCGACTGATATGATCCAGGATCAAGCACAAATTTGACCTGTTGCTAGCTAATTCTAGATTTTATCAAACACGCAAAATGTTTTTCCCTTTTTCTTGTAAGAAAACTATAGTAGTGTTTAAGGTTTAAACAATAAAGATATTAGCCGTTTCTTTTTTATGCATACATATTTCTTAATAGCATATAGTCAGAATCATGTCCCCCCGGCAGTATGCTATTGTAACAAGAAACCCAGCATCACACTCAAATAGGACTCTGGGCACGCATATATACTATATTATCATTAGTAACATAAATATAGTTGAACTTCAATATGTATATAATAGCCTCCTGGATAATTACTGCTTATTGCCTACATAGTTAATATTGAAGGATAACTGTATGAAACCTAGCTGATTCTATGTATGTTAATTACTAAGTTCCTTTTCATCTTTTACATTGAATAAATATGTGGCTTTTTTTCCTCCTCATTTAATTTTGAATTTCAACCTAAACTGTCAAATTTGTCAAACCAAACCCTGTTTTGGTTGGTTTGTCAACTCGACCAAGTTATAATCGGGTTTGTACAATTGGAATTAAGCCTTATTTCCAAAATTTTACGGCCTAAAAAGATTATCCAAATTGAACTGTGCACATTCTTATTCTTACGCAAGGAGAGAGGCACTATACACTATAACATTCTCTTTTACATTCAGTTTTTCATTGTTGCAACATGTAGAGAGTCCATTTTATCTCGCTTATACAAAAGCCAAATAATTTGTGCAATATTTTATTCAGTACTAGATAACTGTAATTTAGTGCTACACACTTAAAAATGTCGGTATAAATAAAATCAGTTACAAAGGTGTCCATATATCTATCGACTAGAAATAGATAAGTGTGTATAAATGGCTTGAGTAAGGAACCTAAAATGAACCGAAACAATTATGGGAATATACTTTATGATATCTAGCTAAATTTGTACAAGCTGGTAGAGGAAGTGTTAGTTTTGTTCGACCCAAATAGATAAATTAAAAGTGTGTTGCTTACCTAGTTTGTAGTTAAAGAAAATGTTATTTATCTCGATATAGGCCATATTTAGCAACGTTGGTAGGATCTTGTAAAAAACGCCAAATTTGTAGAAAGCCTAAAACTGATTTTTAATTACCAAAATAAAGTTGTTGAAAATTTCGAAAGAGTTCACAACAAAAAGGACTAAAAATGAATAAAAATCGATTAACTTTAATTGGAAAAAAGACACAATTTGGATCATTTTTGTTCATCCAATAAATATGTTTGTTAATATTTTTCATTCATTAGAGTGTTTTTATAATAAAGAAAAGTAGTTTATTTTATTTTTAGATTTTCAACCGATCTTCCTTTTTGCTGTTTATTTGTTTTTCAAATTTTTTCAACAATTTTAATTATCATAAAAAATCCTTTTTAGGCATTCTTTAAATGAAATCAAAGAAAGAATTGAATCCTCGGCTTGTTATTGTGTGAAGAAAAAGGAAGCAAGTCTCACTCATGAAAGATTTGATCTTAAAATAATTAGGAGGGAAATGTTACCTGTTAATTATGTTTAAGATCATACATAGATTAGTTTTATTATTTAGCATATACTTTAAAGACAATTTATGTATTATTTGTATATCCTAAGTATGCATGGGTCAGATAAACACTAAAACGACCCAATGCATTGAAACAGTTATCTTAGGCAGTTATTATAGTTGGTAGTTATTCCTTAAACGTCACAATGGTTAACAAACAACTGCCATTCAGATTATGACGTTTGGGAACCTATAAATAGGTCAAAAGCTGTACACAACATATATCCATTCTATATTAATATTAAGTTTACTTTGTTGCAATATCTCTGTCCAAAGTTACTTTCACTTTTACTGTTACATTACTTTAATCATAAACACAAGAATACCAATGACTATTTACAACCATCTGTATCAATCTAAAGGTGTTGCCAGAAAGCCTGGCCAACACGGCTTACCCCATCGAAATCCATTTTTTCAATTTCCGAAACCAAAGCTAGTTAGGCTTTATTTTTTATGTCTCACACTCAAAATAATTTGTTATTACAAATTTCCACATATATATCAAATGCTAAAAACCACATAAAAGGAAGAGAATTAATCGTGATCTATAGAGGGAAATATATTATAAAGATGCTTTTATATTAGGCAGCTTTTATCCTTAATTACATGATGCATTCCTATTATAAAGATGCTATAACTCGAAATAGTGATAAATGAAATTATTACCTCTATAATACCAGAGAATCCAATTTTTATTGTGAGATTAAGGAACGGTGATGTGATAACCTGAAATATATCTAAATAATTTGGATATTATCAACAACATGCATGTTACAATTTTGTATTGTGATCTGGTAAAAAGTTTTCATATTGAAACTTATAGATTAAGAATGGATAGAGCATAGAGAAAAATCATACGTTGTTAATCGGAAGAAAGATATGCATTAGCAATTGGTTGAATCATAATGCATATCATATATAGATTATCAAACAAGGACATTACACCTAATTACAGGCAGCAAACTAGTTCTAATGCACTATCATACATCAAAATAAAATTCACAAAGCCAAAAGGAAGGGATTCAAATTAAAGCCATTATTGATATTTTCGCATGAAATATAAATCTAAAAGTAACGGCAATATCATCTGAGATATGACAAAAAAAGTACTACGGGATTGTTTCTCAAAATTATCTCAAGCTACACATGTTACAACTGAAACATGTAATAGCGATGCAAATTCTATCTTAAAAAAATGATCATGTAATTAGTCTATATCGCAACTTTAACATTACAAACACAAGTTAGAAAAACAAAACATGTAATTTTCACCATAAAAAAAACTTCAATAACCAAATTTCTGCCTCATTTTCAATGAATTCTTTACAAATATAAACCGTTTGTTTGATTCATAATTCTTTTTACACAATTTGGTATAAATCTTAGATATTTTAAACCATTTTTTTGAAAATTTCATTTTCACCCTAAGGGATAATGTCGGCTTGAATATGCTCATAGAAGTTGTCGCCATTGGTAAGGAAGGGCATGATCTTCTACCGAATATAAAACCTTGCGACACATTTTATATCATAAGTGACTTACGTGGCACACAATCATCTCTTACAAAGCAAGAGATCATCGATATTATGAAAGGTGGAAAGAAAGTAAACAATCAAAGTCAAAAGAGCTCTTCTGGAAATCAGTCTGGCCATGCGCTATAGGAAGATGATGGTGACATGGTCAAACTTCGACATAAATGTTTTTTCTAGTACGTGGAATTGTTGTATTGTCACTCTAGGAACACATTAAAGGGATCAACTATTTTGACTTTGTATGTGATGTCCTCAGTAAGGTCGCATTAGAGGCAGAGTTTATTGAAGTTGAAGCTGATCAGAACAAAATAGTTGATCTAGATATGAATTGGGGTTTGCAAATGCTTATAAATGTGGATACCAGTTTGAGTGTTGGCGTGATTAATATATATTTGAAATAACCACGGCAATATTGAAACTAGTATCCACATTGAACCTTTGCAAATCCTAATTCCTATCTAGATCAACCGTTTTATCTTGGTCAGCTTCAACTTAAATAAGTTGTGGCTCTAAAGTGACCTTACCAAGGAAACAACATACAAAGTCAAAATAGTGGATCCCTTTAAGAGTTATTTGGAGTGACAATGTAACCACTCCAAGTAACAAAAAAAAAAAAAAAAAAAAAACCATTTTTGTAGATGTTTGGCCACACCACCATCCTCTGCCTATAAGGCGTGGCAGTACAGATTTCCAGAAGAGCTCTTTCGACTTTGATTTTCTTACTCTCTTGCCACCATTAAGAATATCGACGATCTCTTTCCTTGTAAGAGATTAATGCGTGGAAGGTAAATCACAAATGATATAAAATTTGTTGCAAGGTTTTAGATTCCGTAAAAGGTCATGCCATTCCTCGCCAGTGGTGACAGATTCTACGAGCATATTCAAGATGACATTATCCCTTAGAGTGAACATGAAATTTTTGAGTGAAGTTTGTTCTCATAAATAGCTTTTACTAGCCTGAAACATACATCATAGGTTAATTATGTTATACATGGAACGTAAAAACTATATAAACACTTCCAAATCAGCAAACATTATGTTTTACACTGTAAAGTAAAAAACAAATGTGGCCACCCCTCCAATTTCGTAGTTAACACGCATGCCAAAATTTCCTTGTATTTAAATTATAAATCAAAAAAACTTTCAGCCATGTCTATGTATATAAGAATGTAAGATGTTAGATCGAGCTAGTTTAACATAATTTTCTTTAATAACATGATGGCCTTTAGAGCATCCACAATGCAAAAAGTCTTAAATGACTTTTTGCATTTAATGCATTTAATGTATATATCATTCAATGAATAAGACTTTGAAGAAAGACTTGAAGTTTCACAAGTCTTTCTAAAAAGCTTTTGAAAAAGCTTTCAATGCAATGGCAAAAAACACTCTCAAATGACTTTTTAAAATAGTAAAAAGCTATTAGTAGTTTATGCATTGGAGATGCTCTTAGCTTATTGGTATCAAAAGTTTCCTACCAACGAAGAAGAAGCAAATTCTTGTTTTTTCATTCCAATTTCGTTCGTTCCTCACAACACCATCCCTAACGAAACCCAAAATCAATCGAAAAAACTTTCAGCCATGTCTATGTATATCAGAATGTACGATGTTAGATCGAGCTAGTTAAACATAATTTTCTTTAATAACAAGATGGCCTTTAGCTTATTGGTATCAAAAGTTTCCTACCAACGAAGAAGAAGCAAATTCTTGCTTTTTCATTCCAATTTCAATTCGTTTGTTCCTCACAACACCATCCCTAACGAAACCCAAAATCTCAACTTTATTTTTCCTAACGTCACTCGCATGATACCTACATTCAAAAAATAGCATGGCATATTTTGGTTCCTAATAATCAATTTAATTGCAAGCTCAAACCTTTTGGTAGATCTATCAGCTTCAATAATAATTCTAACCATTTACTTAACAACATGATCATGAATAAATTAATTAATCAACACTCGAGTCAAAGTCGAGTCTCAAACAAATGTTTCTCAGTTTTCAAATAAACCCCAATTTGCACCTTCTCACTTTTTCGAATCAAAATCTTTCATTTGAGATGGATTTGAGTATCAAGCAAAATTCCAACTAGGGTGGATGAATGTGATTGGTCACAATTATTCCATATTGGTCTCACTACAAGAAAAAAGGGCTATAGTGACGACAGGAAAATCATCACTAAAGGTGGAAAAGTCGTCACTAAACCGGTTTAGTCACGAAAATCAAGGTCGTCACTTGTCGTCACTATAGCTCCGTCACTAAGTTAATAGTGACGAAACTGGAATTTGACACTAAATTTAGTGACAAGCTAAAGTCGTCACTTACGGGTGTGTGACAACACATTTCGTCACTTAATTTTCGTCACTGAAGTGGCTAAAGTCGTCACTATTTGATGCGATTAGTGACGAAAGAAAGGCGTCATTTTTGGTTGAACCAAACAGAACCTTAACGTTCAATAGTGACGAAATACCTCGTCTCTAACTATTGTTTCCATCACCTTTAAAAGGCTACATGCTATTAGTCAATAATTACATCATACCAACCAAAGAGGAAATGCGAAACATTTGTTTAATCGATACTCAATACTAAGAAAATAATATATCAATACTTAGAGCGGAAACATCACAATTGTTTCAACCAATTATCCCATTTGTTTCCAACAATAAAAGTACAAAAGAAAAGAAAGAGTATCTTGTTGGCACTAATTGTTCCTGTAAGAGAATCAATACATCCTATCTTCCAAATATACTAGTATTATATATCTTCCATCTATGCTTCAATTACACATCATCTCATGCGTCAACATAATCGCCTTAATCTTCAGGCTCATCAAAATCCTCGGTCTCCTCGATCCCCTGCATAAAAATATTAGGCAACAGACAACATCATATGTTTTTATCCCCTGCATAACTTTATACAAACTGCCAGAAACGAAATTACCGTAAATGAACTTACGGAAAACTATGTCACAGTTAAATTGCTCAATGAGCTTATCAAATTGTATTCACTATATCTTATCAAGCAACTGTACAATCTAAACAATCATAAAGCAACCTTAACTGTTTCATACTAGTATACTACTATCACGACACACCTATCAAAATTTATATCCATATAAATCAAGGGTAGTTGTATCAATCACACGGCCTGCACAAGCACCATACTTGCTAAAACTGCTTCTAATGGGTTCCAATTTCACATTCAAAGTCAAACATACAGTAGAAGAGGTAGTAACAAAGTCAGATTCAAAGTCAGATTCAAATTTCAGATTCAAAGTAGTAACAAACCTACAGTGGTAATTTCAGGTTCCATACAGTAGATTAAACACCCCTAACTAGCTACTTTAAGCCTAGAATAAGCTAGTTAGAAAAATTCCTAAAAATAAACTAAAATGGCCATGGAGTTCACAACCAACCAAACAGCTTAAGTCCAAAGTTTCAGCTAAAAAGGACTTAAGGCCAAGAAATTAAAAATCAAAACTAAAAGGTGATTAGGACATTAGGACTGATGTAACTTGATTTGAAAAGGGATTTTAGAGCAGTTGAAGATCTGATTTAGCTAACTAATAAGCATCTAAGGTAAGTTCTAAACTAAGGTACTACATTCCACAACTATAAGCTACTAAGGGAATCCCAATTCAATCAACAAACTTATGTGAATGAGCTAAGATCGGCTAAAATAAGCTAGCAACTAAGTTCCTAAAAGGGAACTACGAGCACATCAGAATAAACTAAAATCCTAAGCTATTAGAGAAACTAAATGACAAGTCCTGATATTCAATGATCTAGCATACAATCAATCTTGAAACTACTGAAGTGGTACAGAGCAGGTGTCGATGCACAGACAGATTATAAGACAAATATAGGGACTCAATTCAATGCGACTAAACTATTCCTAATGTGCAACTGAAATCAAAGTAGTGAAACTATAGTAAACAGAAACCAATAAAATCCAATTTACTCTGACTAGAAACCAAATCGGACTATGAAACTTGATTGATGAAACTGAAAGGTTTAGAACAAAAAGCACTTTGATGAAAGAAATGTTAAACTGTGGAAATCAATTGTAGCAGTTGAGACCCTTGAAAACTACGATGGAAAAGTTCTAAAATCAATTGACAAAGCAGTTATGACTCCAATCTAATTCCTTCAGTGGATTATAACTTGGATAATCAACTAAAACCAAACACTACCTTAAGTTTCCAAGATGAAATCTAACCAATAAAACTAAAAGGAATATGACTGCAACTAACTTTAATCTAACAAATAACCTCAAAACTCAGCACAATAACAGATTAAAAGTAGCTCCCACCTAGTTCTCACCTACAACTAACTTTAATCTACAGTGGCCAATTCAACTACAAGTCACAGCTCCCACCTAGTTCTCAACTAACTTAAATTGTTTAAGATAAACCATTTATATTAGAAAATGTTTACCTTTTCATTATCATCAGTGTCATTGCCATCATCATCAGTGTCATTGCCCATCACCTGTAGGAAACAATGTCTGATGAGAGAATATGTACAATTGTACATGTAATTTGGGGATACTAAAAAGGTAAATAGACATTGAACACAAAAGAATTTCAGATTTGGCTTTTGAATGATGAGGTAACCCAAAGCATACAATAAAACCATGATAAGTTACAGAGTAGCATGTTTTTTTAATGTTCTAACCCATCTTGGCCAGTAAATATAACTATTCTACCCATCAACAAACATTTTAAAATTTGTTATATCTGAATAAGATCTTTTAAGTTAGCAATGCATATACATACTTTTAGCTTTCATCTGACATTAATGGAAATAAATGAATGGATCAGTTCTTGTAACCAAAATGAACTAAACTAATCCTAAATGAGCTAATCTAATAAGCAAATAAGCTCAAAAGAAGCAAATGAGCATTATGGTCTGCTTCAACATAAACTTATTTTTCCTGATCTCTATAGGCAAGTAACATTACTTCAAATGTGAGACATAAACTTACATTTCCTGCAAATTGCCATGCGGTAAAGTGCTTCAACATAAAATTCACTTTTTTTGTAAGGCTGACGTGCTCTTTTTGTAGTTTGAGATGATTTTCCTTCAATTCAAGATGATCTTTCTCTAACTGCTTCGATTTTTCCTTTTCTGAATTGAGATCCATTCGTAAGCTTTCAGTCTCAAAAACATGCCTAGTAGAAGCTGATCGTCCCCTTATATGTCCCGGAATATGACCTAGTACTTCCATGCAAATCTCAGCCGATGTACTGGAAGAACTAGCTTCCTTATTTTGTAAATCACACTGGATAACAAAAGAACATATCATTATATTGTAAATCACATTGAGAAATGATTCTAAAGAATAGTGCCAAAGATGCAATAGTAGAAAATACCCAAAGCTCATCAGCCTTATCATTAATCATTGCTTGCTTCTTTCTTGAAAAATGGGCTATCTTGAATCCTCCAATCACCGTTACTTCTAACCCTCGTTTCCTTTTCTGTTTCAAATTATAATCAACAGTTATAACCAATGCAAAACACACTGTTTTATGAAGGGCTTAAAGTAATTTTAGTCTCATCTCATATACATGTAGTTATATCCAAACACTCTAAACTTTTTTGCTATCTGCTATGCTATAAACACATAACTGAAACAAATAAGTAAGCAATCCAAAACCCCCCTCTAAGTAGTTGTTTGGAAATATGCGACTCCCAACCAATTGCACTAACAATTTCACAATTGCCTAAATTTTAAAAGAATAATATCTCGTCACACTTACCCCGTGAATTACCCTTGCAACCGACTTTGTGCCATTAGTAGGTGGAATCTCATTACAAGATCTGTTCTGCTTATTTGTAGTGCTTATTTTCTGTGAGTTTAAAAGAAAAAGAATGGGGTTATTCAGTTTGATATGTCAACACTGCATAACATCAGACATATAGTTAGTTTTATATGTAAACTTTACAATAAAACTACATAAACAAATAGTTTTATATTCAGAGCATATAGCAAAGAGAAAACTAGTATTCGAAACAATCCAAGACAATAAATTAGAAGTGGTATGTTAGAACCTGAAACTCTTCGCTCGCAAACCTTTCACATAGGAGGACCCACTCCGCAACCTTTACCCCATTTGGCGGATGTGTGGTTGCCTCCTCTTTAGTGGGTACTTGGTATTGCTTGTGCAATCTGTATTGCCTACTTCTATGGTGGCTCGCTAGCTGTGTTCCCATAGCACGTACCATTGTTGGGCATGTAAATTTAAAATTTGAGTGTTCCTAAAAAAAACATAGCTCAAAATCCATTAATAGATTATCAATTTTGCTACAACCTTGTTCGATTAAAGTTGTCATAAATAGTTGAGACATAGCTAAAAATCCATTATTAGGAGAAAAAAATTACCGCGCACTTGCTCATGATATCTTGTTTCAACGAATCAGGTTGTTTTGTCCAAGTACTTCCATCAAACACAGCACGTTCTCGCACCACACATCCACCCTTGGTGATAAAGATTTGGCTATCGTCCCCAACTATACGTCCTGCACATTCGTCAACCTCAAAAACCAATTTTCTTTGATCCGATCTGCTCTTTCTATTTGCACTCAAAGCTCTTGATTCCTTCCTAGTAATAGCTGGACCTACATAGAGTTGGTTGAAATAAGAATCGATATATTATTCAATGAAACACATAGTATTAGATTAAGAAACGCACCATTTGAATTTGAGCCAATGTTTTCTTGGTGATGAGCACTTGTGTCTGTATTAGTTTGTGGAGAATCAACTACATGCTCTAGTTCTTGGTGATCTTCCTGATACAGGTTCTCTGTTGTCACATTATCTTCATGTATAACCGATCCTTTATCTTGAAACTTTAAATAGCCATGTCCCTTATGGATACGCTGACTATCATGATTAGTACTTGCGTTTTGTGGATCAGGCCTTTTTAATGCTCCTTTTCCAGGTCCTTTAATGAGCTCATTAAACTCAGCATATATCATTTTGGAAGGGTTTTTACTCTTCACAGAATGATCATAAATCTGCATTTAAAGAAACAGAAGAAGATTAAGGATGGAAAAGTCATCAATCGTATGAAGACTAAACTAAAAACCATAAAAAATAAAAAGGTCATTGGACTCGCTCAAATATCATCTCCTTACCATGTGACCTTTTCATCTAGGAAGCCCAGGTTCCATCCTAGGAATTGATCCACAAACACCACTGGATACCTAACAACCAAAGAATGACAGCTTATGATTTCTAATGGAAGAGTGGATTCGAAATTTTTTACTTGAGGTTAAGGAACTAACTGAATGAATAAGGAACACTACCAAAAAAAGGTCAATCTTTTACCTTGTTTTCTCCTACCTTTTGCTTCAAGTTTTGATCACGTAAGTTCATCATCCCTTCATTATTTTGACTTACCACGGCATTCATCTTTCTTTGTTCCTAAATAACATATCAAGGCAGGAAGTGTTAGTGAGTTACTACACCTGTAGATCATCTCCATATTTCTTTGTTCCTAAATAACATATCATGGTGGCTTAAAGTTAACAGCTTTAACCAATTTTACCTTGTTTTTCACTAGCGTTTGCTTCAACTTTTGATGACTTGGGTTCACCATCCCTTCATTATTTTGACTTCCCTTAGCAATCATCATTGTGTGTTCCTATAAACACAATTTGAAGAAATAGTGTTACTTATCCATCGACAAATACGGACGATAGTCATATCAAAGAAACTTGCATGACGGTGTAGTAGATAGTGCTATATCTAAATTGAGTGTCTGCTAAAATACTGATGCGTCTAATATCAGAGACCTACAAATATGCATAATGAAATAGAATTTTACCTTGTTTTTCACTAGCGTTTGATTCAACTTCTGATGACTTGGGTTCACCATCGCTTCATTATTTTGACTTCCCTTAGCAGTCATCATTCTGTGTTCCTATATAACACAATTTGAAGAAATAGTGTTACTTCTCCATTAGAGGAACCTGCTATGTTGAGCATCACAAAGCAGGTGTTTGTAACTAGCCACGGTTCATTGCTGACACGTAAGCATTTATGAATCTGTTATGCATAAGTTGGTTGACATGTCGTCTTTTAATCCACCAATAAGCATGTTATGATAACAGAAACTTACCTTGTTTTTCACTAGCGTTTGCTTCAACTTCTGATGACTTGGGTTCACCATCGCTTCATTATTTTGACTTCCCTTAGCAGTCATCATTCTGTGTTCCTATATAACACAATTTGAAGAAATAGTGTTACTTCTCCATTAGAGGAACCTGCTATGTTGAGCATCACAAAGCTGGTGTTTGTAACTAGCCACGGTTCATTCTTTGACACGTAAGCATTTATGAATCTGTTATGCATAAGTTGGTTGACATGTCGTCTTTTAATCCACCAATAAGCATGTTATGATAACAGAAACTTACCTTGTTTTTCACTAGCGTTTGCTTCAACTTCTGATGACTTGGGTTCACAATCGCTTCATTATTTTGACTTCCCTTAGCAGTCATCATTCTGTGTTCCTATATAACACATCAAGGCATATAATATCGAAACAACACATTACAAACCTGTCACATAAAAAAATATAAAGCAATCTCGTGCTACCATGATATGGCTCAAGAACATGTAGCATAGAGGTAAATACCATGATATGGCCCAAACACACTAGACATGTAACACTCTTAACGCAATCCATAAATGTAAAGAACTGCAATTCATAAACTACAGGACACAATTCATATACTACAGGACACAAAAACAGAGTAACCACATAATGAAAAACCCGATAAGTGGTAGTTGTAACCAAACACCCTGCTGCAACATCTATTGTGAATCAGAACAATCATCTAGCCTCAATTCCTCATGAGAAGAAGATAGTGATTCTGTTGAGCCAATGTCATCATCATCACCATCATTGAATTCGGCATCTGTTGAGTCACCATGAACATGAACAGTCGATGCATCTACAACTTCTAATGAGACAAAACCTCTCGTTAAGGATGGTTGATTTAGATTTGAATCAACATGCATATTCAAATGTGGCTCTTCTTCCTGATATACTTCTTCTACATGATACATACGCTACTCTCGCTACATGGAACATCATACAACGTGCGCGGGACATTCCTTTCCACCACATACCAATTTTTGCCTAATTTTAAATCTGGTACATAGAAAACTTGCTTAGCTTGGGATGCAAGAATGTATTGTTGATCTATGTACCATTTTCTAGACATATTTACACTAGTACTTCCAGATTCTTTGTCAACTTGCAGTCCATTCGCATTATCAACCTTAAACCATTCACACTTGAATACCAACACTCTTTTATTTCCTACTAAGTATACCAGTTCCAACACTTCTTGTAAAATCCCAAAATAGTCGATCATGTTTGACCCATGCTCACCTCTCACTACTACCCCGCTGTTTTGACATTTCCTATTCTCTTCACGACTTTGGAACAATCGACATTTCCTACCCCGCTGTACGGAAGATTAAAGAACACACTTTTCTTTTTCCACCCTCCTTGTTCTTCTGAATACTTACGCTTCTTTTTGTTAACAAAGGAATGCGTGCCACCAATGGAACAATTGATATCATGCAAAACTTCATCTCCGGATTTAGGTGCAATCGGTTCCCGATCATCCACTGACCCGTCAAAATTCTTTTTATCCTTTCGCCATCTATGTGACAATGGTAAAAATCTTCGATGTCCCATGTAACATACTTTTCTACCGCATTTCAAATATTGAGAAGAAGTTTCATCCATACACGTTGGACAACCTTTGTAACCCTTAACAGTCCAACCAGAAAGCATGCCATACGTTGGAAAATCATTTATAGTCCACAACAGGGCCGCACGTAATGTAAAATACTCTTTTCTTAGTGCGTCATAAGCGTTGACACCGGCCCACAACTCCTTAAGTTCATCGATTAGAGGTTCCAAGTAAACATCAATATTAAGTCCAGGAGATTGAGGACCAGGAATCAACATTGACATTAACATGTAGGGGTCTTTCATGCATTTCCACGGAGGCAAGTTATATGGGACAATAAAGACAGGCCATATGCTATGTGAACTACTTAGGTTACCAAAAGGATTGAATCCATCTGTTGCTAAACCTAAGCGTATATTTCGGGGATCACTAGCGAATGGAGGATCAAATTTGTCAAGGTGTTTCCAAGCCTCGTGTTCTGCAGGATGTCTAACTATCTTATCATCATGAACTCGTTTCTCCTTATGCCACCTCATATCAGATGCAACTTGCTTATCAATAAAAAACCTTTGAAGCCTAGGTATGAGTGGAAAATATCTAACAACCTTTTGTGGTACCTTTTTCTTAAATCGAGGTGCCTTACACTTGTTGTTTGGACAGTGGGTGTGATATGCATACTTATTTCTATAAAGAATGCAATCATTAATGCACGCATGTATTTTCTCTCCTCCGAACCCTAAATCACGCACATATTTTTTTGCTTCATAAAAGTTCTTTGGAACTGAGGATGGAGTTGGCAAAGCTTTTCTAAATAACTCGAGCACCGCATCAAATGATTTCACTGACCAACCACTAGTTGTCTTCAAATGTAAAATGGTAACAACAAAAGAAAACTTTGAAAAATTTTCACATCCTTCATAAAGTTCCTCATGTGATTCATCTAATAATTTCCTAAGAGTGTTTAAATTTTTGTCAACGGGACTTGAAGAGTTGCTTCTAGTCTGCCAATCATCACCCCAAGTACTTTGTCCTATGTTATCCAACATCTCACCAAGGTCATCATCGCTCATATCATCGGTAGCTCCATTACTTTCATCAAACGACACATCATCACCACCACCGTCATCATCCGAGTCCTCTCCATGATAATTCCGCGTTTTGTAACCTCTAGAAATTCCATTTTGCATTAAATGTTTAAACACAATTTCTTTATTTTTGTCACAAAAATTGTTACAGCTTTTGCAGGGGCATGGAATAGCCGTTGACTCATCTATGTCACGGTATGCAAAATCTAGAAACTTTATCACACCATACTCATATCTTGGATCATTTATCCTATCATGTATGTTCATCCAAGACTTATCCATTTTTTTTATGGTAAAATCAATAAACCTGGAGAAAAAAATATACAACTCATTTTTCAAAATTCACTTTTAGCTTTTAAATTGTCTCATGTTATTGTTACAATCATAATCTCTGACACGATCTCAGTTCAATCACAACTTATATCTAGCAGACTCATATCTTTAGCTTTTAAATGTTGACATTATAGTTAAAAACTACTTATATCTAACAGACTCATAGTTCAATCACAACTTATATCTAACTGCTCTAAACTAAAGATCTGAAGCAAAAAATAATCAAATGTGCGAAGAGGTACTACCAAACAAACTAAGCAAGGCATAACACAATGTTTAGATCAGACATCGACCTCTAAAACCTCGTACATGAAACTTATGAGTTACGTTTAAAAAGTCAGGC
Source organism: Chrysanthemum makinoi (assembly GCA_910596185.1). Taxonomy (NCBI): domain Eukaryota; kingdom Viridiplantae; phylum Streptophyta; class Magnoliopsida; order Asterales; family Asteraceae; genus Chrysanthemum; species Chrysanthemum makinoi. The sequence goes on from OU343225.1 coordinate 98,825,860, forward strand.
AGATATATCACAAGCTATGCAAAGATACAGCAACAAACTCCCGTCCTCAAACATACACATTCCAATGCTCTATTCTGTATTTTAGATCTGACACCAAAATTAATCAAATAGGCAAAGCAGCACCAAACCTGTCCTAACAGTGTCTAAATCATACAATCAACAAAACAAGACAGAAACACATTACACACTAGATAAGTGAATACCAATTACTATAACTAACAGTGCACATCGGTCGAAACACATAAACACGATATAATAATTCATATTGTGATTGAATAATCAATATTCTAAAGCACATTATTAAAGCACATTATTAATTATATAGATGAATGCGAGCAGCTAGCTAAAGATCAAGAAAACATACAAGGATTCCTTCAAGATCCTCAGCAGAATACGTATTCACACGCTTTTCCCTTTCTTTTCGCTTGTATCTGGCAATATATACAAATCACTATGAGTCATTTATTGTCCGCAAAACAGAATCTCTCATGTCCTGGGTATATTAATAAGATCATTACATATATCTACCAATCATGTTATAGAAACCCACAGTAGTATTTTATATAGGGTAACAATACATGCAAGTCACGAGATGAACTTCAAATAAACAAAGGCCGAGTAATACATAACATCATAGAACACAAACCTGAGACACAGAACATGATTAAACACTCATTGTTCACTTTACTACTATATCAAACATAATCTCTAATTGCACCTGATACTTAAATATCAATCTAAACTTTACGTTAGAGGTCCTATTTAAAGCAAATATCCAACTCTCCATGTTTTCAGACAAGGCTAGCCGCAGTCGCAGATGATAGTTGACAGCAAGTACACGCATATCAATGGCAATACCAAAAATCTAATTAGGGAACAAGTTTGACTATAATTAATCACAGTGACTGATACAGAAGCTACAATTCTAGTAAATCTATAGTATATCTTGTAGTATTAAGATAGACTTCGGTATTTTTACAGAAGCTACAATTCTAGTAAATCTAAGAATATTGCTAGATTATCCAATCACTATAAATTTGAACAAAATATGAAAACATCTATACGCCAAGATTAAAATTTGAGTATTGCAGTTTTCACGAAGAAACAACAAAAGAATTTGCAGTCAAAGACGTACTTGGCTAACAGCTGCAGCAAGATAAGAGACACTCAGTTCACCCAGAAAAAGCTCCTTATCTATGTTTACAACAGTTCTAGCACAAGCTATGGCCACAATCTCTGCTATTGATCCAACTGCTCCTCCATGTAAAGTGTTATAAGCATTCTGCAGAAAACAACCATTACATTAACACATTACCGAGGCGAAAGATGACATGATGATGTTTCCAAACTACAAAGTAACTAAGCTAAGACTCCAAACGGAATTTTGATGTTTAGTGTCAATAAAATATGTTATGAACACTTGACTGTAAAATTAACCACAAATTACAAAAATGACCATGAGAAATTATACTAGCATAGCATCCATCAAAGGATTATTTATTACGAAGTAATACATAAATTTTATGTTGGCTTGATGTACAAATTGTTTGGTGTTACGTTTAGGGGGTGTTTACCTAAGCTTATATGATGAGCTTATTAGCTTATATGTGTTAAACAAGCCAAAAAAGTGTTTGGCTAGCTTATATAGTTATATGAGTGTGTTATGAGCTTATATAAGGGGCGGGCTTATATAAAGATATATATAAAAAAGACTTTTATACCCTCATTTAATAATTACATTCTTTTAATGTTCATGTACTTTTTTGCGTTTTACCTTATTAATTAGGATAAGCTAAGCCAAACACTTAGCAAGGCTTTTAATTTAGTTTTAAAGCTCCTATTTAAAACGCTAGTAAAAGAAGCGTTTAGCTTTTACAACTAACCTACTTAGCAGCTACTCTACTATAAAACAAAAAGCTACCGCTAACAACGCTCTACTATTACAGGCACTACTGTCACATAAATATCACTTTACTACCATAAAAAAAAGTCAAGTTACATCAATCTACAACAGTCATATAAATTTGGACATTAGGCTGCTCAATTGGGCTATTGATCTTATAGCAGTAAAACATTAAAAAACTTCGCCTACTTATGGAAGAAGGTATCACTCTCCAAATGCATAATAGTGAAAACTTCACTTCAACAACTAGTTTCATGAGACTTAAATATATGTTAAACACATCCATATGCAGAAATAACTATTAATTCAACTATTAACATCGTATACAATGGCGAATCCGTCCACGCACCTGAAACATGCCCATTCTCACAAACATAAGCTCTAACAACCGACTCACCATCATCATAAAACCCATACAGCGGGCATCAAACAAAACGCGGAATGCATATCCCACACATCATTACTAGAACAATACGCACAATTCAAATCAATCTTACTCTTATTCCCATCCTTAATCGTCCTCCACACTCTACTCATCTTAAAAACAATCGCCCCTAAACCTACTCGCTAACAACATATAATTCCGTTTCTCCTCCGTGTGCACACAACCCGGCCAATCACAAACATACAAACAATCGCCCCTAAACCTACTCGCTAACAACTTGTTCCCTTGCTCCCTACTAAAATTCCACATCTCAGACGCTAAATGCATTAATTTTGTCCGTAAAGTGTTATTAATTTTGCTAGACATTTTATCGAACACTTGGTATGCAATGCTTAAACCTTATCAAATTCTAATCCGCTAAACCTACACATTCTAAACTCAAACCAGCAATCAAATAACCACAATTTTATCGGCATAGGTCAGAATCAAATAAACTCAACTAAACTTGATGAAACACAAATAGATACGAATTATACAACAAATTCATACAAGTAACATAATAGTATCGAAATTAGATGAAATTAACTCGTAATAATTAGGATTTAAAACAAACCTCTGAGCAAATTAGGGCAAAATAGTGAAGAAGGATTTAATGTGTGAAACTGCAGTTAACAAAATAGTGATGAGATTCGGTAGATGCTGTAGAACCGGTGAAGAAGGATTTAATGTGAAGAAGGATTTAATAGTGATGAATTTGTTGTAGAACCGGTGAAGAAGGGAAAGTGAAGCCAAATTTTAAATTATATTAATTAATTATTTCGGGTCGGGTTGTAGAACCTTTTTTATATTGACCGAAATTTGTATTTTTTTTGTTTATCAGATACTTATACTTAGACCTTTTTTATAACTTGACTTTTTTTTGTTTATAATACTTCTGATACTTGATAAATATATTAATTAATGTTTAAAAAATGAGGATGCATTTTTTTCTTTTAAAACTTGATAAATATATTAATTAATAAGATTATACTAAGAAAATTATTGAAAATTGTACTAGTCAACTTAGTCACAAACTTTTTCGTGACTACTAATCCAAAGATGAGTGACGAAAATTTCGTGACTAATATATGCAAGTGACGATATATAGTGACGACAATTCTATATCGTCATTAATTAGTGACGAAAAATATAAGTCGTCATTAAATTCTCGTCACTATAGCCCCTTTTTTTTGTAGTGTCTCCATATTCCGAGAACATGGGATCATAATTATGCTTTCTGTTTTTTGTTGAACCTGAGATGCTCACGAACCCAACTCACAGAAAATGGGAGATGAAAAGAAATAATAAAGCTCCAAGCATTCATATTCTTCCACCGTAGTCAAAATTTTTGGTTGATATACAACAGAACTCAAATGGCGGATTTTATAATTCTTAATAATAGTATGAATTGCAAACTAGCCCTCAAAATTGATTATTAAACAATATGATAAAAAAAAAAAGAAACAAAGACTCATGTATAAAAAATTCCTCTACGACTAGGGAGTATTGTACGAGTGTTTAGTGACGTGCATGTCCTTCCCTAAGAAATCTTTCTAAAACGAATACTACCTCCGTCCCTAAATAAATGTCCACGTTTGACTTTCAAAGTCTTACTTATTCAACTTTGACCTTAAATATTTATGTTTATCTTATATAATACTTGATACAAAATATATGAATGAATTGTGTTTTAAATGTACTTTAAGTTGGTATAATTTTTATCAAGTATTATATAACACAAATAAAAATATTTAAGGTCAAAGTTGTACAAGAAAGACTTTAAAAGTCAAAAGTGGACATTTATTTAGGGACGGAGGGAGTATTACTTAAGATCTATATTATCATGCAAGATCCATCAGTAAGTACGTAAACGTTCATTGCAAGCGAACGTGAAATCATCAATTCTTCATTTTATTAAATTACCTAAATATTATACCTTCAATTTCATATTTTCATGGGTCCTCCTGACTGTCATTATATCTAGGTGGACATGCACTCCAACTCTGAGCCACTAGTTGCATCAAGCTTGCAAACCTAAATATCAACACGAAAATCACCATAATTATCACAAGTACAATCGTGTGTGACTGATTAAAGAATTAGATCAAATCATTTACGTTCACAGCTATAAAAAGAAAAAAGAACCATCTCATGAACATACATTATACTACCATAAAAACAAACAGTTAACTAAAATCAATTGTAATTAAGTAATCAAGGATGTGAATCTAAGAAAGTTAACCTTATATTAAACTAATTAAAAAGTATATAACCAGACCTGATCGATGTTGTTGAGACTTGACCTTAGAACCCTTACACGAATATTAATTGATTAAATATGAAAGATGGGTATACATGATTGTGATGAATGAAAACGATTTTGCTAATATTGAAATGGATTGAATTTGAAGGATGAAGAAATGTAATGATTTTGGGCTATATTTATAGTGGGAATGACCACTCAGTAGTGAGCTGGCAGTCTGGCACCGAGCTGACAAAAAGAAACCCTAATTTATCCTATTGGCGGCCCCAAGAAAAGCTACTAGAAATAAATATATATTGTGGGCGGCAGCTAATTGGCGAATTGAAACAAACCCTAATTATGGGATGTTGATTGTGTGTTGACGTGGCACTGGTGCCTAATATTTGGATAAAACGAGCGGGTGATTCACAAGGTTCTTCTGCTGCGGAAGTGTTGTGGTCCTGTTATATTTTTACGTAGCGGTCCTTTAAAGTTTGATTATGTTACATCGTTAGTCTTGGAAGGACCTAGTTTGCAAAGACGATTAAACCTTAGGGACTATTTTGGTTAAATGACTATACATACTAATTAATGCTACAAAGGACTTAGTTTGCAAGGGACACTTAAACCTTAAGGACTATTTTTGTCAAATTGCTATAGATAGTAATTAATGCTAGAAACTTACAAAGGATTTAATTTGCAACGATAACTAAACCTCAGGGACTATTCTTGCCATTTGGAAATAGATAACAATTAATGCTATGTTTTGGAAAACTTGATGTCCTGCCTTTTAGTATATATACTAATGTTTACACTTTGATTAGATTGACTTGGCTAATTTTATTTATTTTTATTTTTTTTCAAAGACTTGGTTAACTTATAACACATAATTTGTTTTTTTTTTTAAATAATTTTGACTATGATGACATGTCATATATCGGATAGTAAGAATGAACCAGACCAGCGCCGTGTTTCACCTCGGCATGAATTATAAGGCGCAACCATTAGGACATTCGTGAATCACAATTACACTTAGAGAATACTCGAAGACACTTAGTCACGCAGTTTTTCATTCCCAAATTCGTAATGGCCACGGGGCTATATGAGTAGCTCATGAGAAATTGTTAAAGCACCTGCAATGTGTTTTACAGTCTTGATAATAAAATATGTCAGTACACGATACAACAAAATATCTTACACAAGCTCACGGTGCTCTATTCAACATACCCTTGCTGTCTAACTCTTTCAAAACTGATGGTGTAGCCTAGCTACAACTGTAACCTAGCCTCTGGACACCTTACAATGATGCTCAAAGTGATCATTGGAGTAAAGCCTACTAGGCTACCATAAGGGGATCCACCAATAGATAGGAAACCTATCTCAAGGAGCCCTAGCTTCCAAGGAGCTCAAGCCTACAAGGACCCTTACTCTCTCAGTCGCTAGAAGACAAATATAGAACACTGCATGAGCCCAATCTAAGTGATGGGTTTCCAAAATTCTGGTAACATCTCTGTTGTAAAAATCGGTCCAGGCGGCCGATTAATCATCGCATAATCGCTGATCGCTCACTTTGGCGCCTTGATTTATCATAATCGGCCTGGTCAAAGATCGCTTAAAAATCGGTCAACAAACCGATTAATCGGACAAAATCGGTCTGATCGGATTAATCGAAAAAAGCGCTTAAAAATTGGTCAACAAAATCGCTTAAAAATCGGACAAAATCACTTAAAAATCGGTCAACAATCCGATTAATCGGACAAAATCGGTCAAAGGTCGCTTAAAAATAGTCAACAAATTGAGTAATACTTATGTTTGACTTTGAGCTTTGAAGAATTATGTATTATGTCTATATTTGAACACTTGAAATATTTGAACTTTGATGCAATACGCTTATCTCATACATATAAAATAATATAATATCTAAAATTACATTTTTGTGCATAAAAATTTCAATCCGATTAATCCCCGCGTAACCGATTAATCGCTAGGCCCTACCAAACCGCCTCACTAGCGCCTAGCGATTTTTACAACCTTGGGTAACATACGACAGTTGCACATGGGCATGTCTCTTCCTAAGCCAAGAAGGACAACGCAACCTCTACAGCGAGCCTTACCATTGGCGAGCACAAACATGCTTCCCACTTACCAATCCAACTGAGACATGTGGCACAACCTAGAAAATTCCCTAGGGGCCGGTTGCCTATATATACCAAGTACCAACATCTTACGTACATTTTAAGTATGTTCTCTCTCACCCATACTTCAATTCTATAAACACATTAACCATAATTCGGAGAATTATTCTCATGCCGAAGCCGATTTACAGGATCCTCCCGTGCTCCTGATAACGTAGCTTTTTTTTTTGGGTAAAAGGTCAATGACCCGGTAAATATATTACTTCAAAAAATGTTTAAGTACAAAGGATATGGGTGAATCCCATATCTCGATACGCTAAAATCTGGCGAAAAGCTTACATAACAAGATACTTCCTATTTTCTAATTAAGAAAATAAACCACTACTCAAAATATAACATCAGACCCTATGAAGATAACATTTACTTCCTACCAAGGCCTTAGAGCTTGATACCATATGTGTCCTAATAGGCATCAAATTACGGAAGATCGTTAAGCGATCCGCATAGTTATCATAACCATAGTCATCAAAGTCATCTTCTCGATCATGACCACCACCAAATAAGTTACTCGACTCATCAAAGGTGTTTACAACCTCCTCATCATCACTGTCGGAGTCAACAATCTCTCCCACTTTAGAGAATGGGTTAACCCTCTTAATAGATGAAGTAGACGGAAAATCCTTTTTACCTAGATAATCAACCTTTTTAATAGGATTACCAGCATCATCAACAAGAGTAGCTTTCCCATCCATAAAAAGCTTTTCAATCTCCTCAATTTTCTCTACAATAGGGGTAGGGCCAACCTCGTTAGCTTCCATTGAATCACTCACAAGCGGTTCTTGTGATACATTCCCGGTCTTAACAGCCCCAACCTCCTTAGCTCCCATTGAACAACCAGAATTCACTACATCAGTAGGAGTAACACATTCATCAGTATCGATTATATTAAGTGCATCAAACGGGTTAGATGTAGCAATCATCGTCCCACTCATATTAGCTACCTCAGTGGCTTTCATCTTAGAATTATCCACCTGCTTGGGATTAGGGGGCGCTTTAGGTTGATACCGAAACTTAGGCCCCACACCAAGTTTATTAAAACCTCCCTTACTAGGAACACTTGTACCACCATTCTTACCCTTATTCTTGTTACTTACAGTTTGGAAACCATCAGTAACACTCTGTTTAGGCTGAGTAGGCGGTGGAACAGATTTAGGACATCAGCACGATATGACCAAACCGTTTACACGTATCACATCTTGGCGGTTTCCATTCATATTCAACCCGGATCTTTTCGATTGTAGAACCCGATCCATCGGTAAGGGTATCTCAACAGCGGTGAGGCTTTCGAAGAGCCTTATCTGCACGAACTTCAATCAAGCACCTAGCAAAACTACTACGGCCCCAGGAATCCAAGCACATTTGACTAGTGTAAGAATCTAGCATTTTCGGAGTACCAATCAATGTAGCAAGGAGACTGAGACCATCATCAGAAAACATAGCAAGAGGAACATCATGAAATTTAACCCACACGGGAATGTTAGTCAAATCCTCTTTAAGCAGATTAGTATTCAACGTCCAAGTTTTAAGAATAATTGGCACATTCCTAATCATCCACGGTCCGTTTTCAAGAACATCATCAACACTTTTACGAGTGGAAAACTTAAAGAAAAAGAAACCCTTAGCATTCATCATGACCCTTTGATTACCATACTTGGCCCACGTATTACGAACATAATAATCAACGACCGGAAAAGCAATACGTTTACCATCCACGTATCCAGTCTACCATCCACTTAGGTTTTGATAAAGAAGTACAATTGTATGATAAAAAAAAAGTTATATGAGTTCTTATGTGATGGTTCAATTTTCCCCCTCTAGCCCTATTCGACGAAACCGCGTAATCTCTGTAAAAATCAATTTTTACGTCTGGAGGGTTATGAATGGTAGATTGGCAACTTGCGTTAATTTAAACCGACGAGGCATTAATCTTGACAGATGTCCTTTAGGCCATTGTGAAATTGAAATAGAAGATCACTTACTTTTATTTATCCATTGTAAGATTACAAAGGAAATATAGTTTTTGGTCTTAAAATGGTGGAGGATATACCAAATGCTACTTTCCATACGATGCACGAGCTGTTTCATTTGGTTGATCATAACCCTCTTGAAGAAAAAATCTCATCTTATTTTGATGTGCTTGTTCAAACCGTAATTTCGTCCTTATGGTGGTATAAAAACACAATCACTTTCTTAGTCAAGAGGCGTGCCGTAGATCAAAATTTTAGCGACACTAGGACCTTCACTTTTAATTGAATTGTAAGAAGATGTAGAAGTTTTTCTTAAATTGAATAGAGTGGTTTACTTATCCTTTCTAAGGGAGGAGGGAGTGGGCACGGGTAGTGTCATCGAGCACATGAACCCGAGCGGGTACACCGCCCCGAGCAAATCGGGTACCTGGATCGAGTAGCCAAATCGGCTTGTGAGCTCGAGCGAGTAGCATGCATAAATTTGAAATATTCGACCGTTTGGGGGAGGTCCAACGGTTATACGCAATAAATAAATTAAAAAAAAAATTCCCTTTAAAACCAAATAACATACACTCATTTTTTTCAAAAAAACACACACTAATCTCTCAAAAAAAAATAATTACCCCCACCTTTAAAAAAAACACACACACTAATCTCTCCAAAAAAAATGTCTTCCGATTCTTCCGAATACGTTATTCCGTCTTCGTCCGACGAGCTATCCACGGGTAGCTCGTTGCAACATATGCTTCAACTAGCATTCAAGATATCTTGAAGACACGGGCAGCTCTAGCCGAACTAGCGTAAATCGTCATTGGGAAATAGGTCTTCAAACTTTAGAGAATGATTGGTTCGTTGAAACACCAAAGTACAACGACGATTACTTTAAAAAAAATCGAATGGAGAAAAGCATGTTTTTGCAAATAGTGGGTGACATTGAAGCTAGATATCCATATTTTCAAGAAGGCTATGACGGGCGATTGAAAAAAAGTTTCACGGCGAAACAAAAAATCACATCGGCCGTTAGGCAACTCGCAACCGGCAATCCCCTCGATGAGTATGATGAATATTTATGCATGTCTGCAAGAACGTCACGTGAAAGTCTTGATTATTTTTGTGAGGCCATCATTGAGTTGTACAGTCGAGAGTACCTACGTAGGCCGATAGCACACGACCTTGCTCGCATTTTCCAGGCCAATGAAGCGAAGCATCACCTCCCTAGGATGCTTGGTAGCATCAACTGTACACACGTCAGATGGAAAAATTGTCCTAGACATTTGAGAGGAAATATCACAGTGACTATGGTGTTTCAACTATTATGCTTGAAGTCACCGCGTCACAGGATATGTGGATTTGGCATGCTTTTTTTGGTCCCTCGGGGTCAAACAACGATATCAACGTATTAAATCAGTCTGACTTGTATCTTACAGATCAAAATGGAATGGCGATGAATAGTTTATTCCACGTGAATGGACGCTTTTACAAACACGGCTACTATTTGACAGATGGAATCTATCCTAAGTGATCCACATTTGTTAAAGCATACCCGTATCCAAACGACCCAAAGGAAAAGAGATTTAAGAAGTTACAAGAGGCGAAGAAAGGATGTCGAGCGAGCTTTTGGTGCTCTCAAAGGAAAATGGAAAATTCTCGATCGACCTCTCCGAGCTATGACCAAAGCGAAGATTGCCAATCAGGTTCATGCGTGTGTTATTTTGCACAATATGGTTATAAAGCGCGAAGGGAGGGTAATCTCACCGGTTCATATAATGGATGAGCGGTCCGGCCAGTGTTCGACAACAGTGTGGTAGCGGAGTTACTAGACGAAGTTCTCCATGACCGTCTTTGATATGATCTCACGGAGCACGTAGCACGTCAATACTTGCCGCATCTCGATGATTAGTTGGGTTTTTATTTTAATCTAGTTATTTTTAAGTATTATGTTATGTTTCTTTTTTTTAAGTATTATGTAATGTTTTTATTTTTAATGAAATAGTATGTTTTTATTTTAAATATTGTATGTGATTTTATGTATTTAAAAAAAAATGAAATTCGGTTACTAGGGTACCACTCCCTCCACTTAGGGTAGTGTTAGGGTAAAATTGGGTAGTTTTGAGTTGAAGGGTTTTTATTTGATAGAAGTGATGTGGCACCCAGGGTATTAGGGTACCACTCCCTCCTCCCTAATGCTCTATTTCCTCCTTATAATCTTTTCTAATATTTTACTAGTTTTATGCCATTAGTTGTTAAAAAACAAACTATGTGAACATTCGAAATGATTCTTTCACCAGATCTTGATCACAAGCTAAACTCAGTGGTGTCAGTAACAAAATGTACTAAAGCTTTGCATTAAAGATAGTACATTTAATTTTATTAAAAAGATTACCATTTTTTGGTAATAAGTTAAGGTATTGGGATTTTGCTGTATTAGTACTTATATACATTTGTTGAGACTGCCAAGAGCAGGTTTGTTGCTGCCACACCCAATAGATGGCAAGTGAACAGTAAAATTAACAGTTGTTAACTAATAACCGTTATTTTTATTATTTTTTTAATATTTAAAAAGTAACTAACGTTAGTTAACGACCGTTATTTTTTTTAATATATTAAAAGAAACCCTAACATAGATTTTAGGTAATTGGCCCTTCATGTAACAACTCCGTTTTAAAGTGAGTCCTTTATGACAAAAGTGTCGTTTGTTTTTTAGAGCCTTTACCTTTTGATCTGCAAACCATGTCTGTAGAAGAAGAGGCACATCTAAAGTCTTCTTCTGCATGCAAGAAGATTGTTTTTTTTTGTGCTATTGAAGTGCTTTTTTTTTTTTGTTATAAACCCTTTTGTCTTATGGGTCAATGGTTTTCTTAGGTGTTGGTTGTTTTTTAAACATTTTTGACCGTTTTTTACTTTTTCGTCTATTTTTTTACGTTTTCGTCTGGTTTTTTAAGTTTTCGACCAATTTTTAAGTTTTAGTTTGTTTATTTTTTCGTATTCGACCTTTTTCTACGTTTTCGTCTCTTTTTTATGTTTTAGTCCGTTTTGTTACGTTTTCGTCTATTTTTTTTACCTTTTTTCCCGTTTCCTTACGTTTTCGTCTTTCAACAGCTTTTTTACGTTTCGTATGTTTTTCCTGTTTCGACCGCTTTTTTACGTATTTGTCTAATTTTTTACGTTTTCATCCGTTTTTTACGTTTTTATATGTTTTTTTACGTTTCATTCGTTTTTTACGTTTTCATCCTTTTTTAATGTATTCGTCCATTTTATTTAAATTCTAGTACATTTTATTACATTTTCATATGTTCTTTACGTGTTCATCCTTTTTTTTTTTTACGTTTTCATCCCGTTTTTTTTACGTTTTTGTATTATTTTACGTTTTCGTCTGTTTTTAACGTTTTCGACCGTGTTTCATACGTTTTCGTCAGTTTTTTTTACATTTTCATTCATTTTTTTATTGCGTCAGTTTTTCAACGTTTTCGTTCGTTTTTTTACATTTTAGTCCATTTTCTTACATTTTCGCCCGTTTTTGTCTGTTTTTTTTACGTTTTCGACCTTAATTTACGTTTTCGTTTATTTTTTACGTTTTTTTTTGTTTTACGTTTTTGATATTTTTTTATGTTTTCGATCTTTTTATACGTTTTCGTTTGTTTTTAACGTTTTTCGTATTTTTTTTACGTTTTTTCAAACACACCTTTGTGACTAGAAATCAAAACTTAACCATAAACACAATCTCGCTCCCTAGTTTAGGTGTAAACAGGAACACTAACACAAACTTAAGCACACAAGTAGGTATACAAACGCAAACACTCTCTCTTATTGTCATATTTATTTACCAAGGCAAAAATCTATACACCCTCGGGTTCGTTGAGCACCGAGACTAATATTAGTTAGATACGCAAATAAAAACCTAATTTGAACCAAAACCGTGACTTGTAGTCACGACTCGTATTCTAACTGGTTTTAACTCGACCTGATACAAAATTATAACAACAACAGCAGCATCGTCAAAACATAAATTAACTTCGGGTCCGACCCGACCCTTGTTCAAAACGAAATCAAACGAGCATCTCTATAATCTATGTAACACCGCTTTAGTAAAGGTTTTACCACACGAAACCCTTTTATAAAGCATTTGAAACTTAACCTTAATCCACGTAAACATTACAAATTGATAATAAGCAAAAACGGATTTACCACACGACCCGTTAACACTTCATACGCACAAACACGGATTTACCACACGAATTTGATATTCAAAATGTTTTAATCCATTTTAATATCCACGAAAACTTTAGAATGATTTATATTCGGTTTTAATAAAAAGAAACTAGCGAGGACGCTTTTAGACGTCGACTTACCCAAAGAACGTAGGAGATAGAAAGGAGGTGAGGCGGATGTGGTGATTCTTAAACCGAAACAAGCCCAATACTCTTCTTTGTGCCTCCCCCTCTCGCTTGTCACTTTCTGACCCGTAACACACGATCTCCTTGGCCTCTTAATGGTGATGATGTTGGCGGTAAAAGCGGCGGAGTGAGGTGGTTATCGCTGGTGGTGGCCGGCGATGGTGCTTAAGAGAAGAGATAATGAATTAGGGCTTGAAGTTATCCCAAATGAAATGCAACCCTAAGTTGCCCCTTTTTATACTTCGAAAGTATCAAATAAAAATGAAACTTTCACCAAATTTGAGGGGCAGCTGTGTAATTATTACATAGGGACCATTTCCATAATTTATGCAATCCTTCATGATTTTGTGACTCGGGACACGTTAGGGCTCGATAACGATCGATTCAAGGCACGAAAATTATGCCATCTCGTTCAGAATAAATTTTCCAATAAATTCGAGTATTCGCACGACTAGTTTTGCAAATAATATACAGAACAAATCAAGTTGTCGGTTATGCCCGTACGCGTTGTGTGAAAATTTCACGTTTCGTGAGGTAACTTCTTGTTTTCACGTCAAATGAGCTCGAAAAAATTCGTAAATGAAATATAGGGGTAATTACTTTAAAAAAAAGTATCTGTAAAATTACGGGATGTTACACGAAAGAAAAAGCTCTCTAGGGAAGTTAATTCGTTCCGTTCATGGTTAAAGTGGTTGCCTAAGTGACTCTTCTTCTGTCAAATATAAATCGGGCCCTTGGTATAATATTGAAAGTTAAAATATGACTTCACTGAATATGGTATAGACCTCTCAAGCTTGTTTAGAAAGAAGATTTGCCATGGGAAATCAACTTGTTTTGGGATTGACATTTGGATGAGAGGCGGTCCTTTTGTTACTCGTTCCCGTGATTATATCGATTGGAAGGAAACAAAAATTGTCTTATGCAAGAGGGGTCACCTACTAATTCATCTCATACAGCAACCACTGATCTTTCTCACGCCATGACACTTGTTGTTCCAACTATTACTCTTTTCCACCCTGACATTGCCCATGCGAGCCTAACAACTCCTAATATGCTTTCTTTCCATTGGGCATGGACTCGTCCTCCAAGATCAGAATCTGAGTTCACAAAACTAAATAGTTTAACCATTCTTTTGTCTCATCATAGTCTATCGGATGCTCATGACACGTGGGAATGTTGTCTAAATGATTTAAGGGCTTTTTCGGTTAGCTCGATTCGTCGCCATATTACTCACCATTCTCCTTCCATGTCTGATCAACGGTACAAATGGAACAAATTATTGCCGATTAAGGTAAACATTACATCTTGGAGAATTGCTAATCGAAGATTGCCTACGCGTATCAACTTAGATAAAAGGGTTATTGATTTGAACTCGGTCAGATGTCCCGTTTGTGATGAAGCTCTAGAAACGAAAGACCACCTTTTTGTCAATTGCAATCTTGCCATTAAGGTTTAGAAGGACGTCCTAAAATGGTGTAACATTGATAATGAAATTGTAACATGCCTTGATGATGCAATTAACCTTGCTAATAAGGTCAAGATCAAGGCTCCTATTTACAATATCTTTGACGTGGTGGTCCAAACCACCCTTTGGTTTCTTTGGCGATATAGAAATGAATTCACTTTTGCTCTTAAAAGACCAAAGATCGAGCTTCTCTTCAATGACGTAAAGCTTCATTCTTTTAACTAGATCACTAATAGGGAAAAAAAACTTTCACCTTAATTGAATTGAGTGGTTCGATAATCCTTGTAATGCTCTTCCAATGTAATTGTTTATTGTTTCTCTAGCTCCTTGCTAGGTTGTTTATATAAAATCTCACCGTTAAAAAAAATGTGTTATCAAATCAAGCAAGAAAGTTTTCTATAGTTGGATGAACATAAAGAGAATTGAAACGGTTTTTGTCGTATTGCAATATATCACATGTATATTGTGTGCTTTCTTTTTTCTTTGAACTTCATAAATCTAGGAGTGTAGCATTCAATGAATGGAACTAATATCATCTGGAATTATAGTGATCTAAATATTGTTTTATGGTTGAAGAAGAAGTTTTTTTGGGTAAAGGGTTTCCCCGGTAAATTTTACTCCAAAAAACATTTAAGTACAAATGATATGAGTGAAGTCGCATATCTCAGCCCGTTACATAGGCGGTAAAGCTAACATAACAAGACACCCCTATCCTTAAAACAGTAAAACAACCACTACTTACTAGATTACATTTGACACAAAACCAAGCATAACCTATCGTCTAGATTGCTTACTACCACGACCTTGGATCTTGATATCATACATGTCAGAAAAAGCATCCAATTGCCCTGGTAAATCATAGACCTGATCTGCATAATCATCATAATAATCTTCAAGCTCATGACCGTCGCCTGTTGATGCGAGAAATTTAGTCATAGGATTATCCGGCTCAAGCACCTCCTCATCATCACTGTTAGAAACAATCACATCCCCCACTTTAGAGAATGGGTTACCCACCATAGAATACGGAGAGGATGAAGAACTAGGCTTAGTGGCCGTATCATGAGCCTTTTCTTTAAAATCAACCTTTTTAAGAGGTTTACCATCATCATCCACAAGAGTAACTTTCCCCTCAATAATTTGCTTTTCAAGCTCCTCAATTTTTCCAACAATAGGAGTAGTACTAGTGCTACCATTTCCACCCTTAGCAGAGCTACCATCTTTGGTCAAGTCAACAGTAACACTAGGAATATCAGCCTCATCAGCATCAACCCTATTAAGAGTATCAAATGGATTTGATGTAGCAATATTCGTCCCACTTGTTCTAGTTACTTCAGTAATCTTCTTCTTTGTAGCATCCGGCTTCTTCAACACAGGCTAATACACACCTTCTTATATTTAGAAGGGCTAAATTTAGCCCCTTTTCCCACCTCAATACCACGAAACGCCTTCCTTTGAGGCATTTGGAACCCATCATTCTTTTGTGCTTGATGTTTAAGGTCAACAGGCACACGTTTGGGACATTGGGTCTCACCATGGCCAAAAACCATACAAACACCACAACGAGGTGGTTTCCACTCATATTCCACTCTAACAGTATGCAATACCTCCCCTTCACCATCCCAACTTGGCACAGCAATAACCATTGTCCCCTTAAGCTCCCGATCCGCCTTGATGTCAATCAAAGCTTGAGCATAATCAAAACGCCCCCATGACGGCAAATACATAGAGCTCGTGTATGCATCAAGCATAATAGGGGTACCGAGTTGGTAGCCATGGCACTCAATCCATCTTCAGTAAAAGCAGCAATAGGAATATCATGTAGTTTCACCCAGACAGGGATCGAACCCAAATCCTCTTTAATAAAAGTCGTCCTGGTGGTCCATTTCTACAAAATAATAGGAACGGATCGAATAAACCAAGGTCCATTCTCTAACACTCCATTTAATCCCTCAATAGAGGAAAATTTGAAGAAAAATAAACCCTTAGAATTCATCATAGAACGTACCACACCAAACTTCTTCCATGCATTCTTCACATAGTTATCAACTACGGGAAATGCAACCCTCTTGCCAATAAAATACCCGAAAAGAGTATTATCAAACTTAGAATTAGCTTCCAAGACAGATGACAAAGGAATTTTCACCTCGGCCTTCTCATTAAGAGGCTTGCCCGTATCAAGAGCTCGGAAATTAACTTTGCCGGTAGCAGAAGTAGATCCTACCTTACTTGCAAATGTAGGAGCTTTCAATCCATCGTTGACCTGCCCATCCCCTTCCTTAGTCACATTCGGATTACCAAACAAAGCCACCTTAGGCATAGAAGATTTAAAGGATTTACTTACAGCCATATCATCAAGATTACTAGCCAAAGTAGTACGATCGTAGGTGCGATTAAAAGAACTAACACTAGGGCTGTTAGTGTCCATGCTAAGACTCTCAACTTCAGGATTAACGACGCTTGTAGCCTTTTTTGGAGTAGTCTTATTCAATGATGAGTAGTTATCAGCACCACCAAAATCATGTTCCAACGTTCCCCCACCTTTATCCCTCTCTTTCGTAACCCCCATCATGAATAAATCACAACAATAAAGCCCTCAAAACCGCATACAGACCAATGCCAAGATCACAAACAAAAAAACCCTAATCGCTTAGGGTTACCAGCGTTTTAATAATCCCCATCATAGTCGATCCACAACTAAATGTTATACATCAGGTAGGGTGGATCAGAACGATATAAGCTTATGTAAATAAATGCCAATGATTGAGTATAATATAATAATGCAAATAATGAATGATAATCAACCAAACCAAATATATATATAATCGACTTGAGCCAATGAATTGAATATAATGTCTAAAATTCCACCGCCCCACTATTGTTGTGATGGACCAATAGAAAGATAGAAACAATTAAAGATCGTTCAAGGCTTTGATGATTTTTGGAGAGATTTAGGGTTGAAGAAGAATTGAATTAAGATAAATTTTGTTAAGAATTTGTAGCCTTACTATATATGTGCATTTCGTCCCTTTGGGGACATCCGATAAAATTGGAATGATACAAAGAAGATTAGCCTGGCCCCTGCGCAAGGATGACACGCACAAATCGAGAAATAGTCCAATATATTGTGACAACTGGCAATTTAAGGAGTCTATTTTAGGTAACCGCATTACGTTAAATTAAATTGAGATTTGCCTTTATCACTATTTTACAAACCGTGACTTGATTTTATATTGTCGATTGGTTTTTACGGTTTATTTCATTATTAAATGAGTTATCGTATGCGTTTTAACTATATTTGGTAGGCACTATTCGATTCGGCACTAGAAAAGCCTAAAACAAGAGTTTTTGTAACTTTTAGACCGTAACTCGAAAATTGACAAATAAATATTCAAAACTCGTGGAAAAATGTAAGTAACGATGTTGGAAAGTTAAATGAATGTCGTAGGACACTTTCGGGGACGATATGTGAGCTTCGGGAATGGGTAAACGAGATAGATACTGAAAATTTTCAACCGAACCCTCCCTTTTCTTTATGGCGGCCCCCTCATAATTTAATTATTTTGAGGTCCCTAAGTCCCATGTATATAAAGGGTCATCCACCCTCACTTCCACCTTTCATCCTCTCACTAAAAACATATACAAGACACCTTTCTCTCTCTTGTTTCTCTCTCTAAGAAACCCTAGCCGCCCCTTCATTAAATCCGGCCACTATTCCGGCCATTTTCCGGCCACCACCGGCGAGTGAACATACACCTCCACCACCAAAAGATAGATCTCTTTCTCATCTTTCCAACCATATATCATACACTCCATTTGGACTTCAATAACACCTTCAAATCCTTGAATCAAGATTCGTACTTTTATTTTTTCAAAGGGCTTTTGCAATTGGTGATTAGATAAGGTAAAGGGAACATGTTTTGAGCTTGATTGGGTGATAAAAACCCACGAATTTAATTCTAAGGTTTCGACCCATGAATGAAATTGGGGGCTTTTGGGTGGAACATGAAATTAAAGCTAATTAGTGACTAAGTAAACAAGTAATTAGTGTTTGGTACATGTGTGGTGTATTAATTTGATGGGTTTGTGCATTTAGGGTTTAGTTGCATGTTCTTGATTAAGAATAGTTGATGGGTTTTGTGTTTGGTTAGTGTTTGGAGCTTGAATGATTGGATTTGAGTGTTGTGGATTGGATTTGGTTGTTGATAACGCTACACGCGTCGTTCGGGGTCAAGGAAACTTCCTTTTCTTCGAGCAAGTTTTATAACACCCTAGGCAGTGAACCTAATCGTTGTAGTGTAGTAATTAGGGTAAGCCACGGGTATTGATATCGTTCTCTAGGGGAATAGGAATGCTAGTGAGAAGTTACTACGCTAAGGTTGGGGTTGACGAAGATTATTTTTTTAACTTTTTATGTTTTTTTAGGAAATTAAAAGGTACGAATCTCGGGGTTTGGATTTGGGGGGTGGTATTGCTACCGATTACTCTACGTATCTAATTATCTAATCTAAGGTGTATGTAGTCTATGTCTAATTATTGTGTGCTCGTATGAAAGTTTAAAGATGTGTTTACTTAGGTTTTACTACTCCTTAATTATCTCCTATTGGTGGTTGAATTGTCACGTCCTTATTCTTAGTTGCGTTGTGTGTCTAAGGTTGTAGGGTATGCGTATGTTTCCTAACTCTTTGAACTTACCAAAGGGTCTCGTCTACAAAACCCACTAGGGATAATAAACTCTTACTCTAAGGCACTCTTTGGATGGTTTAGCTTACAACTACTCAAGGAGTTATATTCTAAGGTTCACAAAGATTTAATCAAGCATTAAGTACACAACGAATGACCTATCGCATTACTAGATCATTAATCAACTAAGATAAGAGACAACCAATCAATAATCAATAATTAAGTTTCATATTCCTAAGCAAACACACAAATAAATTAGCCGGACATGGAGAACATGCAAGCATACACACAAATAATCAAAGACATAATTGTATTAATGAAGTAAAGAACTTATCTTGATGTAAGATAGGGTTTGGAACCCTAAAATATTGTACAAGACAGCCTTGGTTCGGTTCTAGGTTTTACTCTAAAGACTACACACAAATCTTGAAAAATTCGGATTCTATATATAAGATTACATGTGTGACGGCGTCACCTTATGTTTTGTGACGTCGTGGTCGTCGTCATTAGGGTTTCGTCTTGGCCACGTTAGACTTACGGCGGCGTCACCGCGTGTGCTTGTGGCCGTCCTCTTCACCGACTTTCGGATTGCATCTAGGCGCCCGAGTAGCGGACGGCCTACTCTTTATAACGGGCGTCGTCACGAAAATAAGACTTTTGGGTTACGTCCCGTCACAAAATCCTCGGATAGGCGTCCGAGATAGCAGTGGAGCCGCACCTTATGTTTTCGGCCATTTGGAGTGTCTCGATTCTTGACTTTGGCCATTTTCTTCGTATATCAGCGCCTTTTCGTCCAAATAAGTGCCATTACAGCAATTTGCCTTCAAGAGACCTAAAAAGTGAAAAGAAACGATATTAAGTAATAACGGATACAAAGTGATCAAATAAGGGCTTAAATGACCCCTCAAAAGGTACATTTTAAAACCTTATCAAATATCCCTACACTTGGTATTTGCTTGTCCTCAAGCAAATGTGCTTTAGCCAATTAATTTATAAGTTATGGGTCATGAAGCATTGGTTTTAAACAGTCCACAACACATATAAGCCCCACAAAAGTCATAACAAGCACGGAAATTACATACTAGCACCTCTCATGGGGTGTTTGGATACTCACATCTCTCGGGTGTATATGAAATATAACAAATTGGAAATGGAAGATAAACACTCATTAACGGTCCTAGTACATAGATTACCATAGGCTTGAGACTAGATCAAACCTCCATCGCTTTGCGTAAGCACCTAGGAAAGACTATCAAAGAGGTCTTTAAAGGGTTGTAATGTTAGGCTTACGGTAGGAAACAAAGGGTTTGGTGGGATAGGCTATTTAGTGGTGGCAAGTCAAAATTCTCTATGTTGCAAGTATCTGAAGAATGGCATTGCTAAGCCAAGACTCGACACTCTAAACTCTAGCTAAGCTGAAACAAACAAACATAAATTTAAAGATAGATGTAGGATGGTAGCCCGTATTTTTTTTATATACACTTTTACTCTACCATCCTCTACGGTAACATCAAAATGATAGGGATTTATAGGCACATCCCTACACTTGAGTTTTATTACTCTAACACTAATTTGACCCGAATTGAAAGATCAAAACACTTGGGGTACATTATTATGCAAACAAAGGGAATTTGAATTTAACATTCCCTTCCCATCATTTCATAAACTTTAACTTTTCCCATGAGTCCCAATCGTCCCAAAAGCGTATATAAAGGATATGACTCGACTTAGCAACTCATGCAAGAAACTAGATAATTGAACTAAGGGTTTAGGGTGATAACAATAATGCACTAAAAGTGAGTGCATAAAGGGTAGGCTAAGGCGATTTGGGTGTATATTTGGGGGTGGGGTGTAAACAATGCTCTTCATTGATATTCCGGAAAAACCGAAACATCACGAGAACCGCAAAAAGGATAGGCTCTGAGGGGTTAACTAGGGGTATCGTGTACTAAAGATGAGTACAACGCAAAGGGTGTGGGGGAATTACTCAACCGATGTGGAAGAAGTAATTATATTACGGGTATCAAACAAGGGTTATCCTAATGCCTCTTATCATTTAGTTATTCCTAACTACACAAGTGTAGTCTTACTAGCGATCTCGGAATGCATCACAAAACAAGTTCTAGAATCTAATATACTACCGGTTCACACTCTAAGCATTAAAGATGAATGCTTTTAATTCCTACTAATCTAAGGGCGATCCTCACATTTTGGGTGGAATTTAGGTGGTAAAGGGTTTTGTGCTAGTCATGCAACTTCCTATCCGTGAGACGCTTTTGTTAAAACTAATGGCCCACTCCTATATGTCATGAAAAATTAAAAATTTGGTGCCAAAATTACCCTAACCGACATTTTCTCATGGTTTATTACACAAATACACTTGGACAAAGCAAATAATCAAGGATAAGCATAGTTTCAAAGTTCCCATTTTATTTTCCCTCCTACACTTAAACTGAACATTGTCCCCAATGTTCTCCGAAAGTATCAAAGTTATGATAATGGAAGGTAATTAAAACGAAAGAAACTAGTACTCCCCTGATTAGCTCGGTAGGATCCGTTATGAAGTAGTGGTTAAATCCTTTCCAAGAAGAATGTGTGCGTGAAAAGCTCCTTCCAATCTTTTGTTTCTTCTTCTTGATAAATTAAACATGCACACTTGAATAAAACAAACTAAAACCTTCAGCGTAAAATCGTGGTAATAATATATATAAGACTCGATTTAAACTAGGATATAATGCTTGTGGAATGGATGTTTACAAAATTTCTAGAAAATTAAGACCTGGAAAATTCTAAAAATTTATAAGTAGCTCGAGAAACGAGAAAAAGTAATCGATGTTTTTACTCCTTCTCAGGTTATCTCGACAAAACCGGTGCAGATTTTGGAAAAATTCTAGAAAATTTACATCTTTAGAATCGGAAAAATTTACGCAAAACATCCATTATGACTCGATACAAGCATTTGACTCGAACAAACACACATATATATCTTTTAATGAATTGTTATTCTCATGTTTACGTTTCTTTTGAAAACGTGTGTAATCCTCCCTACACTTATCCTTTATGTAAAATACCTTTATATGCAATTAAGACGAGGTTAAAACAAAATAAAGCATTTTTACAAATTTAAACATGAGCATAAACAATTAATAAAAGATATATGACACTAACAAACAAACAATTAAGCATGGGTTGCCTCCCACGAAGCGCTTTTCTTTATTTAAGAGTCTTGTTGCTAGACTCGTAGTCGGTTCCCTACGCCGATATAAGTAAGCCTATCCTCAACAATGTCATAAGGATCAAACTTATCATTTAAGTTCCTAGTAGTACGTTAGGTTAGATATGCCTTTTCAAACTTCTCTCCATCGGGATCATAGATTGTTATCCTAATGTGCCACTCTCCATCACCATCACTAGGCGGTCTATCAATCCATTTGTGTTTAGATTTTCAACTTTCCACTTATTCATGACAAGGTTGACGGGCAAGCTTCCTAGGAATTCGGTCATCTTCCTAAATACTAAGGCGTCCTCGAATGGGTTCACTTCCATATCCCTAGCCATTTCTTTTTCTTGGAAAGTTTCTTTACTAGTGAAGGCTTCATCTAGGTAAAAAGGTCTTTGGGGGCCTATGAGGTTCTTGTCTATCCAAGGTCCATATCTAGAAGGCTCTCTATCCAACCTAATCTCATGTGGTATTTCCTCTTCTTTGTATGCACATGCTTTTTGACATAATAAAATTGACCTAGCACTCCCCTCTCCTACCACTATCTTGGACATCTTACAATCGATGATGGCACTAGCGGTAGCTAAGAATCCTCTTCCTACTAGTAATGGGCATGTCGGGTCCTTATTCATGTCTAGCACATGAAAGTCGGCCAAAAGAGTCAACTCTCCTACGTGTACTACCATGTCTTTTATTATTCCAACCGGACGTGCAACACTACCTTCCGCTAGACCTAAGATGGTTTCCGTTGGTTCTATCTTACCTAAGTTAAGGCTTCTATGGAGGGATAACGGAACAAGATTGATGCATGATCCTAAGTCGGCTAGAGCATCGAGAGGTTTGGAAGTTCCAAGCATACACGGAAGAGTAAATAGCCCGGGATCGTCTAACTTCTTAGGTAAATTATTTCGCACAAAAGCGGACCCATGTTTTCCAAGCTTAAGTTCTAACTCATATTTTTCTTTTAAAGCATTATAATAAGGTGCATGAGCTAAGACCTCAAGAATCGGTTTTTCTTGATGGAGTTCCTTGTACTCCTCCTCTAAACTAGGTTTAGATTCTTGGTTGACGGGTTTCTCAAGAGTAGGTTTTACCAATGGTGCAGGGCCTTGGTACCTCATTTTGGATGGCTTGGAACCCTTTTTGATAGCATTTACCGAGTGAACCGTTGGATGTGATGGGCATGGATGTACACTCTCCCATGGTGAGCAAGAACATGAAGTCGATGAAATCGAATTCACTTTTGGGTTCTTTACAGTATCACTTGGGAGTGCTCCAACTTCTCGTTCATTGAAGGCTTTTAAGAGGGCATCAAGCTTGTGTGTCATCTCACTTTTTCTTTGCTTAAAATCGGCTTCAAGCTTAGTCAATCGAGTCTCTTGAGATGACAGGAATCTAGACGCAATTGCCTCAAGATTAGTGGTGTTCCCGGTGTTTAGAGAGTTGAACCTATTAGGTGGGTTAGATGAGCTTTGGGATGTGCTTGAGTTTTGGTTCCACTTAAGGTTAGGGTGATTTCTCCATGAAGGATTGTAAGAGTTTCCTAAGTTGTTTTGTTCGGGCTTGAACGTGTACCACTTCTCTCCCGCTCCGTCGGTACGCACAGAGGCGTAGTCCGCAAAAGCTTGTTCGGGGAGTCTTGTGCAATCACGAGTGTCATGGGGACCAACACATAACTCACAAGGTAGAGTGGTTTTATTCACTTGATGTGAGGACTTAGGATTTTCGTAGGAACTCATTAGGAATTTAACTTGATCTTCAAGTTCGATCATCCTATGGTCGGAAGGTTGTGAGTCAATGGGAGGCAAGGAGATTGCCTTTACGGTTTTAGGCAACTCACGGGGGTCATTCCAACTTTCGTTGTCATAGAGAGCAAGGTCCTCTATTATACCCCATGATTCTTCCGTGGTGAGATCACTAAGTTTTCCACCGGCCGCATGGTCAATGGATCGCTTGGTGGGGAAGTTGACATGATCATAAAAGATTTGGACTTGAAGCCAAAGATCAATGCTGTGATGAAGGACTTTATGGAGTAAGTCCTTGAATCGAGTCCATGCTTCAAGTAGAGATTCATCTTGACGTTGTTGGAACATCAAGATGTCATTCCTAAGTTTAGTGGTTCTCCTTGGTGGGAAAAATTGAGCAAGGAAGCGAGAGGTGAGATCATCCCAACTTGAGATGGATCCGACGGGAAGTCGCTCAAGCTAATTACTAGCTTGGTCCGTAGAAAATTGGAAGAGGCAGGTGCGGTCTCCCGTAGTAGTAGCATCAAGGTCAATGGAATCGACATTTTGAGGAAATCCCTCAGATCTTTGATTAGGATCTTGGAGCGAAGTCCATGGAATGCACATCCATTTTGCACCAACCGGATGGTGTCGGATCGCAGGACCGTAGTTTGGGCTTGTCGGAAAGCTCAATGGTGTTCCTATAGCCTAGGTGGCTTGGTCTCGAGTATTCACTAAGAGTACAGGCTCTTGGCGGGTCAATTGGTGGTAGGTTGATGAATGGTGGGTGGTTATCACCTTCCATGATGAAAAGTGATGGGGTTTATGAACAAAGGTCACGAAGAAGGGGGATAGACTAAGAAAGCTAAAAAGAGAAAAATTTACTTGATAGGAATCAAGCAAAGAACCTAAACGAGGTGGACTACTAACTAGTTATTCTATTCCCCGGCGGCGTAAAAACTTGATAGCGCTACAGCGTCGTTGAGTTAAGGAAACTTCCTTTTCTTGAGCAAGTTTTATAACACCTTGGGCGATGAACCTAATCGTTGTAGTGTAGTAATTAGGGTAAGCCACGGGTATTGATATCGTTCTCTAGGGGAATAGGAATGCTAGTGAGAAGTTACTACGCTAAGGTTGGGGTTGAGGAAGATTATTTTTTTATCTTTTTATGCTTTTTTAGGAAATTGAAGGTACAATCTGGGGTTTGGATTTGGGGGTTGGTATTGCTACCGATTACTCTACTTATCTAATTATCTAATCTAAGGTGTATGTAGTCTATGTCTAATTATTGTGTGCTCGTATGATAGTTTAAAGATGTGTTTACTTAGGTTTTACTACTCCTTAATTATCTCCTATTGGTGGTTGAATTGTCACGTCCTTATTCTTAGTTGCGTTGTGTGTCTAAGGTTGTAGGGTATGTGTATGTTCCCTAACTCTTTGAACTTACCAAAGGGTCTCGTCTACAAAACCCACTAGGGATAATAAACTATTACTCTAAGGCGCTCTTTGGATGGTTTAGCTTACAACTACTCAAGGAGTTATATTCTAAGGTTCACAAAGATTTAATCAAGCATTAAGTACACAACGAATGACCTATCGCATTACTAGATCATTAATCAACTAAGATAAGAGACAACCAATCAATAATCAATAATTAAGTTTCATATTCCCTAAGCAAACACACAAATAAATTAGCCGGACATGGAGAACATGCAAGCATACACACAAATAATCAAATACATAATTGTATTAATGAAGTAAAGAACTTATCTTGATGTAAGATAGGGTTTGGAACCCTAAAATACTGTACAAGACAGCCTTGGTTCGGTTCTAGGTTTTACTCCAAAAGACTACACACAAATCTGAAAATTAGGATTCTATATATAAGATTACATATGCGACGGCGTCACCTTATGTTTTTGTGACAGCGTCGACCAGTCATTAGGTTTTCGTCTTGGCCACGTTAGACTTGCGACGGCGTCACCTTGTGCTTGTGACGATGTCCTCTTCAGCTTCGGCGCGTCTGGATTGCATCTAGGCCGTCCGAGTAGCGCGGCCTACTTTTACTGGACGTCGTCACTTGAAAATAAGACTTTTGGGTTACTGTCATCACGAAATCCTCGGACGGCGTGGAATAGCGATGGCAGCGGTCACCTTATGTTTTCAGCAGTTGGAGTGTATCGATTCTGACTTTGGCCATTTTCTTCGTATATTCGCGCTTTTTCGTCCAAATAAGTGTCATTCGACAATTTGCCTTCAAGAGACCTAAAAAGTGAAAAGGAGCGATATTAAGTAATAACGGATACAAAAGTGATCAAATAAGGGCTTAAATGACCCCTCAAAATGTACATTTTAAAACCTTATCGATTTGTGTTTGGGTGTGAATTATGGGGCGTCTGAACCACCTAGGGCTCGTCGCATGGCTCATATAGTGCGTCTGAGACCCACTTGGGTCATGGGTTCGATTCGGGTCGTTTTGGTAGCTTATTGGTTGATGTAGTTGAGGTATGGATGAGACGCGTGGAGCCGAAAAGCTTCTAGAGCTTGTTTGGTTCACGTGGTCTTGACCGCGACCGTGTCATGACCATTAGAGTCATAACATTGGTTTCGAGTATAATTGGTTGATTGATTGGTTGGCGAGATTGCTTTGAGTTGACATTTAACTTGGACTTGATATATATAATATTGACTTTGAGCTACGTCGGCGTCACTTTGACTTTTTAGTCAATAGTTGACTCAGACAAAGCCGTAACATGGACTTTAGTATAATTTGGACAATTGATTGATTAAAAGCCGAGAAGTTATGACTCGTGCTTGTGGACTCGAAACGAATAGCGATATGAGATTAATAATGGAATTTGGCGATATATATATATATATATATATATATATATATATATATATATATATATATATATATATATATATATATATATATATATATATATATATATATATATATATATATATATGAAAATGCTAATAAAACTATGAAATGTAAATAATAATGGGCTTTTGTACCAAAAGTATCGATAACAAGATTTATCTTGTTATTTACTATTTTTAGCGGAAACTAACGACTAAATTGGAAAGGTTTTGTAATAAATAAGTAATTTAGGTTTTGACACCCGTTTATCAATAAATGTCAATTGTGGACATTTAATATTTGATAAGTAATTTATTTCGTTATGTGCATGGGTTACGGGTAACCTAACGTTAATAGTGTTGATCCACGTAGGTAGCGGACTTATTAGGTTGGACAATCTAATAAGAGCCGCTAGATACGTTAAGGTAACTATTAATGGGTGAATTATCCTTATGACTCTTTAGGATACGATTGATTTATGGGATAATAGCGACCGCGAATAAATGAATGAGTTTGTCGAGTTGGCCAGATTGATAAGGTCTACTATTTATTCGAAACTTATTGAACTATAGGAGTTTTATCGATTTAGGGTCTCATTGTGTCGCCATTGAGTTTATATATTGTTTGTTTGAGTGCATTCATGGCATCATATTGAGTCGATACACCCACATGAGGATACCAAACACTAGGATTAATGGTGAAACGAGACGTTTTTGGAAATAAAGAAGTGGAACATATTGGGGTAGATAACGTTGATTATGAGGAATGTATATATTAAGTTTGGTCTACATTAATAGGTTGTGCCGAGTCGATAGTTGTTGTGCTGTGATTTCTGTTATCTTCTACTAGTAATATTTGTGCGTTGATTGCTTGAGGTGAGTTTCATAGCCCCACTTTTATCTACGTTTTGAACTACTTTGGGGTGAGAATCATGCTGCTGTTTTTGGACCGTTAAAACTATTTGGATTTGCTTATATGCTTGACTGTTTAGATTGATGTGTGGTAGTTGTTGCCTTAGTTTAGGTTTAACCGTGCCTAACTAAGAATAGACTTCTACATCGACCTAGTCCGGGGGCAATTGTTCTAGATTTTACGACAGTCTGGACTAGAGTCGCGTGAGCTTCGAATAGTCCTGGATGCGTGTGTTATGATTATTGGTGATCGGGTAGGATCGGTGTGCAAACGGTATTTATCTATCTTAGGTCTTGCATAGCAAATCAACTCTTATTGGTCCACTATGATTTTGTTGAACTTAAAACTATGAACTCACCAGTAAGCGGCCTTTTAGCATGATTTCTTAGGTATTTGAAAGATGTTTGGAATATGTGGAGTGTGGAAGCTTGGCAAGAAGGCGGGGTTCAAGGATCATTTTTGACTCTGATAAACTATGGGGACCTATTTTATTAAACTATGTTTTGGGCCTAATATTTATACTTTCGGATTAAATGTTTGAATATTTGATTTGAGATTGGTTTTAAATGGTTAAATGGTTATCTTTTATTATACTTGTGTGCGATACCAATCCAATAGTAACGCCCCGAAAACTTGATTAAGTCTTCCGCTGTACCGAGATTTGAGGGTGTTACATATATATGCATTTCTGGTAGCCATAAAAGGTAGTAGAGGACCTTTTGAAGTATTGCATATATGGCAAATAAACCATTAATTATGATCACAAGCTCATTACTACAACTAAAAATTGCACATTAGAGATCTGAGTTAGTAAAACTAAGATATCCATTGATGTTCAACACATTTATGATAAATGTGTCCCAAATTTATCGTGTAGTCTTTTTTAAAGTATTTAGCAGAATTTGCCTAAAAAAATAATCAATTCGTTACTACGATTATATATACATAAATCAAGTCATATATATGATCCAACATATAGTAAGAGATAAAAAGATTTAGTTAATTATCAAAGATTTGTCAATACATGGACTATAACATCCCTATATCATCTTTATCTTATACGATTCCTCTTTGGATCGTTTAGGGTTTCTTTGATTTTAGATTTTGTTTTATTCCGTTTTTTAATCATTCTTTTTATTGTGGATCGGTTATTGGTTTGGATTCAGATCTGTACGATTTGGTGGTTATTTTGAAGGTCGTCTTGTTGTTGTTGTTTTTGTTATGATGGGGGTTACGAGAGAGAGGGATAAAGGTGGGGTAATGTTGGAACATAATCTTGGTAGTGCTGATAGTATACCTATCTAGGTCGTGTTTGACAGTGATGATGTTGCACCTGGTAAAGGTGCTGAATCTATATCGTCTAAGGTTAATGATACTATATCTGGTAGTAAAGCTGGTGTTGATAGTCTAAACATGAATACTAACAGCCCGAATGTTAGTGCTTTGAAACGCACCTATGATCGTACTACTTTGGCCGATAAACTTTGATATAGGTGGGTAGTAAAACCTTTAATACTACCATGCCAAAGGGTACTTTGTTGGCGGATCCGAAGGTTGACAATAACCCAAAGGTGGATACATTTGCAAGTAAGGTTGGTACTAGTTCCAGTACTAGCAAGGTTAATTTTCGGACTTTTGATTCGGGTAAGCCTCTTAATGACAAGGCTGATGTGCAAATTCCTTTGTCATCGGTCCTTGTTGCTAATTCTAAGTTTGAAAACACCTTGTTTGGATACTTTATTGGAAAGAGGGTTGTGTTTCCCGTAGTTGACAACTACGTGAAGAATGCACGGAAGAAATTTGGTGTAATTCGATCTATGATGAACTCAAAGGGCCTATTTTTCTTCAAATTTGCATCTATTGAGGGTTTAAATGGTGTGTTAGAGAATGGACCTTTGTTTATTCGCTCCGTGCCTATTATTAGAAGAAATGGACTCCAAGATTATGCCGTGAGAAAGAGGATTTGGGTTATATTCCTGTCTGGGTGAAATTACATGATATTCCTGTTACTGCTTTTACTGAAGATGGGTTGAGTGCCATGGCTACTAAATTGGGTACTCCTATCATGCTTGATGCATACACAAGCACTATGTGTATGCAATCTTGGGGGCGTCATGACTATGTGCGTGCCTTAATTGATCTTAAAGCTGATAGGGAACTTAAGGAGAAATGGTAATCTTTCATTCGTGTTGTGATGGTGATGGGGAGGTGTTACATATTGTGCGGGTGGAAACCACCTAGATGTGGTGTTTGTATGGTTTTTGGACATGATGAGACCCAATGTCCCAAACGCGTGCCTATTGACCTTAAACAACAAGCACAAAAAGATGATGGGTTCCAAAAACCTAAGAGGAAGGTGTTTCGTGGGATTGAGGTGGGTAAAGGGGCTAAATTTAGCCCTTCTAAACATAGAAGCAGGTGTATCAGCCTGTGTCGAAGAAGTCGGATCCTACAAAGAAGAAGGTTACTGAAGTGGCTAGTACAGGTGGGACGAATATTGCCACATCAAATCCGTTTGATGCTCTTAATATGGTTGATACTGATGAGGTTGATATTCCTAGTGTTACTGTTGACTTGACCAAAGATGGTAGCTCTGCTAAGGGTGGAAATGGTAACACTACTACTACTCCTATTGTTGGAAAAATTGAGGAGCTTGAAAAGCTAATTATTGAGGGAAAAGTTACTCTTGTGGATAATGATGGTAAACCTCATAAAAAGGTTGATTTTAATGAAAAGGCGCATGATACGACTACTAAGCCTAGTTCGTCTTCCTCTCCGTATTCTATGGTGGGTAACCCATTCTCTAAAGTGGGGGATGTGTTTGTTTCTGACAGTGATGATGAGGAGGTGCTTGAGCCCGATAATCCTATGGCTAAATTTCTCGCATCAACAGGCGGCGGTCACGAGTTTGAAGATTATTATGATGATTATGCGGATCAGGTCTATGATTTACCAAGGCAATTGGATGTTTTTTCTGACATGTATGATTTCAAGCTCCATGGTTGTGGTAGTAAGCAATCTAGACGTTAGGTTATGCTTGGTTTTGTGTCAAATGTAACCTAGTGAGTAGTTGTTGTTTTACTGTTTTAAGGATAGGAAGTGTCTTGTTATGTTAGCTTTACCGCCTATGTAACGGGCTGAGATATGAGACTTCACTCATATCCTTTGTACTTAAATGTTTTTTAGAGTAATATACTTACCGGAAACCCTTTTAAAAAAATATATCATGAGTATTGCCTCAAAGGTGTTTCTAATATTGGATAGCTTGTCGCAAAGAGTATACAATATTATCCTGTTTCAATTCGTGAGACGCTGATTATATATGAATCAAATTTATTTTAAAATATTAATTTAATATAGAGACATGTAATATTTTTTAGTTTAATGTTTTGTAAATGTGATATAATTACAACCAATAATTATGCACTAGTTTTTATACATAACATATTATTTACTAATATGATTAATATCTTGTAAAAAATTATTGGGACGAATTTAACTTTGTTTAATTGAAATGGGTGTTGAGGTTGATATTGTTGTTTAAATTTAATTAGTGATATTATGTTGTATACAATATGCGTGTATGCACATAATAACCGTTAATAAAGTTAAAATATATATATTTTTTTAAGTTGTCTTTCCGTATATATCCCTATATAAACTTTAAATCAGTGTTGAAAAAAAAGGTCTGCAACGCCGATTAGTCACCGCCTAGGCGCTATAGGGCCACCAACCTTGCCAATTTATGCAACTAGGTCAAACAGATAGGTCAACCGTGGTCAACGATGATCAAAACTCACAAATCTTTCCAAAAGTACCCAAAACTCACCGTAAACTTATATTGAGTACTTATAGTAACCATTTTAATCTATTACAAGTTGATTTTTTTGAAAAAACCTTGCCAAAAATACATAAAACTCGCTAGAAATACACAAATCTTGGTGGAAATACCCAAAATTTTTCAAAAATGTCAATCCGATTAATCCCGCCTAGACAGATTACAAGCTACAAGGTGGTCGACCGCCCAACTACCGATTCACGATTTTTGCAACCTTGCTTTAAATAGGAATTGCATGAGCCTTTGTTATAAGTACAATCACGTATATTTATTTTCATATCACAGTAACCCATGATTACATTTGATATTTATAATTCCATTGATAATAATTTAGCCGAATTAGTTTTCAAACACGTGTACGCATGTGTTAAACTTATAAAAAAGATTAACATGAATCGTTATTGAACACAAATAGTTAAAAAAAATAGTTTTTCATTTATCCTTACTTAAACTTATAAAGAGGTCTAACAAGAGTTGTTCGTACGTACAACCACGAGTATTTATTTATGTACACAACAACTCGTGTTTTTCATTTGATATGTATGATCCCGTGCATATACGTGTTATATTTTTAAAACACCATATATGTTGTATTTTTATAATATAAAGTCTAGGGGATATAAAGTCAAATAAGTCATTGTTTATTTTTTAAATTTATTAAAAAACATGAAAACTTATAACTTTACACGAAACTCCATATAGTTTATTTAAAACTCAACTACTAAAGTTTTATTAATTTCCTTATCTTCTTTAAAGTTTTTTTTTTTTTTTTTTTACAAATTTGACACATATATTTTTATGTTTTTTTCTTCACCAGATTTCTCTTTCAAATTTATCAAAGTTTGTCCAATTGTTTTTCAGTTTTGACTTTCAATTGACCAATAAAAATGTTGGATTTTTGCAAGTGTCAAAATAGAGTAACCTGGCCGGCTTTCTCAATAAGATTGTTTTAACTAAATACTTCCAAAATAATGTAATTCTTTTATTATATAAAAGATACATATGCCATAAGGACAACTTGATTAAGTAAAATGCTCTACAAGAGTAGTTTTATTATTCATTTTTTTCTTTTAAAATTGTGTACATGACGTACAAAAACATTTCCTGAACAGTGTACAATATAACTTACATGTTTTTGCCGTGATTTATTTTGCTCTGGTAATGAATTTATATCCTATAAAAACAACAAAAATGAATGATAAAGTGGCCGATTCAATGCGACTTTAATCTAATTTTTTTCCTATCATTTATTTGTCATAAAATCTACACTAATTGTCTAAAAATGTATCATATTTGTTACCGTTTGTAATTGTGTGTATCATTGTTCGAATCCGATTATTTCGTGTACAATTTTAAATTTTGATTATTCTGTGTATCGATTCCTAAAAATACTCAATTCGATTCCCAAAAATACGTGATTCGATTTCCAAAAATACGTCAATCGATACACAACCTAATCAAAATTTTAAAAGATGTGCACGAAATAATCGGTTTCGAGCAATATATGGTACCCAAAAAAAAATGAAAAACAAAGTGACAAGTATGATACATTTTTAAAATAATAGCCCGAAACTCTAATCTCGTCCTCTTTAAATAGAGACCATGCCTTCTCTTTTTCTAACACATTTATCTTTCAAATTCACATCTCTCAAGAATTGTTACATTCTTCCTTGGTCAAGATAAATTCATTTGTTTCCTATACTTATTAAGGTATAAAGTTTTAATTAGTACATTGCATCCATTAAACTAGTAATCCACCTGAAAATGAAGAGTTCAACCTCTTTATTTTAACATGTCAATTTTGCATGTATGTTGATGTCAGCTAGCTGTTTTATTTTTAATTTTTTTTTAAAAAGAGAAGAAGATAGCAGTGTAAATGTTGTTGATTTTGCGAATAGATCTGAGCATGGTTATTTGATTGCTTTTTACCAATGTTTTATGTGGTGTATATAAAGTTATCTAGTATATAAACAGGCAAAGTTGAAATTAGTGTTTGATGTGGTGAAAATTAATCCTCAATCAAAATCGGGAAAGTTTGAGTTCTGATAAAGGATTGTGAAATTCTTTCTAAATCGATCAAGTCTGAATCAAATTGTGTTTTGATGTTTTTTTGTTTGGATAGCTATGATATGCATCGATGATTCCGCCTACTACTAAAGCGTGATCATCATTCCGATTAAGTTTAGTGGTCTTGATTGATTTTATATGGGTGACGGCGTGATTTGCTTTTTAGGTTTTACATACTATCGCTTAATTTATATTTGTCGTGTTTATTGATCTTTTCCCCTTTACCTGTTGTTATGATACTAATTAATAAATAAAAGGTGATTTACTGAAAATGGTAAATAGATTAAATATCATCAATCTATCAACATGATTGATTTTGTGTTTTGCTCATAATTTCTTGATCGTTATCAAACAATTTGGTGATTTTCCTTCAGTCTGTTGAGCAAATG
The DNA here is from genome assembly GCA_910596185.1 of Chrysanthemum makinoi. NCBI lineage: Eukaryota > Viridiplantae > Streptophyta > Magnoliopsida > Asterales > Asteraceae > Chrysanthemum > Chrysanthemum makinoi. The sequence continues at coordinate 98,860,149 of OU343225.1, forward strand.
GCACCCAAGAAGATGAAAGTCAATAAGGTTTCCACACAGCTTCAATCTGAACGTTCTTCTGATTTAGCCGATAATGCAATTCGAGTAGGAGGTGGGTACCAGGCTATTCCAACTGAGACGGACGACTATGAACGCTCAGAACTATTTTCGTGTTGGTCTTGCAATGCCAATTACATGGGTTCATGATGATGCTAAAACTAACATTGAAGCCTGTAAGTATAAATTTGAAAGTGTGAAGAAAATAAGTAAACTTGATAAGTTACGTTTTGAGGTCGTGGATAGTACTGAGGAAGAAACAAAACAAGGGTGGGGAGACAGGGGTTTACTTCCGATTCCTGAATCATTTAGTGAATCATTGACCAATGCTGAACATAAGAGTTTTGTTCTTGGTCTATATCTCTTTATCAATAACTTTTATTTGGTGAATGAGTTCATGGAAAACATAGGAATGGGAAGGGTACTCTCTCATTACTACGGTGAGTTTTATCATTCAGAGGATTATCAGAGATGGAAAGATTGGAAAAAGGCTATGGGATGGTCAGCATGGAAGGATGATGAACGTATCACGATAGATTGGCCGACATATGCAAATATGTTTACTGATTCACGGCATAATGAGCTTTTATCTCACCTATTTGTTAATGCGACAGACAAATGCAGAGAGAGATTGGCCAAGGTATTTCTTTAAAATCACTACTTTTCTTCCAAACTAATCATACATGAATTTTGGTTTTCGTAATTTTTCCAAACTTCTGATCATGTTGAATAAATGTATTACTCTCGATTTGTAGAATTGTGGGGTTAGTGTTACAGAGTCTATGTTGTAATTTCTGTAGAGAGTTTTTCAGTTGTGTTTTAAAACTCATTCTAGATGGGATAACTTCATTCATCTAGAGTATTGAATTATATTTTGTGTCCATTAGATCAACAGAGTATAATTTCAAAACACATTTGCCTAAAATTTATATAACTTCAAACAACATGGTATACTTTTTCTATTTAACTTCATAAAATTACTCAATTATACAGCTAAAATATGAGCAAAAAGTGTTGATGGACAACCGCTCAGACGTGAGTGTGACCTTCTATTATTCGAAATTAGTCCATGGGTATTTCTGGTACTTTAAGGTTTGTTGGCGAAAATAATTTTATATGTAGCTCAAACACTTGACCATCTAGTTACTACTTAATGAGAAAATTTCCTATTGATAAACTTGCTCTAGTTGAATTTTGACAATTTATTTTGGATGACAAATACTCGACACACCGTCTCTGGTGGACATAATTAACCTGCAAACTTTTGGCTAGTAGGCAAATTTTGATACCACTAAGCTAAAGGCCATATTGGCAGTTGCTAAAGTTAATTAAGAAAATTTTATTGTATTAGCTTGATCTAGTGTCTTGCACAGTTGCACGCTGATAGAAATTAAAGTACATAGACATGGCCGAATGTTTTTTTATTTAAAATTTTAATACCAAAAGATTTCTGACATGCCAAGTAGTAGTAAGTATGGAATTTGAGGGGCCGGCCTAATCTATTTTTCTTACTTCATCGCATTAAACATAACGTTTGCTAAACTTTAGGAGTTTATATAGTTAGTAGTGAAGCTTGATTTCAAGTACAACGTGATTGATCTATGATATATATTTCAGGCTGGTAAAAGCTATTTACAGAAGAAAATTTCACTCAGAAATTTCATTTTCACTCTAAGGGATATCGCCGGCTTAAATATGCTAGTAGAAGCCATCGCTATTGGCAAAGAAGGGCGTGATCTTTTACGGCATCTAGAACCTTGCTACTCATTCTATATCATACAAGATTTACTTTCCAAGCATTGTCCTCTTACAAAGCTAGAGATCATCCATATTTTGAAAACGAGAGTAAGTAAATCAAAGTCAAACGAGCTCTTCTGGAAATCAGTCTGGCCACGCCTTGTAGACAGAGGATGGCGTCGTGGTCAAACTTCGAAAAAAATGGTTTTTATTGTACCTGGATTTATTGAGCTGTCACTCCGAGAACTCTTCAAAGGGATCCACTATTTTGATTCTGTATGTGATGTCCTCAGTAAGGACGCTTTAGAGCCTGAGCTTATTGAATTTGAAGGTTATCAAGATATCTTACAAATTACTCCAACAAGACTTGAACCCAAAATTTCTTGGTTGACGGGCAACTCACCTGCCACTGAGCTAAAGGCCTTGGGTGATAGCAGTTTGGACGTTGGCGTGGATGGAATTTCTGAAATTATGAAGCTAAGAAGTTCACCGTCCTTTGGACCTTCTTCTATAGCCAATCATGTGCCTGAAGAGTCACAAGTAGGGCTGTAAACGAACCGGACGAACACGAACGAAGCCTTGTTCATGTTCGTTCATTTAATTTTAACCGGACAAATAAACGAACACGAACGCTTAAACGGACGAAATTTCTTGTTCATGTTCGTTTATTAAGAAAATGAGTTGTTCATGTTCGTTTATGTTTGTTCATTAAGACACTAAACGAACATAAATGAACATAGACAAAAAATCATAAACTTTATTAAATTATGCATCTAATATTGTTTTATAAGTGTCGTTTTGTTTAAACAAACTAATTTAAACATTATACAATTAAAAGATTTGATATACGAGCATAAATAAATAAATGAACATAAGCAACGTTAACGAACACATAATCGGACGTTCACGAACATAAATAAACGGACGCGACTTTTGTTCATGTTCGTTCATTTAACTAAACGATAAAAAATATTGTTCATGTTCGTTCATTTAATAAATAAACGAACATAAACGAACTTTTTACCGAACCGTTCATGAAATGTTCACTGAACGTTCAGTTCGTTTACAGCCCTAGTCACAAGACAACCTTGGGATTGTGATAGACATGACCCTGCCTCAAATAAATCCAGCATCGACCGGTGGTGGTGCAGCGGTACGGCGAGGGCGAATGTGGTGCAGCAGCAGCCGCTCCTGGTACCACAAAGACTTAGTAGGAAAAATCGAATGTTAACAACAAAAGCTTTTGAAGCTTTTTCTAATGGTTATTTAGGATCAAAGCGAAAAGGCAAAAGGAGATGGAACCAGCAAAAGAAGAGTTCGTGTCGGTGATATGGTCTCGAGTGATGGTGCAGTGGATGATGCAATCAGTGGTGCGACTGATATGATCCAGGATCAAGCACAAGTTTGACCTGTTTCTAGCTAATTCTAGATTTTATCAAACATGCAAAATGTTGTTCCCTTTTTCTGGTAAGAAAACAATAGTAGTGTTTAAGGTTTAAACAATAAAGAATTAGCCGTTTCTTTTTTATGCATACAAACTTTCTTAATAGCATATAGTCAGAATCATGTCCCCAGGCAGTATGCTATTGTAACAAGAAACCCGGTATCACTCAAATAGGACTGTGGGCACGCATGTATACTATATTATAATTAGTAACAGAAATATAGTTGAACTTCAATATGTATATAATAGCCTCCTGGTTTATTACTGCTTATTGCCTACATAGTTAATATTGAAGGATAATTGTATGAAACCTAGCTGATTCTATGTATGTGAATTACTAAGTTCCTTTTCATCGTTTACATTGAATAAATATGTGGCTTTTTATTCCTCCTCATTTCGAATTTCAACCTAAACTGTCAAATTTGTCAAACCAAACCATATTTGGGTTGGTTGTGTCAACTCGACCAAGTTATAATCGGATTTGTACAATTGGGAATCTGAGTTAAGCCGTATTTCCAAGATTTTACGGCCTACAAAGATTATCCAAATTGAGCTGTGCACGTTCTTATACTTACGCAAGGAGACAGAGGCACTATACGCTATAAGTTTCCCTTCTACATTCAGTTTTTCATTGTTGCAACATGTAGAGAGTCCATTTTATCTCGCTTATACAAAAGCCAATTAAATTGTGCAATATTTTATTCAGTACTAGATAACTGTAAATTAGTGCTACACACTTAAAAATGTCGGTATAAATAAAATCAGTTACAAAGGTGTCCATATATGTATCGACTACAAATAGATAAGTGTGTATAAATGGCTTGAGTAAGGAACCTAAAATGCGAAACAATAAGGGAATATACTTTTATGATTTCTTCTGAATTTGTACAAGCCGGGTAGAGGAAGTGATAGTTTTATTCGACACAAATAAATAAATTAAAAGTGTGTTGCTTACCTAGTTTGCGTTAATAAATTGTTATTTACCTCGATATTGGCCATCTAAAGGCTGAAACTTACTTGAGGTTTTCATCACAATATCGTGATGAGGACGAGAAAAATAGAATGTGGGGGCAAAAATTTTTTTTAACGATAGCAACAAAATGCGAAAGAAAAACTATCTGGCAATAATGATGTCGAGTATTTTTACTTAGACATGAAAGATTTATAAGGCTTTAAAGAGTTAAATTTTGGATTTTAGTATGTGAGTGGGGGGCAATTTGGGTTTTTGGTGGGGGGCAATGTTAGGTCACCATCTTATCACAACAATATGTATTTCTAGAGAGAAAGTTATAGAGAGAGAGAGTGGAAGGAACTAATGAATGATTAGTGAAAATGATAATTGCAATTAGAACCAACAACCCTCTCCCTTCTTGGGAGGGGGTATTTATAGTCTTTACATAAGTAGGGGAGTTTCCCCTTGGTTCTAGAAGAACCTTCTATCACAACTCATGGGCTTACTACATGAGCGTGAAATAATACAAACATTTATAAACCATAATTATTAACGACCTATTACAAATGAAATGACCTACACTTTATAATAAAACATGTTCTAACAATCTCCTAAGGGTTGGTCATCATTTGTTATCTTGCTTAGGTCGTTTGACGTCTTGAACTTCTTTGGCGTTCATAGCTTGTGACGTCTTTGATTCTTTGAATCTTTGTTCTTTGTTCTTGTTGTTGTGATTAGTTGTGAAATCTGCCTTTTATCAACATCTTTGTTGTTAGTGATGAAGGTCATTTCCAGCATGCTCATACTTCTGATGAAGTTTGTGATTCAATTTTTTTGTTGATGTTGGTATGAGCATGTGAAGAGTCTGCACGATCTTTTCCACCCGTGAGCATCCATAAGAAGAAAACATAAAAACATGGGTTAGAAATAATCCAGCTCTTACAAGTTTGAACTGAGGTGTTAACGGCATAGTGTGAAAACACATCTCTAATTCTTACAAAAGTACATTTCACGAGCTGAGTCCCACAAGTGAGATAACACGATGTACGAAATACACCTGATTCAGATGAGTCGTTGAGGTACACGAAGCATCACCCCACCACCCCGAGCCCGTTTGAGACACACTAAGCGTAACCCACAAGGAGTTACCGAAGTGACTGCTGTCGAGGGCTGTTTGATGTTGACCCTGGCAGGAATTTCCATTCAATCATTGAGGATCACAATTGTGAATACCCTCATAAATGTTCGCAGGATTGCTAAGATCTGCGTAGGACTCTGGAAAAATGTCACTTGTGTTCATATTGTTTGAACAACAAGTGATGAGATATTTAAGTGTTCCTAAGAGATCTTTTGATAAATCTCATGGCTCTAGACTCGATTAGTGCGCTTTGATTTTCCTAAGCGGAGACTAGGGAGAGGGTCTCCTTCTTCAATACCAACAATCTCTAAGAGAGTCGATAGATTACGTAGGGTTCCCTGTGAGAATAAAACAAGCTCTTTTGAGAGAACTTGAGTGGCTTAGAAGGTTTAGTGCATTGCGTCACTGGGTCCATGGCGACTTTGTCTTCAATACCGGTGTCATCTTGTGACAACCAGTAGCATATGAATTGAACCGGTGCTGCGCCTAAGTTGAATGATTTGGAGGGCTATTTCTTTTCACCCTTTTCTTTAACTTTTCTTTTTAATTCTTCAACTCCTTCTTTCTCCGATTCTCATTTTCTCCTTTTTAAATCATACCTAAGGACTTCTAGATACTAAATATTTGTGATGTCCTTGGGTAGATCCCTCCGGCTCTGGCGGATCATAGGACGTTTATTCCTAAACTTAGTCACCTTATAACTCCATGACTATCCTATGTTGCCAAAAAACCTTTTCTTGAAAAATCTCTCAATATGTTTATGATGAAAAACATGTTTTGCCAACACCTTGAGAGTTTTGGTTTTGAAATACTCCCCCTCCACATGCTTATGAGTTTTGACTGAAATCACTTACAGAGAGGGAAGAGCTAGCACTTTTTGAATTGATCGACTCTTGATAGACAATTCCTTGAGACACGGTTACGTTATATAGTTAAAGAGTTCCATTATCAGCTTTTAGGTGACAACTAGCTCTAATAACTACCTTGAAGATGTAAACTCTCCTTGAAAAGGAGGTTAGAACCGTCAAAGTTCATGTCAATCAAGAGTGTCTCGGATTGGTACATTCTACTAAGATAAGTCTTGGAAGACAAATCTTTTCGATTTCTGACATTCAAAGATCGTCAATTCATTGGTGATATACGAGTCGAGCACGTTATGAGATTCCATAACTTCCTGATCAACAATTTTAATCACATTTCTTCCCCTCAAAAATAGCATATGAATGTTGTTTTTGAAAAACATGTTGATTAAAATATGCTTTTTGAGGTGTTTGAAATTCCTTTGGGAAGAAACGGATTTCAAGAACATTTGAGTTTGAACAAAGATTTTGTTTTAAACAGTTAAGAAGCTTTCGCTCCTTTAATTAGGATTGAGGCCTGAAGCGTACCACGGGTCCTTTCGTGGAATCGGATTCGTTTTGTTGAACAAAAGTACTCCCCCTCAAATATGGAAGCATATTCAAGAGATAGCCTTCTTGAGTCGAATTTGAAACAGTTTATTACAGGTTGTAAAAAAGAACATATTATCAGATTTGTTGTACTTGTGAAAAAAATTCGAGCTCAAGGTTTAGCGAAAATCAAAATTAATTAAGATAAGCAAACGAATGAAAGTAAAGAGTTAGAGTTATTACAGACAGATGTTTAACTGTTCATAATGTTCCAAATAAACTAACTAACTGCAGATTTCATTCAGGTCGACGAAACGTCAAGATATTCGGAACCCTTGCTCTTCCTCCAATATAGCTTTCAAGTCGTCGCTCAATTCGGAACTTGAGTCGTGAATCAATTTTCTTGACAAACTTTTCAACTTGCTTGCTTATCACTTCTCTTCCATGTCATGTTCGCAACCAACGTTGTTTTCGCCGCGTGGATCTTCAAGAATGTTGACAAGCTCAACCTTTACACTGTGTCAGCGTATCATCATGAACTTGTGGATTTCTTCATATCTCATGTATTTGACGATGTTGTTCCGGATGAAATGTAATCCAAATGGTGTTGTGGTGAATGTATACGGTTGCTGGTCATAAATGCCGGGTGGTTGGAGATCAGGTTTGGTAAGATTCGACGTTTGATAACTTTCAACACCAAGATGAAGATCTTCAACTCTTGACTTAATGACAAGGCTGCGGGATAAAATGAGGATTGAGTTGAAGATATCATATTGTAAGCTTCCAGGAAGATGCTCAAGTTTTCCTTGAACTTTAAGAAGATACATATCTTGATATCGTTGAGGTTGAAGACCAGTAGTCGCCGTTGAAAAGTATACTCGTTGTCGTCGACTCTGCGAACCTTGATGTTAGTTTAAAAGTTGTACCCGTATTTATCCATAATCTCTGCACTTTTAATGGACAAGATCCGGTGGTTATAACACACTTTGTGTTTGGAGGTGAATGTGAGTCGCCATTTGTAAAACCATTTACGCATATTTGGCCAATGGAAGATGCCAAGTTCAGCTTCATCATGATAATTAACAACCGAAGAACTAAACAATCAAGCAACTTCTTCCTCCATTCCCTCTTGAGTGTAAACCGCAGCATGAAACTTAGACAATGATGTTGCATATCGTTTCTCTGGATCTGTGTTTCCATACTTTAGATATTCTAGATCATGATTAAAAAAATAAGGTGTGGGTACCTTGAGATTGTGAGTATGACCCATGAGTGGTAAAGGTTGAGAATAGTCATGAAAATTGAATGTTTTGGGAGCGGAGGCGCGAAACATCCCAAGTAATGTTCTCAGACATTGCTCGTGCAACTTCCTCAAGATTGTATTCAAATTGAAGCCTGGAAGTTGTGGAAGTCTTAAATTGTGTAAACCACCGCCGTGAATAGTGGCAATGTGAGACAACTGAAGTTTCTGCACCTTCATGATCTTTTTCAAATTCTTTGTGAAACCCACAATGGAAGCTTCATTAAGAAGATCATCTTATGGATGAGCATCAATCATATCTTCAAACCAGTCAAACTGAGTCGTGGAAGAGTCAATCCATTGGAGCATCATCTTGTTGCATGTTGAATGGTGGGCTGGATATGACTTGAGAGACATCTGTTGTGGAGGTTGATTGGAAGATTGTGGTTGAATTTCATCCAGTGAAATATCATGAGAAGTGGTTTGGCGAAGATGACCGTGCAGTGAATTTGGAGCGTTTGTCGCGTGGGCGTGACTCATCATCTTTATCATCGGTCTGCGTTTCGCGGGATATCCTTGCACGTTGCGGATGCACTTTCTTATCGCCCTCTTCATGGATTTGAGTAGAGCATCTCGAAGTTCCACTTCTTCATCATCATCATCAATTATCTTCTCCAGAAGTTGACTTTTGAGATCAACGGCGAACTAGCGTTGATGGTTTAGTTTCAAGAGTTATCGGATGTGTTTGAAGATGAGTGGCTCAGACACTGAAGCTTGTTTTTGACATATGTGCGTAAGGCTGATGGTAGAACTTCATTAATGCAACTCTTGACTCGTAGGAAGGACACATTTAAGGATTTCCTCAACGTTGCGGTAATGGAAACTTGAAATTTGTTGATGTTGTTCTTGAAGTTCTTTGTTGTTGTGTCCGAACTTGAGTTTGAAGGGAAGTGGTATGCGAATGTCTTGAAATTTATCTTTCTCTCGTTAGCCGGATGTTTGTCGAGAAGGGAGCGATCTTAAAGGTGGTTTTGGAAGGAACATTCGATCTTTGGACTTGATCACGATGATCTTTGGAGGGAGGTGGTTGTATTAGTGATTGTTGGTTATGAGCATCACCTTGCAAATGTGGTTTTACAACGAAAACATCATCGAATCATCGATTCATCATTGTTGCAATTCTTCATTATCGGAATGAATGAATTGATCGATTCATCTTTGGATGAAGAGTGTCCGCACGAATTGAGTTATCCTCTTCGGAAGATTCATTCATTCATGGGTTGTTGAAGTGGTTAAATCATCTTGGAACTGATCCTGCACCCTTCTTCGCAACCTTTCAATATCAGCTTGAGTGATGGCGTTTGGTGATAGCCAAGGTTTTCTTAATTGCTTGGTCTTGTTTGTGGTCGCGATGAGATTGAAGTAGTAGAGTTTGACTCACGATGGTTTTACCCGCGTTGTCTTGTGACTTTTTCTTGTTTCACTTTGAGAATTCTTTGAGTTTCTGTAGGGTTAGC
>OU343225.1:98869700-98963143 GCA_910596185.1 Chrysanthemum makinoi
TCTAGGGTGTGGCATTCAATGAATGGAACTAATATCATCACGGAATTATAGTGATCTAATATTGTTTTATGGTTGAAGAAGAAGTTTTTGGTAAAGGACTTCCGTCGAATTTTACTCAAAAAAACATTTAAGTACAAATGATATGAGTGAAGTGCATATCTCAGCCCGTTACATAGTAAAAGCTAACATAACAAGACACCCCTATCCTTAAAAGATGAAACAACCACTACTTACTAGATTACATTTGACACAAAACCAAGCATAACCTATCGTCTAGATTGCTTACTACCACGACCTTGGATCTTGATATCATACATGCCGAGAAAAAGCATCCAATTGCCACGGTAAATCATAGACGATCCGCATAATCATCATAATAATCTTCAAGCTCATGACCGTCGCTGTTGATCAGAAATTTAGTCATAGGATTATCCGGCTCAAGCACCTCCTCATCATCCTTTGTTAGAAACAATCACATCCCCACTTTAGAGAATGGGTTACCCACCATAGAATCACGGAGGGATGAAGAACTAGGCTTAGTAGCCGTATCATGAGCCTTTTCTTTCAAATCAACCTTTTTAAGAGGTTTACCATCATCATCCACAAGAGTAACTTTCCTTCAATAATTTGCTTTCAAGCTCCTCAATTTTCAAAATAGAGTAGTACTAGTCTTTGCCATTTCCACCCTTAGCGAGCTACCATCTTTGGTCAAGTCAAGGTACTAGGAATATCACCTATCAGCATCAACCCTATTAAGAGTATCAAGCGGTTTGATGTAGCAATATTCGTCCCACTTGTTCTAGTTACTTGATAATCTTCTTCTTTGTAGCATCCGAGCTTCTGACCGCAGGGCTAATACACCCGCTTCTTATATTTAGAAGGGCTAAATTTAGCCTCCCTATCAATACCACGGCCTTTGAGGCATTTGGAACCCATCATTCTTTTGTGCTTGATGTTTAAGGTCAGGCACAGCACGTTGGGACAGGGTCTCACCCGTGGCCAAAACCATACTAAACACCACAGGTGGTTTCCACTCATATTCCACTCTAACAGTATGCAATACCTCCCCTTCACCATCCCAACTTGGCACAATAACCATTGTCCTTAAGCCGATCCGCTTGATGTCAATCAAAGCTCGAGCATAATCAAAATGCCCCCATGACGGCAAACACATAGAGCTCGTGTATGCATCAAGCATAATAGGGTACGAGTTGGTAGCCATGGCACTCAATCCATCTTCATTAAGCGGCAATAGGAATATCATGTAGTTTCACAGGACGAGGATCGAACCCAAATCCTCTTTAATAAAAGTCGTCACGGTGGTCCATTTCTACAAAATAATAGGAACGGATCGAATAAACCAAGGTCCATTCTCTAACACTCCATTTAATCCCTCAATAGAGGAAAATTTGAAGAAAAATAAACCCTTAGAATTCATCATAGAACGTACCACACCAAACTTCTTCCATGCATTCTTCACGTAGTTATCAACTACGGGAAATGCATCTTCCAATAAAATACGAAAAGAGTATTATCAAACTTAGAATTAGCTTCCAAGGCAGGATGACAAAGGAATTTTACCTCGGCCTTCTCATTAAGAGGCTTGCCCGTATCAAGAGCGGAAATTAACTTTGCATGTAGCAGAAGTAGATCCCACCTTACTTGCAAATGTAGGAGCTTTCAATCCATCGTTGACACGCCCATCCCCTTCCTTAGTCACATTCGGATTACCAAACAAAGCCACCTTAGGCATAGAAAATTTAAAGGATTTACTTCCAGCCATATCATCAAGATTACTAGCCAAAGTAGTACGATCGTAGGTGCGATTAAGAGAACTAACACTAGGAACATTAGTGTCCATGCTAAGACTCTCAACTTCGGGAGTAACGACGCTTAGCCTTTTTGGAGTAGTCTTATTCAATGATGAGTAGTTATCAACACCACCAAAATCATGTTCCAACGTTCCCCCACCTTTATCCCTCTCTCTCGTAACCCCCATCATGAATAAATCACAACAATAAAGCCCTCAAAACCGCATACAGACCAATGCCAAGATCACAAACAAAAAAAACCCTAATCGCTTAGGGTTACCAGCATTTTAATAATCCCCATCATAGTCGATCCACAACTAAATGTTATGCATCAGGTAGGATGGATCAGAACGATATAAGCTTATTTAAATAAATGCCAATGATTGAGTATAATATAATAATGCTAGAGAATGAATGATAATCAGCCAAACCAAATATATATATAATCGACTTGAGCCAATGAATTGAATATAATGTCTAAAATTCCACCGCCCCACTATTGTTGTGATGGACCAATAGAAAGATAGAAACAATTAAAGATCGTTCAAGGCTTTGATGATTTTTGGAGAGATTTAGGGTTGAAGAAGAATTGAATTAAGATAAATTTTGTTAAGAATTTGTAGCCTTACTATATATGTGCATTTCGTCCCTTTGGGGACATCCGATAAAATTGGAATGATACAAAGAAGATTAGCCTGGCCCCTGCGCAAGGATGACATGCACAAATCGAGAAATAGTCCAATATATTGTGACAACTGGCAATTTAGGGAGTCTATTTTAGGTAACCGCATTACGTTAAATTAAGTTTGCCTTTATCACTATTTTACAAACCGTGACTTGATTTTATATCGTCGATTGGTTTTTACGGTTTATTTCATTATTAAATGAGTTATCGTATGAGTTTTAACTCTATTTGGTAGGCACTATTCGATTCGGCACTAGAAAAGCCTAAAACAAGAGTTTTTGTAACTTTTAGACCGTAACTCGAAAATTGACAACTAAATAGTCAAAACTCGTGGAAAAATGTAAGTAACGATGTTGGAAAGTTAAATGAATGTCGTGGGACACTCGGGGGACGATATGTGAGCTCGGGAATGGGTAAACGAGATAGATACGAAAAGTTTCAACCCGAACCCTCCCCTTCCTTAGGCTTTATGGCCCCCTCCTAATTTAATTATTTTGAGGTCCCTAAGTCCCATGTATATAAAGGGTCATCAACCCTCACTTCCACCTTTCATCCTCTCACTAAAAACACATACAATACACCTTTCTCTCTCTTGTTTCTCTCTCTAAGAAACCCTAGCCGCCCCTTCATTAAATCCGGCCACTATTCCGGCCATTTTCCGGCCACCACCGGCGAGTGAACATACACCTCCATCACCAAAAGATAGATCTCTTTCTCATCTTTCCAACCATATATCATACACTCCATTTGGACTTCAATAACACCTTCAAATCCTTGAATCAAGATTCGTACTTTTAGTTTTTCAAAGGGCTTTTGCAATTGGTGATTAGATAAGGTAAAGGGAACATGTTTTGAGCTTGATTGGGTGATAAAAACCCACGAATTGAATTCTAGGGTTTCGACCCATGAATGAAATTTGGGGCTTTTGGGTGGAACATGAAATTAAAGCTAATTAGTGACTAAGTAAACAAGTAATTAGTGTTTGGTACATGTGTGGTGTATTAATTTGATGGGTTTGTGCATTTAGGGTTTAGTTGCATGTTCTTGATTAAGAATAGTTTATGGGTTTTGTGTTTGGTTAGTGTTTGGAGCTTGAATGATTGGATTTGAGTGTTGTGGATTGGATTTGGTTGTTGATAACGCTACACGCGTCGTTCGGGGTCAAGGAAACTTCCTTTTCTTCGAGCAAGTTTTATAACACCCTAGGCAGTGAACCTAATCGTTGTGGTGTAGTAATTAGGGTAAGCCACGGGTATTGATATCGTTCTCTAGGGGAATAGGAATGCTAGTAAGAAGTTACTACGCTAAGGTTGGGGTTGAGGAAGATTATTTTTATCTTTTTTATGTTTTTAGGAAATTGAAAGGTACGAATCTCGGGGTTTGGATTTGGGGGATTGGTATTGCTACCGATTACTCTACTTATCTAATTATCTAATCTAAGGTGTATGTAGTTTAGGTCTAATTATTGTGTGCTCGTATGATAGTTTAAAGATTTGTTTACTTAGGTTTTACTACTCCTTAATTATCTCCTATTGGTGGTTGAATTGTCACGTCCTTATTCTTAGTTGCGTTGTGAGTCTAAGGTTGTAGGGTATGCGTATGTTCCCTAACTCTTTGAACTTACCAAAGGGTCTCGTCTACAAAACCCACTAGGGATAATAAACTCTTACTCTAAGGCACTCTTTGGATGGTTTAGCTTACAACTACTCAAGGAGTTATATTCTAAGGTTCACAAAGATTTAATCAAGCATTAAGTACACAACGAATGACCTATCGCATTACTAGATCATTAATCAACTAAGATAAGAGACAACAAATCAATAATCAATAATTAAGTTTCATATTCCCTAAGAAAACACACAAATAAATTAGCCGGACATGGAGAACATGCAAGCATACACACAAATAATCAAAGACATAATTGTATTAATGAAGTAAAGAACTTATCTTGATGTAAGATAGGGTTTGGAACCCTAAAATACTTGTACAAGACAACCTTGGTTCGGTTCTAGGTTTTACTCCAAAAAGCACACACAAATCTGAAAAATTCGGATTCTATATATAAGATTACATATGCGACGGCGTCACCTTATGTTTTGTGGCGCCGTCGGATCGCCGTCATTAGGGTTTCGGTCTTGGACACGTTAGACTTCGACGGCGTCACCTTGTGCTTGTGAGCCGTCCTCTTCACTCGGCGGCTTCGATTGCATCTAGGCCGTTTGAGTAGCGAGGCCTACTCTTTTACTGGCGCGTCGTGAAAATAAGACTTTTGGGTTGTCCCGTCACAAAATCCTCGGACGGCGTCGCAGATAAGCGGATGGCAGCCCTCATCTTATGTTTTCGCGGCGGAGTGTCTCGATTCTTGACTTTGGCCATTTTCTTCGTATATTCGCACTTTTTCGTCCAAATAAGTGCCATTACAACAATTTGCCTTCAAGAGACCTAAAAAGTGAAAATGAACGATATTAAGTAATAACGGATACAAAAGTGATCAAATAAGGGCTTAAATGACCCCTCAAAAATATACATTTTAAAACCTTATCAAATATCCCTACACTTGGTATTTGCTTGTCCTCAAGCAAATGTGCTTTAAGCCAATTAATTTATAAGTTAGGGGTCATGAAGCATTGGTTTAAAACATCCACAAAGTCACATATAAGCCCAAAAAGTCATAACAAGCACTGAAATTACATACTAGCACCTCACATGGGGTGTTTGGATACTCACATCTCTCGGGTGTATATGAAATATAACAAATTGGAAATGGAAGATAAACACTCATTAACCGGTTCTAGTACATAGATTACCATAGGCTTGAGACCAGATCAAACCTCCATCGCTTTGGCGTAAGCACCTAGGAAAGACTATCAAAGAGGTCTTTAAAGGGTTGTAATGTTAGGAAACTACGGTAGGAAACAAAGGGTTTGGTGGGATAGGCTATTTAGTGGTGGCAAGTCAAAAATCTCTATGTTGCAAGTATACGAAGAATGGCGTTGCTAAGCCAAGACTCGACACTCTATTTTTTTTTATCACTCTATTTTTTTTTTTATTTTTTTTTAATTTTTTTTTCGATTTTTTTTTCATACACTTTTACTCTAGCATCCTCTACGGTAACATCAAAATGATAGGGATTTATAGGCACATCCCTACACTAGAGTTTTTATTACTCTAACACTAATTTGACCCGAATTGAAAAGATCAAAACACTTGGGGTACATTATTATGCAAACAAAAGGGAATTTGAATTTAACATTCCCTTCCCGTCATTTCATAAACTTTAACTTTTCCCATGAATCCCAATTGTCCCAAAACTGTGTACAAAGGATATGACTCGACTTAGCAACTCATGCAAGCAACCAGATAATTGAACTAAGGGTTTAGGGTGATAACAATAATGCACTAAAAGTGAGTGCATAAAGGGTAGGCTAAGGCGATTTGGGTGTATATTTGGGGGTGGGGTGTAAACAATGCTCTTCATTGATATTCGGGAAAACCGAAACATCACGAGAACAGCTAAAAGGATAGGCTCTGAGGGGTTAACTAGGGGTATCGTGTACTAAAGATGAGTACAACGCAAAGGGTGTGGGGAATTACTCAACCGATGTGGAAGAAGTAATTATATTACGGGTATCAAACAAGGGTTATCCTAATGCCTCTTATCATTTAGTTATTCCTAACTACACAAGTGTAGTCTTACTAGCGATCTCGGAATGCATCACAAAACAAGTTCTAGAATCTAATATACTACCGGTTCACACTTTAAGCATTAAAGATGAATGCTTTTAATTCCTACTAATCTAAGGGCGATCCTCACATTTTGGGTGGAATTTAGGTGGTAAAGGGTTTTTGTGCTAGTCATGCAACTTCCTATCCGTGAGGCGCTTTTGTTAAAACTAATGGCCCACTCCTATATGTCATGAAAAATTAAAAATTTGGTGCCAAAATTACCCTAACCGACATTTTCTCATGGTTTATTACACAAATACACTTGGACAAAGCAAATAATCAAGGATAAGCATAGTTTCAAAGTTCCCGTTTTATTTTCCCTCCCTACACTTAAACTGAACATTGTCCCCAATGTTCCCCGAAAGTATCAAAGTTATGATAATGGAAGGTAATTAAAAACGAAAGAAACTAGTACTCCCCTGATTAGCTCGGTAGGATTCGTTATGAAGTAGTGGTTAAATCCTTTTCTAGAAGAATGTGTGCGTGAAAAGCTCCTTCCAATCTTTTGTTTCTTCTTCTTGATAAATTAAACCTGCACACTTGAATAAAACAAACAAAACCTTCGCGTAAAATCGGCGGTAATAATATATATAAGACTCGATTTAAACTAGGATATAATGCTTGTGGAATGGATGTTTACAGAAATTTCTAGAAAATTAAGACACTGAAAATTCCAAAAATTTATAAGTAGCTCGAGAAACGAGAAAAAGTAATCGATGTTTTTACTCCTTCTGACGCCCGTCAAGTTGCAATCGGCCGTCGGGTTATCTGACAAAAGCTGTCGCGATTTTTGGAAAAATTCGGAAAATTTACATCTTTAGAATCTGGAAATATTTCTGCAAAACATCCATTATGACTCGAACAAACACACATATATATCTTTTAATGAATTGTTATTCTCATGTTTACGTTTCTTTTGAAAACGTGTGTAATCCTCCCTACACTTATCCTTTATGTAAAATACCTTTATATGCAATTAAGACGAGATTAAAAACAAAATAAAGCATTTTTACAAATTTAAACATGAGCATAAACAATTAATAAAAGATATATGACACTAACAAACAAACAATTAAGCATGGGTTGCCTCCCACGAAGCGCTTTTCTTTATTTAAGAGTCTTGTAGCTAGACTCGTAGTCGTGTCCCTACGTACCGATATAAGTAAGCCTATCCTCAACAATGTCATAAGGATCAAACTTATCATTCAAGTTCCTAGTAGTGCGTTGGTTAGATATGCCTTTTCTAACTTCTCTCCATCGGGATCATAGATTGTTATCCTAATGTGCCACTCTCCATCACCGTCACTAGGCGGTCTATCCCAATCCCATTTGTGTTTAGATTTCTTAAGTTTCCACTTATTCATGACAAGGTTGACGGGCAAGCTTCCTAGGAACTCGGTCATCTTCCTAAATACTAAGGCGTCCTCGAACGGGTTCACTTCCATATCCCTAGCCATTTCTTTTTCTTGGAAAGTTGCTTTACTAGTGAAGGCTTCATCTAGGTAAAAAGGTCTTTGGGGGCCTATGAGGTTCTTGTCTATCCAAGGTCCATATCTAGAAGGCTCTCTATCCAACCTAATCTCATGTAGGATTTCCTCTTCTTTGTAGTGCAGCATGCTTTTGACATCGTAAATTGACCTAGGACTCCCTCTCTCTACCACTATCTTGGAAATCTTACAATCGATGATGGCACTAGCGGTAGCTAAG
Organism: Chrysanthemum makinoi; assembly: GCA_910596185.1. Taxonomy (NCBI): domain Eukaryota; kingdom Viridiplantae; phylum Streptophyta; class Magnoliopsida; order Asterales; family Asteraceae; genus Chrysanthemum; species Chrysanthemum makinoi. The sequence continues at coordinate 98,877,630 of OU343225.1, forward strand.
AATCCTCTTCCTACTAGTAATGGGCATGTCGGGTCCTTATTCATGTCTAGCACATGAAAATCGGCCAAAAGAGTCAACTCTCCTACGTGTACTACCATGTCTTTTATTATTCCAACCGGACGTGCAACACTACCGTCCGCTAGACCTAAGATGGTTTCCGTTGGTTCTATCTTACCTAAGTTAAGGCTTCTATGGAGGGATAACGAAACAAGATTGATGCATGATCCTAAGTCGGCTAGAGCATCGAGAGGTTTGGAAGTTCCAAGCCTACACGGAAGAGTAAATAGCCCGGGATCGTCTAACTTCTTAGGTAAATTATTTCGCACAAAGGTGGACCCATGTTTTCCAAGCTTAAGTTCTAACTCATATTTTTCTTTTAAAGCATTATAATAAGGTGCATGAGCTAAGACCTCAAGAATTGGTTTTTCTTGATGGAGTTCCTTGTACTCCTCCTCTAAACTAGGTTTGGATTCTTGGTTGATGGGTTTCTCAAGAGTAGGTTCTACCAATGGTGCAGGACCTTGGTACCTCATTTTGGATGGCTTGGAACCCTTTTTGATAGCATTTACCGAGTGAATCGTTGGATGTGATGGGCATGGATGTACACTCTCCCATGGTGAGCAAGAACATGAAGTCGATGAAATCGAATTCACTTTTGGGTTCTTTACAGTATCACTTGGGAGTGCTCCAACTTCTCGTTCATTGAAGGCTTTTAAGAGGGCATCAAGCTTGTGTGTCATCTCGCTTTGTCTTTGCTTAAAATCGGCTTCAAGCTTAGTCAATCGAGTCTCTTGAGATGACAGGAATCTAGACGCAATTGCCTCAAGATTAGTGGGGTTCCCGGTGTTTAGAGAGTTGAACCTATTAGGTTGGTTAGATGAGCTTTGAGATGTGCTTGAGTTTTGGTTCCACTTAAGGTTAGGGTGATTTCTCCATGAAGGATTGTAAGAGTTTCCTAAGTTGTTTTGTTCGGGCTTGAACGTGTACCACTTCTCTCCCGCTCTGTCGGTATGCACGGAGGCGTAGTCCGCAAAAGCTTGTTCGGGGAGTCTTGTGCAATCACGAGTGTCATGGGGACCAACACATAACTCACAAGGTAGAGTGATTTTATTCACTTGATGTGAGGACTTAGGATTTTCGTAGGAACTCATTAGGAATTTAACTTGATCTTCAAGTTCGATCATCCTACGGTCGGAAGGTTGTGAGTCAATGGGAGGCAAGGAGATTGCCTTTACGGTTTTGGGCAACTCACGGGGTCATTCCAACTTTCGTTGTCATAGAGAGCAAGGTCCTCTATTATACCCCATGATTCTTCAGCGGTGAGATCACTAAGTTTTCCACCGGCATGGTCAATGGATCGCTCGGTGGGGAAGTTGACATGATCATAAAAGATTTGGACTTGAAGCCAAAGATCAATGCCGTGATGAGGACTTTATGGATTAAGTCCTTGAATCGAGTCCATGCTTCGTAGAGAGATTCATCTTGACGTTGTTGGAACATCAAGATGTCATTCCTAAGTTTAGTGGTTCTCCCCGGTGGGAAAAATTAAGCAAGGAAACGAGAGGTGAGATCATCCCAACTTGAGATGGATCCGGCGGGAAGTCGCTCAAGCCAATTACTAGCTTGGTCCCGCAGAGAAAATTGGAAGAGACGCAAGCGCGTGGTCTCTCGAGTAGTAGCATCAAGGTCAATGGAATCGACAATTTTGAGGAAATCCCTCGGATCTGTCGATTAGGATCTTCTAGCGAAGTCCATGGAATACACATCCGTTTTGAACCAACCGGATGGTGTCGGATCGCAGGGCCGTAGTTTGGGCTTGGTCGGAAAGCTCAATGGTGTTCCTATAGCCTAGGTGGCTTGGTCTCGAGTATTCACCAAGAGTACGGGCTCTTGGCGGGTCAATTGGTGGTGGGTTGATGAATGGTGGGTGGTTATCACCTTCCATGATGAAAAGTGATGGGGTTTACAAACAAAGGTCACGAAGAAGGGGGATAGACTAAGAGAAAGCTAAAAATGAGAAAAATTTACTTGATAGGAATCAAGCAAAGAACCTAAACGAGGTGGACTACTAACTAGCTATTCTATTCCCCGGCCCGGCGTAAAACTTGATAACGCTACACGCGTCGGTCGGGGTCAAGGAAACTTCCTTTTCTTCGAGCAAGTTTTATAACACCCTAGTAAAGCGAACCTAATCGTTGTAGTGTAGTAATTAGGGTAAGCCACGGTATTGATATCGTTCTGAGGGAATAGGAATGCTAATGAGAAGTTACTACGCTAAGGTTGGGGTTGAGGAAGATTATTTTTTATCTTTTTATGTTTTTTAGGAAATTGAAAGGTACTGAATCTGGGGTTTGGATTTGGTGGGTTGGTATTGCTACCGATTACTCTACTTATCTAATTATCTAATCTAAGGTGTATGTAGTCTATGTCTAATTATTGTGTGCTCGTATGATAGTTTAAAGATGTGTTTACTTAGGTTTTACTACTCCTTAATTATCTCCTATTTGTGGTTGAATTGTCACGTCCTTATTCTTAGTTGCGTTGTGTGTCTAAGGTTGTAGGGTATGCGTATGTTCCCAAACTCTTTGAACTTACCAAAGGGTCTCGTCTACAAAACCCACTAGGGATAATAAACTCTTACTCTAAGGCACTCTTTGGATGGTTTAGCTTACAACTACTCAAGGAGTTATATTCTAAAGTTCACAAAGATTTAATCAAGCATTAAGTACACAACGAATGACCTATTGCATTACTAGATCATTAATCAACTAAGATAAGAGACAACCAATCAATAATCAATAATTAAGTTTCATATTCCCTAAGCAAACACACAAATAAATTAGCCGGACATGGAGAACATGCAAGCATACACACAAATAATCAAAGACATAATTGTATTAATGAAGTAAAGAACTTATCTTGATGTAAGATAGGGTTTGGAACCCTAAAATATTGTACAAGACAGCCTTGGTTCGGTTCTAGGTTTTTACTCCAAAAGAATACACACAAATACTGAAAAATTTGGATTCTATATATAAGATTACATATGCGACGGCGTCACCTTATGTTTTGTGGCCGTCGGGTCGCCGTAATTAGGGTTTCGTCTTGGCCACGTTAGACTTGCGACGGCGTCACCTTGTGCTTGTGACGCCGTCCTCTTCAGCCTCGGCCCGTCTCGATTGCATCTAGGCCGTCACGGTAGCGACGGCCTACTCTTTACAACTGGGCGTCGTCACTTGAAAATAAGACTTTTGGGTTCGTCCGTCACAAAATCCTCGGACGGCGTCGCAGATAGCGATGGCCGTCACCTTATGTTTTCAGCACTGAGTGTCTCGATTCTTGACTTTGGCCATTTTCTTCATATATTCGCGCCTTTTCTTCCAAATAAGTGCCATTACAGCAATTTGCCTTTAAGAGACCTAAAAAGTGAAAAGGAACGATATTAAGTAATAACGGATACAAAAGTGATCAAATAAGGGCTTAAATGACCCCTCAAAAATGTACATTTTAAAACCTTATCAGTTGTGTTTGGGTGTGAATTATGGGACGTACGAACCACCTAGGGCTCGTACGTGGCTCATATGGTGCGTACGAGACCCACTTGGGTCATGGGTTCGATTCGGTCGTTTTGGTAGCTTATTGGTTGATGTAGTTGAGGTATGGATGAGACGCGTGGAGCCGAAAAGCTTCTAGAGCTTGTTTGGTTAACGTGGTTTGGGATTAAATTGCGATATTGTGACATTTAACTTGGACTTGATATATATAATGTTGACTTTGAGCTACGTCGGCGTCACTTTGACTTTTTAGTCAATAGTTGACTCAGACAAAGCCGTAACATGGACTTTAGTATAATTTGGATAATTGATTGATTAAAAGCCGAGAAGTTATGACTCGTGCTTGTGGACTCGAAACGAATAACGATATGAGATTAATAATGGAATTTGATGAAATATATATATATATATATATATATATATATATATATATATATATATATATATATATATATATATATATATATATATATATATATGAAAATGCTAATAAAACTATGAAATGTAAATAATAATGGGCTTTTGTACCAAAAATATCGATAACAAGATTTATCTTGTTATTTACAATTTTTAAACGAAACTAACGACTAAATTGGAAAGGTTTTGTAATAAATAAGTAATTAAGGTTTCGAGTACACGTTTATCAATAAATGTCAATTGTGGACATTTAATATTGGATAAGTAATTATTTATTTGCGTTATGTGTGCATGGGTTACGGATAACATAACGTTAATAGTGTTGATCCACGTAGGTAGCGGACTTATTAGGTTGATGAATCTAATAAGAGCCCGCTAGGTACGTTAGGTAACCTTATTAATGGGTGAATTATCCTTATGACTCTTTAGGATACGATTGATTTATGGGATAATAAGCGACACGAATAAATGAATGAGTTTATCGAGTTGACGAATTCGATAAGGTCTACTATTTATTCCAAAACTTATTGAACTATGGAGTTTATCGTTTAGAGGTCTCATTGTGTCGCATTGAGTTATATATTGTTTGTTTGAGTGCATTCATGGCATCATATTGAGTCGATACACCCACATGAGGATACCAAACACTAGGATTAATGGTGAAACGAGACGTTTTTGGAAATAAAGAAGTGGAACATATTGGGGTAGATAACGTTGATTATGAGGAATGTATATATTAAGTTTGGTCTACATTAATAGGTTGTGCCGAGTCGATAGTTGTTGTCTTTGTGATTTCTGTTATCTTCTGCTAGTAATATTTGTGCGTTGATTGCTTGAGGTGAGTTTCATAGCCCCACTTTTATCTACGTTTTGAACTACTTTGGGGTGAGAATCATGCTGCTGTTTTTGGACCGTTAAAACTATTTGGATTTGCTTATATGCTTGACCTTTAGATTGATGTGTGGTAGTTGTTGCCTTAGTTTAGGTTTAACCGTGCCTAACTAAGAATAGACTTCTACATCGACCTAGTCTGGGGTTGGCAATTGTTCTAGATTTTGCCACGCAGCGGTCTTTGGACTAGAGTCGCGAGCTCAGTAGTCCCCGGATGCGGGGCGTGTGTTATGATTGGTGATCGGGTAGGATCGGTGTGTGCAAACGGTATTTATCTATCTTAGGTCTTGCATAGCAAATCAACTCTTACCGGTCCACTATGATTTTGTTGAACTTAAACCTATGAACTCACCAAGTAAAATTTGGCCTTTAGCATGATTTCTCAAGTATTTGAAAGATGTTTGGAATATGTGGATTGTGGAAGCTTGGCAAGAAGGTGGGGTTCAAGGATCATTTCGACTCGATAAACTATGGGGACCTATTTTATTAAACTATGTTTTGGGCCTAATATTTATACTTTCGGATTAAATGTTTGAATATTTGATTTGGGATTGGTTTTAAATGGTTAAATGGTTATCTTTTATTATACTTGTGTGCGATACCAATCCAATAGTAGCTTGCCGAAAACTTGATTAAGTCTTCCACTGTCTTAGAGATTTGAGGGTGTTACATATATATGCATTTCTGGTAGCCATAAAAGGTAGTAGAGGACCTTTTGAAGTATTGCATATATGGCAAATAAACCATTAATTATGATCACAAGCTCATTACTACAACTAAAAATTGCACATTAGAGATCTGAGTTAGTAAAACTAAGATATCCATTGATGTTCAACACATTTATGATAAATGTGTCCCAAATTTATCGTGTAGTCTTTTTTAAAGTATTTAGTAGAATTTGCCTAAAAAAATAATCAATTCGTTACTACGATTATATATACATAAATCAAGTCATATATATGATCCAACATATAGTAAGAGATAAAAAGATTTAGTTAATTATCAAAGATTTGTCAATACATGGACTATAACATCCCTATATCATCTTTATCTTATACGATTCCTCTTTGGATCGTTTAGGGTTTCTTTGATTTTAGATTTTGTTTTATTCCGTTTTTTAATCTTTCTTTTTATTGTGGATCGGTTATTGGTTTGGATTCAGATCTGTACGATTTGGTGGTGATTTTGAAGGTCGTCTTGTTGTTGTTGTTTTTGTTATGATGGGGGTTACGAGAGAGAGGGATAAAGGTGGGGTAATGTTGGAACATAATCTTGGTAGTGCTGATAGTATACCTATCTAGGTCGTGTTTGACAGTGATGATGTTACACCTGGTAAAGGTGCTGAATCTATATCGTCTAAGGTTAATGATACTATATCTGGTAGTAAAGCTGGTGTTGATAGTCTAAACATGAATACTAACAGCCCGAATGTTAGTGCTTTGAAACGCACCTATGATCGTACTACTTTGGCCGATAAACCTGACGATATGGTGGGTAGTAAAACCTTTAATACTACCATGCCAAAGGGTACTTTGTTGGCGGATCCGAAGGTTGACAATAACCCAAAGGTGGATACATTTGCAAGTAAGGTTGGTACTAGTTCCAGTACTAGCAAGGTTAATTTTCGGACTTTTGATTCGGGTAAGCCTCTTAATGACAAGGATGATGTGCAAATTCCTTTGTCATCGGTCCTTGCTGCTAATTCTAAGTTTGAAAACACCTTGTTTGGGGTACTTTATTGGAAAGAGGGTTGTGTTTCCCGTAGTTGACAACTACGTGAAGAATGCACGGAATAAATTTGGTGTAATTCGATCTATGATGAACTCAAAGGGCCTATTTTTCTTCAAATTTGCATCTATTGAGGGTTTAAATGGTGTGTTAGAGAATGGACCTTTGTTTATTCGCTCCGTGCCTATTATTCTGAAGAAATGGACTCCAAGATTATGCTTCGTGAAAGAGGATTTGGGTTATATTCCTGTCTGGGTGAAATTACATGATATTCCTGTTACTGCTTTTACTGAAGATGGGTTGAGTGCCATGGCTACTAAATTGGGTACTCCTATCATGCTTGATGCATACACAAGCACTATGTGTATGCAATCTTGGGGGCGTCATGACTATGCGCGTGCCTTAATTGATCTTAAAGCTGATAGGGAACTTAAGGAGAAAATGGTAATTCTTTGTTCCGTGTTGTGATTGTGATGGGGAGGTGTTACATACTGTGCGGGTGGAAACCACCTAGATGTGGTGTTTGTATGGTTTTTGGACATGATGAGACCCAATGTCCCAAACGCGTGCCTATTGACCTTAAACAACAAGCACAAAAAGATGATGGGTTCCAAAAACCTAAGAGGAAGGTGTTTCGTGGGATTGAGGTGGGTAAAGGGGCTAAATTTAGCCCTTCTAAACATAGAAGCAGGTGTATCACCGTTCGAAGAAGTCGGATCCTACAAAGAAGAAGGTTACTGAAGTGGCTAGTACAAGTGGGATGAATATTGCTACATCAAATCCGTTTGATGCTCTTAATATGGTTGATATTGATGAGGTTGATATTCCTAGTGTTACTGTTGACTTGACCAAAGATGGTAGCTCTGCTAAGGGTGGAAATGGTAACACTAGTACTACTCCTATTGTTGGAAAATTGAGGAGCTTGAAAAGCTAATTATTGAGGGAAAAGTTACTCTTGTGGATAATGATGGTAAACCTCATAAAAAGGTTGATTTTAATGAAAAGGCGCATGATACGACTACTAAGCCTAGTTCGTCTTCCTCTCTGTATTCTATGGTGGGTAACCCATTCTCTAAAGTGGGGATGTGTTTGTTTATATAAAGTGATGATGAGGAGGTGCTTGAGCCGATAATCCTATGGCTAAATTTCTCGCATCAACAAAGGCGGTCGTTTGAAGATTATTATGATGATTATGCGGATCAGGTCTATGATTTACCAAGGCAATTGGATGTTTTTTCTGACATGTATGATTTCAAGCTCCATGGTTGTGGTAGTAAGCAATCTAGACGTTAGGTTATGCTTGGTTTTGTGTCAAATGTAACCTAGTGAGTAGTTGTTGTTTCTTGTTTTAAGGATAGGAAGTGTCTTGTTATGTTAGCTTTACCGCCTATGTAACGGGCTGAGATATGAGACTTCACTCATATCCTTTGTACTTAAATGTTTTTTGGAGTAATATATTTACCGGGGAAACCCTTTACCCAAAAAAAATATATTATGAGTATTGCCTCAAAGGTGTTTCTAATATTGGATAGCTTGTCGCAAAGAGTATACAATATTATCACTGTTTCAATTCTGTGCAGGCACGGGATTATATATGAATCAAATTTATTTTAAAATATTAATTTAATATAGAGACATGTAATATTTTTTCGTGTTTAATGTTTTGTAAATGTGATATAATTACAACCAATAATTATGCACTAGTTTTTATACATAACATTTTTTATTATTTACTAATATGATTAATATCTTGTAAAAAAAATTATTGGACGAAAGATTTAACTTTGTTTAATTGAAATGGGTGTTGAGGTTGATATTGTTGTTTAAATTTAATTAGTGATATTATGTTGTATACAATATGCGTGTTTAATAGCACATAATAACCGTTAATAAAGTTAAAATATATATATTTTTTTAAGTTGTCTTTCCGTATATATCCCTATATAAACTTTAAATCAGTGTTGAAAAAAGGTGCATGAGCGCCGATTAGTCACCGCTTAGGCTCTATAGGGCCACCAACCTTGCCAATTTATGCAACTGGGTCAAACAGATAGGTCAACCGTGGTCAACGATGATCAAAACTCACAAATCTTTCCAAAAGTACCCAAAACTCACCGTAAACTTATATTGAGTATTTATAGTAACCATTTTAATCTATTACAAGTTGATTTTTTTGAAAAAACCTTGCCAAAAATACATAAAACTCGCTAGAAATACACAAATCTTGGTGGAAATACCCAAAATTTTTCAAAAATGTCAATCCGATTAATCCCGCCTAGACAGATTACAAGCTACAAGGTGGTCGAACAACTAATACGATTCACGATTTTGCAACCTTGCTTTAAATAGGAATTGCATGAGCCTTTGTTATAAGTACAATCACGTATATTTATTTTCATATCACAGTAACCCATGATTACATTTGATATTTATAATTCCATTGATAATAATTTAGCCGAATTAGTTTTCAAACACGTGTACGCATGTGTTAAACTTATAAAAAAGATTAACATGAATCGTTATTGAACACAAATAGTTAAAAAAAATAGTTTTTCATTTATCCTTACTTAAACTTATAAAGAGGTCTAACAAGAGTTGTTCGTACGTACAACCACGAGTATTTATTTATGTACACAACAACTCGTGTTTTTCATTTGATATGTATGATCCCGTGCATATACGTGTTATATTTTTAAAACACCATATATGTTGTATTTTTATAATATAAAGTCTAGGGGATATAAAGTCAAATAAGTCATTGTTTATTTTTAAAATTTATTAAAAAACATGAAAACTTATAACTTTACACGAAACTCCATATAGTTTATTTAAAACTCAACTACTAAAGTTTTATTAATTTCCTTATCTTCTTTAAAGTTTTTTTTTTTTTACAAATTTGACACATATATTATGTTTTTCTTCACCAGATTTCTCTTTCAAATTTATCAAAGTTTGTCCAATTGTTTTTCAGTTTTGACTTTCAATTGACTAATAAAAATGTTGGATTTTTGCAAGTGTCAAAATAGAGTAACCTGGCCGGCTTTCTCAATAAGATTGTTTTAAGTAAATACTTCCAAAATAATGTAATTCTTTTATTATATAAAAGATACATATGCCATAAGGACAACTTGATTAAGTAAAATGCTCTACAAGAGTAGTTTTATTATTCATTTTTTTCTTTTAAAATTGTGTACATGACGTACAAAAACATTTCCTGAACAGTGTACAATATAACTTACATGTTTTTGCCGTGATTTATTTTGCTCTGGTAATGAATTTATATCCTATAAAAACAACAAAAATGAATGATAAAGTGGCCGATTCAATGCGACTTTAATCTAATTTTTTTCCTATCATTTATTTGTCATAAAATCTACACTAATTGTCTAAAAATGTATCATATTTGTTACCGTTTGTAATTGTGTGTATCATTGTTCGAATCCGATTATTTCGTGTACAATTTTAAATTTTGATTATTCTGTGTATCGATTCCTAAAAATACTCAATTCGATTCCCAAAAATACGTGATTCGATTTCCAAAAATACGTCAATCGATACACAACCTAATCAAAATTTTAAAAGATGTGCTAAATAATCGGTTTCTCGAGCAATATATGGTACCCAAAAAAAAATGAAAAACAAAGTGACAAGTATGATACATTTTTAAAATAATAGCCCGAAACTCTAATCTCGTCCTCTTTAAATAGAGACCATGCCTTCTCTTTTTCTAACACATTTATCTTTCAAATTCACATCTCTCAAGAATTGTTACATTCTTCCTTGGTCAAGATAAATTCATTTGTTTCCTATACTTATTAAGGTATAAAGTTTTAATTAGTACATTGCATCCATTAAACTAGTAATCCACCTGAAAATGAAGAGTTCAACCTCTTTATTTTAACATGTCAATTTTGCATGTAGATGTCAGCTAGCTGTTTTATTTTTAATTTTTTTAAAAAAAGAGAAGAAGATAGCAGTGTAAATGTTGTTGATTTTGCGAATAGATCTGAGCATGGTTATTTGATTACTTTTTGCCAATGTTTTATGTGGTGTATATAAAGTTATCTAGTATATAAACAGGCAAAGTTGAAATTAGTGTTTGATGTGGTGAAAATTAATCCTCAATCAAAATCGGGAAAGTTTGAGTTCTGATAAAGGATTGTGAAATTCTTTCTAAATCGATCAAGTCTGAATCAAATTGTGTTTTGATGTTTTTTTGTTTGGATAGCTATGATATGCATCGATGATTCCGCCCACTACTAAAGCGTGATCATCATTCCGATTAAGTTTAGTGGTCTTGATTGATTTTATATGGGTGACGGCGTGATTTGCTTTTTAGGTTTTACATACTATCGCTTAATTTATATTTGTCGTGTTTATTGATCTTTTCCCCTTTACCTGTTGTTATGATACTAATTAATAAATAAAAGGTGATTTACTGAAAATGGTAAATAGATTAAATATCATCAATCTATCAACATGATTGATTTTGTGTTTTGCTCATAATTTCTTGATCGTTATCAAACAATTTGGTGATTTTCCTTCAGTCTGTTGAGCAAATGGCACCCAAGAAGATGAAAGTCAATAAGGTTGCCACACAGCTTCAATCTGAACGTTCTTCTGATTTAGCCGATAACGCAATTCGAGTAGGAGGTGGGTACCAGGCTATTCCAACTGAGATGGACGACTATGAACGCTCAGAACTATTTTCGTGTTGGTCTTGCAATGCCAATTACATGGGTTCATGATGATGCTAAAACTAACATTGAAGCCTGTAAGTATAAATTTGAAAGTGTGAAGAAAATAAGTAAACTTGATAAGTTACGTTTTGAGGTCGTGGATAGTACTGAGGAAGAAACAAAACAAGGGTGGGGAGACAGGGGTTTACTTCCGATTCCTGAATCATTTAGTGAATCATTGACCAATGCTGAACATAAGAGTTTTGTTCTTGGTCTATATCTCTTTATCAATAACTTTTATTTGGTGAATGAGTTCATGGAAAACATAGGAATGGGAAGGGTACTCTCTCATTACTACGGTGAGTTTTATCATTCAGAGGATTATCAGAGATGGAAAGATTGGAAAAAGGCTATGGGATGGTCAGCATGGAAGGATGATGAACGTATCACGATAGATTGGCCGACATATGCAAATATGTTTACTGATTCACGGCATAATGAGCTTTTATCTCACCTATTTGTTAATGCGACAGACAAATGCAGAGAGAGATTGGCCAAGGTATTTCTTTAAAATCACTACTTTTCTTCCAAACTAATCATACATGAATTTTGGTTTTCGTAATTTTTCCAAACTTCTGATCATGTTGAATAAATGTATTACTCTCGATTTGTAGAATTGTGGGGTTAGTGTTACAGAGTCTATGTTGTAATTTCTGTAGAGAGTTTTTCAGTTGTGTTTTAAAACTCATTCTAGATGGGATAACTTCATTCATCTAGAGTATTGAATTAAATTTTGTGTCCATCAGATCAACAGTGTATAATTTCAAACACATTTGCCTAAAATTTATATAACTTCGAACAACATGGTATAGTTTTTCTATTTAACTTCATAAAATTACTCAATTATACAGCTAAAATATGAGCGAAAAGTGTTGATGGACAACCGCTCAGACGTGAGTGTGACCTTCTATTATTCGAAATTAGTCCATGGTTGTTTCTGGTACTTTAAGGTTCGTTGGCTTGGCGAAAATAATTTTATATGTAGCTCAAACACTTGACCATCTAGTTACTACTTAATGAGAAAATTTCCTATTGCTAAACTTGCTCTAGTTGAATTTTGACAATTTATTTTGAATGACAAATACTCATGACACACCCGTCTCTGGTGGACATAATTAACCTGCAAACTTTTGGCCAGTAGGAAAATTTTGATACCACTAAGCTAAAGGCCATATTGGCAGTTGCTAAAGTTAATTAAGAAAATTATATTGTACTAGCTTGATATAGTGTCTTGCACGCTGATAGAAATTAAAGTACATAGACATGGCCGAATGTTTTTTTATTTAAAATTTTAATACCAAGAAATTTCTGACATGTCTAGTAGTAGTAAGTATGGAATTTGAGGGGCCGGCCTAATCTATTTTTCTTACTTCATCGCATTAAACATAACGTTTGCTAAACTTTAGGAGTTTATATAGTTAGTAGTGAAGCTTGATTTCAAGTACAACGTGATTGATCTATGATATATATTTCAGGCTGGTAAAAGCTATTTACAGAAGAAAATTTCACTCAGAAATTTCATTTTCACTCTAAGGGATATCGCCGGCTTAAATATGCTAGTAGAAGCCATCGCTATTGGCCAAGAAGGGCGTGATCTTTTACGGTATCTAGAACCTTGCTACTCATTCTATATCATACAAGATTTACTTTCCAAGCATTGTCCTCTTACAAAGCTAGAGATCATCCATATTTTGAAAACGAGAGTAAGTAAATCAAAGTCAAACGAGCTCTTCTGGAAATCAGTCTGGCCACGCCTTGTAGACAGAGGATGGCGTCGTGGTCAAACTTCGAAAAAAATGGTTTTTATTGTACCTGGATTTATTGAGCTGTCACTCCGAGAACTCTTCAAAGGGATCCACTATTTTGATTCTGTATGTGATGTCCTCAGTAAGGACGCTTTAGAGCCTGAGCTTATTGAATTTGAAGGTTATCAAGATATCTTACAAATTACTCCAACAAGACTTGAACCCAAAATTTCTTGGTTGACGGGCAACTCACCTGCCACTGAGCTAAAGGCCTTGGGTGATAGCAGTTTGGACGTTGGCGTGGATGGGATTTCTGAAATTATGAAGCTAAGAAGTTCACCGTCCTTTGGACCTTCTTCTATAGCCAATCATGTGCCTGAAGAGTCACAAGTAGGTGTAAGCGAACCGGACGAACGAGCGAAGCCTTGTTCATGTTCGTTCATTTTATTAACGGACAAATAAGCGAACACGAACGCTTAAACGGACGAAATTTCTTGTTCATGTTCGTTTATTAAGAAAATGAGTTGTTCATGTTCGTTTATGTTTGTTCATTAAGACACTAAACGAACATAAATGAACATAGACAAAAAATCATAAACTTTATTAAATTATGCATCTAATATTGTTTTATAAGTGTCGTTTTGTTTAAACAAACTAATTTAAACATTATACAATTAAAAGATTTGATATACGAGCATAAATAAATAAATGAACATAAACGAACGTTAACGAACACATAATCGGACGTTCACGAACATAAATAAACGGACGCGACTTTTGTTCATGTTCGTTCATTTAACTAAACGATCGTAAAATATTGTTCATGTTCGTTCATTTAATAAATAAGCGAACATAAACGAACTTTTTACCGAACCGTTCATGAAATGTTCAGCTTTGAGCGTTGATTCGTTCCAAGCATGACCCTAGTCACAAGACAACCTTGGGATTGTGATAGACATGACCTGCCTCAAATAAATCCAAAGCATCGACGGTGGTGGTGCGGCAGGCGAGAGGCGAATGTGGTGCAGCGGCCTGACCCACGGTACCACAAAGACTTAGTAGGAAAAATCGAATGTTAACAACAAAAGCTTTTGAAGCTTTTTCTAATGGTTATTTAGGATCAAAGAGAAAACGAAAAGGCAAAAAGGAGATGGAACCAGCAAGAAGAGTTCGTGTCCAGACTGATATGGTCTCGAGTGATGGTGCAGTGGATGATGCAATCAGTGGTGCGACTGATATGATCCAGGATCAAGCACAAGTTTGACCTGTTTCTAGCTAATTCTAGATTTTATCAAACATGCAAAATGTTGTTCCCTTTTTCTGGTAAGAAAACAATAGTAGTGTTTAAGGTTTAAACAATAAAGAATTAGCCGTTTCTTTTTTATGCATACAAACTTTCTTAATAGCATATAGTCAGAATCATGTCCCCAGGCAGTATGCTATTGTAACAAGAAACCCAGTATCACTCAAATAGGACTGTGGGCACGCATGTATACTATATTATAATTAGTAACAGAAATATAGTTGAACTTCAATATGTATATAATAGCCTCCTGGTTTATTACTGCTTATTGCCTACATAGTTAATATTGAAGGATAATTGTATGAAACCTAGCTGATTCTATGTATGTGAATTACTAAGTTCCTTTTCATCGTTTACATTGAATAAATATGTGGCTTTTTATTCCTCCTCATTTCAATTTCAACCTAAATCAAATTTGTCAAACCAAACCATATTTGGGTTGGTTGTGTCAACTCGACCAAGTTATAATCGGATTTGTACAATTGGGAATGAAAGTTAGCCGTATTTCCAAGATTTCTGACCTACAAAGATTATCCAAATTGAGCTGTGCACGTTCTTATACTTACGCAAGGAGACAGAGGCACTATACTCTATAAGTTTCCCTTCTACATTCAGTTTTTCATTGTTGCAACATGTAGAGAGTCCATTTTATCTCGCTTATACAAAAGCCAATTAAATTGTGCAATATTTTATTCAGTACTAGATAACTGTAAATTAGTGCTACACACTTAAAAATGTCGGTATAAATAAAATCAGTTACAAAGGTGTCCATATATGTATCGACTACAAATAGATAAGTGTGTATAAATGGCTTGAGTAAGGAACCTAAAATGAAACGAAACAATAATGGGAATATACTTTTATGATTTCTTGCTGAATTTGTACAAGCTGGTAGAGGAAGTGATAGTTTTATTCGACACAAATAAATAAATTAAAAGTGTGTTGCTTACCTAGTTTGCAGTTAAATAAATTGTTATTTACCTCGATATTGGCCATCTAAAGGAACTGAAACTTGCAGGTTTTCATCAGCAATAATCAGTGACGGACCCAGAAAAATAGAATGTGGGGGGCAAAAATTTTTTTTTTAACGATAGCAACAAAATGCGAAAGAAAAAACTATACGCGTAATGATAAATCGAGTATTTTTACTTAGACATGAAAGATTTATAAGGCTTTAAAGAGTTAAATTTTGGATTTTAGTATGTGAGTGGGGGGCAATTTGGGTTTTTGGTGGGGGGCAATGTTAGGTCACCATATTAACACAACAATATGTATTTCTAGAGAGAGAAAGTTATAGAGAGAGAGAGTGGAAGGAACTAATGAATGATTAGTGAAAATGATAATTGCAATTAGAACCAACAACCCTCTCCCTTCTAGGGAGGGGGTATTTATAGTCTTTACATAAGTAGGGGAGTTTCCTCTTGGTTCTAGAAGAACCTTCTATCACGACTCATGGGCTTACTACATAAGCTGTGAAACTAATTACAAACATTTATAAACCATAATTATTAACGACCTATTACAAATGAAATGACCTACACTTGATAATAAAACATGTTCCTAACAATCTCCCCCTAAGGGTTGGTCATCATTTGTTATCTTGCTTAGGTCGTTTGACGTCTTGAACTTCTTTGGCGTTCATAGCTTGTGACGTCTTTGATTCTTTGAATCTTTGTTCTTTGTTCTTGTTGTTGTGATTAGTTGTGAAATCTGCCTTTTATCAACATCTTTGTTGTTAGTGATGAAGGTCATTTCCAGCATGCTCATACTTCTGATGAAGTTTGTGATTCAATTTTTTTTGTTGATGTTGGTATGAGCATGTGAAGAGTCACGCGATCTTTTCCACCCACGAGCATCCATAAGAAGAAAACATAAAACATGAGTTAGAAATAATCCAGCACTTACAAGTTTGAACTTCGAGAGTGTTAACAACATAGTGTGAAAACACATCTCTAATTCTTACAAAGGTTGTTCTTGAACTGGAGTCCCACAAGTGAGATAACACGATGTACCGAAGTACACCTACGATTCGGATGAGTCGCCGAGGTACACCGAAGCATCACCCCACGACTGTAGACCGTTTGAGACAACACTTAGCGTAACCCACAAGGAGTTACGAAGTGACCTGCTTGTCGGGCTGTTTGATGTTGACCTGGCAGGGAATTTCCATTCAATCATTGAGGATCACAATTGTGAATCCCCTCATAAATGTTACGGCAGTTGCTAAGATCTGCGTAGGACTCTGGAAAAATGTCACTTGTGTTCATATTGTTTGAACAACAAGTGATGAGATATTTAAGTGTTCCTAAGAGATCTTTTGATAAATCTCATGGCTCTAGACTCGATTAGTGCGCTTTGATTTTCCTAAGCGGAGACTAGGGAGAGGGTCTCCTTCTTCAATACCAACAATCTCTAAGAGAGTCGATAGATTACGTAGGGTTCCCTGTGAGAATGAAACAAGCTCTTTTGAGAGAGATTGAGTGGCTTAGAAGGTTTAGTGCATTGCGTCCATCGGGTCCATGGCGACTTTTCTTCAATACCGGTGTCATCTTGTGACAACCAGTAGCATATGAATTGAACCCGGTTATGCGCCTAAGTTGAATGATTTGGAGGGCTATTTCTTTTCACCCTTTTCTTTAACTTTTCTTTTTAATTCTTCAACTCCTTCTTTCTCCGATTCTCATTTTCTCCTTTTTAAATCATACCTAAGGACTTCTAGATACTAAATATTTGTGATGTCCTTGGGTAGATCCCTCCGGCTCTGGCGGATCATAGGACGTTATTCCTAAACTTAGTCACCTTATAACTCCATGACTATCCTATGTTGCCAAAAAACCTTTTCTTGAAAAATCTCTCAATATGTTTATGATGAAAAACATGTTTTGCTAACACCTTGAGAGTTTTTGGTTTTCAAATACTCCCCTCCACATGTGCTTATGAGTTTTGGTGAAATCTGCACAGAGCGGGAAGAGTTCGCACTTTTTAATTGATCGACTCTTGATAGACAATTCCCCTTGAGACACTGGTTACGTTGTATAGTTTAAGAGTTCCATTATCAGCTTTTAGGTGACAACTAGCTCTAATAACTACCTTGAAGATGTAAACTCTCCTTGAAAAGGAGGTTAGACCCGTCAAAGTTCATGTCAATCAAGAGTGTCTCGGATTGGTACATTCTACTAAGATAAGTCTTGGAAGACAAATCTTTTCGATTTCTGACATTCAAAGATCGTCAATTCATTGGTGATATCGAGTCGAAACACGTTATGAGATTCCACAACTTCACGATCAACAATTTTAATCACATTTCTCCACCTCAAAAATAGCATATGTATGTTGTTTTTGAAAAACATGTTGATTAAAATATGCTTTTTGAGGTGTTTGAAATTCCTTTGGGAAGAAAGCAGTTTCAAGAACATTTGATTTAGAACAAAGATTTTGTTTTAAACAGTTAAGAAGCTTTCGCTCCTTTAATTAGGATTGAGGCACGAAGCGTACCACGAGGGTCCTTTCGTGGAATCAGATTCGTTTTCGTTGAACAAAAGTACTCCCCCTCAAATATGGAAGCATATTCAAGAGATAGCCTTCTTGAGTCGAATTTGAAACAGTTTATTACAGGTTGTAAAGAACATATTATCGATTTGTTGTACTTGTGAAAAAAATTCGAGCTCAAGGTTTAACAGAAAATCAAAATTAATTAAGATAAGCAAACGAATGAAAGTAAAGAGTTAGAGTTATTACAGACAGATGTTTAAATGTTCGAGTAATGTTCCAAATAAACTAACTAACTGCAGTACTTCATTGGTCGAAAACGTCAAGATATTCGGAACCCTTGCTCTTCCTCCAACATAGCTTTCAAGTCGTCGCATCTGAATTCGGAACTTGAGTCGTGAATCAATTTTCTTGACAAACTTTTCAGCTTGCTTAACATCACTTCTCTTCCATGTCATGTTCCGCAACCAACGTTGTTTTGCCGCATTCGGATCTTCAAGAATGTTGACAAGCTCAACCTTTACCGTGTCAGCGTATCATCACCGAACTTGTGGATTTCTTCATATCTCATGTATTTGACGATGTTGTTCCGGATGAAATGTAATCCAAATGGTGTTGTGGTGAATGTATACGGTTTCTGATCATAAATGCCGGGTGGTTGGAGATCAGGTTTGGTAAGATTCAGACGTTTCTGATAACTTTCAACACCAAGATGAAGATCTTCAACTCTTGACTTAATGACAAGACTGCGGATAAAAATGAGGATTGAGTTGAAGATATCATATTGTAAGCTTCAAGGAAGATGCTCAAGTTTTCCTTGAACTTTGAGAAGATACATATCTTCGATATCGTTGAGGTTGAGAGACACGTAGTCGCCCGTTGAAAGTATACTCGTTGTCGTCGACTCTGCGAACCTTGATGTTAGTTAAAAGTTGTACCGTATTTATCCATAATATCTGCACTTTTAATGGACAAGATCCGGTGGTTATAACACACTTTGTGTTTGGAGGTGAATGTGAGTCGCCATTTGTAAAACCATTTACGCATATTTGGCCAATGGAAGATGCCAAGTTCAGCTTCATCATTATAATTAACAACCGAAGAACTAAACAAGTCAGCAACTTCTTCCTCCATGCCCTCTTGAGTGTAAACCGCAGCATGAAACTTAGACAATGATGTTGCATATCGTTTCTCTGGATCTGTGTTTCCATACTTTAGATATTCTAGATCATGATTAAAAAATAAGGTGTGGGTACCTTGAGATTGTGAGTATGACCCATGAGTGGTAAAGGTTGAGAATAGTCATGAAACTTGAATGTTTTGGGAGCACCTGGAGGCGTGAAACATCCCAAGTAATGTTCTCAGACATTGCTTGTGCAACTTCCTCAAGATTGTATTCAAATTGAAGCACGGAAGTTGTGGAAGTCTTAAATTGTGTAAACCACCTTTCGTGAATAGTGGCAATGTGAGACAACGAAGTTTCGCACCTTCATGATCTTTTTCAAATTCTTTGTGAAACCCACAATGGAAGCTTCATTAAGAAGATCATCTTATGGATGAGCATCAATCATATCTTCAAACCAGGTCAAACCGAAGTCGTGGAAGAGTCAATCTATTCTGGAGCATCATCTTGTTGCATGTTGAATGGTGGCTGGGATATGACTTGAGAGACATTCTGTTGTGGAGGTTGATTGGAAGATTGTGGTTGAATTTCATCTTCAGGTGAAATATCATGAGAAGTGGTTTGAAAAGCGAAGATGACGGTCGATGAATTTGGAACGCGTTTGTCGCGTGGAAGTGACTCATCATCTTTATCATCGGGTCTGCGTTTACGAGGCGGGATATCCTTGCACGTTGCAGATGCACTTTTCTTATCAGCCCTCTTCATGGATTTGAGTAGAGCATCTCGAAGTTCCACTTCTTCTTCATCATCAATTATCTTCTCCAGAAGTTGACTTTTGAGATCAACGACAAGCGCGTTGATGGTTTAGTTTCAAGAGTTATCGGATGTGTTTGAAGATGAGTGGCTACAGCACTTTGAAGCTTGTTTTTGACATATGTGCGTAAGGCAGATGGTAGAACTTCATTAATGCAACTCTTGACCTCTGTAGGAAGGACACATTTAAGGATTTCCTCAATGCTCTCGTAATGGAAACTTCGAATTTGTTGATGTTGTTCTTGAAGTTGCTTTGTTGTGTCCCGAACTTGAGTTTGAAGGAAGTGAGTTGCTTGAATGTCTTGAAATTTATCTTTCTCGGTTGCTTGGATGTTTGTCGAGAAGGGAGCCCGATCTTAAAGGTGGTTTTGGAAGGAACATTCGTCTTTGATCGTTGATCCGATGATCTTTGGAGGAGGTGGTTGTATTAGTGATTGTTGGTTATGAGCATCACCTTGCAAATGTGGTTTCATAACGAAAACATCATCGAATCATCGATTCATCATTGTTGTGATTCTTCATTATCGAATGAATGAATTGATCGATTCATCTTTGGATGAAGAGTGTCTTTGCAGAATTGAGTTATCCTCCTCAGAAGATTCTGATTCATTCATGGGTTGTTGAAGTGGTTCAGAAATCATCTTGGAACCGATCCGCACTTCTTCTTACGCAACCTTTCAATATCAGCATGGTGATGACGTTTGGTGATAGCCAAGGTTTTCTTCAGAATTGCTTGGTCTTGTTTGTGGGTGCGAGGAGATTGAAGTAGTAGAGTTTGACTACTGATGGTTTTACCACGTTGTCTTGCAGCTTTTTCTTGTTTCACTTTGAGAATTCTTTGAGTTTCTGTAGGGTTAGCATCTTCGTCGTGAGGATGAACTTGTTCTTCTTCAAGAACATGTTCGATTTGGATAAATCTTCATCAATCAGTGAGGTTTGCTTGTGTTTTGCAATGGATTTCCTGCTTCTTCTTTTAGAAATAATGCCAACTGTTCTGCTTTTTACGCTTGATCATAGTCCCTGGCGGTAGTCACTTGATGCCATCATTAAAGAGACGATCGGGAATTCTTAAACCTTTGTTTGTTGTGCTCGTGCTTTGAACTTTAACAGTTTTAAGCACATGATCCATGTGAGGAGTATGATCTTGATCAACACTTGCTATTCGTTTGTCGATGCTTGGATCTATTTGCATGAAGTATTCAATAAGAAGCTTGGTGTAACGAGCAAATGGAATTTTATACCCTTTCTTATTGGTAAACTGCCGTGCTTGATAAATCATATCATTCCGATTAGCTGCATAATCAAGGTGTTGTGTATTAATGATACCCAGAAGATTTGAAGTAGTTCCAATCGAGGGTGTTCATGGCCGCTTTTCCGTAACACAATGGTGAGTATGGTAAACATAGATAACCATGGTTGGGGAATGAATTTGCGATGTACATCGAACTGGTTGACAAGCCGGTTGAGAAGACTCATCATAACCCATTTTACGAAGAGATAGTGCAATTTGTGAAAACGATGGGGATGGTGTGAATGAAGTGTTGGTCTGTGTTTCTTCAAGAGGAAGATGAAGAACATGACGAAGAATGCTAACATCAAATTCAACTGGAGTTCGTCAATCACCAATGTCATGATGGTGGAATCGTTACTTATCTTGAGTGAATGCGAATTGATGCGGTAGATTGCTGGGACACTTGCAGATAAAGTCGAAGATGCCTCTGAAGTGCTTCTTAAGAATTTCCACTACAATCGACACGTGGATGGCATAGAAGTTGGTCGAAATCAATACGAGAGTTTGAAAGCGCAATATTGCGTTCATCGTCAATGGGATACATGTCTTTCTTTGTGAGAGATCCTTGAGACATGTTGAGACCTGAAACAAAGCATTTACCAAGATATCCAAGAATAGGTAATGACATGTTAGAGAGAACTCATATGATTCTAACATACAAACAATGCAAACACACAAAATCATTAATGATTGAAATTCTCAAAATTAACTGAGTCATACTTGCTAAGACTCACTTGAAACACTAGGGAACATCAAATTCATGAAGAATAACAAATATACAAACTCGCCAAAGTTTATTAATGGAACCTTAAACGCATAAACATGTCCTGAAACCTTGAACCAATGACAAGCTTGCAAATAATCATAGGGCAGGTAGAAACTAGCCATTAATCAGTCAGACAACAAGAAACTCGCAAGCAACACAAACTCGCCACAATCTAAAGCTAGAAGAAACTCGCCAGACACTCGTGTGGTAGTCAAACTCGCCAAATACACACTGAAGAGAAACTCGCCAAAGATTTAAATAAAAGACAAACTCGCCAAAAATGAGAGGAAGTGGCAAACTCGCCAAAAATTAAAATAAATGTCAAACTCACCAAAAGTTTAAGGAAGTGGCAAACTCGCCAAAAATTTAAGGAAGTGGCAACCTCGCCAAAAATTTAAAATAAATGACAAACTCGCCAAAATTTAAAAGGCAGGCAAACTCGCCAAAAATTAAAATAAATGGCAAACTCGCC
Source organism: Chrysanthemum makinoi (assembly GCA_910596185.1). Lineage (NCBI taxonomy): Eukaryota > Viridiplantae > Streptophyta > Magnoliopsida > Asterales > Asteraceae > Chrysanthemum > Chrysanthemum makinoi. The sequence goes on from OU343225.1 coordinate 98,899,961, forward strand.
AAACATTTAAGGCAATGTAAACTCGCCAAAAATTAAAATAAATGGCAAACTCGCCAATCATTTAAGGCAGTGGCAAACTCGCCAAAAAATTAAAATAAATGGCAAACTCGCCAAAATTTAATTTGACGGCAAACTCGCAAAAAATCACACATAGTCGGCAAACTCGCTAAAATTCATAAATAGTCGGCAAACTCGCCAAAATTCATAAGACCATGAGAAACTCGCCAAAACGCATCAGTTTATCTCAAACTCGCCAATAATCATAACTTAACACAACTAGAGGACCTACCAAGCATTCATATAAATCAAGAATTCTAAATTCATAAAGCGCAACAGATTAGTCAAATACCTAACCTAAGATCAGACCCGCATAATCCTAAGTTCCGCATAACCTAAGATCGAATATGTTCTAAATACGAGAAAAGGAACCCCAATTAAACAAACATAACACAACAATTAGTAAATGATACTTACAATTGATTTTGGAATAATAAAAAAAAAAACTTGATTGGATCGAAGTATAATACGCAGCAGCAGGTGTGTGAGTTTGAGAATGAATGGTATGAAAATAGTGAATTAAAACAAAGGTTTTAAAGGAAGTGAAATGAGAAAATGACACTTTTAGTCCCTAGAGTATTAAAAACGTTTTTTAAATGAAAAATAAAAATCTTTTTGGGTTTTGTATAGATTTTATATTGTTGTATTTTTATTTTGAAATATGTATTTACAAAGAAATGTTTTTGGTGTTTGACGTTTTAAGAACGTTTGATTAACTTTTCGAGATCTTCCGGAGTCAAACACCGCGATACCAATTTGATGGACAAGCTCAATAAACCTTGCTGGTGGCAAGGCTTTGGTGAACAGATCCGCCAATTGGTATTGAGTACCCACAAAGTATAGTTCAATTGTACCTTGTTCAACATGCTCTTTGATGAAATGATATCGGAGAGCGATATGCTTTGATTTGGAATGTGAACCGTGTTGCGGAGATTGCAATGGCACTCTTGGAGTCACAATACATTTGAATCTTGTCGAATACAAAACCGTAGTCCATCAGTTGTGATCTCATCCAAATTATCGAGCACGACATGCCGACATGGCAACGTATTCTACGTTGATGACATAGATGTACATCTTGTTTCTTTGACCGCCAAGATACCGGTTTATCTCAGAAATTGAACACCACCGGATGTACTTTTGCGTGTATCTAAACACCTGCGTGATCAAGACATCTCGAAAAAGCTATTAGTGCAAAACCGAATCCTTCTGGATACCGATTCCCAAGTGAATGGTTCCCTTTACGTAGCGAAGGATTCTTTTAGCCTCATTGAGGTGTCTTCAGCTTGGTCTTGACCGATAACGGGAGCAAAGATATACAAAGAAATACAATGTCAGTCTGGCTGGTTAGATACATGAGAGACCCAATAATACTCCGGTATTTTGTAGGGTCAATAATTTTCCCATGTAAATCAGCATCCAGCTTTGGTGAGGTTGCGCATATAGGTGTGTTATAAGTATCACAACTAGTCATTCCATGTTTCTTTAAAATTTCAAGAGCATATTTGGACTGATTTAGAAATATGCCACGGGGAGATTGATGAACTTGAAGTCCTAAGAAGAACTTTAGTTCACCCATCATGGACATTTCAAAATTTTGTTTCATTAATTTTGCAAAAGCGTTTGAATACTTTTATGTGTTGAACCAAAAATGATATCATCAACATAAATTTGAACAATCAAAATATCCTCCCGTGGACGTTGAATAAAAAATGTTGGATCAACAGTTCCTTTGGTAAACTGATTAGCGAGAAGAAATTTTGACATTTGTCGTACCATGCCCGTGGAGCTTGTTTAAGACCATAAAGAGCCTTTTTGAGCTTGTACACATAGTTAGGATGATCTGAATCAACGAACCCGTCCGGTTGACCCACATAAACTTCTTCACGGAGTTGACCATTCAGAAACGCCGTTTTAACATCCATCTGATAAACCGTGATATTCTTGTGTGCAAAGATATGCCAGAAATATCCGACAGCCTTCAAGTCGAGCCCTTTGGTGCAAACGATTCTTAATAATCGATTCCTTCTTCTTGAGAATACCCTTTAGCCACAAGACGAGATTTGTTGCGAATAACATTGCCTTCAGACATCTAATTTGTTTTTCGGATCCACTTGAGTCCAATGACATAAATCCCATCTGGTCTTGGAACAAGTTCCCAGACTTCGAGACGTTTGAACTGATTCAACTCTTCTTGCATTGATTCAATCCAATTGTCATATGTCATAGCTTCTTTGATGTTTCGTGGTTCATCATGACAAACAGTGAGTGCATAAACACAAGTTTCAAAGATCGGTATGAAGTCGTTGTCCCGTCATAACTGGGTTAGAAGGATCGCCAATCACATTTACTAAGGGATGATCTTTCGTCCATTGATGTGTCGAAGGGTGGTGATTGAATGTTGCATGCATATTAGACGGTTCCAAATTGCGTGAAGACGACTCGCCAATGTCCGGAATGGTTGGAGCCGGAGCAAATGGATTGAAGAAAGCATTTCCGTCCATAATCTGCGAGGGACGGGTACTTCTTGATCTTGTGATTCATCACCGTGTCGTGTTGGATGCAATGTGTTCTTCGTTGAATGAGAATCATGCAAATGTGCATCCGGTGCAACAGTTGTTGTTGTTGGAGCAGGTGTATGGGTATTGGAATATGATCGGGGTGTCGTGAAGCGTCGATACATCCGGAGCACTACTTTAAATCTCATCAAACAAAGGAGCAAACAAAGTTTCCAATTGTTGACGAGTGAATTCCATGGGTGGAACAGCCGATGAAGAAGGAAAGTTTAGACGGTTGGATGCGGGTCCTAAGCGGTTTTGCTCGAAGCCATCTCTCGTAAGCTCATCAAAGTTAACATGAACGGTTTCCATCATTTGTCAAGTTCGACGATTCCAAATTTTAAATCCTTTCGAATTTTCACAGTAACCAATGAACACTCCAATGTCACTTTTGGTGAAGTTTACCAATATCATCACGATAATTTTTCGGATAGCAAAGTGCACCGAAAACATGAAAATATCCGATATCCGGTTTTGCGTTGTGAACAATCTCATATGGAGTTTTATTATGACGAGTATGAATGATGGAACGGTTTTGAGTAAAGCATGCAGTTGAGACGCCTTCACAAGAAATCCGGTAATTGTGAGAAAATCAACATCGTGGCGAAAGCACTCTACTAATGTTCGGTTTCGTCTTTCAACAACACCATTTTGTTCAGGAGTACGAGCAATTGAGGTTTGATGTGTGATTCCAACTTTCTCAAAATAAACACGAAGTGTTTGATTTTGAATTCAGTTCCCATTGTCCTGCTTCTTATAATGCGGACAGTATTTCGAGTTGAACCAATCTTTGTGAGAAAGGTGATAATCATTGTTGGAGCTTGATCTTTAGTGAGGAGAAAATAGACCCAAGTCCATCGTGAATAATCATCAACAATAACCAGAATGTAACGTTTGCCATTCACACTTTGTACACGCATAGGGCCACATAAATCCATATGAAGTAAGTTAAGAACATGTTGAGAACTTGGTTCGGGTTTTGAGGGAAAGTTTGATCTCTTGCTCTTGCCTTGTTCACGCCAACATAAATGATCTTTGGTGTATCAAAACCTTGGAAGACCATCAACTAACTTATGACGAGCGAGTTCAGTCATGGTTTTGAAGTTTAAATGAGAAAGCCTTTTATGCCATAACCATGATTTAGTAGAAGTTGCTTTGGAGAGAAGACAAATTGGTGATGATGCAATCATATCGGACATAGGAATCGTATAAAGATTTGTGCTCCGATTGCCGGTGAGTAAATCATGTCCATCCAAGTCACGTACGTAACAAGTTTTGGAGCAAAACGCAACTTCCAAATCATCATCACAAAATTGTCCAACAGAGAAAAGATTGTGTCCAAGACCTTCAACATAATAAACACGACTGATCTCAATGTTTCCATTGACATAATCTCCATATCCCATTATTGCAGCAAAATGATCATTCCCAAATCGACAAGACGATGAACTTTGAAACAAGGTTTATTAACAGCTTTAGATTTCCTGTCATATGTCGGGTACATCCGCTATCAACAATCCACATAACGAGTTGAATCACCGCAACACACCTAAGACAACGAGGGTGGGATGATAGAAGCAGTGGAACCCAAAGAGTTAGTGGGTTCCATTATGTTAGTGTTACATACATTTACACATTTAGGAATCCATTTAAAACTTGAGGTACGCTGCAACCATTGTTGCCATAACCAATTATGTTTCGCTTTGGTCTTAGTGAAGTCACTAGGTGAGTACTTATGCTTAGGAGATGTTTTTGCAAAGAATGGGTGTGTCGACAAGTTTCTCGAAACTACATTGTGCACCTTCCCTAAATTCGATTTTGCAACTAGTGAGGACCTAGAAGGAGAGCCAATTATAGATTTCTTAGAACGAGCTAACAGAGATTTTGCAACACATTTATCATGATTACGCACAACATACTTTTACGACAAAACACACAGGAAGCATTAACGTTTGAAACGTTTACAGACCTATCATTCGTTACCCGACATTAGAATTACAAGTTGCCAAATTTGAATCTAAAGCGGATGCAACATGATTTTTATTCGATTTCCTAAGATGAACTTCTACTTCTGATGTCGGACGAGTGCTCTTCCTATGTTGCGAGATCCTAGTGTTTTCTTGGTGTCTCTTATGCTCGGATCTTCTAACATTAGTAGACGCAACTATTCTTGTAGAAGTGGAAGAAAGCAAATTAGTTCCCTGAGGTTTATCAATTATATAAAGACCAGGAGCAATCACTTTTGTGTTACTAGACTTGCTAGATTCATGTTTATCTAGCTTTTCTTTAAGCTCAATGATGATGTGTTTTTGATCCTGAATTATGGAATTTAATCTTCCTTGTTCACCCAACATTTGTCGAGTGTATTCAACATGGTGATCAAGTTCTTTTGAAGCTTCAGAACGAACAGTTTTAAGAGAATCAAAAATCGTTTTATATTCCTTTTTGACTTGTGCAATCTCTTGTTCATATTTGAAAATTTGACATTTTAACGATGCATTTTCATCATCAAAAAATTCGACTTTTGAAATTCGCGACTGATCCAAAGACACCTTTTCCATGTGATTTTGCAAAGCAAGTTCAGATTCAATTGTCTTAGACTGACACCATTGAAGTCTTCGTTTAAGTTCAGAAATCTCCATTGAAAGTTTAGATTTGACATCATCATTTTGTGAAAACAGTTTTTCATTTTCTTCTTTTAATTTCTCAATTTCATGCCTTAACATCTGATTGTCCATTTCCAACGTTTGAATCACATTGAGATTCTCAGCAGTTAACACATTTTCATTCACAGAAGCAAATTCACAATATATAACCACGAAGCAATATTAGCGAAAGAGCATCTTCTAACAATCGATCGAGGGCATTTTGAAGATCTTGGTTTTTGCATTGTTCTTGTGAAACTGAGTTTTCAAGTGTGTTAAAAGCTTCAATCATTGAAGTCACCTCTTGTTGAAGTTCCCTTTCCAGTGTGTTGCACACGACGCGATGTGCGACATGAGGTGATATTTGGGTTTGAAACATTTGTCTTTGCTCTCTTGCATAAGCAGATTGAAAATTTGATGCTTTTAACTCGAATTTTTTCAATTGCCGTTTCTAAAAATGAAATATCTTCCATAAACGTTTGAAAGTATCGTAATACTAAACAAGATTTAGGAGTTTTGGGCAATGAGTTGCTTTTGCAAGAGGACGGTAAAGGACCATTTAGTTGTGCAACACTGTGAACGGAACCTTCTACACAAGATGCCTCAGCCGTTTTTTAAAGATTATACGTTGGTATTGAAATGACATTCAGTTTGTAAGAAGCATTTTCTCTTGTGTAATCATATGGTAAAATTCCATTTTGTCGCATGTTTAAGCGACTTCATCATCTTGCGTCCATTGTTCCTCACAATCAAATACAACAAGTTGCATGTTTGGATCTAAAAGACATTGAGCACTATACAATTTGGGCATTTCCTTGAGAGTTGTGTGAAGAAAACGTGGGTGATTATACCCAAGAGCAAAACGCTTTTGAGTCATCGACTCGGAAGTAAAGTTGACATTTCAACTGCTTAACTGAGTGGCCAATCTTATATACAACAAGCATACAAAATCTTTTAACCATCTTTCCAATCGAAGAATTTCCTCGATTTGATCATCAATGCGCTTCTTAGATTTCTTCTTGAATTCAGAAAAATTTGACCGACTTGTTGAAAAATCTTGTTTAGTATTTGAAAGTTCCGTTTGAAGATTGTCGATGTGTTTCAAGTTCGACTTTTCTCGTTCAATTTTAGAAATCTTTTCGTTATTTGTCGCAACAATTTCATGCATTTGATGTTGAAGATTTTGTTCGTTAACGTAAGATTTTGAAAAGCCACTTCAAAACTTGTTTCTCGGTGTTTTGGTTTCAAAATCATTTATCCGTTTTCGACAACTCTCAAGTTCAACAGTCAAGGAGGTAATCTCAGCCCTAAGGTTATGGTTTATTTCATTACATTTTGCAGTTTGAGCTTGAAATGGCGGTAATGAATTCGATATTCTGAATCTGGACTATGAATTGCTTCACTCTGTTCAATATGCTCATTATTTTCATCATCACTGAAGTCATCAAATGTAACCACGGGGTTAATTTGATCAACTTCAGTATGATTAAATGATGATTCATGTTGAACGATTGGAGCTCATCGATGCAGATGCGCACACAATTGCATTTATGAGACATATATCGTGTCGTGCACCGAGATAGACCATCCGTGTCATAGACTGGTCCATTCTCTGTTTGACTGATGTGATGTTCTTGCATATTTGCCATCAAAATAACTGCAGCATTTGCTTCCAAGTCTTCATATTCATCATCGAGAGAGTATCGCCATAAAACCTTGCTGAGTTTCACTGAGTTCTCCTCATGCTTCATCCTTGTATGCCATCAGCATGACTTGCTTATAGTAATCTCCTCCTCTTGTTCGTGGTTCAGGACAAGCATTAGCAAGATGTCCTTGCTTTTTGCAATTATAGCAGCGAATAGTAGATCCTGAAGCCGGTGAATCCCCTGTTTCCACAACTTGAACATTTCTCTTGAAAGTATTACCCGATCCCCCTGCTGATGTTTGACCATTTCCAGAATTACCAGAATACCCACTTGTAATCAAACGACGACCACTAGTTCTGTTTTGAACCTCAACTTTTCCACCTTGTATAACAGCATGACTTTTGGGATTTGATGATGAACGAAGACGATTGTTTGACTGAGTAGAGAACTTGGAGAAGGCTTTAGCAATAAAGGCCATTCCATGATTTAGTGCTTCAAAGGCATCAACTTGATCATCATTGAGTTGAGCAGAGTATGCATTGTTAGAATCACCTGCGGGTGTGAGTTGATGAGAAGGTGTAGGTGGAGCATAACTAAAGTGACGTTGTTGTTGATCGAAAGCATGATTTGACTTTGGGTAAGGAGTTGGATAACCATGTGCCATGAGAGCAATTTGATCAGCAATGGGTGGTGTAGGGAAACCATGTGTGCCACGAGCTTCTTTATCTTTGATAACTTCATATTGATGATGTTTCGGATAATCATACAATAATCCATGCTTGACTTCATGAAGATCCTTGACTTGTCGAACAAACGTAACATACTTATGCCAATCCGTCCTAATGAGTTCGAAACTTGGTGTTAATAACAATTGTTGGAAGATCAATCTTATGTCGATGCAAATCATTGACCACATTAGTGAAACGATGATAATATGATTCAAGTGATTCCCCAGGCTCAATGGTAAACACATCAAAGATGTGATATAACTTAGACTCCATGTCGATCTTATTCAGTTCAGTGCCTTCCATTAAAAGATGAATTTGTTCCCACATAGCTTTTGCAGTTATCTGTGCATCAATACTTTTGTAAATCGGATTAGGAATTCCAAGAAGTATTTGTTGCATAGCAAGCTCATCAGCTTCAAGATGAAGTAGTTGTTCAGGTGTTAAACGACTAAGTGGAACAATTGTGATAGTATCGGTCTCGTGGAACAGCTGTAGGATCGCCAGAACGTTCAGTTGGCATTTGAATCGGTCCTTCTAATATCACCTTCTTTAGATACTTACCATGAGGTTTCTTAAGTTCCATATACCTTAGAAATCGACTTGACCATTGCACATAATTTCCAGGTGTAAGCATTGGAGGACGAGTATCCGAACCAGCTTCATGAATCGATTGTTGACTAGTAACAGCTTCGCACATTTGAGAGAACCAAGTTTGTTGTTGAGGGATTTGTGGAACCATTGACGTTCGTTGTGGTCCTTGTTGAGGATGGTTTGGAGTATATTGTTGATTAAATTGTTGTTGATAAATTGCTTGTTGTTGATTCCATTGTTGATGTTGTGGACTTAGTTGTTGTTGTTGTGGTTGATTATGAGTGTAAGGAAAATAGTTGGATGATGGTGGTTGAGACATATTTGTGAAGTGATGTTGATCGTTAAGGATAATTCAGGTTGAGGTTGTTTAGACTTAAGTAGATGAGTAGAAGAAACAAAGTTGCAGAAATCCAAACGTACTAGCAAGAAACTCGCAGACAAGAAACTCGCAGAACTTCAAACTCGCAGGAAGAAACTCGCCAAACTGCAAACTCGCAGAAGTTCAGACAGAAACTCGCCAATTTTGCAAACTCGCAAAAATTCAGACAGAAACTCGCCAATTTTGCAAACTCGCAAAAAATCAGACAGAAACTCGCCAATTTTGCAAACTCGCAAGAAATCAGACAGAAACTCGCCAATTTTGCAAACTCGCAAAAGTTCAGACAGAAACTCGCCAATTTTGCAAACTCGCAAGAAATCAGACAGAAACTCGCCAAATTTGCAAACTCGCAAGAAATCAGACAGAAACTCGCCAATGTTGCAAACTCGCAAGAAATCAGAGAGAAACTCGCTAATCTTCAAGTAGAAACTCGCAGAAATTCATGGCTAACTCGCCAAAACTCATAAAAATGTGCAGAAACTCGCAGAAACACGTATTCAGTCCAAAAAATCCATAAATTTCAATCTAAAACACGTTTTTAAGTACGAATTTCTATTAAATCTAGTCAATATTAACCTAAACTATCCCTTGGCTCTTGATACCACTTGTTAGGTCACCATCTTATCACAACAATATGTATTTCTAGATAGAGAAAGTTATAGAGAGAGAGAGAGGAAGGAACTAATGAATGATTAGTGAAAATGATAATTGCAATTAGAACCAACAACCCTCTCCTTCTAGGGAGGGGTATTTATAGTCTTTACATAAGTAGGGAGTTTCCCTGGTTCTAGAAGAATTCTATCACGCTCATGGGCTTACTATATGAGCTGTGAAACTAATTACAAACATTTATAAACCATAATTATTAACGACCTATTACAAATGAAATGACCTACACTTGATAATAAAACATGTTCCTAACAGGCAATAAGGCTTATAAAATCGAGTATTCATTAGAGTGTTTTGATAATAAACAGAAGTAGTTTATTTTTATTTTTTTCAATTTTCAACCGATCTTCCTTTTTGCTGTTTAAGTTTTTTTCAATTTTTTCCAACAGTTTTAATTATCATCAAAAATCCTTTTTAGGCTTTCTTTAAATGAAATTAAAAAATGAATTGAATCCCCGGCTTACCCCATCGAAATCCATTTTGTCAATTTCCACAACCAAAGCTAGTTAAGCATTATTTTTTATGTCTCACACTCAAAATCATTTGTTATAAACAAATTTGCACATATATATCAAATGTTAAACCCACATAAAAGGAAGAGAATTAAGCATGATCTATAAAGGGAAATATATTATAAAGATGCTTTTATACTAGGCAGCTTTTATCCTTAATTACATGATGCATTCCTATTAAAGCTATAACTCGAAATAGTGATAAATGAAATTATGACCTCTATAATGCCAGTGAATCAAATTTTTATTGTGAGATTGAGGAACGGTGATGCGATAACCTGAAATATATCTAAATAATTTGGATATTATCAATAACATGCATGTTACAAGTTTAATTGTGATCTGGTAAAAAATCATCATAATGAACCTTGTAGATTAAGAAAGGATAGAGCAGATAGAAAAATCATAAGTTGTTAATCGGAAGAAAGATATGCATTAGCAATTGGTTGAATCATAATGTAGATCATATATAGATTATCAAACAGGGACATTACACCTAATTACAGGTAGCAAACTTGTTCAAATGCACTATCATACATAAAAAAAAATCACAAAGCCAAAAGTAATGGATTCAAAGCCATTATTGATATTTTCGCATGAAATATTAATCTAAAAGTAACGGCAATATACATCTGAGATATGACAAAAAAAGAAGTTCTACGGCCCAAAGAACTAGAAAGCAAAAGCGCCAACACTAGCCGGTAACACCCATAAACTAGATCCCCAAATACACCAACAAAAGAGGACCCGTAAATAAAACTCAAACCAAGCATGTACAAAAAATAAATACAAAAGATGTCATGAAGTAGCAAAATCGGCAACTGCCCAAAAAATAGAAGTCAAAGCATGAATAAAACATAAAGGAAAAAGATGTCATGAAGTAATTAAAATATATAGCATGTTAAGTGTTGACACAAGATAATTTTACCCGGCGGAATGCCTTTTAACAAAAAAAAAATGTTGACACAAGATAGAAACATGCATACCTTCATCTGGGTTTCAGCTTTTGGTCTCACTTAGGGTTAATCAGCTTTCGGGAAACTCCCAGTTTACCATAAAACCAACATTGTTTATGTATGGGCAAAAGGGGGTGAGGGTTGTTTTGAAGCAATGTGGGACCCCTTCGTGACGAGGAGCTACTACATGATTCAACAAAAATAAAAATAAAAAGAACTGTTGGGAAGTGCCCAAAGAGAAAGGGAGCTCATATATGCACAAAACAACATGATCGAGAATAAGATCCAATTAATAAATTACTTGCATTAACATATGTGATTAGTTTTAAGTTTTTGTTATTAATCATACTCTGTGAGTCGTTACAATGTATTACTTTAAAATCATTAACGATTACTCATTAATATTTCAAGAAAAAAAATTAGACAATAAATGTTAACTATTGCTGTGATAAAGAACTAAAGATAAGAAAATGAAATGATTTATATACAGCTCTGACTTTCAAAATCCCCTTGACTATTTGTTCTTGCAACTTTGACTAGCAACATTTTGGATCAAGTTCATTTTCCGAATCATTGTTTATGACCTAAGATTTTGTTGCTTGAAAACAAAATAAATAATATATATATATATATATATATATATATAAAATAAATAATAATAAATAAATAAAAAGCTGGCGGATCTCAGCCTACTCTCAGGCTCTTTTTTGGATTTATAAACAGGTTTAGGAACAAGAAAAATTGTGAGCTCTATCGTTTTTAAATTCCACTCATAGCCATGAATTTATGATCTATCGACAATTGTAAACAGCTCATATCTCAAGTGCTTTGAGGATGATATGAACCGGGTCGATAAAAGTGATGAAAAGGACGAACAAACAAGATAAATGGTCTATTTTGATAAGATAAAGCAACTCTCAATGGTTTATGTTAATGGGATAAACCGACCTCCGATTGATATGAAAATCAACAATTAATTATATTCCATATAATGAAAGTTACATCCCTACTACTTCTATTTATAATAAGAAACAACATAATCATAAGACTTATAAGATAAGTAAAAGACTTACCCAATACTAATAAAGCTATAACTCTTAACATTTAACTAAATAAAATTAGAATAACTAAATAATAAATCATTTCATATCATTACCCCTCACCAACCGAAACTGACACCTTGCCCTCAAGGTGTGGATTTGAATTCTCCTCTTAATCGGCCTTAAATGCATGAGCCCATGGTTTGACTTGAACATATGGTTCATTTGTGTCATCACTGTTGTCAACAATCATCACTTGAAAGGTGTGATTCGTACACCGATGGTCTGGCTTGAATTTCTCCTCGCATCAGAAACATGGTCCTTTAGTCATTTTCCTCTAATTTCATTTATAGTCCTTCCTTTTATTATTTAGCCATCGTTAGTCAATTATCGTTAATTACATAATGGTCGTTAGACGTTTTGTGTATTTAATAATTAAATATAACATTTTATATTAAATTATTAATTATTAATTCTTCATACGTAAAGTGTGCAATCCCGTGATCTCGAGTTCGATCATAACATACATCTATTAATTTATGTCCATAAACTAACAGCTCCCACTTGGACATATTTTAATAGTGTAATCACATCGGTTAGCGTCTAGCAACACGTCGATGCCTCTAGTACAACTCTAGTAAGGTCTCCTGGAAAAACCTTCTAATGATCCATCATTATTATTGTCCTCTTGTTACTAATACCATGTTAAATAAGGATACGGATCTAAGTTATTCCTTTATTTAACTATTATGTTTCTCGTTGTTTGTGATTGAGCAAGATTACCAAATCTTCTAAACATATTCAGGAGAGATCTTGGGCGTGGCCACGCAACATCTTGTCATCCCTACGAGGGACTCAGCAGTATTAAAATCAAAAATAATTTTAAAATACCAAATTCTATCTTGACTACAAGCAAAACACATGAACTTTGCAAAACTTCTAAAATTAACTCTTATAACTACGAGTTACGCATAGCGTTAAGTTGTTCCATAGAAAGACACTACATTCATGACAATTATTTGGTATCTCAAGTCTGAGGATAACTATTCATGATTTACTTAATAACAATATCCATAAAGTAAAATCATGTAGTTTGGGATAAGTCCTATATTCAATTCATTGAATATCATGTGAAATTGGCATGTCAACGCATCAATATACTTTCAAGTATATTATACCAAATCTCAGATTTGTCTTAGTTTAATGATATTCGCATACCATTAAATGACAGCGGACGATTTAAAACAACATAAGTTATTCACGTATTTAAATATGCAAATATAGGATACAATATATTATTAACGAAAATAAACGTACCAAGTACTTTAATTCATTATAATTATTATTATTGTTTAACATCCCTTATCTAAATACTAAATAGAACAATGCATGAATCTAGTTGATGAATTATGCCTCAAGTCATGATAATCATACTAGTTGATAAGGCATAAATCAACCAACTTTGATCTATCGAAATTTTGAGAATACTTATCTCAAGAATTCAACTAGTGAAGTTCTTGTATGTGTGCATTCAAATTACTTGATATTGCCACATAATACTTCATAAAGTGTGTGACATTTAAAGTTTTAAAATATTCTTATTCTTTAATGTTTAATGAAACTATGCTCTTAGTGAGCACAACTAGTTCGCATGGCCATTAACAATGATGAAATCCTACCATGACTAGTATTGAGTGTCATCTCAATTAAAACCAGCATCATTGTATACATACAACAATATGCTCGTTAAAAAAATCCCGCAAGCTTTAATATCTATTGTGTAATGTTTGATACCTTCCAAACTTTCACGTTCCTTGGCTATGACAATTTGCACAACAATTGACATATTGTCTATCCTTAGAATCTATCAGCAACTGTGTTGAGGAATGTAATTATAAGTTCAAACATATTCTATTAAAATATTCATTACACTAGTTATGTAATAACTTCCAATTAGATAGTAATGTTGTCAAATCATCTTGCAATCAAGAATGACACAATAATTTGTCTATATAACATGATGTACATGAAAAATCTTTAAGTCAAACTTATATTTCATTCATGTTCTATCTTATCAAAAGATATATATCCATTTAGACTTTTTGAAAAATATATCATGTTTTATTAGATTTAATTAATTTTATAACACATGTTTATAATAATAAACATATATACAGTTGTATGTTTTATTTCTTAAATTTTGCAAGTGAAGTTTCATTCCAAATTAACATTTAACTTATATGAAATGTTACTATTCATATGTTATTCAACATATATGATTTAAGAAAATAAACATAATAATCCCACTAACTTTTATGAATACTTAGAATTTATCTTATTTCCATTACAAATCAAAACTTGGATATAATCTTTAAACATAAGAATAATTTCTTAGATTGCATGCATTTATCCATTCATGGATTATTGCACTTTGTACACATCCAAAGATTATATGAATTCAAAAATTCTTTCGATTACTTACTGTCCTCGCTCAAGTAATTTCTCAAGAAAGAGTTTTGATATTCCATTGTCATTTTTCATATTAATGAAAAAATGTATGACAATAATCATCTTTGTATATCTAATGTTCTTAAGCAAGAATATTCAATAACAGTTAATTGCTTAAGTATGATTAATAATTTTATCATAAAATATGAATTAAATATGTGTATAATATTGTTCATATGATTTTTACACAGAGATTTAAACCACTAGGATTTTCCATCTCTTTGAAGAAACTCATCTTCATTCTCTAATCTAAAGATTTAGATAAACCAAGTTTCCAAAAATTGATTATCTTTATGGACAACATCTTTAACATTTATAGTATGAGTAATTTACCCAATTCAATGTTTGGTAATACATCATAATGATTATCAAGTTTACCATAAGCCTGTAACTCATATTTCTCAGCAAATAAATCAAATTTCTGAGATATCCTTGCAGATCTATGAATGAGAATTCCATCATCTTGAGGCTAACATTTTATGTCTAGCCTCATCTTGATATTTACTAGTGTATTTCAGAATATTATGTATCTTGTAATTTTATCTTTTCAAGATAAAACTCCCCCTTGTCTTTTGTAATTTAGAGACTATCTATAAATATTTAGAAAGTAGAGCAACAATATAATGTTCTCTTTTGAGACATTACAAATACACATTGAGAGTTCCTGACTCTTGTTTGTTAATAATCACTCTTCATAAGAAGTTTAACAATTCGGAACTTCAATTTTAAAACTTAGTATGATTCATCACATCCATAGTAAACTGGTGTCTTATTAATTTTCTAGGTTGAAGTCTTATTGAGTATATTCAATCCATACTCAATTTTCTAACATTGATTACTTTTAAGGAAGAAGTTATAGTTATCTTGAATCAAACAAATCAAATAGAGTTTGATTCTCCTAACTGAACATACCATTAACTTATGTTATTTCATTAGAATTAATATTGTAAAACAATCTAACATTATGTAATATAAACATATTCCTTTTGGCTTACCTATTTACCAACTAAGTCAACTTAATGGTACAATAGACTTTCCAAGCCAGTCGCATGCTTTATAATACAAGTACTCTTTGACCAAGTCACTTCATATCCATGTCTCATCAAGAAGACATAAACTGTTATAATCTCATTATACGTTATAAATCATTAATCAACTCAATGACTTCTTGTATATGTCTTATTTAAAAAAAACAAAACAAGTTAACATCTTATTTTATTATAAGTCTTGTAACAGTTAAAAGACTTCATGTTTGTAACTTTACAATCAAACATAAACATATTAAACTAAGGTATTTATGAACACTACCAATTTAGTTTCATTTGTAATTTCAAGTTAATCAATTAATTCATTTATTTATGAAAACAAATAGTGCACTATTTACTTTCCTACATCTTTAAAAAACCCATACGTAACAGTCACTTAGGTATTAAAATAGTGTATTCTACTATGTAAATGATGGACTATCCATCAATGCCATTAGCTTGAAAAATTGGGCATGCAATTTCTTTCTTAATAGGTCTACCATTTCAACAATTGTATGTAATACCTTTAAATGGTCAAAACATACAACTAGATAAAATATGCTACTTTGTCTCTTACCAATTTTGCAGTAATTTAGTCTAGCTTTTAATTTTAATAACTCATAAAGTGTCATACATATATTCCTGTTAACCAAATATCATATTTCTTACAAAAGAATTTAATTACCTAATAAGTGTGATGAAATCTCTATGAAAAATATGCAATTCTCTACTGTTAAAGTCTGTTATAAATTATATTAAAATTTAGACAATTCTAATGTTCCTATCATACATTTCTCATTCATGAAAAAGAATAGGATTAAGTCTCACGCTTCTCTCATGGAAAGGAGACCAAGTTTATTCTTTTAGTAAAGACTCTAGCCAAAAACTCAAACGGGTGTAGATCAATTTACCAATAAAGGAATAACTTACGTTTACGATTTAACGTTGCATTAATACATTTAAAAGAATTCAAAAAATCCATTTCGGTATTTTCGATAATTAGATCTTTAAGAAAATAAAATAACCATTGGTAAATATTCGTATAAAGTATAAACCATAGTATTTTGATTATGCTAGAGCCTTAATTGACGTTAAGGCGAATCGGGAATTAAAGGATAAGATTATTATTGTTGTTCCGTGCTGGGATGGAGAACGAGAGGTGTTACATACTTTGCATGTGGAATATGAGTGGAAAGCTCCTCTTGTGGTGTTTGTATTGTTTTTGGCCATGGTGAGACCCAATGTCCCACACGTGTGCCTGTTGACCTTAAACAACAAAGCCAAAACAATTATGGGTTCCAAATGCCTCAGAGGAAGGCGTTTTATGCTATTGAGGTGGGAAAAGAGGCTAAATTTAGTCCTTCTAAACCTAAGAAGCAGGCGTATTAGACTGTGCCAAAGAAGCTAGATGCTACAAAGAAGAAGACTACTGAAGTGGCTAGTAAAAGTGGGATGAATATTGCTACATCGAATCTGTTTGATGCTCTTAATATGGTTGATATTGATGAGGCCGGTATGATTTGACTAATGATGAGGATACTTTAGATTTTGGTAGTAATAAGGAAGCTAAGGTGGTGGAAGAGGAAATTGCTACTCCTATTGTTGAGAAAATTGATAAGTTTGAAAAGCTAATTATTGAAGGGAAAGTTACTCTTCTGGATGATGATGATAAACGTCTTAAAAAGGTTGATTTGAAAAAGAAGGAGCAGGTTGTGGCTACTAAGCCTAGTTATTCTTCTTCTCCGGGTGGGTAACCCATACACTAAAGTGGGTGAAGTTGTTGTTACTGAAAGTGATGAGGACGAGGGGCTTGAGCTGGATAACGATATGGCAAAGTTTCTTGTTGTGGCAATCAGCAGCTTGAAGATTATTTTGATGATGATTATGCGGCTCAGGTCACCAGGGCAATTGGATGTTTTTTGTGACTTGTATGATGTCAAGCTTCTAGGTCGTGATAGAAAGTAATTTATATGTTTGGTAGGTCATAAGATTGGCATGTCTTTATTATGTAGTGATTTTGGTTGTTGCACATTTGGTGCTTGTTCAATGCCCGTGTAATGGGCCGAGATGAGAGACTCACTCTCATTCGTTGTACTTAAACATTTTTTTGAGTAATATATTTGCCAGTGTGATATCCTTTTACCAAAAAAAATATATATAAACCATAGTATTTTCTTAAAGCTAGGATCCTAATTGACATAGTTCCATTACATCAGTGGATCTGCTAGTAATGAAAGTATTCAACAAGGTAATCTTTCGAACAATGATTGGCAAAAAATTTCTAATTCTTAGATCTTTATGGGATTTGCATTGCCAAACAATATTGAAATGTAAGCATGTTTTATCCCCATCTTATGCCTTGAGTCCAAACTCTCACTTACAACTCAATTAAGTCGTCTAATTTAAAGAACTGAAAATTTGTCCAATTGAGCTCTCACACAACATGAAGATTTACCTTTCCATTACAATCTAGCCAAGTTCTCACATGACGTAAATTACAAATTCAAGTGTTCTTTTAACTAGATGGCATTAACTTAAATTTTAAGGGTACTAGTTTTGATGTGTATAATCAAAATATGTACGAAGAACCATGCATACAACTTCGTATCAACAGTTTTAATAAAAACCTTTTTATTAACCAATTCATTAAGATTAAATTAACAAATAATTTACCTTTAATTATCATACTTTTGCATAAGTCCAAAGATTTAGTATTTCGGATAATTATCACAAAGTGGCGCATGAAATTAAAGCTAATTCACCCTTAAGATAATTTTGTACATAAAATAGTTATAGTAGGTAGCTCCAATTTGACGCACAAAGAAGCGGAAAAGCGGGTCAGCGCCAAGCGTATTAAAAACCCTCTTCTTTCGGGCCACAATTTAATGCGTTCCCCTCCTTATACACCTCTCTTATAGTTTGTCAAAATTGGGTGAGCCGTTATTACTATTGGTACAAAACTCATCACTCAATTAAACTATTGAAAAATTTAACTCTTCAAAAACCAAATCATATTGCACTATTATTTAGTCCGTACCATTTTTCTATTTAAAAATTACCTTTTTTTATAAACATGTCTAACAAAATAAACAAAAACAACTAATAACAAAAAAAATAAAAATAAATAAACAACTTAATAAACACACATAACATAACAATTATTATGTGAAAACATGTAGTGATGAGTGCTTATTCACTCATCATTTTTGGTCAAATCTGAACTGCATAACATCTAAAAACACTCCGAAATGCATCAAAATACTGAAAATATCTCAAAATTGTGTTTTATATGTTTCAGATGCAAAATTATTGAAAACAAATGAAAAACGAACAAAGTTTGCATAATTGGCAGTTTCAGTCCCCCGTCTTTCAAAAATTGACAGAAATAGTCCCTGAGCACGTAATTTAAAAAGAAAAGTCACCAAAGGTCCTTTTGAAATCATAAATTGTCATAATTAGTCCTTTGGTGATAAATTTCAAAAGTTTGAGAAATTACAGTTGTGATCCCTGGATTTTTAAAAATTGTCAAGTTTAGTCCTCAGGTTTCACAAATTGGCAACTTCAGTCCCTGCACTTTTGGTGATTGACAAAGTCAGCCCTTGGATAATACTTCATAAATTACTTGATTGGTCCCTGGATTTTTGGATTTTACACCTATGGTCCCTAAATGTTAAATGGGTTTCACAATATATCCTAAGTCCATAATTAAACAACCTGGCCCAATACCAGTCCAACATCCGTACCCGACCCATTTTACCCAACCCTACCCAGAACTAATACACCCTCTCCCCTGTCTTCCCTTTCCCGCCCACACAAAACCAAGAACACAGGATACCTCTCCTCCTTTTTCCACTCCCCACAAACCCTAGATACCCTCTTCTCTTTTTACTTCTCCCCAAACACTCCATCCCCCACCTCTTTACCCAGCTTCATCAAAACCAAAACCACCTTCAACCCTTTACCCGGATTTTCCCAAAACCCAAACCCACTACCCCTTCCCCCATGACTTGCCACTGTGGCAATCCAAGCTCAAAAAGAACCAAGGGATGGCTTGGATTCATTTTCTCTTGTACCTACTTAATGGACGACTGGATTAAGCTCAAAAGAAGCACAAGTAGAAGCACTTGAAGACCATTTTACAGTAGTATAAATAGAGCTTCTTGTAGCCATTGATAAGGCATTAGGAAATTTAGTTTTAAAATTAGTTTTAGTTTTAATCTCAGTTGTAATGTTTTTTTTTAGTTAATGAAAAAGCTTTTTTTACTGTCTTACTTTTTGCTTATTTAGCAAATAAGCACTTTTGTGCTTATTAGCTCATTGTTCTTTAATTCTCTGTCATAAGTTCTAGTTTAAGCTATTAAGTCAGTTTTACAAAAGAAAAACCAAGTTTCAGTTTTTTTTTTTTAATCAGTTTTAAGCTTTTCACCCCATTAAAGGGTGTTTGGCTTAAGCTTATTTGAGGGTCTAAAAATGCTTTTCACCCATTTGACTCTCAAAGTCAAAGTTGTTTTGAGGTTTTAGTTAGTTCTTAAAAGATCTCAATCTGTTTACGCAAGTTTTGAACAAGTTTGGTTGAAAAAAAAAAAAATTTTCAAACAAAACTGCAACAGCAGCTGCTGTTGCAGCCCCATTTTTGCAGCTTATTCATCTTCCAAAACTGTTCAAAATTGTTTTTCCTTTATCCTTACATGCCCACCTCAATGTATGTGTAGCTTATTTCCCCTTAGCATCACTCTAGCATAGCTTAAATTTCATTTTTAAACCTGTCCAAAACCATCTCAGCAAGCTGTTTTACAGCAGTCTTGCAGTCCCATCTTTTAGCTTATTTAGGTATCCTAGTTAGCTTATCTGTGTACCTTAGTGCTTATTAGGTGATTTAGATTAGGCGTCATTAGATTCTAGCTTAATTAGTACTTATTTAGGCCTAGCTTATTACCCCTTGTAGTTAAGATTGCTTTTAGTTTAGCTTAGAATTACAAACTGCTCATTTCCCTTTTTGCTTAGGAATTCCCATAACTGCTTCTGTCCCCTATTTCAAGATTGCTTTTTTTTAGTCTTTTCTAGCTTATTTCAGATTTAGCATAGTACATGTTTTAGCTTGTTCCCATTTTTCCAAGTGCTTATTCATTTTTTTTGTACCATTCAATCTGCCAAAGGGGTGTTTGGTTGGTCTATTTAGTTAACTGATGTGATAAGCTGTTGCAAACAGCTTATTTAAAGCTTTTTACAAAATTGTCTTTTCACAAAAAGTGTTGGCTTTCATCTTATTATTAAGTTGCAAAAAGAAAATTTCAAAAAAAAAAAAAATAGTTTGCAAAAAGGTGCATAGCACCAGATTCGAACTCAACCCACCTGCCTCACCAACACAACACACAACCAACTGCCCTAGAGTCTTTGATCGTTAGAATCTTGCACTACTTAATATTTAAGTGCCAATTATCAGTTTTAGTATTAGTAGCTTAATTAGCTTTTTAGTAGCTTATTTCGTAAAGTAGTGTATCACTTTTTTATTTTTCTTAAAACCAGTTTTATCCAAAGTATTTTTAGTGAAATTTTCATATTTTTCCAAAATCATTTAGTATTTTTAATAATTAAATTAGATTAAATTTGTTTTTAAATCATAATAAATAATTTAAAAGTCGAAAAAATTCCCGGCTTTTTCCTAAAATTATTTTTAGTCATTTAAGATGTAGGAAAATTGATATCACACCCGTAGCCCTTAAATTGCAAAAGTTTTACGTTTTTGGCTCGGGTGGTTGCCGTTTTTTAGCGTTTTTGCATTTTAGCACTCTAGGATGTAGTTTAGCGTCGTTTTATTGTTTCTTAGGATTAGTAGTAGTTTATTTAGAGTTTACTTTGTTTTACGTATTTTATTTTCATTCCCGTTCTTTAATTTGTAGAATAACGAAATCAAATTCCAAATTTGTTAAACCAATTCAAGTCCTAATCACGAAACTCAACGACACCGTCAATTTCACACCTCGTTGGGACACGACCCGGGGAAATCACTTTCCCGGTATCACTTTTATCACACCCGTAAGGTTTGATACGTTGATCTTTTTCCTAAAAGGGTTAATTTGTCGAATTTTACGGTTATTTTGATATACGTTGATATTGTGTTTTTCACCACTCACTTCACAACGAATCATGTAGCCACATGCAAACTTTATTCGATAAAACCTATAAATAATCAATTCTAGGTTTATAATGCATATATTTAACTAAGTCTCCCACTTACAAAGGCAAATGAACCACATGCATTGATGTATCGACTGCGTGAACCATACTTAAGTATATATCACATAGCACGTAACTAATTAGTTAATTAATTGGAGTCTTCCACAATTCGAGATTTATCAATAAAATACAAGTGAAAAACTTAATAATTAATAATACAACAACAATAATCCATGACAAACATGCACGTTCTTATGGATTGAACATAACAATTATTCACATTGTCACAAGATCGCATACATAAACACATAAACATAACATGTTAATCCTAGTGTTGCTAATCAAATTAAATTACCAAAACCAAACCCTAAAAAATAAATAAGGGAAATCGGCCCTAATAAAAAAATTAAGGTTTCGGTTTGAAAACCTTAAAAAACCGACCAACATATATATAACACAATTCAAGATTCATTTTTTATGTGTATTGATAATTTATTACACATTATCCAAGGCTCGTGATGCAACTGTTAGAATTTTAATACATGACAATCATAATTAAACACATAAAAGCATCAAAGTAACCATGCGGAAGCGTAAAGATCATATAACATATAATTAATTAACCAAACATAAAAGTATGCGTATATTTGATTCTAGATAAACAAGAATCAATTCCAAGCTAGCAATTGAAATGATGCCTAATTAGGGTTTATAAGGATTATAAGAGTTGCCTCTTACCGTTTTTGCAATTGAATCCAAAATACTAACAATAGTGTGTTAATATCACGTTCTTGTACACACGTACTAATACCAAGTTAATGTTATACTAGTAATGAAAACACAAAACTAAAACCAAACACTTTGTTTTATATAAAATTTATAGTCGACCCTTTAGAGGGTGTTTGTTTGATCGGCTACAACCAAAACAGAAAACAAGAAAAGTTAGGGTATTGTGTGTGTGCACAAAAAGTACAAAAAATGACCCTAAGGTTTGTATATATAGCAAGACTAACTTGGAGGACAAGTTGGAATGGGTTTGGGATTCCCCTAGCCCATCCGATCGGCCATGGTTCCCCAAGGGGTTCCGGAACCTTCTTTTCCTTTAATTTCATCTATAGTCCTTCCTTTTATTATTTAACGGTCGTTAGTTAATTATCGTTAATTACACAACGGTCGTTCATTTTGTGTATTTAATAATTAAATGCAATGTTGCAAAAATCGGCCGAATCAGCCGATTAATCGTTAATCGGTCACATACCTTGTTGATTTTTGAAAATCGGTGGAAAAAATCGGACTAGGAAAAAAATCGGCCACTAATCAGTCAAAAATTGGCCGAATCGGTCAAAAATCGACCAAATCGGCCAAATCGGTCAACTTTTAAAAAATAATAATTTAGGCATTCTACTTAATTTGGGGATCGTTTATTTCACTTATAATGCACAATGGGCCTCATAATCAGAATTGGAGTCTTTTATTGAAGTTTGAAAACATCGTAGGCTTGGATTCAGTTAAGATCTTTAGTTTGATCTCCAGAAATACCCATAACTTGCAGGAAATGCCAATCCGATTTATCACCGATTAATACCGCCTTGACCGATTAATCGCTGCAGGGTGGTCGACCGCCCGACTACCGATTCACGATTTTTGCAACATTGATTAAATGTAACATTTTATATTAAATTATTAATCATTAACTCTTCATACGTAAAGTGTGCAATCCTGTGATCTCGAGTTCGATCCTAACATACATCTATTAATTTCCAATCCGACTGAGACATGTGGCACAACCTACAAATTCCATATGGTTTGCCTATAAATACCAACATCACATGTACATTGCAGGTATGTTCTCTCTCACCCATATTTCATTTCTCTAAACACATTATCCATAATCTGATGACTTATTCTCACGCCGAAGCCGGTTCACAGGGTCCTCCCTTGCGCTCAAACTAATGCAACGTATTTTCTTTGTCTCGTTTTGAGGGGAATTAACTCTTTAGAAGTATCCAGTACCATCACACAAGTTTTGATCAAGAAGTGCAATTCATTGTATGATAAAAAAAAAAGTTATACCAGTCCATATGTGATGGTTTAGTTGTCCCCTTTTAGCCCTACTCGTCAAAACCGCGTAATTTCTATAAAAATCAAATTTGACATCTTGAGGGTTATGAATGGTAGATTAGCAACTCGCGTTAATTTAAACTGACGGGACATTAATCCTGACAGTGTGAGATGTCCTTTATGCCTTTATGAAATTGAAATAGAAGATTACTCATTTATCCATTGTAGGGCAAATCATCTAGAAATGTAGCTAACTTGTCACTTTTTCCCATTGTATGTAGCATTCTTTTTTTTTCATTCTGTCAATAAACCTCTATCGTTAGTCCTTTGTGTGTACCCGTTACCAAAAAAACATGCATCGTTAGTCCTTTATGCGAACGACCGTTATTAAATAACTTAAAATTTGGTTATCTTACGCTAAACTTGCGTCGTTGGTCCTTTATACTAACAATCGTTAAAAAATAACTTAAAATTTGGTTTTCTTACGTTTCCGTCCCGCTTTTTTACGTGCACGTTTTACATCGTTGATCGTTTTAACACTCTTTTCGTCCGTTTTCACGCTTTTATCCGTTTTACACGTTTTCATTCGTTTATACACGTTTTCGTCTGTTTTTTCACTATTCTTCTGTTTTTCCCCGTTTCGTTCGTTTTTTCACGTTTTCATCCGTTTTTACACGTTTTCATCCATTTTTACCGATTTTTGTCCATTTTTGCACGTTTTCGTTCGTTTTTACATGTTTTCATCCGTTTTAACACGTTTTCATCCGTTTTAACACTGTTTTGTCTGTTTTTTTCACGTTTTCATCTGGTTTTACACGTTTTCATCCGTTTTAACACGGTTTCGCCTGTTTTTTCACGTATTCTTCTATATTTACACGTTTTCATCCATTTTTTGCGTGTTTTCGTCTGTTTGCAGGTTTTCGTATGTTTTTACACATTTTCGTATGTTTTAACACGTTTTCGTCCGTTATCCACGTTTTCATCCGTTTCTACATGTTTTCATCCGTTTTTGCACGTTTTCGTCTATTTTTGCACGTTTTCGTCCGTTGTTTCACGTTTTCATCCGTTTTTACACGTTTTCATCCGTTGTTTCACGTATTCGTTCGTGTTTGCACATTTTGTGTGAAAACGGACAAAAACGTGTAGAGACGGATGAAAACGTGTAAAAAACGGAGAAAAACGAGAAAAGCGGACGAAAACATGTTAAAACAAAAAAAATCGTGTAAGACATACGAAATCGTGCAAAAACAGTCGAAAACGTGAAAAAACAGACGAAAACGTGTTAGAACGGACGGAAACGTGTAAGAAGGGATGAAAGCGTGCATAAACGGACGAAAATGTGTTAAAACGGATGAAAACGTGTAAAAAAGCATGATAATGTGAAAAAACGGAAGAAAACGTGTAAAAACGGACGAAAACGTGTAAAAACGAATGAAAAGGTGCAAAAACGGACGAAAATGTGTAAAAACGGATGAAAACGTGCCAAAACAGTCGAAAACATGCAAAAACGGATGTAAACGTGTAAAAACGGATGAAAACGTGAAAAAACTGATGAAAGCGTGCTAAAACGGACCAAAACGTGTAAAGGCGGACGAAAACGTGTAAAAACAGATGAAAACATGTAAAAACGGATGAAAACGTGAAAAAACGAACGAAAACTTGAAAAAGCGGATGAAAGCGTGTAAAAACGTATGAAAACGTGAAAAAACGGACAAAAACGTGTTAAAACGAACGAAAACGTGTAAAAATGGGCGAAAACGTGAAAAAACTGACGGAAACGTAAGAAAACCAAATTTTAAGTTATTTTTTAACGATCGTTAGTATAAAGGACCAACGATGCAAGTCTAGGGTAAGATAACCAAATTTTAAGTTATTTATTAACGGTCGTTAGCGTAAAGGACTAACGATGCAGGTTTTTTTGGTAACGGGTACATACAAAGGACTAACGATAGAGGTTTATTGACAGAATGAGAAAAAAAAAAAGAATGCTATATACAATGGGAAAAAATGACAAGTTAGCTACATTTCTAGGTGATTTGCCCTCCATTGTAAGATTGCAAAGGAATTATGATTTAAGGTCTTAAAATGGTGGAGGATACAAAATGCTACTTTCCATACGCTGCACGAGCTGATTAATTTGGCAGATCATAACCTTCTTGGAGAAAAAGAAAATCTCATCTTAATTTGACGTGTTTTTTCAAACCATAGTTTGGTCCTTATGGTGGTATAGAAACACAACCACTTTCTTAGTCAAGAGGCACGCCGAAGATAAAGATTTTAACGACATCAAGACCTTCACTTTTAATTGGATTGTAAGAAGATGTAGAAGTTTTTCTTAAATTGGATACAGTGGTTTAATTATCTTTCTAACACTCTATATCCTCCTTGTAATCTTTTCAACATTTTGCTAGTCTTAAGCCATTAATCGTTAGAAAAAAAACTATATGAACATGTGAAATGATTCTCATACCAGATCTTGATCGCAAGCTAAACTCAGTGGTGTCAGTAACAATTTACTACCTCTTATCTGTTGGAATTTTAGAACCAGTTAACCATTAACCTCTACGAGTACGCAGCGGATAAGGATCTAGTTAATGCAATTATGTTAAGCACGTATTTAATAAACAAATAATTAATACAATGTTAATTAATTAAAAGGGATAAAAGAAACCCTAACCTTGCTTGGCAATTGATCTCTATTAACGGAACAAGAAACCAATACGAAACCTCAAGTATCTAAAATAGATACCTCGAAGAGTATCACACACAAACCCGATAACGTATACGTTCGATATAATAGCTAGTCGAGAACGTAATAATAACCCAACAACAATTTGTCACCACTTGAATATATATCACACGAAACAAAGAACCTCTGGAACTAGTCTTACACTTATGTTCGTGATCACAGCAAAACACCAAAGCACCATTCTTTGTTTTGTCCAATAACTAAAAGCTGCCAAAGAACCTTTTAGTATTACCCGATATCGAATAAAAGTATCCGATATCCTCTTGTGTTTTATCCGAGATTAAAGCAACAACCAGGAAACAAAACACCTTGCTACCAATCAATTCAAGCTAGGAATTTGGAACAAGTAGAACACTAATCGATCAATCTCTTATCACCTTGAATCGTTGCAAGTAAAGATTTGAACTAAAACCAAAAAACCACTAAACGACTTGTGTACAAGTCTATTAGGAATTAGTAATATGTACTTGTGAATTGGTTTAGGATTAGTTAGGGATATATATTTTTATGTCGTGAATTTGGAATGGAGTATATATGCTTTTATACAAAAACAAACCACCCTAAGACTTGGGCTATGACTTGGTCAACAAGTCAAGAACCCAAGCTTCCCATTCTCACAATTCTACCCGATCAGATGGAAGAAATCAAAGCCCATGGCAGCTTCATAACCAACCCATTCAACAAGCCAAATAACAACTCATGGGTCGTTTACAATTAATCGGGTAAACTTGCATGCATGTAACGGGTATAATATTCAAGCATAATTACGTTCGACACGTATACTCGTGTTTATCGTGTGTGCCCCCATCGGCTCACACACTTCTAGTCGCTTACGTGTGTTTTAAACTCCCACAATCCAACAGCTCCCACTTGGGAGTTGGAGTGTCGAATGTCACACAAAACTAACGACGGAAACGTCTAGCAAACGCTCTCACTCGCTTTTTAACTAAAAGTGTCTGAGAGAATAGTTTCGTAAAAGTTTCTCAGTAGCATGGTCATTCAATGTCTTGCTCTAATCATCTTTTGTTATAGATACCGTTAAACCATGGATTATGGATCTCAAATCATTCCATATAGTTTAACCATTTAGAATCTCGTTATAGAATTTAATTAGATATACCAAATGTAATCAAGTATCATCTTGCATTACCCTTTGGGTTCGGCCGAACAATTATCTTATTAATTCTGGAGAGGCGCCATGGTATCTTTCTGCACATTATCAAGTGGAGTAACAAATCCTTTATTGACTACAAGTGTTGTGGATGCTGCTTCACATCACTCCGAAATATAGCTTTTATAACTACCTTGTTCAGATAGCGTTTTGCGTATACTTACAAAAAATAATATCCACACATAACAGAACTTGCTTGTATCTCAAGTCTAAGGATGAAGATAACAAACCATTTTCAATATTTTACTTATGACAAGGATCCAAAAGTAAATGTTTGAAAGTTGGGGAATCCAATATGCATCTCTAGTGAATACATATGAGTTTGGTGGGAACAATCCACATTCTCGTTAGAATATAACCAACGCTCACATTTGCCTTACATAACAATATTCCCATATTGTTAACCGACAATGGGCATATTTAGAATAATAAAATTATTCAAGGATTAAACATGCAAATATAGGATAACAATTATTATATGAATGAATAACAAATACCAAGTATCTTTATTCATCATAAGGTAAAAATTGTCTTTCAATCCCAATTATCCAAATACTAAAACAGATATGGATGAAACTCATTTAGTAAGCTGAAGCCTAATGTTTCCAACATTATCAACCTTTCTTTACAAGAAAAAACTAAATAGTCATCTGAGTAAACTTTCCGAATACTTATTTCAAATATCACATATAGTGAGTGATTTGAAATATAAGATGAGTGTCTTATCTCATATGCTCATACTATTGCAAGAATTATAGTATGGAGATATCGTCTTACCTTGCATGAGGTATTAGAAATCAACGACATACTGACAGTCATCTTTACGGTTTCCAAAAGTGTAAAGTATTCTCATTCATTAATGTGTAATGCAACAATGCTCTATGTTGAGCATAACTAGTTAGCAGATTTATCATAAAAGATGAAATCCTACTACAACTAGTATTAATAATCCTCTAGCATCATTTGTACTTATACAACATTATGCTTTAAAATTCGTAAACATTTATAAAACAATAATCTAAATTCTCTCAATTAGATATTGTTGTTGTCAGCTTATTTTGTACTTGTACAAAAGCAACAACTAGTCTTATACACAATATAATATATACATGATAAACCCTTAGTTTAAAGACATAAGGTATCCATCCATGTAAATTATTCCAAGTGAAATATATCATTGAAGACTTGTTTGAATAATATATTGCATTTGTGTTAGACTTTATTTTCCGCATTTGTTTATTCCAGATAAACATTTATTCCAAGGTTGTTTGTTTTATTCTCTAAATTCCAAGTGAAGTTTCATTTCAAGCTTAATGATCAATATCTAGCTTAAATAGAATGATATCTTCAACATATAAATTTAGAGGAAAAACACAATGCTCCCACTCAATGTCAGATATACTCAAGAGTTGTCTTAATTTAATCAGAATCATATTGTAATTAAATTCAAGATCTCAGCTCTTAGATGCATTATTCAATCCAAACTTGGATTGCATAAATATTGTGTACTACATAAAGATTATATAGATTCATAACCCTTTTGATTACACACCGTCCTCCCAAAAGGTAATCATAAAGAAAGAGTTATAAAATCTAATTGTCATATTCAACATACAAATCACATGTATGACAATTAAATATCTTTATATAGATAATGCATGTATTATATAAGAAAATTTAATCACAATCAATTGCTTAAGTATGATTAAAAACTTCTTATTAAATGCCAAACATTAATATGTATACAATTTTGTCCTTGTGAGTCTTTCTTCAAAAGAAACTCATTCCAACCTTATAGGTTAATTGTTAGGCGAAATAACAATCAAGCTCAAAAATCGATTTTCCTTTTAAGGACTGCATCTTATCATTCATAGTTCTAAAACATTTATCAGATTCAAGATGTGATAATATATTTTAGTAGTTAGCTGATTTACAATAATCTTCTAACTTATATCCCTCAACATTGATATAAAATATCACTCAAGTGATGAGGCATCCTTGCGGATTTATGAATGAGAGTAATCATTATACTTCAGTCAACATTTTCATGTTTAACCTTAGTATGACATTAATAAGTGGATTTTAGAAGGTTAAGTATTTTGTTCTCAAATAACTTTGAGATTTGTATATACTCCCACTTACTTTTGTAAGTAGAGACAATTCTCTAAATACTAAGTATTTAAGCAACAATAAATTGTCTTTTATGGAGAATCACAAAATACATTTTAAGTTCTCATCTCAAGATTTGTTAATAAAATCCTTCATAAGATTTTAACAAATTCAGAATTTAAATCAAGACATAATGAAATTCCTTCCAACAACTCAAATTAGGGTTTATAGAAAAACTCTAATTTAGTATCACTCTTTAACCAAAAGTTCTAGCAACAGTTTTGTGTTTCGTCAAGCTAGGAAGAACACCAAAACAACAATCTTCAAGCTAGGAAGTGTAGAAAACTCAAAAATCCAAAAGGATTTAGGATTCAATTGGTTTGAGTGGAAAACCTCAAATCCCTAATGAATTAGGGTTTTCAGTTATAGATCGTCTTGAATACCTTCTAGGTTTGAACTATATTGAGTGTATCCATGACACACGCAATTTCTAACATTGATTTATTTTGGAGGTAGAGCAATTAAAGCTATCATAAACCAAACAATAAGAATAAGGTTTGATCTAACACATTAGACATACCATAATGAAGTGGTATCCTATGAGTTATTAGAATTGTGAAACTATATCAGAATTCTATAGATAACTTAATTCTCTTTGGACCAGATACTTGTCAATTGGGTCGAGCCAAATTGCATATAAAGTATTTACGAACCAAGTGCATGCAATAATGTATATTCATGGAACAATTCAAGAAACTTATGTTCACGTGTTCACAAGAAGAAAGAACTGTTCAAGGATTATATGTTCATGTGTTAACAAGAAAACAGAACATTTCAATAATGCATTATAAATCTTTGATATAATTCAAAGGCCTTATGTTTATGTGTTAACGAGAAGACATAACACATTTACTATATATACTTTATGTTATAAGTCATTGATAAATCCAGGGACTTTATAATTATGTCTTAACATGTAAGCATAATTATTCTAACAAAAGTAATCATGAACGCAAACTCTTGAGTTCTATAGTAATTTCAAGTTAATTTTATACTTCAGAATTATGATTATTATCATATAACCATAATTATGTTAACTAAAACATGTAGTCAAATGTTGAAGTAACTTTACACTATATTATGACATTTGAATGTAGTAGGGCAACAAACATCTAGTGTGTTCAAGTCCTAGTAGAATCATTATTAGAATGTAGTAGGGCATTAAACAACTAACGTGTTTAAGTCCTAGTAGAATTATTAGTTTCCTTTACCTTGCGGTCAAGAGATACCAATAATATTGTTGTTCCTTGCACACACTTTGAGATTTCTCCCACTTGTGAAAGGTACAACATCATATTATGAAAACAAACAACACGTGATTGATTGTTCAAACGATATGATGATGTCATAGATATCATAAGTAGTTTTAGAACCATAACCTTTAATAAGGAATTGTGGATTATTATTCTATAGATAACGCTTCGAAGTTTACAGCAGAAGGCAACGTGTTATTTAATAAAATAAAATGCAATTTTCCTTTAAGCAATGGTTGTTCATATTCGAAAAGTAATGGATTATTTCAAAGCTAGTTTGAAATGATATGGGTGACTAACAGGAAATAAATCCCGTAGCTCCCACTGAAATTGACAACATTACATGAATGATATTTCAATAATAAAATGCAACTGCTCCCACTGGATTTGTCAACATTGTAAGTGTTACATTTCTAGTAGAAAGCATATAGCAGTTTTATATACTTTCCTATTCTCTACAATTGCCTACTAGTAGCATGTACTTAGGTATTGAGCAGAGTATACGAAGTTTTACTTATGTAGACAATGGACTAGCCATTCGTTCATTCAATTAACTTGAATCTTTAGCACGCAATTCCTCCTTTATCTACAAAGCCCCAAGGGTATTTAGCACTTTAGGAATAAACAAGAGTCCAAGAAAATTACCTAGCGAATATCCTAGTAATTTCTTTACTCTTTGCGGTTTAAACTCATACATCGTGACAAGTGCAGGATGTTGTTTATTTTGGTAGCTCTAAACACAATGTTTCCAGTTACACAAAATATTCTATCTTTCAATTAACTCTAGACCACGAAAAGGGTAATGAAAGATCATATAAGAGTTTATCAATTTTGGAATCCTATCTTTGTTTGTCAACTAAGGAGAAAAGATAGGTATAAGTCTCACTCTTCTTACTAGGAAAAGAGACTAAGTTTGTCTTTCAAAGAAAAACAAATTTGTTTACGAATTATGTTGCAATAACACAATTAATCAGAACATAAAAAGTTCAAATCTAGTATTTTCGATAATTACATTCTTAAAAGAATTAACTACCCAATTAATTACTAATTAAGACTAAGATCCATCTTGCAACCCCACTTAATTACCATAGGTCAGACCTCGGACCCGAGGCATAAGATGAGAACTAAACATGCTTTTGACATTATTACTTGATACTAATGCCTTAAACAGTCTCATAAATCTAAGAGTTGCATTTTGCAATTAACGCTCTCATGCAGCCTTTTAAAACATGTTTATTAATATCAGAAACGTGTAACCCATAATCGCAAAAACGAGTTGACTCGTGATGCCACTGTTGCAATTTTAGAACCAGTTAACCATTAACCTCTACGAGTACGCAAATGATAAGGATCTAGTTAATGCAATTATGTTAAGCACGTATTTAATAAACAAATAATTAATACAATGTTAATTAATTAAAAGGGATAAAAGAAACCCTAACCTTGCTTGGCAATTGATATCTATTAACGGAACAAGAAACCAATACGAAACCTCAAGTATCTAAAATAGATACCTCGAAGAGTATCACACACAAACCCGATAACGTATAATGCTCGATATAATAGCTAGTCGAGAACGTAATAATAACCCAACAACAATTTGTCACCACTTGAATATATATCACACGAAACAAAGAACCTCTGGAACTAGTCTTACACTTATGTTCGTGATCACAGCAAAACACCAAAGCACCATTCTTTGTTTTGTCCAATAACTAAAAGCTGCCAAAGAACCTTTTAGTATTACCCGATATCGAATAAAAGTATCCGATATCCTCTTGTGTTTTATCCGAGATTAAAGCAACAACCAGGAAACAAAACACCTTGCTACCAATCAATTCAAGCTAGGAATTTGGAACAAGTAGAACACTAATCGATCAATCTCTTATCACCTTGAATCGCTGTAAGTAAAGATTTGAACTAAAACCAAAAAAACACTAAACGACTTGTGTACAAGTCTATTAGGAATTAGTAATATGTACTTGTGAATTGGTTTAGGATTAGTTAGGGATATATATTTTTATGTCGTGAATTTGGAATGGAGTATATATGCTTTTATACAAAAACAAACCACCCTAAGACTTGGGCTATGACTTGGTCAACAAGTCAAGAACCCAAGCTTCCCATTCTCACAATTCTACCCGATCAGATGGAAGAAATCAAAGCCCATGGCAGCTTCATAACCAACCCATTCAACAAGCCAAATAACAACTCATGGGTCGTTTACAATTAATCGGGTAAACTTGCATGCATGTAACGGGTATAATATTCAAGCATAATTACGTTCGACACGTATACTCGTGTTTATCGTGTGTGCCCCCATCGGCTCACACACTTCTAGTCATTTACGTGTGTTTTAAACTCCCACAATCCAACATTATCTCATCCAAAGACCTTTCCATGTGATTGAAATGTTCTAGAGCTTTGCATTAAAGATATCAAGGTTGTAAAAATCGCTAGACGGTAGTTGGGCCGTCAGGTTGCGCTTAGCGATTAATTGGTTAGGCAGGGATTAATCGGATTAGATTTTTAATATATGAAATTATAAAATTTGGAAACTATATGCCCGATTTCGCAGATCTAGCCGTTTTTCTGATTTTGTTCGATTTATGCCTGATTTTGCCAATTTTTATTCGCAACCGAGTTGACAAATTTATCCGATTTTTGTCCAATTTGACTGATTTATGCACGATTTGGTCGATTTTTATCCGATTAATCTGTATGTTGACCGATTTTTTAGCAAACCAATTAATAAGGCCGATTAGTGAAAATCAAGGCGATTAATCCCCACCTAGCAATTAATCGACCGCATGCGACCGATTTTTTCAACAATGAAAAGACTACATTCAATTTTATTAAAAATATTACTTTTTTTTGTTAATAAATTAAGGTACTCAGATTTCAATGTATTTATATAATACCGGATTTTTCAATTACTACATTTATCTCAAATTTATAATCCTCGTTTGACTCTTTTAATTAATTCTTCTCAAATTTCACCTTAAATATTTTTATTTGTGTTATACAATAATTGATGAAAATTATACTAACGAAAATACATTTAAAACCCGATCCGTGTATACATTTTGCATCAAGTATTATATAATACAAAGAAAAATACTTAATATCAAAGTTGTAAAAGAAATACCGAAATAGTTAAACGGGAAATATAATTTTGAGATGGATGAAGCATGAAGTTATGGACGTATATTGTACGTTGATATTGAAGGAGTGGGTTTGTAATGAGCGGTCACGCATGAATAAATTTTAAATGTTATCCCCTTTTAAACGGAGTCTTGCTGTGCACACGATTTTAACTGTAAAGATTAATTAAAAGGTTAACAATGTTTTAGTACTTCAAGTTCTGGTCAAATATTGATTTAATCACTTGAGATTTTTGGAAATCCTTGCTTTTGTTAGACCGTATAATTAAACACCTTAAAACTGTTAGCCCGTATATAATTTAACAACTAAAACCTTTTTTTTTTTTTTCTTTTTTTTTCTTTTTTTTCTTTTTTATCATTTAGTCATACAGTTAACGATTTTATGCGATATTTTTATTATGTGTTCTAAATGCTCTATTATTATGATCATTGCGACTTCTTAGTTCCTACTTGAACTAGTAACATATAACCTAGACAATTAAAACCAAACGACCATATATCTAACGGTTATACTTGTAACGCAAATCATGATCGCTATTTGGGAAGCGAGGTTGATCAAAGTAGACATACTTTCCCTTCACAGATGGACCACTGAAATAACACCATGTAGGATACTACCTTATGGGAAAATAGCTACAATTATGCTAAACGTATATGCAGTTTCATCCCCATCAGGGACGGAACCAGAGGGTGTCCCGGGGGGTCCCGGGACACCCATGGATATTTATGTCGTAGTATTAATTTTGTTAAATAATTCTGATTGTTTTGAAATGCACCCGATCCTTAAAAATTATATTTATAGTATTGTTTAGTTTATTTCAAGTGCACCTAGTAAGTTCAGGTCCATGTTCCGTCCCTGATCCCCATACATAAGAAAACATATCAAAACATATATTGGGACACCCTTCCAAACCATAATGCACAAACTAACACTAGTAAAACATGCTTACAATTACGAAAATCAAACTAAGCCAATTTAAAACACATAAAAGAACTAAAAGACATAAACATACCAACATCCGAAAACCGTTGCATACTTCCACTACCAATAGGGCTTCCACTCTTTTGTTTTGGCGTGAGTGTACTCGGGTTAGGGGATGCAACCGAAGGCGCAAGTAGCGAACCGTATTTTCTAGGCCTCCCTCTCCCTCTGTTTTTCTTTACCACAACCACATTCCGGCTTCCAGTTCCACCACCATCTATGTTTAAAAATTAAGGTTTGTGAAGTGTAAAAAAGCAATTGGGGTTTATGTTTGTATGTGTTAGACGAAAAGACTATGTGTTTATGTTAGTGTCAGTTGTTATGTGAACGAAGCGGTCCTAAATGAATATGAAAATTTTATCGCGAATTTTGTCCGTCAAGAATTGAAAGGTCAATTAGTCATTTTGCATATTTGTCGGAAAGAAGGCCAACGGGTGGAATATAAATTATTGAAGATAAAGAGGGTAAAATAATCATTTCACGTGACCACTAACGGGAAAACTTAACGAGCATTAGCAAAAAACGAGTTTTTGCAACTACATAACTCTAAAGGGGAATTTCATGCAAAAAAAACTCAAACGTTATGTATATAACTTGCAATTTACTCTTTAATAAAAGAACATGAATAGTAAAGATTTATTTATTCGATCTTTAAAAAATGAGTTTTTCTATTTTGTGCTCTATGCGCACAAGATAAGAAGCAAAAAAAAGACACTTAGATTCATAAAAAATAGAGTAAATTGCAAAAATCGTCCTCGTGGTTTAGCCAAATTGCAGATTTCGTCCGTACTGTTCATTAAGTGCAAAAACAGTCCTTATTTGACACTGTTTCGTCCAGCTTTTGGTCCCCAAACTAACACCGTAGTTTTCGTCCGCTTTGAACAAGACGGACGAAATCTGCAATTTGGCTAAACCACGAGGACGATTTTTGCAATTTACTCAAATAAAAATCTCAGTTTTAATTTTTGGAAAAAGTTGACCCGCATTAACCGAGTTGGCGGATTTAGTCATTTTTAGTTCGATTTATACTCGATTTAGCCGATTTTTTAGACTATGCCAATTTTACAACAATCAACATCTATATGCAACTATGTCATTAAAGACTAGTATGTCATTGCAACTATGTCGCCAAGGAGGGATGACTCTCTCTCTGGCTAGTCTATACTACTTATAATTGATGGATGACTCTCTATCTCTTCTAATTTTTTAAGATTTTCATATATAGATTTTAAGCAAATATAACTACTTAAGCTATATGTATAATTACTTTATGCATAAACACCTACACATATTGATTGGTCAACATTTGTAATTAATGTCGTATTTAAAACACCCATTTGATAAAAAATATAATTTATAAAACACAATGTACAAACTATTTGAAGCACAAATATAACTAAAAAACACTATTCAAGACATACAATTAATACACTATTTAATTTACCCCTTCACTAAAATATACAACAATTTAACCACAATGTACAATCTAATCAAACTACTAAGCCAAACGGATAAAATGGACAAAACGTAATTTTTTTCCTTTCATTTTGTCCATTTTCATCCGA
The DNA here is from genome assembly GCA_910596185.1 of Chrysanthemum makinoi. NCBI lineage: Eukaryota > Viridiplantae > Streptophyta > Magnoliopsida > Asterales > Asteraceae > Chrysanthemum > Chrysanthemum makinoi. Next base: position 98,936,566 of record OU343225.1, read on the forward strand.
TTTTATCTGTTTATATAAACAATTATTATATAAAAACTCAAACAAAAACGTAATTTCTTTCCCATTTATATAAATAAACCGTAAGAAAACGGGCAAAACAAACCAAAACGGATAAAAACAAACAAAATCGTAAGAAAAACAGAGAAAAAGTAAAAAAAAAACGAACAAAAATGGATGAAAACAGATAAAATCGGATGAAAATGGAAAAAAAATGAAAACAGAAAAAATAACGCTTTTTGAATAATTTTTATCGTCCAAGTAACTTTTTTTGAAAATGTTTTGTATATAAAAGTTTTATATAAAATGTTGTTTTATATGAAACGTTTTATATAAAAAAACTTTTTTAATATTCTTACATAAAAACATTTTTATATAAAAAACTTTATATAAAAACGTTTATATAAAACTTTTATAAAACGCTTTATATAAAACATTTTTATATAAAAAACAGAGTAAATTGCAAAAATGGTCCTCGTGGTTTAGCCAAATTGCGATTTCGTCCGCATCGTTCAAAACTCCACTAAAAACTAACGGTGTTAGTTTCGGGGACCAAAACTGACGACTAAACAGGTCAAATAAGGACCTGTTTGCACTTAATGAACAGTTCGGACGAAATCTGCAATTTGGCTAAACCACGAGGACGATTTTTGCAATTTACTCTAAAAAATATCTTTTTTAAATACTTGAGTCTTCTTTTTATGAGTCTCTAAGTACTTTTATGCCTTTTTTGCTTTTTTATCTTGTATTGTTAAGGCACAAAATAAAAAAACCTTTAATATATTTATGATTTAAGTTAAACTTTTTTCTTTAGTCTTGATGAGTAATGTGTCATGCCAACGTGTCTCAACTTAGAAATGTTTTTTTTTTTTTTTTTTAATTCTTCTATTTTGGTCATTTCACTTTTTTTATTGTGAAATACTATATATTCTAGGTCACGGTTCGTTAACCTCACCTGAAATTATATTGTTGACAATCATATTATATATTGAACCAAGTTTTTACTAATATTAATATTGTGAAATAGTTAATGACTTATTTAATAATATAACTTAGGTTATGATTCGTTAATGTCACATGAAATTGTTGATAATCATATTATATATTAAATAAAATTAATATTAATAATATTATTAATAATAATATTAAATATTGATATTGATATTAATATGATTGGTAAGTTGAAAGAAAAAATGTTGATCTGGTTTAGGGCTGAGTAAAACCGACCGAAACCCGACTAGCCTGATAACCCGACCGACCCGACTAACACCCGAAACCGACCGATTGACATTCGGGTCGGGACTCGGTTACACATTTTCACTTCAATCGGTATCGGGTCGGGTCGGGCAAAAAACCCGACTAAACCCCGACAAACCCGCCCGCCCGAAATGCAATTAGGTTTAGTAAAACAAACCGCCCCATATGAATCATTCTAACTCAGAAACAAAACAAAAAAAACCCCGAAATACGAAAACCCCATAGGTTCTTCCTTTCTTCATTCGCTTATGAATCAATCTCATCAAATGGATGAATCTAATATGAATCAACCTCAAAACAAAAACCCCCCACATGAATCAATCTCATCTTCTTTACCTACGTACGAATCATTCGCTTCTCAACAAAACACTATAATGGAAGTAAGTATTGTACATTTTTAATATCTTTAATTGATGTAAGCATTTAATTGATGTGATGAATTTAATTGATGTAGTGGTATTGTTTTTTTTTTATGAACCGATGGTATTTTTTTTTATAAACCGATGGTAACATTGAAATAATGGTAAAATTGAAATATAAATGATGTTAAGGTTATGAACATGTAATGTGCTATTGATTTATTTTTTTATTATTTTTATTTATTTATTTATTTATTTTTTATGAACCGGTTCCATTTTTTTTTATTGAACTGATGAAGATTGAAAAGCATTTATGAACTTGATAATGATTGTATAAAAAATTTAGGGTTATGGTATAATGTTTTGAATGTTGTAGCATTTATGGCGTAGGGTATATACATAATTTAGAGTTTTTTAGGCAACCATTGTATATTTGAAAAATATTTAACGAAATATGTGTTTATAAAAATAATTAACAAACTATTTAAATAACTTCTTTCTTGATTTATAAGATAACAAAAATATTTATAGCAACCACTGCCCCATCACGTCTTCATCTTTTTCACTCATTCCGTGATGATATAATGCATGTGTGACATGATTCCTATGTCATCACTAAGAATTTTAAATTCTTTTTGATGATTCGTCACACGAATCGACATTGAAAGATGAGTGTATTCGCAACAACCATGCATTGTCTCGTCAAATATCAAGCCGATGAATTAATGATAAAAAAATACGTACATAAATAAATGGCTATCGTCCTAATCTAAATTGACGTTCTCATTTTCTACGTCCTCGTCATTGCCAATTATGTTACTGGTGATGGTGATGGCATATGGCATGATTCCGACGTCATCTCTTGAAGACATCATATCGATTACGAGCAAAAGAATAAATAATGTCCGTAGAACGAATACGATGTCATCCAATGTTGGTTCAACTGGTTAGCTTCGGAGTTTCCGATGCATTTGAGCGAATTAATATGAACTTAGGATACTTCCGTAACCATTGTGACACTTATGGTTTTCAAATTGCTCCTATGTTTGTTCTCATATTGGGTTTTGTATTCTTTTGAATCAACAAAAATATAAGATACTTTATTTTGTAGTCGTGAATCATGACAAAGGGAACACATAAAGTTTCTTTTAAGTGATTGAGGTGATGGAGTTGGCAATGAGGAGAATGAATTGTATTAGGATGTTGAAGATGACGCAAATGACGAGGTTTCTTTTTTCCAATTTAGGAATACGAGACAAAATAAATATTATGTTAATTATTTTTAAAAGTACATACTTTGTTAATTAATTTTTGTAAATGCTATGATTAACTAAAAAACTCCATAATTTATGTTGTAGCATTTATGGTATAATGTTTTTATGAACTTGATAATGAATTAATGATTGATCATTTATGAACTGATGAATATAAGAGCATTTATGGTCTGAGGTATTTCGAATGTTTTTTTTTTATGGTCTGATGTTGTAGCCTTGTTTGCTTGTCATGTTATACTAGGAATGTAGCATTTATGGTATAAAAGTGAATATAAGAGCATTTAAGGTATACTGAATTACTGATCATAGAATTGGTTTGATCTTTTTTATAATTGTTTAGGATGAGAATGTTGAAGTTGAGACAGTTGACGTTGATGAAAATAAACGCAAAAGGAAAGCCCCACCCAAACCAAGGAAAACGACTTCCGAGTGTTGGAAATACTTTGAGGCAAATTTTGAACCGGATGAAAATGGTCAAGTCATTAAGATGGCCTATTGCAAATGGTGTGATGCGGTTCTCAAAGCCGATTCAAAAATGCATGGTACTAAACACTTGAATACTCATTATGCAAATTGTGATAAGAACCCCGATATTGAGAAAATTAAGAAACAAAAAAAAAACTAGTTTTTAAGAAAAAGATTGGGGAGAATGTTGAGGGTGATAGTAGCATTGGTACTTTAGAAACTTGGAAGTATGATGAAAAATTAATTAAAAATTCGTTGATTGAGTTGATTATTCTTGCGGAGCTTCCTTTTAAGTTTGTAGAACACCCGGCATTCATTAAATTTGGAAATAACATGCAACCTAGATTTAATATGCCATCTCGTTGTACTATTGCTAGGGATGTTTCTAAGTTTTTTCTTGACGAGAGGAAGAGCCTATTAAATTTCTTAAGCAACAAGGCCACCACCGTTCATTTAACCACCGATACGTGGACTTCTAGTTGTAAAAGAATGAACTTTATGGTATTAACCGCCCACTTTATAGATGATGATTGGGTAATGCATAAAAGAATTATTAATTTTAGACCAATTCATAGCCATAGAGGGGTGGATATTGGTAGGGCACTTTTGGAATGTATAAACGGATGGGGTATAAAGAATGTTATGACCATTACGGTTGATAACATTGCTTCAAATGACAAAGCCCTTGAATACTTGGTAGAAAATTTGCCAAATAAGTATGATGGTGGTAAGCATTTTCATATAAGATGCATGACTCATATTTTAAACCTAGTTGTCAAAGATGGTTTAAAAACATTCAACAAGGAAGTGAATACCATAGGGTTAGCCGTGAAATACATAAACCATTCGAGCCAAAGAGTGACCAATTTTAAAGAAAGTGTTGAAAAGGCTTGTACTTCAAACAAGTTTTTGGTTTCCGAATGCCCTACAAGATGGAATTCCACACATGATATGTTGAAAACCGCTATTGAGTTAAAAGATGCTTTTTTTTATTATGATTTTAATAACTCTTGTTTTGCCCGGGACCTTGAGGAAATACCTAAGCGGGGTGATTTTGAGGTTTGTAAGAAGATAGTTGCATTTTTGGAAAAATTTAAAGAAACAACCGAACTTGTGTCAAACGTATCATCTCCCGTAGCTCATTTGTGGTTAGGTGAGGTACTTGATATTGATAAGCATCTTCGTGATTGGCAAGAAAAACATTCTTTTAAGGTAATGGTAGAAGAAATGAGAAAAAAATATGACAAATATTGGGGTGATTACAAAAAAATGAACCATTATATGTATTTATTTAAAAAAAAAAAACTTGTTTTTTTTTTTTTTAAATATTTTTTTAAAAATGTATTTATTCAAAAAAAAACAAATTTTTTTTTTAAATATTTTTTAAAAAAAATATACTTTTTAAATTTTTTTTCAAATGTATTTACAAAAAAACTTGTTTTTTTTTTAAAAAAAAATTGAAAATGTATTTATTTAAAAAAAACTTATTTTTTTTAAAAAATATATATTTTTTTTAAATTATTTTTTAAAAATGTATTTATTTAAAAAAAAACCCTCGTTTCTCTAAAATCTCCACCAAAATGATGGAAATGGAGGTTAACCAAATTACACTACCATTTCTCTTCAATTCTCCACCAATTTTCCTTCAATTCTCCGCTTTTTTTATTTCTCTATACCAAACAAGGGAATTTAATCCAATTCCATTTCTGCAATTTCTTTTCTCTCTACCAAACACACCCTTAAGCCAAATTGAAATGACAAAGCTGGGCTGGAAGCCTAAGTGAAATCGGGCTAGGCCCGTTTGTCTCGACACCCGACCGAAATGCCCGACAAGATCCCGAACCCGACCGAGTATCAAACGGGTCGGGACTCGGTCCTGATTTAGAGTGTTTTCGGGTCTCGGTTTAGTCGGGTTGGGTCGGGATCCGACCCGATGCTCAGCCCTAATCTGGTTGGTTGAAATTAAATTTTAAAGATGGATAAAACATTGGAGGCCCTATAGAGTTGTGGGCTTCAGCATATTGCTCATTTGCACAGGCCCAGACCGTCACTTAAGGTGTGGTTTTAGTGTGTCAATGACTCAATGTAAATACGGAGTATTATCTATTGAGCTTGGATCAGATTACATATCCTAAATTCCTAACTCTCAATTTCGAATCATCATTTAAAAAATGCAGGTTAACCATGTCCATGTGAGGTTGGTGTTTCGTCACTGTGTTGTGGAATTTAAAAATTCAAAATCACCCAAAGATTCTAAAACATGTTCTACATAGCAAATGTTTGGTGTGATCAGTTAAAGTCACTCAAAGATTGAAAAACTCGATACATCTCGCACATATATTATTTTTTGCTTTCCATATAGTGTAAAAATATTGTGGTCACAACTATACTTGAACAATCAACATCATTGATTCGGCCATACATCTATTTTGTTTTAAATAATCATGGTTTCCGACCTTTTGACTGCCACACAGATTCATATATGTATTTACATTGAATAAACAGTACGTGGAGAATGTTCTTTGCCTCTTACTCTTAGCACTAGTAGCATTTCCATACTTTTTATTTGTTTTTCTAGCTGTTTAATTGATCCCTTTCTGGCTTTTAACTTGCTTTAATCCTCTGTCGTATTTCTACATTCATTTCCATAATAGCTTAGTAATCAACTTTTAAATGCATTGTTTAGGCCAGTCCATCTATATTGTTATAAATCATCATAACACTTATGTAACCTCGTGGATGTCTGTGAACATGTATTTAGACTTTGAGGATATCAGTTTTGGATGCTAGTTCACGGGATCTAGCCTCATTTATTCCTCTTTCACAACAAATGGTGTGGCCAAGATTGATGTGATGCGCCATATAGATTCAGGCTTATTATTTCAAATTTACCAAATCATATAGTTTTCATAGTTTGAAGATCCACTTAATTTCTTTGGACCTTATCTTAAACCGAGTATGATTGTTTAAGGTATTCTAAAATAAGCTGATAGATTAAGACCTTCAGAAAGTGAGACAGAAACCAAAATCTAGGAATGTACTTTACTACTTTAACAGTGGGTATGCACATGCTTATCCACTAAGTCATTGTCATCAAACTTTCTTACGTAATAAAGACTGATATCTAAATGTTTTGTGATAATAGTGCATAGCAAAGTTGAAATTTCTAGATTCACCTCCTTTAGCAAGATCCTGATTCACATAAACACCAAAATGCGTAAGGTCGTGTTCTATGGTCATATCAAGCGGTTTGAAAGGTCAATCCACGCTTACATCTTCTTCTCTCTTTTTGGAAGCGGGGATGACCTATCCATTAGCCAAAGATAGATGGGTGCAGGGAGGGGTCGTGGCCCAACAGAAATTAGGAGTTATAGTAAACGTTTTCTGTAAATTAAGGTTTAGGTCATAAATGTATTTACCCTCATATCCCGCCTTAAAACCTGAACTAAAAAGTGTTATATTTTTCTGTTAATAACTTTCAAATTTTGTTCCAATATGCACACTGCAACTTTTTTGCCATATACGTTTTCTTTTTACCTATTTAACCATCCACGTAGTCTTTTTATCTTATGTGGCATCCACGTCAATCACAAGAAGTGTTAGTGATAATCGATTGTAGCAAGACATGTTAGTATTTACTATTTTTAGACTTTAATTTGTTGATTTTAATCCTTATACGTGATTCAGGTTCATACGTTAAAAAGAATTTGATAAAAATACTGAAGTTTTTGTGATTTTTCCTTATAGAATGATGCAGTTAACACTTTAATAGATCACGTGAATGCCACATGAGATAAAAAAAAATGACGTGGATGGTAACGGATAATGTATATGGCAAAAAAAAAAATGTTACAATGTGTATATTGGGACAAAATTTGAAAATTTGTAACAAAAAATTTAACACTTTTTAGTTCATATTAGAAGGTTGGACATAACACTAATTAAATGAATAATTAATTTATGACCTTGATTAAACAATTATATGCATTTTACTGTTTAGCCCTTGATTATTAACAACAAAAATACCAAAGTTGAACGAATCAAACTTCAAAAAATTAAACACTACTTATTGTTTGTGTTGTCTGCTATGGCATGGTTAGACACTTAGATCATTTTTTTAAGTTGATTTTAGATTTTTGTTGTTCTTTGCTAACACATATTTGGTCTTTAACGTTGTATTCTAAATAAATAAAATAAATAGATAAATCGGAAGAAAGGGAGTGTAAAAGGAAATGAAGGGTGAGTAGAGAAGTGGAAAGGAAGAAATTTTGTGTAGTGGTTTATGTTCTCTAGTTGGGATGAAAGTCAAAGAAAGATGACTATTTATGTATTTTAGTTAAAAAAAAAGAAGAAAAAAGCTAGAAAAATACACTTATGTCCTTCAAACTCACCCTTCATTAGCCATAAAAAATGTTACGATGTGTATATTAGGACAAAATTTGAAAGTTTGTAACGAAAAATGTAACACTTTTTAGTTCATGTAATAAGGTGGGACATGACAGTACTTAAATGACTATTTTATGAGCTTATTATATGCATTTTACCGTTTAGCCCTTGATTATTAACGGCAAACACCAAAGTTGAACGAGTCAAACTTCAAAAAATTAAACGCTACTTATTGTTTGTGTTGCTTGCTATGTTATGGTAGACACTCACTACAAGAATCAGGAGAACAGACGACGAGTAAAATGTCGACGCTACTTTTGTGTCGGCATCATACGCTACACGACAACAAAAACGCTTGACCAGAAGGGAGGTGCGTTGAATTTTTTTTGTCAACATAATACCTAAGCCAGGGCGTCGGCACCATAAAAGTCAAATTTGACTTTGTATTTTCAGGCAATTTTTTAGCGGGATCTTTTGGCGCTCACATCTTCCCGACGCCCAATCATCGGGAAGATAAATCCATATACCCCCTGCGTCTCCGCCTTAATTCATCTTCGTACGACAAAGAAAATATTGATGAGATGATGGCCGCCAAAGACGAGAAGATCGCAGACCTTCAAAAGAAGGCAGAGGACGCGGCGAAAGAGTCGAAGGCCGTTCAGCGCCAACTCAGTGAGTTCTTCAAGGTTGTACAGAGTCAGCTTCCCGATCGTTGGTCCGAACTTATGAGCCAGATTTCTTCGAGATCTGACATCGGTTCGGGGAGAGGCGCTGATGGTAGTGGCGGAGGCGGTAGTGGTGATCTTGACGAGGAGGGCTTGGATCATGATGATGCTGACGAGTATATCGATGGAGGTATATTTACGGGTTATTTTGTGTAGATGTATAAACCCGTTTTGACTATCCTTTTGATCATCTCATCCTTATGTTGGCTACTGTACACTTTGAACATTTTGGTGACTTGAACATTGGTGATTTAGCAACTTTTGTGTATGTTTAAGCTAGATGCGTAGTTAATATCACCCGTTTTGTATAATTTGTAACTTTTTAGCGATTATATATGTGATTTAGTTGTTATGAGTTGTTTTGGGATATCGGCATATTGGTTTTAGAGGTTTTGGTTGAAAACAGCAGGTGCGGGTTATATAGATTTTTTCTCGAAAAATTCTGAAAAATTGCTGCAATGCAGCAATTTGTGGCACATATATGCCGATGCCCTGTCGTCGGCAATATATGGCCATTTTTCATTAGATAACGTATCATCTCTACGATATGGCGTCGGGAACAAACTAAACTGAACGCTAGTTTGCATAGAATCCCGACGCCATGGCGTAGGGATAATACTTAACTTAACGTAAGTTTAATATGGTCCCGACGCCGTGGTGTCGGGAAAATATTATAAAATAATATTATTATGTTACGATACCGACGCCATGGCGTCGGGAATAATTTAATGATGTTTTAATTTGCTAATTAATCACATGATTATTAATATGGTGCCGACACCATATGTTTTCTACCACAAAAACCTTTGACCAGAAATCAATGTGGGTCCCACTGTGGCGTCGGGATGGTTAAGATTTTGGCATCGGGAAGGATTTTCCCTACGAGGCTCAGCCGACCAACGTTTGGCTACGCCTTGGCATCGGGAACGTATGACGACGACGTCAGGGCGTCAGGACGGGGTCGAAAAAATCGTAAGCGAAAGTGTCGATTGTACTAGTGACTTGGATCATTTTTTTAAGTTGATTTTAGATTTTTGTTGTTCTTTGCTAACACATATATATTTGGTCTTTAACGTTGCATTCTAAAAATAAATTCGGAAGAAAGGGAGTGTAAAAGGAAAGGAAGGGGGAGCAGAAAAGTGGAAAGGAAGATATGCATGTTGGGATGAAAGTTTTAAAAAAGATGCTAGTAATTTATGTTTTTTAGTTCAAAAAAGAGAAAGAAAGAAGCTAACAAAAATACACTTATGCCCTTCAAACTCACCCTTCACAGCCATGTTTCAGACTTGCATCATTTCGCAAAAATTTCTAATGTATCTTGAATTGTCTTGTTAAAAACTGTTATAATAATTATTAAAAGACAAAGCTTGAGGTTGGTAAAGTAAATGAACCGAACGTTTTGGGGGTACCAGAAGTCCACAATCACGACTAGCATTTCGTTGTTTACAGATTATAATGGGGTGCTTAATTAAGCTTATATGTGGCCTCTGAGCTTATAATTCTGTTTCGACTTATATTTCATAAACATTAATTTTCTCGCTTATTTTGAGACTTGTGAGCTTATATTAGTTTATTATGATATGATAAACTTATACAATATAAGCTCATGAGTCTCAAAATAAGCCAGAAAATTAGGGCTTATAAATATAAGTTAAAATCAAATAAGCTTTATAAGCTCACATATAAGGTTGAAGCATCTCGACTTCGATCAAAACGGATTAAATGGATTAACCGGAAAACCATATCAATATGGTTTACATTGGAACGCGTTTTTGTCGGCAATACTTGGCTATAACATTGCACTTGATTACAATTAAGTCAGAGAAGGTTCTTGAAAAAATAATCTAATAAATTTGTTATATTGAGGCATTCTGGAAAGATGTCTTGGTGTTTTTGGTAAGGTATTCTACATCATCACTTTGTTTATTAATATTTTCATTGTACCATCTCCAGTACATTTAAACAATATAAAACAAAATACTACGTACTGAAGTTTCATTTCTTTAAATAGAAGCCGCTCGGTTATCAATTCTTACAACTTACATATTCACTATTTAATTAGTGATCTAAATACTCGCATTTTTTTTATCAGACAACAATCACGTTAGTTTATAATCATATCTATGTCATATTCTAAATGATTAGTTCATCTATTTTTCGTTATAAGGTTTATCTTGTGAAAATGAGCCGAGATTTAAACTGAACGACTTGACTATCGTGAAAATAAACAACAAAAATGAAAGATGGAGATGGAAGAGACAACTATGGTTAAAACACACAAAACTTACTGAGGCGGTAAACTTTTAAAACCCGTTATTAAATGTACTGCTATTTTTAACTTATCGTTTTCTTTCTACTCAACTCACATGATTGGTTCTCTTACTAAATTTCGTTTTCCCTTCTTCTCCTTAAACACCTAATCACAAGCACCACGCCATCAATTACCACCGCAACCCCATCAAATGTATATATCTTTCTATTCTCTTTTTCACGGATAATAATCACAAGATCCATCACGACTTTCAAATCCGTCGTCGTCCACCGCCAGATCCATCACAAAAAATAAGTTAGAAATAATGTAAATTGAATAAGTTAGAAATGATGTAAATTGGTGGAAATGACATGGAGATAAGGTGGTTATGACATGGAAATGACTAAATGAGGTGAAATATGTTCTACTTAAAATCTAATGTGGGCAAAAGAAACCGTGTGACAATAGGTTCAAGACCTAAGTTAACATACATACATTATTCATTATCCTAAATTGTTGAAACATATCAGCGTCTAGCTCTAAATAGATTTAAACATTAAATAGCTTAAGTATAACTTAGTCGCTGAGAATTATTGAGCATATCTCCTTCTGAGTTCCTGAAAATAAAGAATCTTCGCTTCAGTGCTGATGTATTTCAACTACTGAAGTACAAGATCCAAAAAAGAAGTTCAGTTCACTCATAATGACAATATCTCACTGAACGATGTTTGATCTCCTCATTCAGAAGATATTTAGCAAAGAATCTCAAATATTCAGAAGGTCAAATGCGGGAAAATCTACCAAAGTAAAAAGGGATAAAGCAAGTATTCATAGGAATGAACATCTTTCCGGGGTTGGTATAAAAGTGCAACAATTGTCAACATTGTTCCTTAAAAAAGAGTTTATCCCTTACCTAAAGTAGAAGCATTAAATACATATCTCATCAACCAATTGAATGCTCAACACATCTAAAGTACATGCCTTTGAAAACCTTAATTCTCTGTTACAAAGAAGAATGTTTATAAAGGAGAAAATGCATCTCTTGCAATAAATGTGAAACACATTCAAGAGCATTTACTCCTTGAATAGAACTTCAGCCACTGAACATTCAGCAAGTAAGTATAAGTTCTTACTTAAACCATAACTTTGGTTTGTATTTAAGTTGGAGATGAGATCACCACAAATTGCCATTTAACTAAGATTGTTATTCTGTAAACAATCTTTGTCAATTCCTTTGATTAATTTCCAATAAGAATTTTAAACGTTGAAATACCTTGTGTAATTCTTGTTTAAACTCCTTTACGTATTTTTGCTATAAACTGTTTAAACATACATTATATATTGCATGAAAGATGATTTAAGTTAGTTATCTTAAGTTGTAATCACTCTAAAGGGAACAACAAGTGGTATCAGAGTGGTTTGATTATAAAGTTTTTTAAAAACTGCTCAAAAAGCTTTTAAAATTAAGATTTTGCCATGTCAACATCTAATGTACCCCAACTTCTAAAGTCAAAGGGCAGTACTTATGTCACTGTTTCTCCTAAACTAGAAGCTCACAGATTTACCAAATGAAAGAAAATGTTTTTATGTCATATTACTGGAAAACTTTACCTCATTAAGGATCTTAATGATGTGGGCCTGTTTGGTAGACAAATTTTTTAGAGCTGTAAGCTTTTTGTTGCAAAAATAATCTCATCTAAAACAAATAGCTCAGTTTGGATGCATCAACTTCAAGCTTTTATTTTAAACAAGTAGCTCCAAAATGAAAAGCTGATTCATGAAGCTTTTAAAATATTTTGGAGTTGTTAAAACATAAAATTACTGTTAACAGCTTATAATTACATTTAACAGCTAATTTACCAAACACTTTTATTAAAAAAATACAGCTTGTAGCTCATATTAACAGCTTTGCAGTTAACAGCTTACAACTTACAGTTTACAACTTACAGCATACAACATATATCTAGTTTTGCCAAACATACCTATATGTTCCTAAAACAGTTGTTGGTCTTGACAAACCTAAAGCTCAATGGAACAATGATGAAAGAAAGGAGGTCAATGAAGAATAATGCCTCAAAAGTAGCATAATATCATGCTTACTAGATGATGTAATAGAATCAGTCATTAATAGTCCCACTACTAAAAAGGCATGGGAAGACTTGATTCTAAACTTTGAGGGACCTTCTGAGATCAAAGAAAATAGATGTATGGATCTAAAACTTGCTTACAATACCTTCAAACACATTGAAGATAAAACAGTCTCTCAAATATTCACCAAATACAAAGTTTTCATGAATAAATTGGTGAATGATGGTGTTAGCCTTTCAAATTATGAAATTAATATTGGTTTTGTTAACAACCTTATAAAGAAATGGTTGAGCTTTAACCAACGTCTAAGGAACTCTAACCATGTTAGAGACCTGCACTTAGCCACACTTTTTGGAAAATTTAAATATGAAGAATAGTTGATAGACAAAATCTATGCACCTAATACCAGGAAAGCCCTAGCCACTACAACCCCTTTATTAACTACTTTTTTTTTCTAAAATTATATTGTCCAAGACTTCTAAGATGACACCATTGATGAAAAGGACTATAGAAGTAGCAAAGAGTACTTGCATGATCTAAATGAAGAATTTCATTAAAGGTCTATTTTAGCCAATTTCAAGAGGTTCTTCAAAAGACTCCACTAAGGTTCAGTGGCTCGAATCTTTGGATAAAATTGAATGTTATAAGTGTGGTAAAATTGGTAATTTTGCCAAAGATTGTTTTTCAAAACATCATCACCATCTTATCCATTTCCTCAATAAAACATATTTCAACCAAAACTCATCCTTTCAGCTCAAACCTTTTCAAATAGTCAAACTGAACCAAAAGTTAAGAAAGACTACTAAGATAAATATAAATGGCCAAAGCCAAACTAGCACTCTTAAATTTCAGTAGCTCAAACTCTCAGCCTTCTCAATCATCGTAAGCAAGAAAAAAAGGTCTTGTATTTGAGTAATATGACGGGATGAAAAGAAGTTTCATCTAATGATGATGAAATGGTTAATGTCAAGGTGCTCATGGCCTTAGATGAGGTTGAAAAAGTTGTTGTTAGGAAAGAACATGCAAGAAATGAAGAATGGGTTGGATTCATGGAATAGAACTTTGATTGTTAAACATCTCTGGAATGTAGCTTCAAGGAAAGAATATTTATGGGTAAAATGGATTAGCACAGTGAAGCTCAAAGGAAAGAGTTTTTGGGATATCCAAGTGTCTAGTAGAGATATGTAGGGAATTGTAATTTGTAAAACAGATTTAAGTCTTGTTTAAGTCTGTTTAGTATTAATTTTGTTAGTATAGTAGTTAAGTCTGGTAAGACGAATTAAGTCTGTAGTGTTAAGTCTGCAGTTACAACATGGTTAAGTCTCAGCGTAACAAAGTATTGATAGTTAAGTATGTTTATGATAAAAACAGAATAGTTTGTTAGAGTTATATTAGGAATAGATATGTACGCGTAGAGATATCTTAGGAAGAGATATTTTTACCCTTCTACAAGTCTTGTAGTCAATTAGGGTTTCCTTTGTGTATAAAAGGATCCTTAAGGTATTAGGTTAAGGTATGAGTTATAAATCTTAACCATTGTTAAAAGAAATTAATAGAAAATACGAAGTTAGTTTATTCTTGTGTTCTTCATACTTATTGTGTTAAGTTTCCGCACTAACACGTTAAGATCTTGTTAAGAGTTCTTCACATAGTGAATTTGGATTTATTCAAGTTTGATATAAGTCATACAAAGGCTACTTAGATCCATATCTTTTGGACCTACAAGTGGTATCAGAGCCTGTAGAAGGACTCTGCTGTTGAAGATACATAAACACAAACACTCATTCCAAACCCGAAAACATCAAACATGACTGAAAAATAAAGTGAAAGAGCAACTGAAACCTACTCTGACCATCCCAGTGATGAAGAACCCAACCATGAAGATGGAGCAGACAACTCTCAGCCTAAGCTAACCCAAATCACAAATACCACAACCATCTCCAACATGAAGCTTCCATCATTGAAGAAAGATGAATATGACATCTGGGCTATGGAGATGGAGCACTATTTAGAATACTTTGATAATGAAGTATGGAAAGTGATACAGAAAAGAAACTCTAAAAACAGGGTTTCCAAAGGAAAAGATGGCACTTACTATGTGTTGCCACCTGTTACTACTGCTGAGATCCTTACTGTAGAGAAGGAGAGAAAAGCCAAAAACATCTTGTTAATGGCACTTCCCAAGGAGCATATCAGACGTTTTCATGGGATGGATGATGCAAAAGAGATCTGAGAGGCAATCAAAGTAAGATTTGTAGGGAATGCTAACTCCAAAGAGATGCAAAAGGCTGTCTACAAACAACAATTTGAGGCTTTTGCTATTTCCAGTTCTGAAGGATTAGAGAAGGGCTATGACAGGTTTCAACAACTATTATCACAATTAGAGGCCTATGGTGCTGGTGTTTCTGATGAGGATGCTAATCATAAATTCCTCAGGTCTTTGCCACAAGAATGGTCAAGTCTGGCAATGACCATGAGGACCAAGCCGGAAATTGACATCATGTCAATTAATGATCTGTACAACAACCTAAGGGTTTTTCAACAGGAAATCAAGAATATGTCAAGACCATCCTCTTCTAGCTCTCAAAATGTTGCCTTTGTCTCACATGGCAAGAACAATACTAACCAGGTTAAGTCTGGTGGTAGTTATAGTACTTCTTCATTAAGTACTATAGAAAGAGGGGCACCTTCTGGAGTTGATGATCAGGTTATCTACTCTCTCTTTACTAGATCATCAGAAGAGATAGATTTGCTCAATGAAGATCTGGAGCAGATCAATGATGCAGATATTGAAGAAATTGATATAATTGGCAGATAGCTATGATAGCTATCAAGATGAACAGGTTCTTTAAGAGACATGGTAGAAAAGTCTGTTATGATCCAAAGACTCCAATTGGCTTTGATAAAAAGAAGCTTGAGTGCTATAATTATCATCAGCCTGGGCATTTTGCAAGGGAATGTAAGGCTCATGCTGCAACTGATAGGAAAAAGAAGGAAAATCCCTATCAAACCAAGGAAGCTGAGAAGAAGGAGAGTAAAAAGGTTGGGCTGCTGACCATGGATGGAGGCGCTATCAATTGGGGAGAATATGCTGAAGAGGAGTCTACAAGTCACTTTGGTTTCATGGCCATTGGCTCAAACAGTGAGGTAGCCTTATGTTCCAAACTATGTGTTGATTCATATAACCAACTTAAAACACAAAGTGATGAAAAATTGACTCAGTTGAGAGAACAGGAAGTACAAATTCTAGCTTATACCAATGTAGTCAATACCTTAGAAGCACAAATTTCAAATCTTCAAAAATAAAATTCATCTCTAAATGAAAAACTAATTTTTCAAGCTAATGATAATTTTGCTAAAGATGAAAAGCTAAGGAAATATAGAAGAATTGGTATGAAAGCTCAACAAGAAAGA
The DNA here is from genome assembly GCA_910596185.1 of Chrysanthemum makinoi. Lineage (NCBI taxonomy): Eukaryota > Viridiplantae > Streptophyta > Magnoliopsida > Asterales > Asteraceae > Chrysanthemum > Chrysanthemum makinoi. Next base: position 98,952,782 of record OU343225.1, read on the forward strand.
GATGAGTTAAAGAAAATAGCTAAGTCTTGGGGAGAGTCTTCTAAAAATCTACATAGGTTAATTAATTTTGGCATGAGCTCTAACTATAAATTGGGTTTAGGTCATGAAATTAAATCAGATAGTGAGGTTTTAAGTTATGAGGAAGAGATGAAACCTGGAATATTTGGTAGTTCATAAGAAGACTATGTTGGTAAACCACTTTATAAAAGATTTGTTAAAACTGATAATTATAAAGGAGTTCCACCACCACTTAATGAAGACTACGCACCTAAATCTGAACAAAAGTTTGATGAGTCTTCACTTGATTACAGCAAATGGAAAAACCCTGAAACACTTGTGTCTCAAGACTACTCCATTGTATTCTACATGTCAATCTAATGATAGTGAAGGATCCATTGGGAGTGTCTCTGAATGTTCTCTTGAGCTTTAATCTGAACCCATAAAGATTTCCAAACCGCTTTTAAACAATAAGCCTTATGTGCCCAAACAAGCTGAGTCTGTCAAAACTGTTGTGTCTAAACCAGAAATAGTTAAAACTAGTTGTGTCCAAAATCCTAGGCAACAAATTAAAACAGAGACACCTAAAGTAGACAGAAAGAATTGGAATGGGTTAATGCAAAGAGAATTTGGGGATGGATACTCTTTCATTAAGAAGAGTTGTTTTGTGTGTGGTAGCCTAAGCCATTTAATAAGAGACTGTGATTATCATGAGAAAAGAATGGCTAAAGAAGCTGAGTTGAGAAAGAAACACTGGAAATGGTTTAGTTAGACCAGTATGGAATAATACAAATAGAATAACCATGCTAATCAGTTTTTCTCAAGACCAGTACCTGTTAATACAGGTAGTTCTTTTGTTAATTTTGTTAGGCCAAAAGTGGGTACTTGTGTACCAATTAATTCTGGTAGGCAAAATATTAACTCTGGTAAAATATCTAGGGTTAATACTGGTCGTGTTAGTTCTGGTCAAGCCAAAGTTAATTCTGGGTATATGAATGTTAAATCAAAACCTACCACCTTCACACCCAGTCCCAAGTTTAGAAAACCACAGGTGAACCAATTCAATCAAAGACTTCATTATGGTTTACATTCACCTGTGAGAAGACCCATAATTCATAATGCAGCTCAAATGTTTAAATCCCATGCTGCAAAGGGTAATTGGGGGACTACTGTTAAGCCCTCAGCAGGTTATACTTGGAGACAGACCAAACCTCACTCCAAGAGTAATAGTGAACCATCTTCATCTTATGCTTTGAATTCTCAAGGTACACTAGGCAAACCCAAGCCTCTACAAGCCTGGGTCCCCAATAGAAACTAATTTCTCTTTTTGATATGCAAGAATATCCACCCTAGAAGTTAGGAAGCAGAGGAATTGTTGATAATGGATTCTCTGGGCATATGACTGGTCACAAGAATCACTTGGAGGAGTTTGAGGAAGTCCAAGGAGGTTCTATTACTTTTGGTGGTAGAATAGGTTACTCTATGGATAGTTAGATATTTATGGAAGTATTATAAACATCCTTGTGTTGGTGTCATTTGGTGATTTTAGAACACTTTGAAATAACTTTGTTTTATGTGTTTGCTACACTATGTTGGATGTGCTTAAACAATTCCTTTTCAATTGGTTGTTTTAAGAATTAATTCTGGTAGATAATTTGAGTTAATTCTGGTTTAAAGAACTACCTATTGTATATTTCTTGGTCTTTGAATTAGTTTTCCAGGAATTGCATGGATAAAAGCAAGATTGAAGTTGTGTCATTTGTACTGTAAGTATAAAATGGTTAATTCGGGTGATATCATACTTAAGTCTGTTTGACTATTTTAAGTCTGGTAGTGTAAAAATATTATTGTTAGTGCTAGTCGAGGGAATATCCATTTTTACTGTATCAATAGTACCGTTACCTACTCTTAGGCGGTAAGAAGTATATATATGGATAATTTTTATTAATAAAATTCATCTTTATCTATTATTTACTTTCTCTCAAATCTTTAAAAGTTTAAATCTCGCTTAAGTCTTTTTACCAGCATTAACCCTAACACGCGCCACACTACCAGAACTTACAATTCACCTTACTTATGGCTCAATTAAAGTTCAATGATAAGCACAATCAAGTGGGATTTCTCAAGAAGCCAAATGAAAGCAACGGCCTGAAAGCAGATATTGGACTTTGAAGGGTACTATATTAGGTATGCCCTCACTCACAATCCTACTGTCTATATCTCCCTAGTCAAACAGTTCTGGCAGAATGCTACTACTAGAACTCTTGCTGATGGGACATTAGAGTTAAGAGCAACAATTGATACCTTAGAGTATTCATTCATTGAGGAATCACTCAGAAGTTATCTTCAATTGGCTGATGCCTCAGGGATCACAACGTTGCCAAATGATGAACTTTTTCAAGGACTTAAAAATATTGGATATCCAACTGATGGATCATTCACTTTTTTGAAAAAGCACTTTTACACCACAATGGAGGTTTCTGTTGCATCATCTCCTTCATTGTATATGTTCTAAAAGTGGAGGATGGGATCAATTTGGTAGCAATCTTGCTACTGCATTGGTCTGTCTCTCCACTGGTAGACTTTTCAATTTTTCCAAAATGATTTTTGATGCTATGGTTGCAAATGCCAAAAATACCAAAAAGTTTTTTTATGTACCCAAGGTTTTTGCAAATGATTTTAAATGTAGAAACTGCAAACAAGCAACAATATATTGTTGTCCCTTTCACTAAAAAGATTTTTGGGAATATGAAAAGGTGATTTGACGGGGTTCACAGCCCACTTTTTCCTGCTATGTTTCATGTTGGTTCTACTAACATTGCAGGAACATCAGATCAAGTTCCATCTACTTTGCTACTTCTACAGCTCAAGATCAAGAAATACATGGATCAGAAGAACCAGAGCCTGCACAGAGGTCACCAACTCCACCACCACCCTCACCACCTGTGTATGAGGAAGAACCACCAGAGATTCCTCAAACAGAACATTCCACTCCCACTCCTATAGCAGACCCTGCTTCATTATCTGTGGAGGAACTTCTCACTCTAGTTCCAAGTTTGCTAACAAGAATAGAGAAGTTAGAAAATGATCTCCAGAAATCTCAGAAGACTCAAGCAGATGTTGTCATCAAATTGGTTAAAAGGGTTAAAAGACTGGAGGGAAAGTTCAAACAAAAAAGGATTAATATCACTGATTCAGAAGGTGAAGAAAATTCTCCCAAACAGGGGAGGAATATGCAGGAGGGTGGATCAGACTACAGAACACCTACAAAGAAATCCTCTGAGGAAACAATTAGTCCTTAGGAATTGGAGGCAGATGAGATTTTGGCCAAGAACTTAAGTCAGAAGAAAAAGAAATCAGAGAAAGAAGCTGCAAGTTCTGGTGAAAAGGATAAGTCTACTTATGATGAAGGAATTAATACTGGCTTTGAAGCAGATATTAATACTGGTGAAGATGAAGTTAAGTCTGGTGGTGAAATAGTTAGTTCTGCTAGTGTTCGAGTTAAGTCTGGTGATGAATCTGCCACCCATAGAGAAGGAAAAAGGATAATGGAAGAGACTTCTAAGCTCAAAAAGACTAAAAGGCTGATTCTGGAAGATGAAGCAAGCATGGCTGAGATTTCAAGAATCCAAGCAGAAGATGCAGCTGCAGCAGCCAAGTTAGCAAGACTGAAGATGGATGACGAGCTGATGGCTACAAACTTGTAGAGCCCACCAGAACTAACTAAGGAGTGATAACGCTCAAATTGTGCATGTTTTTAGTAGCGTTATTTGTGCTTTATATATGTTATTTGGCTATAATCATATGATTTTGTTACTTAATCGCATCAAAGTGTGTTTGCTAGTTCGTTTGTAGCCAAGTACATGAAAGTGGAGAAAAAGACGAAAAAAGAAGTAAAATACGAAGAGTATATTCGAGAAGATAAAGTCATCAAGATAGTGGTCCAAAGACTCAAGAATAAATTTCAAGAAGGAAAACGAGAAAGAAATGAAGAAAAGAAGCTTAAATGAAGAAATATTGGAAGACTCGTTGTTCCCGATACACCTTCACCATTTTGGCCATAACCTTTGCATACGAACTCCGTTTGACCCCCGCTTAAGATAAGAGATCTACAACTTTGGTGATCGGTCGTGCCCTCAGAACCTAAACGGCCTGAGGTCGTCGGAAAGTGACCAAATCGAAACGGTTGGAGCCTAAACCAAATCGGCTAGGAAGCCCTGGACAGCCATTTCTTCATCACTAAGACTCCAAAATTGTCCCAAAAGATTCTAGGTCCTTCCTACATGTATTCTAGGTCCTTCTAAGCTCCTTGGAGGCCAAGTTGAGCATTAAACACCCTAGGGCTTGAGAGTAGTATAAATAGGACTCATTTGTGTATGTTTTCATCATCCAACTATCATCCCAACTTGAGAGAACTTTTCTCACACCTCTCCTACCACCACTACTCTCTCTCAAAGCCTAAAGTTCGTCCATAACGTTCTAGGAAACTTTAGAGGTCCAAAAAGTCATCATTTGGAGGTCAAAACATCAAGAAGTCATCACCAATACTTCAGGCATCATTACTACATTATTTGTAATCTTGTTTCAATCATTGTAAGACCTTTAATCATGTTTTCTTACATTCAAGTTTCTGAATTTATGCCTTTGAGTTTGATCATGGAATTTGTTATGAAGTAGTTTGGTTATACTTGTTTGGAATAATGTAGATGTTGATATGGAGTGTTTGGTATTCGCAATATAGTTATATGATTTTTCTTGTCATTCTTCTGATGTTCTTGTCTTGTGAATCTTGTCTTGATACTTGTTGATTTCATATGAGAACTTGTGATAAAAGGATGTTTGGATAATTGTAGTGTTTGTTTGGAATATGTTGATAACATCATACTTGGTTAAATTTGAACTTGTTCTTGTTTATTGTTTAGGTTGATCATTGTTGAGTTCAATGGACGAAAGTATTCTTAACAATGGTTAGTTCCAATTCATTAGTCGACGAATGATTTTGGTCTTGTACTTTGTGACGATTGTGCAAGAGAATTGATAAACATAACAAGTAAAGGTTTAATTTTGATTAAGGTCGAAAGTAATCTTTTGAATATGTGTCTTCATTATCTTTCAAGTAAATAGAACTTATCGAATTAATAACATCAAAGTCTAAAACGAAAGGATTCTTTGTTGCTGTTAGCATAAGGCTCATGACATGACCATTTGATTGAGGTTTATGCATCTTTGATTTATAAAACACTAGACTATTATTATTGGTTCAAGAGGTCGAAAGATTACCTTTAATAATATATATTTTCCAAACTAAGCATCCTAATATCCTTGTGATCATTTGTCTAAACATGTATGTTCTTTGTGTGCTTGTACTTATTGCTTTTCTTTGTGGTTTGATCTGTGACAATCATAACCACGACCTTGTTACTTGCTTAAACAAACAAACGACACTTGTAGTGCAACCAAGCCTCTTGGGACGACCTTGATTTACCAAAACCTATACTACAACTTGACTAGAGTATACTTGCCCGAATGTATTCCTAGTTAACCGGTAATTCTTGATTATAAATTTAAAACCTCGTGCGAACGCATCAAGTTTTTGGCGCCGTTGCCGGGGACTTGTTTTGCACTTGTTTGTTCGTTTGATTATTTTCTTGTTTGATAAATTGTTTGTTTGCTTGCATGATAACTCCGGCGTCGTCACCATCAAGTTTTTGGTGCCGTTACTAGGGACTTGCATTTTTATTCTTGTGTTTGTTTGTTTGCTTGATTGATTGCTTGTTTGCTTGTTTTGTTCGAATGCTAAATTGCTCATGCTCATGAATGATTTTTTCTTTGCTCTTGTTTGATTGGTCTTGATGTTTGCTTATGATGTTTGCTTAAATTGCTTCTCTTCCGTTTTCATTCCAAAATCTCTAATTTCTCATAATTGCTTAAATGATCTTGGCATCAAAATCAAGTTTTTGATGTTGGGATTTCGTCTCATGTGTTCTAAAAATGCTCTTTTCAAAGTTTGCTTTCTAAGTGTGTTCAAAAGTCTTGCGGAAAAACCACCAAAACCACCCCGAATCAACCAACCGATCGGTTGGAAGCCTCGTACTTAATAAATCAACACGAACCGGTCGGCCTGCACCCGCAGCCGATCCGGTTGTGTGTTTTGCTAAAAAAAAAAAAAAAATTTGTGTGCTCGTGTTTATATCAAATAAGTTTAAGTGTCTTGTGGGATCATTCCTAAGATACTTGAGCATTGTAAATAAATAAGTACATATTTTTAAAAATAAAATTGTTATGAACTTTGTGGGTATGTTTATTGGAAACCCTCACGAGACTATAACTCGTCCACTCGGGCCACCGAGGGGTTTAAATGCTTGTTGCATACGCTAAATGCAACCGTGATGCCTACGAAAGTGAGTTTTAGAATTTTACGCGTTTTTGTAGTTTAGTTTATTTTTGCAGATTTAATAAGCTCTTGGAGGAAGGATTGGTTGGATTGTAACCTTACACTCTTGGGATTTGACATGTTGGAAGATAAATTGATTGATCTCACACGCTTATGCTAGCGTTTGCTTAGCACCTTATCATATGGAGTTCGATCGTGATGTTTAGCCCGGAAAGTTTCGTTTCTCTTAGACTTATAGTTTTATTTTTCCCTATCTTACATGCTTCGTAGTTTATTTTTCATAATTGCTTTATTTTGTTTCTTTGTTATTTTTCCTTTGTTTGTTTGTTTGGTAAACTATTTTATAAATTGACTTCTTTTAGTCCCTCGAAAGTAAGGCTCACCCATTGTAAACAAACTATGTGAGAGGTATAAGGCGGGTCTCCCTGATTCCCTAACGAAGTTGGGTTTTTAATATGCTTCGCGCTGACCTGCTTCTCCACTTCTTTGTGCATTTCATTGGAGCACCGAGAACTTGTGGGAAAAGAATAAGTCATGTTTGGTAAAAAAAAAATCAAAATTAATTAAAAAAAAGGAATAAAAAAGAAAAAGAAAAAAAGAAGTCGTAACTAGTTTATTTTTCAAAGTTTTCTCGTAGTGATAGTAGTAACAATAATAGCAATATTTTTATAGTTTTTAAGTTATTTATCTTTTGTGTGCTTAACTTAAGTGTGGGGGGAAGTAAAATGGGAAAAACGAAACTAGTTTTTAAATTCCACAATTTTTGGGTCAATTTTTTAAAATTTTGTGAACTTGTTTACCCTTATGATCTAGTTGTTTTCACGCGTATAGGTTAATATATTAGAATAACTAGATCAACCCACTGGTGAAATCTGTAATTTTTGAAAAATTCGAGATGTGTCCCGATTAATATTGCAAACCATTCTAGGATCGATAACATTTGCTAGCACATTTTATAGCCCTTCCACTAAATTGTGAGGATTTGAGCCTATTTCATTTATAACATACATCTTTTATGCTTGAATCTTTTTGCTATGAGTGTGCCGGTGATTTTATTTATTCTAGAACTTGTACTTGCAAATCATTACCATACCGCAATAAGATCACATTCGTGTGATATAAGTGTATTCGTGTGGTAAAGAGGCAACCTTAGGAATAAAACCAAATGGCCTTCCGTTTACATATTATGATATATTAGCTAGCCACACCGGTTAGTTAACCACCCACATGGACCCATTTGTTAGCGCTCATCTTTAGCGCTAGATACCCTTAGTACACCCTTTGAGCCATTCTTTTTGTTTCTATTAAATCCAGAAAAATACAAAAATATTTACACTTTAAACCTTAGCCTACCCTTGTCAATGTCTAAATGGTTGGTTTCTAGTTGCTTGGTATGATTGGATTATTTTTGATGATTATGAGTTAGCCGCACTTTGTCAATCGTGTGTGCCATTCTGACAAAGATGAAGACCTAACTTATTTGTATTTTTGTGTGTGTGCTTATACAAAGTGTGGGAGAGATGTGATGTATGTGAAAAAATCGAAAAAAAAAAGAAAAGAAAAAAAAGATATATGATGACAAGAATGAAGTATATTTGAGATATCGATTAGCCAATGTGCTAAGACGTGATATATATATATATATATATATATATATATATATATATATATATATATATATATATATATATATATATATATATTATATATATATATATATATATATATATATATATATATATATATATATATATATATATATATATATATATATATATATATATATATATTATATATATATATATATATATATATATATATATATATATATATATATATATATATATATATATGGTGATCTATATGTGAAGAGAAGATAGTAACTATAATCATTTTCGGTTTATGGTTTGTCTGGTGACTAGCAATATGGGTATTAAACTTGATTCTATTTTTCTTTTAACACCAATTTCATTAATACTCCCATGCCTTATCCCTTCTTTTGGCTTTGTAAAATACAGTGCGCTGAATATTTTAGTGACCATCCGTTCTTGGAGGATCGAATGACGCCACCATCTAGTGCATATTTTTGGTGACCATCCGTTATGTGAATAACGCGCCAGCGATCCGAGGTATACTCTAATGACCATCCGTTGTTTGACTTAATCAAGAATTGCGCCAGCGATCTATTATATTCTTGTATGTAATGTTTGAACAAAAGCCCGAAAAACCCTTTTAGCCTAAAACCTGAATAAAAGCCCTCTTTAGATGTTTACACTTGGTGTTTACGCCACGTCGGTGGAGTTTTGTTTCTTGTACAAGCCTATGGTAATATTTAGATCATGACTGAGAAATATGAGTGTACTATTCCTTAATACTATCCATCACTAAATAAATTGAGTGTTGAGTGAATTATACATCTGTTCCTTTTTGTGAGGTGCTTAGCCATGTTATCAAGCAAGAGAATCCATTGGGTATTGTCAAACATCTCGGTTTTTCACCTCTTAAAGCTTAAAACGATGAATCTTATCTTGTACTTGTACTTGGTAGATTTGCATCATATTTTTATTAATCATACTTCATGCACCATGCGGGTTTTATTTTTCTAAATTTTTAGATTTGCTTGGTGTAAGATATAACTTTTCACATACACATCATAACATTAACACAAGGTAGCATATAGATGGAATTCTAGAGAGAGAAAGTTAGAGGTTTAGGGAACTTAGTGAGAGAAAGTGAAAGATATTATTATGAGCTCCAACTCTCTACCTTGGGAGGTAGAGAGTATTTATAGTCTTACATAAAACGCCACACATCAGCTGTGGATCGCATACAAGGTAAAGACCCGGTCCGTCCTCCACGTGTTACTAACTAAATACTACTTAATCTAATATAACTATGACTACGAGCTTTCTAATCCAGTTTATATATACTTGAGGTGACCGACTCTAATACTGGAATTTAATTCTAACAATCTCCCTAAGGGAGGTCACATCAATCATGCACTAAAATTACATTGAATACAAACAGATATGACATTAACAATTGTTCTTGCATCCTTGATGTAGTCCTTTGTTCCTAAGCTCGTAGTCATTGATTCTTCACATTGCATGTTTGGTTACTTCAAGCTGAGGTCTATTATGATCCAGCGGATAATAATTTTGAGCCGCCTTTTGAGATCATCAGCTAATAGAAAATCTCTGTTACATCCATTGTGGTGTTGGTATTATGTGATGTTGTGACATTCGGACCGACATGCTTACATTCGATCACTTATGTATTCTCATGTAGTAGCGAAGCATTTGTTGATTCATGATTGGCAGTTAGCCAGAAGGTATACGGAGTAAAAAATATCAGAGACATTGATGCACTAATCATGATTTCTTTTGAGATGAATGTGTTAGGTGAGCATGCGTTATGGATTGATCAGCTTCTATTCTGATCAACAGAACGCTTGCGGGGATTCCGTGATAAGACAGTAGCATGGTTTAATGCAAAAGTAAGTCTTTTGAACACTTTCGATGAATTGAGGTACACGCCCACGGTTCCCCGTTGATCACATTGCTGCACGCCTGAGGATCGTATATACGAGGAATTTCCTTGGATGTGGTTTCAAGCAAGGCTTCTACTGTTTCAAACCGAACATCTCAAAGAAGACAACACGAAAGTGAGCTTTTAACCAATTTTGCCCACGATTGATGAAAAGAGATTTGAAAACAATCGTAGTATTGCTCAATAGAATTGTTTTTGGCAATACAACGTAAGGTTTTATTGAAAATCAATTATCAATCATAAAACACCTTTGGTTTGAAAAATAAGTACACGGTCATTTGCTAAAGAAAAGTTTGTTAAGCACAAAGACCGGGTTTCAACTGTATCCGCCAATCCAACCTCCGAATCCTTGTTGGTTGATTCAAAAGATTGAATCGCTTTCCCCATTGTTTCGCTCGCTTGTCACATGGTTGATCTATATA
>OU343225.1:98963243-99064641 GCA_910596185.1 Chrysanthemum makinoi
GAAGTTCTTTATTGAAGTTTGAAAACATCGTAGGTTTGGATTCGCTTAAGATCTTTAGTTTGATCTCCGAATACCCATAACTCGCAGCCAATTCGATTTATCACCGATTAATACCGCCTTGACCGCATTAATCGCTGCAGGTGGTCGATCGCCCGACCACCGATTCACCGATTTTTGCAATATTGATTAAATGTAACATTTTATATTAAATTATTAATCATTAACTCTTCATAACGCAAGTGTGTAATCCTGTGATCTCGAAGTTCGATCCAACATACATCTATTAATTTCCAATCCGACTGAGACATGTGGCACAACCTACAAATTCCATATGGTTTGCCTATAAATACCAACATCACATGTACACAGCGTGTATGTTCTCTCACCCATATTTCATTTCTCTAAACACATTATCCATAATCGATGACTTATTCTCACGCTAAGCCGGTTCACAGTGGTCCTCCCTTGCGCCAAACTAATGCAACGTATTTTCTTTGTCTCTTTTGAGGGAATTAACTCTTTAGAAGTATCCAGTACCATCACACAAGTTTTGATCAAGAAGTGCAATTCATTGTATGATAAAAAAAAAAAAAAAAAAAAAGTTATACCAGTCCATATGTGATGGTTTAGTTGTCCCCTTTTAGCCCTACTCGTCAAAACCGCGTAATTTCTATAAAAATCAAATTTGACATCTTGAGGGTTATGAATGGTAGATTAGCAACTCGCGTTAATTTAAACTGACGGGACATTAATCCTGACAGTGTGAGATGTCCTTTATGCCTTTATGAAATTGAAATAGAAGATTACTCATTTATCCATTGTAGGGCAAATCATCTAGAAATGTAGCTAACTTGTCACTTTTTCCCATCAGATGTAGTTTTTTTTCATTCGTCAATAAACCTCTATCGTTAGTCCTGTGTGTACCCGTTACAAAAAAACATGCATCGTTAGTCCTTTATGCTAACGATCGCGATTAAATAACTTAAAATTTGGTTATCTTACGCTTAAACTTGCTCGCTGGTCCTTTATACCAACAATCGCTAAAAAATAACTTAAAATTTGGTTTTCTTACGCTCCTCCCCGCTTTTTTCACGCTGCACGCTTTACACGCTGATCTTTAACACTCTTTCGTCCGCTTTCACGCTTTTATCCGCTTTTACACGCTTTCATCCATTTTTACCCATTTTCGCTGTTTTTTTCACTATTCTTCGCTTTTCCCCGTCGTTCGTTTTTCACGCCATCCGCTACACGCTTTCATCCATTTTACCCATTTTCGCCCATTTTGCACGCCGTTCGTTTTACATGTTTTCATCCGCTTTAACATTTTCATCCGCTTTAACACTTTTTGTTCTTTTTTCACGCCATTCAAAGACATCGCCATCCGCTTTAACACGGCTCGCCGTTTTCACGCATTCTTCTATATTTACATGTTTTCATCCATTTTCGCGTTTTCGCCTGCTTGCTGTGTTTTTCCACATTTCATCTTAACAGTTGTCCGTTATTCACGCCACCGCCACATGCTTTCATCTGCGCTGACGCTGCCTATTTTGCACGCCGCCCGTTGTTTCACGCCATCCGTTGTTTCACGTTCAGACATCGCCATCCGTTGTTTCACGATTGCTCGTGTTTGCACATTTGTGTAAAACGGACGAAAACGCAGAGACGGATGAAAACGTAAAACGAGAAAATGAGAAAAGCGACAAAAACGTTAAAACAAAAAATCGTAAGACATACCAAATCGCAAAAACAACGCAAACGGAAAAAACAAGACGAAAACGTGTTAGAACGGACGGAACGCAAGAAGGGATGAAAGCGTGCATAAACGGACTAAAATGTGTTAAAACGGATGAAAACGTAAAAAGCATGATAATGTGAAAAACGAAGAAAACGCAAAACGATCTAAAACGCGGTAAAAACGAATGAAAATGTGCAAAAACGGACGAAAATGTGTAAAAACGGTTGAAAACGTGCAAAACAAATAAAACATGCAAAAACGGATGTAAACGTAGTAAAACGGATGAAGACGGAAAAACTGATAAAAGCGCTAAAACGGACCAAAACGTAAAGGATTAAAACGTAAAAACAGATGAAAACATGTAAAACGGATGAAAACGGAAAAAACGAACTAAAACTTGAAAAAGCGGATGAAAGCGCAAAAACGTATGAAAACGCAAAAACGGACAAAAACGTGTTAAACGAACGAAAACTGTGTATTTAAAAACCTAAAAACTGACGGAAACGAAGAAACCAAATTTTAAGTTTTTAACGATCGTAGTATAAAGGACCAACGATGCAAGTCTAGAGTAAGATAACCAAATTTTAAGTTATTTATTAACGGTCGTTAGCGTAAAGGACTAACGATGCAGGTTTTTTTGGTAACGGGTACATACAAAGGACTAACGATAGAGGTTTATTGACAGAATGAGAAAAAAAAAGAATGCTATATACAATGGGAAAAAAATGACAAGTTAGCTACATTTTCTAGGTGATTTGCCCTCCATTGTAAGATTGCAAAGGAATTATGATTTAAGGTCTTAAAATGGTGGAGGATACAAAATGCTACTTTCCATACGCTGCACGAGCTGATTAATTTGGCTGATCATAACCTTCTTGGAGAAAAAGAAAATCTCATCTTATTTTGACGTGTTTTTTCAAACCATAGTTTGGTCCTTATGGTGGTATAGAAACACAACCACTTTCTTAGTCAAGAGGCACGCCGAAGATCAAGATTTTAACGACATCAAGACCTTCACTTTTAATTGGATTGTAAGAAGATGTAGAAGTTTTTCTTAAATTGGATACAGTGGTTTAATTATCTTTCTAACACTCTATATCCTCCTTGTAATCTTTTCAACATTTTGCTAGTCTTAAGCCATTAATCGTTAGAAAAAAAACTATATGAACAGGTGAAATGATTCTCATACCGGATCTTGATCGCAAGCTAAACTCAGTGGTGTCAGTAACAATTTACTACCTCTTATCTCATCCAAAGACCTTTCCATGTGATTGAAATGTTCTAGAGCTTTGCATTAAAGATATCAAGGTTGTAAAAATCGCTAGACGGTAGTTGGGCCGTCAGGTTGCGTTTAGCGATTAATTGGTTAGGCAGGGATTAATCGGATTAGATTTTTAATATATGAAATTATAAAATTAGGAAACTATATGCCCGATTTCGCAGATCTAGCCGTTTTTCTAATTTTGTTCGATTTATGCCTGATTTTGCCAATTTTTATTCGCAACCGAGTTGGCAAATTTATCCGATTTTTGTCCGATTTGACTGATTTATGCACGATTTGGTCGATTTTTATCTGATTAATCTGTTTGTTGACCGATTTTTTAGCAAACCAATTAATAAGGCCGATTAGTGAAAATCATGCGGTTAATCCCCACTAGCAATTAATCGACCACATGCACCCATTTTTTCAACAATGAAAAAAGACTACATTCAATTTTATTAAAAAGATTACTTTTTTTTTGTTAATAAATTAAGGTACTGAGATTTCAATGTATTTATATAATACCGGATTTTTCAATTACTACATTTATCTCAAATTTATAATCCTCGTTTGACTCTTTTAATTAATTCTTCTCAAATTTCACCATAAATATTTTTATTTGTGTTATACAATAATTGATTAAAATTATACTAACGAAAATATATTTAAAACCCGATCCATGTATACATTTTGCATCAAGTATTATATAATACAAAGAAAAATACTTAATATCAAAGTTGTAAAAGAAATACCGAAATAATTAAATGGGAAATATAATTTTGAGATGGACGAAGCATGAAGTTATGGACGTATACTGTACGTTGATATTGAAGGAGTGGGTTTGTAATGAGCGGTCACGCATGAATAAATTTTAAATGTTATCCCCTTTTAAACGGAGTCTTGCTGTGCACACGATTTTAACTGTAAAGATTAATTAAAAGGTTAACAATGTTTTAGTACTTCAAGTTCTGGTCAAATATTGATTTAATCACTTGAGATTTTTGGAAATCCTTGCTTTTGTTAGACCGTATAATTAAACACCTTAAAACTGTTAGCCCGTATCAACCAAACCTTTTTTTTTTTTTTTTTTCTTTATCATTTAGTCATACAGAACGATTTTATGCTATATATTTTTATTATGTTCTAAATGCTTATTATTATGATCATTATGACTTTAGTTCCTACTTGAACTAGTAACATATAACCTAGACAATTAAAACCAAACGACCATATATCTAACGGTTATACTTGTAACGCAAATCATGATCGCTATTTGGGAAGCGAGGTTGATCAAAGTAGACATACTTTCCCTTCACAGATGGACCACTGAAATAACACCATGTAGGATACTACCTTATGGAAAATAGCTACGCTATGCTAAACGATATGCACTTTCATCCCCATCGTGAATTGTAGGGTGTCCGGGGTCCCGGACACCCATGGATATTTTATGTCGTGAGTATTAATTTTGTTAAATAATTCTGATTGTTTTGAAATGCACCCGATCCTTAAAAATTATATTTATAGTATTGTTTAGTTTATTTCAAGTGCACCTAGTAAGTTCAGGTCCATGTTCCGTCCCTGATCCCCATACATAAGAAAACATATCAAAACATATATTGGGACACCCTTCCAAACCATAATGCACAAACTAACACTAGTAAAACATGCTTACAATTACGAAAATCAAACTAAGCCAATTTAAAACACATAAAAGAACTTGATGCGTGCCAACAAATAGCTAAATCACTCAAGCCTGCCACTTGTGAATGGCGAACCGAATAAGCTTAAAACTGCCTAAGCACGAATGCAATGAGACTGAGTATATCCCCGGTCGTTATGTCCCAATGAAGCTATGCAATGGATTATCACACTATAGTGATCGAGAGATTTGAAACGAAAAGGAGATTTGAGAATGATTATAACTAAGGGAAAAGCCAACAAATTACAACGGCTTAAATGCAAATTAAAGGAGATTAAAAAGATAAAAATATTAAATAAACGCTATCACTATATTTAAAATTGATGAACGCTTAAAACTTAAACTACGCTTAAAATAAAATTACGTAAACGTACCAAAATAAAAAGTGAGATCTAAGAAATAAAAGTCCTAAAAATATGAAAATGATATTTTTACAAACCTAATGATAAAAAAAATATTTAGAAAAAGAAAATTATTTTTATAACTATTTAATTAATTATTATTAATTAAAAACTATTTTTAACTAATTAATAATAGCCTAAAATACAAGAAAATAGGAAATAAAGCTAGAAAAATAAAATTATAACTTAGAAAAATCTAAAATAACAAAAAATAATTTTCAAAACTATTTTTGTAATTTTCTGATTATTTTTCTATTTTTTATGAATTTTAAACTATTTAAAACTAATTAAATTATTAAAAATACAAATTTAACTAAGAAAAATCTAGAAAAATATTTTTTTCTCTTTTTATATTTATCTAAACTTAAGAAAATTGAAAAATTATTTTTTTGAACCTTTTCTTAATTTTTTGTATTAAATACTAATTAAAAATGCTTAAAAACTAATTTAAATTAAGAAAAATAGCTAAACACCTTAGAAAAATCTGAAAATTTCAGGAAAAGTCTAAAATATTATTAGGAATATAAGAAAAATAGAAAAACAAGGGCTTGTGTGGAGGAATAAGCAACTGATGACCAAGTGCTTATTGAAATAAGCACTTTGATAAGCAAATGAAATTCAAAAGCCACCAAACTGATACACAAGATGCAGTATGCTAAAGTAACTAAGATGGAACAAGTTTAAACAAGCTACAACCTCCTATGCAATTGCAACAGATTGGCTTATTGAGAGTTTAAGCTAAAACAAGTAATCGGGGTCTACTTTAGACGTAGAATAAGCACTAGAATAAGCTGAAACTGAAACTAAATACTAGAACTTAAAGAGGACCTTGCAAGGAGCTTGTAAACCAAAACTTAGCTCTAGACAAGCTCCCAAGAGCTTATTGTGAGCTCTGCACAACCTCGTAAAACTCAGGCAGACCTCGATGCCCTCGCACAGGGACTTGGTACCATTTTAACAAGCTAATCAAGAGCTTAAAGAAAATTTATAAAATTATGCTAAATTGACAAAAAGAAACTAGACCAGGAGCACATTCTAAAACCACAAGTTACAATGGAAAATGACTCGAATTGAGCTTAAGAAAATCGTTGTTGGCCAAAACTAAGAATTTCAACATTTGACTTTTATCAAACCCGGAAGTTGACTAAACTGAGCTTTGATCCAGATTTATGAACTAAGAATGATGTTTATACATGAAATGAGACTATCAAGCTATATCTATGTCTTTTGAACACAAAACAAGTGGTTTGCCTTTCAAAATTCCAACAAAGGATAAGCTTAAGAGAGATTTGATGATTTTTGACTTTGGGTGATTAGCAAGCAAAAGTAATGACTCAAATGAGCTAATATGAACTTAACAAACATGAAGTAACAAGTAATTACCACTGCACTAGTTATTAACACAGGTAACAAAGCTAAACCAAACACCTCTAAAAACCTAAATGCAAACTGAAATGAGAACAAACACGAACCGTAGGGTACTATGATCAACTGAGTTTACTTGACCTAATTACAATTAGATAAGCACATAGAAACAAGTTGTGACCACAGATACTCTAATAAGCAAAAGCTGCAATATGACTAAAATGAAAAGTGAGATAGGTAACTCACAACTTTATCCAAGTGCAGCCCAAAACCAAACACAAAACCAAACTAACCTAATCTAATGCAACCCAAATTCACCTCTCGCAACAACCATATAATCATCACCAAACCCAATTTGAGCTTCATGTTGACTTTTGACACCATGAGCTAAGTTACTTGAAACTGAATAAAAGCTTATCAAAAGCCAAAGTAAGCTTAAATAAGCTTAATTGATTAAATCATGAGCTTATTAGAAGCTTGAATTTAGAATTTGAAACTTGAAAACTTCCACAGAACCAATAAATGAAATTTGATTAAAGCTTAAAATTGATACTCAAAAGCTCAATATAACAATGTTTAACTTAAATAAGATACAAATAAACTTGAACTACAACATTTGATTAAAGCTAATACATTTTAAAGAAAATTCACATTAAAGGAAAATGAAAAACTAGCTAACACCCTTCTTCTCCTCTTGCCTCCTTTTTATATCAATCGCTTTCTTTCTCTCTCTGCTAATCCCAGATGTGTTTTTTGGCCATTGATGACTTTAGACTTTTGGCCAAATTGTCAATTTGGCGGAAAGGGATTATGACCTGCTGGGGAGAGATTGAGTGGGAAAGGTTGTAATCAAAGTCTCTTGATGGTTGTGTTTGAGGGGGACATGTGAAGGGATAAGGTGAGGAGGGGTGGTGGAGGTTGTGTGGTTTGAGCTTTTAAGTGCAAGGTGTGGAAAGGTGAAGGTTTTACGCTGTTTGGGTGGTTTGACCACAGGGATTGACTGGTCTAATAATACAAAGGGGGGTCCAAGTTAGGTTAATGACAGGGGTTCATAATTGGGTAAGGTCCAAAATGAGGTTTGACAAGGGATTAAATTCAAGGACCAATATTGTCAATTTCAAAATTCAAGGACTAATCTGCCATTTCATCAAAGTTACTTAAAGGGACCATTAATGACAAGTTTCAAAGTACAGGACCAAATCATCATTTTGCAATTTTCCAGGGGCCATTTCTGCCAAATTTGAAACTTGAAGGGCCATTTTTGTAATTTTCTCAAACTTTTGACATTTTTCACCAAAGGACTAAATTTGACAAGTTATGATATTAAAAGGACCTTTGGTGGTTTTACTTTTGAAATTATGAGCTCAGGGACTGTTTTTGACAACTTTTGAAACTTGGGATCGAACCTAATTTTGCAAATTTGATATGTTTTTCATCTGATTTTGATATTTTTGCATTTAAAACACATAAAACACTGATTTGTGATATTTTGATCATGATTGATGTGTTTCTGAAGTGTTTTCGATGATTTTGCAGTTATTTGTACACAAAATTATGAGTATTTAGACACTCATCAATCCCCACACTAAGATATTGCTAGTCCCTAGCAATGATTTGAGAAAACATAATGGATTTTAATCTCTTTACCAAAAGCCATCACTTATGGAGTAGCCAAATGTTTCTCAGTCAAGAACCTTGGTACACACGATAACCAAATGATTTTGAGCAAATCATAAGTCAAACGGATTTGATTTTGTCTTTACCGAAGCCGCTTGTCTGGACTAGCCAACTCTAGATAAATTATCAATATTATCTTTGTGAGCTGACACCATTATGGTTTTTCCACTGCCCTTACCACAAGCCATAAACTTGCGGGCTAGCCAACTCTTCACTTTTAAGGATATGGTGACCTGAATACCATACAATTTTGGGCAAATTGCAAGCCGTCAAACGATTTGAGAAATCTTTACCAAGAGCCGTTTGCTCTCGATTGGCCAATCCTTTAGTCTTACAGACATGGCGGATGATAACTAAGCTGAGTAAGTGTAGAACACTTATTCCAAAAAAATTTGGCCAAAAACGGGGAATTTGGTATAATTATATGATAAAATTCGTGAGAATTCCCCCACACTTAGAAATGAATATTGCCCTCAATATTCAAAGTACCGGCGGTTATGCCGAAACAAAGAACGTTAAAGGAAAATACTACGCCATTATGTTGAAAGTTTTTTTTAGAAACTTGCATATATACACAACATGTGGGGCAAACCCCCACACTAGGGTGGTAGAAAATAGAAAGAAGTCAGAAATATGGGTGAAAACCCATATGGCGTGCTACTATTTTTGATTCCCGAGTCGCTAGCTTGACTCGACCCCGAATTAATTTGTTCATGGGGAAGCAAAGTGGAAGAAACAATCTCCATCAGACTTTCATTCAAGATGTTTGATAAACATGAAGCACGCGGAAAGTTCCACAATCGGCGAGATATACGCATGCACCCGGCTCACAAATAATAAATGAAAATGCCGGGTCAAAGATAGTGTCCTCACTCCTAACGAAAGTGAAGAAGAGAGAAGTCACCGTAGGTGAAGAAAAGAAGGAAAATCATGATGACGATCATGATAAGATCTTCTTCCTCGGGTCAAGTGCGCTTGCACTCGCTTGGATTATATCGTTGAGCTCTTAGGCTTGGAAAGCATCTCGGGAGGGAGGGTTGGAAAATTTGTCATAGAAATACAAACTCTCATGATTGAGAACTTTTCCCTCCGATCATGATTTTTCCATCCAGCAATCATACTCCGCGGAGTCATGATATGAGTGAGTTCACCGGCGAACTCCTCATGAAGAGAATCATTCACATGATGTGAAATAGTGAACTCTTGTTCCATTGTGGGCTCATCACTATCCTCAATCTGAGTATCAAAGAGTGGATTCTCATAATTGAAGTGAATTCAGAGTCGAATTCAAATAGAGGATTGGTGAAAGTAGCTTTGAATGTTTCGGGAACAAAGTGATCAACATTCTCTATTGGATTGTTGGGATAAGAAGTGAGTGAACGATCATTATAAAAGAGACTTTCAATCTCTCCTAGATCGCTTCAAATCAGAGATCATCGTCACTTTCTCGATGAAAGTGGATGATGTGAGTGAGTTCATCGGTGAACTCCTCAAGAGGATCGATCGTGGAGTGATGCCTCACATACTCAATGTCTCCATGGGAAGCACAATCATCGCTAAAATCAGAGAAAGTTTCCAAATGATCATTTGAACACTCAAGAGGGGAAGAAGAATCACACATATGATCGAGAATTCCCTGTGACTCTTCGATTGGGACAAGGTTCTCAACACTAGACTTTATGAAGTCGTCCGATTCCTTTTCAGAACGTGTCAAGATGCTCGCCCCCATGTTCAGAGAGTGAGTGGGAATATCGGTGTGATAGCAGCTTGTTTGAGATGGAATCTCAACCGCTGATATCAACCGACTGAGGAGGTTGAGAAATATTATTTCTAAAAGGATAAAAACCCTCCTCGTCATCATCATATAGAGCTGCCTTAAGAAATTGGGAACGCTTTAGAGCCGCATGCTCTAGGGCTAATAATTCTTCCCTTGATTGGCGGCCTCTCTTCGCTAGCAATTCTCCAATGGTTTTCACCACTCACTTGATTCTAAAGTTAATCATCATATCCTCGTGTTTTCATTGCGTTTCAAAATCATGGGAGATTTCTTGAGACAACGCCAGTGGAGTTTGAACCGTATGGTGTTGTGGAGGTTGGAAATTGTCAAAACCGGAAGTATAGCAATTTTGATTCCACGGCTGAAGAGGACCTCCACAATTTGTGCAAGAACATTCGTACATCAAACGATGTGTCATTAAAACTTTGATAGCACGGTTCTTGCTCAAATGAATAATGAGGAGGGTGGCTAAAATCGCTTTGAGGATAATTGAAAGTTCGATAAGTGCATGATTCGGTTCAAGCACAAAACTAACAAAATCCATCCGTAAGATCATTTCCACACCTCTCGAAAGAAACATCGCGACATCGAAAATCAACTAACGGATCCCCACAACCATAGCAATATTGCTGATTGAACGAAAAATTTTGGGGTTGGGGTGGGTAGTCGGAGAAATTTTTCGCTCATTGAAAAATTTTGATCATAAGAACATGAATTCTCGAACCGAAAACAAACAACTTCCGCATGAATGTCATTACCGATCGTCAGACGTACACCAACGACACGGTGAACCTAAAATGTCTTCCACAATCGCACACAAGGAATCGACGATTCCATGAGAATTAAACACAAAGAGGATCAAAGAAGATAGAATTAAACGCTTAGAGGATACGAGAAAGAATCAAAAGTGTAACAGGGATAAGAAGAATCTTTTTGGATTTTTGGATAAACATTTTGTAAAAATAAGAAAGAAAATCTTTTTGGGTTTTGATTTTTAAAAGAGAATATAGACACATACAGATGGTATAGACAAAGAGTGAATATTCAAATAACTAATCTGCTAGACGTAAGATAATCAAAGACAACACTGCAGCCGGCGCCAAATTTGATGCGTACAAACAATTGCTAAATCACTCAAGCCTCCACTTGTGAATGGCGCACCGCATTGCTTAAACCGCTTGCACCAATGCAATGAGGATCAGAGTATAGTGTTTCCCCGGTCGTTATGTCCCAAATGAGCTATGCAATGGATTATCACACGTATAGTGATCGAGAGATTTGAACGGAAAAGGAGATTTGAGAATGATTATAACTAAGGAAAAAGCCAACAAATTACAACGGCTTAAATGCAAATTAAAGGAAATTAAAAAGATAAAAAATATTAAATAAACGCTATCACTATATTTAAAATTGATGAACGTTTAAAACTTAAAACTTACGTTTAAAATAAAATTACGTAAACGTACCAAAATAAAAAGTGAGATCTAAGAAATAAAAGTCCTAAAAATATGAAAATGACATTTTTACAAACCTAATGATAAAAGAAAATATTTAGAAAAAGAAAATTATTTTTATAACTATTTAATTAATTATTATTAATTAAAAACTATTTTTAACTAATTAATAATAGCCTAAAATACAAGAAAATAGGAAATAAAGCTAGAAAAATAAAATTATAACTTAGAAAAATCTAAAATAACAAAAAATAATTTTCAAAACTATTTTTATATTTTTCTGATTATTTTTCTATTTTTTATGAATTTTAAACTATTTAAAACTAATTAAATTATTAAAAATACAAATTTAACTAAGAAAAATCTAGAAAAATATTTTTTTCTCTTTTTATATTTATCTAAACTTAAGAAAATTGAAAAATTATTTTTTTGAACCTTTTCTTAATTTTTTGTATTAAATACTAATTAAAAATGCTTAAAAACTAATTTAAATTAAGAAAAATAGCTAAACACCTTAGAAAAATCTGAAAATTTCAGGAAAAGTCTAAAATATTATTAGGAATATAAGAAAAATAGAAAACAAGGGCTGTGTGAATATAATCGATGACCAAGTGCTTATTGAAATAAGCACTTTGATAAGCAAATGAAATTCAAAAGCCACCAAACTGATACACAAGATGCAATATGCTAAAGTAACTAAGATGGAACAAGTTTAAACAAGCTACAACCTCTGATAAGCAATTGCAACAGATTTGGCTTATTGAGAGTTTAAGCTAAAAACAGGATCGGGGTCTACTTTGACGAAATAAGCACTAGAATAAGCAGGAAACTGGAAACTAAATACTAGAACTTAAAGAGGACCTGGCAAGGAGCTTGTAAACCAAAACTTAGCTCTAGACAAGCTCCCAAGAGCTTATTGTGAGCTCTCAAACAACCTCGTAAACCTCTGTGCAGACTGATGCCCTCACAGGGGACTTGGTACCATTTTAACAAGCTAATCAAGAGCTTAAAGAAAATTTATAAAATTATGCTAAATTGACAAAAAGAAACTAGACCGTGAGCACATTTCTAAAACCACAAGTTTTAAGTGAAAATGACTCAGAATTGAGCTTAAGAAAAATCTCTCTGTTGGCCAAAAACTAAGAATTTCAACATTTGACTTTTTATCAAACCTGAGAAGTTGACTAAACTGAGCTTTGATCCAGATTTATGAACTAAGAATGATGTTTATACATGAAATGAGACATCAAGACTATATATCTATGTCTTTTGAACACAAAACAAGTGGTTTGCCTTTCAAAATTCCAACAAAGGATAAGCTTAAGAGAGATTTGATGATTTTTGACTTTGGGTGATTAGCAAGCAAAAGTAATGACTCAAATGAGCTAATATGAACTTAACAAACATGAAGTAACAAGTAATTACTAATGCACTAGTTATTAACACAGTAACAAAGCTAAACCAAACACTCTTAAAAACTGAAATGCAAACCGAATGAGAACAAACACCGAACTGAGGGTACTATGATCAACCGAGTTACTTGACCTAATTACAATTAGATAAGCACATAGAAACAAGTTGTGACCACAGATACTCTAATAAGCAAAAGCTGCAATATGACTAAAATGAAAATTGAGATAGGTAACTCACAACTTTATCCAAATTGCAGGCCCAAAACCAAACACAAACCAAACTAACCTAATCTAATGCAACCCAAATTCACCTCGCAACAACCATAATCACCAAACCCAATTTGAGCTTCATGTTGACTTTTATTGACCATGGAGCTAAGTTACTTGAAACTGAATAAAGCTTATCAAAGCTAAAGTGCTTAAATAAGCTTAATTGATTAAATCATGAGCTTATTAGAAGCTTGAATTTAGAATTTGAAACTTGAAAACTTCCACTTGAACCAATAAACTGAAATTTGATTAAAGCTTAAAATTGATACTCAAGTTATAACAATGTTTAACTTAAATAAGATACAAATAAACTTGAACTACAACATTTGATTAAAGCTAATACATTTTAAAGAAAATTCGACATTAAAGGAAGAAATGAAAAAACTAGCTAACACCCTTCTCTTCTCCTCTTGCCTCCTTTTTTATACTCAATCTGCTTCTTTTCTCTCTAAGCTAATCCCAGATGTGTTTTTGGCCATGGATGACTTTAGGACTTTTGGCCAAATTGTCAATTTTGGCGGGAAAGGGATTATGACCTGTTGGGGAGAGATTGAGTGTGGGAAAGGTTGTAATCAAAGTCTCTTGGATGGTTGTGTTTGGAGGGGGGACATGTGAAGGGATAAGGTGAGGAGGGGGGTGGAGGTTGCGTGGTTGCAGCTTTGGCGAAGTAGGTGGAAAGGTGAAGGTTTTGGCGCCGGTTTGGTGGTTTTGACCACGTGATTGACTGGTCTAATAATACAAAGGGGGTCCAAGTTAGGTTAATGATGGGTCATAAGTATGTAAGGTCCAAAATGAGGTTTGACAAAGGGATAAATTCAAGGACCAATATTGTCAATTAAAATTCAAGGACTAATCGCCATTTCATCAAAGTTACTAAGGGACCATTAATGACAAGTTTCAAAAGTACAGGACCAAATCCATTTTGCAATTTTCCAGGGGCCATTTCTGCCAAATTTGAAACTTGAAGGGCCATTTTTGTAATTTTCTCAAACTTTTGACATTTTTCACCAAAGGACTAAATTTGACAAGTTATGATATTAAAAGGACCTTTGGTGGTTTTACTTTTGAAATTATGAGCTCAGGAACTGTTTTTGACAACTTTTGAAACTTGGGGGACTGAAACTGCAATTTTTGCAAATTTGATATGTTTTTCATCTGATTTTGATATTTTTGCATTTAAAACACATAAAACACTGATTTGTGATATTTTGATCATTTTGATGTGTTTCTGAGTGTTTTCAGATGATTTTGCAGTTTATATTGTACAAAAATTATGAGTATTTAGACACTCATCAATCCCCCACACTAAGATATTGCTAGTCCCTAGCAATGATTTGAGAAAACATAATGGATTTTAATCTCTTTACCAAAAGCCATCACTTCTGGAGTAGCCAAATGTTTCAGTTCAAGTAAGAACCTTGGTACCCTGATAACCAAATGATTTTGAGCAAATCATAAGTCAGAACGGATTTGATTTTGTCTTTACCGAAGCCGCTTGCTCGACTAGCCAACTCTTAGATAAATTATCAATATTATCTTTGGTGAGCTGATTACCAATTATGGTTTTTCCACTGCCTTTACCACAAGCCATAAACTTGCGGGCTAGCCAACTCTTCACTTTTTAGGATATGGTGAGCTGAATACCATACAATTTTGGGCAAATTGCAAGCCATCAACGGATTTGAGAAATCTTTACCAAGATCCGTTTGCTCCTGGATTGGCCAACTTTTAGTCTTACGCATGGCGATCGATAACCAAGCTGAGAAGTGTAGAACACTTATTCCAAAAAAATTTGGCCAAAAACGGGGAATTGGTATAATATATGATAATTCGTAGAATTTCCCCACACTTAGAAATGAATATTGCCCTCAATATTCAAAGTACCGGCGGTTATGCCGAAACAAAGAACGTAAAAGGGAAATACTACGGCCATTATGTTGAAAGTTTTTAGAAACTTGCATATATACACAACATGTGGGGCAACCCCCCCCACACTAGGGTGGTAGAAAATAGAAAGAAGTCAAAAATATGGGTGAAAACCCATATGGCGTGCTACTGTTTTTGATTCCCGAGTCGCTAGCTTGACTCGACCCCGAATTAATTTGTTCATGGGGAAGTAAAGTGGAAGAAACAATCTCCATCGGACTTTCATTCAAGATGTTTGGATAAACATTGAAGCACGTGAAAGTTCCACACCGATGAGATATATACGCATTGCACCCGCTCACAAATAATAAATGAAAATGCCGGGTCAAAGATAGTGTCCTCACTCTAACGAAAGTGAAGAAGAGAGAGGAAGTCACCATGTAGGTGAAGAAAAGAAGGAAAATCATGATGACGATCATGATAAGATCTTCTTCCTCAGGGTCAAGTGCAGTTGCACTCGTTTGGATTATATCAGTTGAGCTCTTAGGCTTGGAAAGCATCTCGGGAGGGAGGGTTGGAAAATTTGTCATAGAAATACAAACTCTCATGATTGAGAACTTTTCCCCCCGATCATGATTTTTGCCATCCAAGCAATCATACTCCCGCGGAGTCATGATATGAGTGAGTTCACCGGCGAACTCCTCATGAAGAGAATCATTCACATGATGTGAAATAGTGAACTCTTGTTCCATTGTGGGCTCATCACTATCCTCAATCTGAGTATCAAAGAGTGGATTCTCATAAATTGAAGTGAATTCAGAGTCGAATTCAAATAGAGGATTGGTGAAAGTAGCTTTGAATGTTTCGGGAACTAAGTGATCAACATTCTATTGATTGTTGGGATAAGAAGTGAGTGAACGATCATTATAAAGGAGACTTTCAATCTCTCCTAGATCGGCTTCAAAATCAAAGAGATCATCGTCACTTTCTGATGAAAGTGGACTGATGTGAGTGAGTTCATCGGTGAACTACTCAAGAAGAGGATCGATGGGAGTGATGCCTCGACATACTCAATGTCTCCATGGGAAGCACAATCATCGCTAAAATCGGAGAAAGTTTCCAAATGATCATTTGAACACTCAAGAGGGGAAGAAAAATCACACATATGATCGAAATTCCCTGACTCTCTCGGATTGGGACAAGGTTCTCAACACTAGACTTTATGAAGTCGTCCGATTCCTCTTCAGGAACAGTGTCAAGATGCTCGTCCCCCATGTTCAGAGAGTGAGTAGGAATATCGGGTGTGATAGCAGTTGTTTGAGATGGAATCTCAATGCTGATATCAACTGACCGAGGAGGTTGAAATATTATTTCTAAAAGGATAAAAAACCTCCTCGTCATCATCATATAGAGCTGCCTTAAGAAATTGGGAACGCCTTAGAGCTGCATGCTCTAGGGCTAATAATTCTTCCCTTGATTGGCGGGCCTCTTGCTCTTCGGCTAGCAATTCTCCAATGGGTTTTCACCACTCACTTGATTCTTAAAGTTAATCATCATATCCTCAAGTGTTTTCATTGCGGTTTCAAAATCATGGGAGATTTCTTGAGACAACCGCTCAGGTGGAGTTTGAACCGTATGGTGCTGTGGAGGTTGGAAATTGTCAAAACGGAAGTATAGTAATTTTGATTCCACGGTTGACATTGAAGAGGACCTCCACAATTTGTGCAAGAACAATTCGGTACATTCTGAAACGATGTGTCATTAAAACTTTGATAGCACGGTTCTTGCTCAAATGAATACTGAGGAGGGTGGCTAAAATTGTTTTGAGGATAATTGAAAAGTTCGATAAGTGCATGAGTTTTCAGCTTCCGGAGCACAAAACGAACAAAATCCATCCGTAAGATCATTTCCACACCTCTCGCAAGAACATCGTTGACATCGAAAATCAACTAACGGATCCCCACAACCATAGCAATACTGTTGATTGAACGAAAATTTTTGGGGTTGGGGTAGTAGTCGGAGAAATTTTTCGCTCATTGAAAAATTTTGATCATAAGAACATGAATTCCTCGAACCGCAAAACAAACAACTTCCGTTATGAATGTCATAACCGCATCGTTCGCATAACCAACCACACCAAGAACCGAAAAGCGGTTCTCCACAACCGACACAAGGAATCGACGATTCCATGAGAATTAAACGCAAAGAGGATCAGGAAGATAGAATTAAACGTTTAGAGGATACGAGAAAGAATCAAAGGTAACAGGGATAAGAAGAATCTTTGGATTTTTGGATAAACATTTTGTAAAATAAGAAAGAAAATCTTTTGGGTTTTGATTTTAAAAGAGAATATAGACATACGATGGTATAGACAAGAGTGAATATTCAAATAACTATCTGCTAGACGTAAGATAATCAGACAGCTCCCCGGCAGCGGGCGCTAAAATTTGATGCGTCCAAACAAGTCAAGCTAAATCACTCAAGCTCGCCACTTGTGAATGGCGACCGTAATAAGCTTAAACTGCCTAAGCACGAATGCAATGAGGATCCGGGAGTATGTTTCCCCGGTCGTTATGTCCCAGCGAGCTATGCAATGGATTATCACACGTATAGTGATCGAGAGATTTGAACGGAAAAGGAGATTTGAGAATGATTATAACTAAGGAAAAAGCCAACAAATTACAACGGCTTAAATGCAAATTAAAGGAAATTAAAAAAGATAAAAAATATTAAATAAACGCTATCACTATATTTAAAATTGATGAACGTTTAAAACTTAAAACTTACGTTTAAATAAAATTACGTAACGCACTACAAAATAAAAAGTGAGATCTAAGAAATAAAAGTCCTAAAAATATGAAAATGACATTTTTACAAACCTAATGATAAAAGAAAATATTTAGAAAAAGAAAATTATTTTTATAACTATTTAATTAATTATTATTAATTAAAAACTATTTTTAACTAATTAATAATAGCCTAAAATACAAGAAAATAGGAAATAAAGCTAGAAAAATAAAATTATAACTTAGAAAAATCTAAAATAACAAAAAAGAATTTTCAAAACTATTTTTGTAATTTTCTGATTATTTTTCTATTTTTTATGAATTTTAAACTATTTAAAACTAATTAAATTATTAAAAATACAAATTTAACTAAGAAAAATCTAGAAAAATATTTTTTTCTCTTTTTATATTTATCTAAACTTAAGAAAATTGAAAAATTATTTTTTTGAACCTTTTCTTAATTTTTTGTATTAAATACTAATTAAAAATGCTTAAAAACTAATTTAAATTAAGAAAAATAGCTAAACACCTTAGAAAAATCTGAAAATTTCAGGAAAAGTCTAAAATATTATTAGGAATATAAGAAAAATAGAAAAACAAGGGCTTGTGTGGAGGAATAAGCAACTGATGACCAAGTGCTTATTGAAATAAGCACTTTGATAAGCAAATGAAATTCAAAAGCCACCAAACTGATACACAAGATGCAGTATGCTAAAGTAACTAAGATGGAACAAGTTTAAACAAGCTACAACCTCTGATAAGCAATTGCAACAGATTTGGCTTATTGAGAGTTTAAGCTAAAAACAGTGACTGGGGGTCTACTTTAGACAGAGAAATAAGCACTAGAATAAGCAGAAACTGAAACTAAATACTAGAACTTAAAGAGGACCTGGCAAGGAGCTTGTAAACCAAAACTTAGTTTAGACAAGCTCCCAAGAGAGCCAGAGCTCTGCACAACCCTGGTAAACCTCGTGCAGACCGGATGCCCTCGCGCAGGGACTTGGTACCATTTTAACAAGCTAATCAAGAGCTTAAAGAAAATTTATAAAATTATGCTAAATTGACAAAAAGAAACTAGACCAGGAGCACATTCTAAAACCACAAGTTAGTGAAATGACTCGATTGAGCTTAAGAAAAATCTCCATGTTAAAAACTAAGAATTTCAACATTTGACTTTTTATCAAACCTGAGAAGTTGACTAAACTGAGCTTTGATCCAGATTTATGAACTAAGAATGATGTTTATACATGAAATGAGACTATCAAGACTATATATCTATGTCTTTGAACACAAACAAGTGGTTTGCTTTCAAAATTCCAACAAGGATAAGCTTAAGAGAGATTTGATGATTTTTGACTTTGGGTGATTAGCAAGCAAAAGTAATGACTCAAATGAGCTAATATGAACTTAACAAACATGAAGTAACAAGTATTACCATCACACTAGTTATTAAACACGTAACAAAGCTAAACCAAACACCTCTTAAAAACTAAATGAGAACAAACACTCTAACTGTAGGGTACTACTGATCAATCGAAGTTTACTTGACCTAATTACAATTAGATAAGCACATAGAAACAAGTTGTGACCACAGATACTCTAATAAGCAAAAGCTGCATTAAAATGAAAAGTGAGATAGGTAACTCACAACTTTATCCAGTGGTGCGTGCCCAAAACCAAACACAAAACCAAACTAACCTAATCTAATGCAACCCAAATTCACCTCTGCAACAACCATAATCATCACCAAACCCAATTTGAGCTTCATGTTGACTTTTATTGACCATGGAGCTAAGTTACTTGAAACTGAATAAAAGCTTATCAAAAGCCAAAGTAAGCTTAAATAAGCTTAATTGATTAAATCATGAGCTTATTAGAAGCTTGAATTTAGAATTTGAAACTTGAAAACTTCCACAAGAACTAATAAACTGAAATTTGATTAAAGCTTAAAATTGATACTCAAAAGCTCAATATAACAATGTTTAACTTAAATAAGATACAAATAAACTTGAACTACAACATTTGATTAAAGCTAATACATTTTAAAGAAAATTCGACATTAAAGGAAAAAAATGAAAAACTAGCTAACACCCTTCTCTTCTCCTCTTGCCCTTTTTATACTCAACCGCTTTCTCTCTGCTAATCCCGATGTGTTTTGGGCCATTGGATGACTTTTAGACTTTTGGCCAAATTGTCAATTTTGGCGGAAAGTGGATTATGACCTGTTGGGGAGAGATTGAGTGTGGGAAAGGTTGTAATCAAAGTCTCTTGGATGGTTGTGTTTGGAGGGGGGACATGTGAAGGGATAAGGTGAGGAGGGGGGTGGAGGTTGTGTGTTGCGCAGCTTTGGCGTATTAAAGGGAAAAGGTGAAGGTTTTGGCGCGGTTTGGGTGGTTTGACCACGTGGATTGACCGTCTAATAATACAAAGGGGGTCCAAGTTAGGTTAATGACAGGGGTTCATAATTGGGTAAGGTCCAAAATGAGGTTTGACAAGGGATTAAATTCAAGGACCAATATTGTCAATTCGAAATTCAAGGACTAATCTGCCATTTCATCAAAGTTACTTTAAGGGACCATTAATGACAAGTTTCAAAAGTAGACCAAATCGCCATTTTGCAATTTTCCAGGCCATTTCGCCAAATTTGAAACTTGAAGGGCCATTTTGTAATTTCTCAAACTTTTGACATTTTTCACCAAAGGACTAAATTTGACAAGTTATGATATTAAAAGGACCTTTGGTGGTTTTACTTTTGAAATTATGAGCTCGTGGACTGCTTTTGACAACTTTTGAAACTTGGGGACTAAACCGCAATTTTGCAAATTTGATATGTTTTTCATCTGATTTTGATATTTTTGCATTTAAACACATAAAACACTGATTTGTGATATTTTGATCATTTTGATGTGTTTCTGAGTGTTTTCAGATGATTTTGCAGTTTATTTTGTACAAAATTGATGAGTATTTAGACACTCATCAATCCCCACACTAAGATATTGCTAGTCCCTAGCAATGATTTGAGAAAACATAATGGATTTTATCTCTTTACCAAAAGCCATCACTTCTGGAGTAGCCAAATGTTTCAGCTCAAGTAAGAACCTTGGTACACCGATAACCAAATGATTTTGAGCAAATCATAAGTCAGAAACCGATTTGATTTTGTCTTTACTGCCGCTTGTTCTCGACTAGCCAACTCTTAGATAAATTATCAATATTATCTTTGGTGAGCCGATTACCAATTATGGTTTTTCCACTGCCTTTACTACAAGCCATAAACTTGGCTAGCTAGCCAACTCTTCACTTTTTGGATATGGTGATTAATACCATACAATTTTGGGAAAATTGCAAGCCTTCAACGGATTTGATATATCTTTACCAAGAGCCGCTGTTTCCTCGGATTGGCCAATCCTTTAGTCTTACGCATATGGCGGACGATAACTGCCGAGTAAGTGTAGAACACTTACTCCAAAAAAAATTTGGCCAAAAACGGGGGAATTGGTATAATTATATGATAAAATTCGCGAGAATTCCCCCCACACTTAGAAATGAATATTGCCCTCAATATTCAAAGTACCCCGGTTATGCCAAACAAAGAACGTAAAAGGAAATACTACACGCCATTATGTTGAAAGTTTTTTTAGAAACTTGCATATATACACAACATGTGGGCGCAACCCCCCCACACTAGGGTGGTAGAAATAGAAAGAAGTCGAAATATGGGTGAAAACCCATATGGCGCTACTTTTGATTCCCGAGTCGCTAGCTTGACTCGACCCCGAATTAATTTGTTCATGGGGAAGTAAAGTGGAAGAAACAATCTCCATCGGACTTTCATTCAAGATGTTTGGATAAACATTGAAGTACGTGAAAGTTCCCCACCGATGAGATATATATACGCATCCCGCCACAAATAATAAATGAAAATGTCAAGATAAAGTGTCCTCCTCACCGAACGAAAGTGAAGAAGAGAGGAAGTCACCAGGTAGGTGAAGAAAAGAAGGAAAATCATGATGACGATCATGAGAAGATCTTCTTCCTCGTGGTCAAGTGCAGCTTGCACTCGCTTGATTATATCGGTTGAGCTCTTAGGCTTGGAAAGCATCTCGGGAAGGAGGGTTGGAAAATTTGTCATAGAAATACAAACTCTCATGATTGAGAACTTTTCCCACCGATCATGATTTTTCCATCCAGCAATCATACTCCGGCGGAGTCATGATATGAGTGAGTTCACCGCAACTCCTCATGAAGAGAATCATTCACATGATGTGAAATAGTGAACTCTTGTTCCATTGTGGGCTCATCACTATCCTCAATCTGAGTATCAAAGAGTGGATTCTCATAAATTGAAGTGAATTCAGAGTCGAATTCAAATAGAGGATTGGTGAAAGTAGCTTTGAATGTTTCGGGAACAAAGTGATCAACATTCTCGATTGTCATGCCAACGTGTCTCAACTTAGAAATGTTTTTTTTTTAAGAAAAATGATAGATAGGTTTGAAGATGGACTCAGTGATTTACCTAGCAATGACTTGTACAATTATCCAATTGTACAAGTCATTTAAGC
Organism: Chrysanthemum makinoi; assembly: GCA_910596185.1. Taxonomy (NCBI): domain Eukaryota; kingdom Viridiplantae; phylum Streptophyta; class Magnoliopsida; order Asterales; family Asteraceae; genus Chrysanthemum; species Chrysanthemum makinoi. The sequence continues at coordinate 98,985,512 of OU343225.1, forward strand.
ATTAGGTTCATCTTTAGGTCTATTTATTAGGCCCATGTATCATTTCTCTTTTTTTAATTCTTCTATTTTGGTCATTTCACTTTTTTTATTGTGAAATACTATATATTCTAGGTCACGGTTCGTTAACCTCACCTGAAATTATATTGTTGACAATCATATTATATATTGAACCAAGTTTTTACTAATATTAATATTGTGAAATAGTTAATGACTTATTTAATTATATAACTTAGGTTATGATTCGTTAATGTCACATGAAATTGTTGATAATCATATTATATATTAAATAAAATTAATATTAATAATATTATTAATAATAATATTAAATATTGATATTGATATTAATATGATTGGTAAGTTGAAAGAAAAAATGTTGATCTGGTTTAGGGCTGAGTAAAACCGACCGAAACCCGACTAGCCTCGATAACCGACCGACCCGACTAACATTAAACCTAATCCCATTGACATTCTGGTCGACTGGTTACATTTTATTTCAATCGGTATCGCTCAGTCGGGCAAAAACCCGACTAAACCCCCCACAAACCCGCCCCTACCGAAATGCAATTAGGTTTAGTAAAACAAACCGCCTATATATAAACTATTCTAACTCGAAACAAAACAAAAACCCCAATACTTAAAACCCCATAGGTTCTTCCTTCTTCATTCGCTTATGAATCAATCTCATCAAATGGATGAATCTAATATGAATCAACCTCAAAACAAAAACCCCTCACATGAATCAATCTCATCCTTTACCCACGCATTTAATCATTCGCTTCTCAACAAAACACTACAATGGAAGTAAGTATTGTACATTTTTAATATCTTTAATTGATGTAAGCATTTAATTGATGTGATGAATTTAATTGATGTGGTATTGATTTTTTTTTTATGAACCGATGGTATTTTTTTTTATGAACCGATGGTAACATTGAAATAATGGTAAAATTGAAATATAAATGATGTTAAGGTTAAGAACATGTATTGTGCTATTGATTTATTTTTTTTATTATTTTTTTATTATTTATTTTTTTATTTTTATGAACCGGTTCCATTTTTTTTTTATTGAACTGATGAAGATTGAAAAGCATTTATGAACTTGATAATGATTGTATAAAAAAATTTAGGGTTATGGTATAATGTTTTGAATGTTGTAGCATTTATGGCGTAGGGTATATACATAATTTATGTTGTAGCATTTATGGTATAATGTTTTTATGAACTTGATAATGAATTAATGATTGATCATTTATGAACTGATGAATATAAGAGCATTTATGGTCTGAGGTATTTCGAATGTTTTTTTTATGGTGATGTTGTAGCCTTGTCTGCTTGTCATGTTATACTAGCAATGTAGCATTTATGGTATAAAAGTGAATATAAGAGCATTTAAGGTATACTGAATTACTGATCATAGCATTGGTTTGATCTTTTTTATAATTGTTTAGGATGAGGATGTTGAAGTTGAGACGGTTGACGTTGATGAAAATAAACGCAAAAGGAAAGCCCCACCCAAACCAAGGAAAACGACTTCCGAGTGTTGGAAATACTTTGAGGCAAAGTTTGAACCGGATGAAAATGGTCAAGTCATTAAGATGGCCTATTGCAAATGGTGTGATGCGGTTCTCAAAGCCGATTCAAAAATGCATGATACTAAACACTTGAATACTCATTATGCAAATTGTGATAAGAACCCCGATATTGAGAAAATTAAGAAAAAAAAAAAAAAAAAAAAAAAAAAAAAACTAGTTTTTAAGAAAAAGATTGGGGAGAATGTTTAGGGTGATAGTAGCATTGGTACTTTAGAAACTTGGAAGTATGATGAAAAATTAATTAAAAAGGATTGAGTTGATTATTCTTATGAGCTTTTAAGTTTGTAGTAGAACACCCGCATTCATTAAATTTGGAAATAACATGCAACCTAGATTTAATATGCCATCTCGTTGTACTATTGCTAGGGATGTTTCTAAGTTTTTTCTTAACGAGAGGAAGAGCCTATTAAATTTCTTAAGCAACAAGGCCACCACCGTTCATTTAACCACCGATACGTGGACTTCTAGTTGTAAAAGAATGAACTTTATGGTATTAACCTTCCACTTTATAGATGATGTTAGGAATCATCCTAACACTAAAATGTGACAACATATTCGCATTACAATAGTTATATATAAGGTACAAACACATGCACCGAAATCGCTATTTATGTAAAGTCATGTGTTTGGTGCACTATATAAGCCCTCCTAGACTTCACTAGGAGGGTGATGCTTAGTGTGTAATCTTCCATTTATCTTATCATTAATAAAACACAAGTTATCCTCTCTACTTTCTCTCTCTAACCATGGATGTCATTTACTATCATCATCCCCGACCTCCCGAATCACATAATCAACTAATAAAAACGATCCAACAATTGGCATCGAAGCCAGGTTATTATTATTGGTTGATTTCGTGGTCTAATCTTGTCAACAAAACCGTCATTTTTATTTCTGTTATGACAATTTATTACTGTTTTTTTTATACATGTGTCGGTTGTAACAGTTTAAAAAAAATAAATAAATAAATAAATAAAAGAAATGTCAGATCTGGTCTGCTGGTGTTTTCTGATGGTCTTGTGGTCAAAGTTTTCCAATCTGGTGATTTTTAGTCTCGATTTTTATGGGTTTTTCTGGAAAAGTTTGAAGTTTTGCGAGTTTGCATATTTTTCTTTGAAGATTTGCGAGTTTGCACAATTTTCATTGAAGATTTGCGAAGTTTGCATAGTTTTGTTGAAGAATTGCGAGTTAGCATTTTTCCGACTTGAAGATTGGCGAGTTTGCCAGTATAATCTTTCAAGTTTTCAAGTTAGCAACTTTTTGATTAAAGATTAGCGAGTTACAATTTTTTTTGAAGATTAGTGAGTTTCTAATTTTCTGCACTTGAAGATTAGCGAGTTTCTAATTTTCTGCACTTGAATACTTGCGAGTTTGCTCATTTAAACTCAGACCAATATCATATACCTCAGATCTACAATCCTCATTGGTTCAAAAGATTTAAAATGAAAAAGAAAACAATGAGGTAAGAAGCAGATAACCAGATATGAAAACCATAAACATACAAGCAACAACAAATCAACAGCAGTCAACAACAATGATCATATCACAAATCTTTACAACACAAGCTACTATAAATCCAACCACTAACCTAATCGCATCACCATCTCACTGCTTGAACAATATCCCATCTCCAAACAACATCTCACAAATCCCATCTCTATACCACAACAACGATTCTCAAAAAAAAAAAAAAAAAAAAAATTAGATCTCAGTCTTGTTCAACCTTTCATATCAATCTTTAAAGATTCAAGTGTTTGAACTTACATCATCGATCCTTGTGAAGAATCACTTCTTTTTTACTATCCGAATCTTATAAAGAAATAACCAAAACAATTTTTGTTTCACGTATTTCTTTTGATCGGTGAGACTGTAAACCAACAACAAAAACAAAGTTAAACCTACCCGAGACCCTATAACGGATCTTGAAGCCAAATATTTGTATTCTTTGCTTGCTCATAAAACCAAAAGGGTTGTTATTTGAGTTTCATTTGTGAGTAAAAGGGCTATAGAAGGTTTTGTTGTCGCTCGGTTTGCAGAAATGATATAAGATGAATTGCTGCGATGTTTGATTGTGATTTGTGAGAATGGTTGGTGAGAGGAAAAGTCAGGTATGGGGGCGGATGGTTGTGATTAGGGTTAACAGATTAAAAGTGATTGTTATTTGGGTTATGGATAATTATATCAGTGTTTTAGGGGTGTTTGATTTGGACGGGTTGTGTTGTTATTTAGGTTTGGATTTGTTGGGCCAAGAATAAGCTGCAAAATGGAGTGGTATGGGGCCTATGGGCTCATGCGAAAGTTTTAAGGTGGAGAAACATCATTAGAAGACTTGTGCTTAATCCGAATTTGGGCCGCATAATTCTATATGAAAATTTTTAGCTAAATTGCTTGGGCTGAAAATTGATATATGAAATTTGGTTAAGCCAAAGTTTAGGTTAATGGTTATATTTTTAGGGTTCGTAATGACCAAGTGAATAATGTTAAGGGATATATTTTTTTGAAAAGATCGGGATTTATCCATTATCAAGATTCGTTTAAACCGTCAAAAGGCTAGATTTTGGGTATTAAACCGCAAGAGATGACTACGGAGTTTATTCAATATTATTTATTTGAGGTTGAAGTGGAATTTCACGGGTGCGTGTACTTAGTATCTCAAGATATCGTGGTTGGTTGGATGCATGATTCTTCGAGATCCTTGTTCGAGCTTTTAACCATTACGAATGACAAAGACTTGAGTTGTCTAGTTATACCTGATGTAAGGAGTTACTTTGTTGTGCTCACTGTATAACTATCACTTTTAAGGAGTTACGTTGTAGTGCTCAAGTGTCACAAAATGTTGTGGATAATTCGAGAGAAGTTCATATACAATTAAGGATGGATGGATGGGTATATGTTTCTACCTTTATTGAAATTCTCAGTATTGGTTCTTCGTCAGACATTAGTGCAAGCTTAAGTCACAAGTTCGGGTTATTTTACTTCACCAAGTTTGTCATATTGGGTTTCTCCATCAAGAGTCACTACAAAGAGCCGCCGAATGATAATGGGGTCGGTAAAGAGTTAGTTGAGAGGAGTATAAAAGAGTAGAGAAGTTTTATCAGAAATTGATTCTCACGGATATTTCATGCTTCACGAGATTTATGGTACTTCACACTTATTCGACATTTGGACATACGGGTTACATCGCCTCCGCTTTCCATCGTAAACATAGTGTGTATGCTTCCGATTCCCGAAGACATCGGGGGAAGAGAGTGGATGTGCTTTGTATTTTTTTCGACTTCTTTGCGAAAACACTCTTTTTCCATAAGTATCTCGCAATCGGGGAAGAAATGTGCACATCGAGGACGACAACAGTTCTCGTGGATCGAGCTTTAATTTTATGACTGCCGAGATATGTCCGTAGAGATGATCATGGTATTGTTTTGTGTCTTTGGTGTTATCGCGTTTCAACTTTTCCGGTTGTTTTGTGTGAAGTAGCCTACTTGTGTGAGAAAATCTTGTTGATTTCTTGCATGTTACCCCCGAACGGAGTTTCCGTGATTGTGCACAATTGTGATTAAGTGACTAGTCAGATTTGCTTGGTATGGTTTACGGTGTTATCTACAAATTCACGCTGCACTTAAAACTTCAAAAGTTAGATGACATGTTAACTACGCCAAAGTTTCGAATCGCTAAAGACGGTTGTCGGCTTAGGAAGTCGATTAAACTTCGCCAAAAAGAAGTGTATGGAGAAGCTTCTAAAAACATGCAGTATGAATTGGGGGGAAGTTAATCAAATTCATACATATACATCATTTTCTTACAAGTAAAGAAAATGTTCTCAAGCCGAGGTACAAGATGAAGACAAAGATCGTCAACTGCAGACATCCTCAAAGATTCAAGAGCATATGAAGACCTTTCTTTATTTGTATTTGTACTTGTAGGAAATGTTGTAAGTAATCTCATATGTTGCCACATTGGGGGAAGATTGTTAGGAATCATCCTAACACGAAAATGTGACAACATATTCGGTATTACAATAGTTATATTGTAAGGCACAAACACATGGACTGAAATCGTCATTTATGTAAAGTCATGTGTTTGGTGCACTATATAAGCCCTCCTAGACTTCACTAAGAGGGTGATGCTTAGTGTGTAATCTTCCATTTATCTTATCATTAATAAAACACAAAGTTATCCCTTCTTTCTCTACTTTCTCTCTCTAACCATGGATGTCATTTACTATCATCATCCCCGACCTCCCGAATCACATAATCAACTAATAAAAACGATCCAACATGATGATTGGGTAATGCATAAAAGAATTATTAATTTTAGACCAATTCATAGCCATAGAGGGGTGGATATTGGTAGGGCACTTTTGGAATGTATAAACGGATGGGGTATAAAGAATGTTATGACCATTACAGTTGATAACATTGCTTCAAATGACAAAGCCCTTGAATACTTGGTAGAAAATTTGCCAAATAAGTATGATGGTGGTAAGCATTTTCATATAAGATGCATGACTCATATTTTAAACCTAGTTGTCAAAGATGGTTTAAAAACATTCAACAAGGAAGTGAATACCATAGGGTTAGCCGTGAAATACATAAACCATTCGAGCCAAAGAGTGACCAATTTTAAAGAAAGTGTTGAAAAGGCTTGTACTTCAAACAAGTTTTTGGTTTCCGAATGCCCTACAAGATGGAATTCCACACATGATATGTTGAAAACCGCTATTGAGTTAAAAGATGCTTTTTTTGATTATGATTTTAATAACTCTTGTTTTGCCCGGGACCTTGAGGAAATACCTAAGCGGGGTGATTTTGAGGTTTGTAAGAAGATAGTTGCATTTTTGGAAAATTTAAAAAACAACCGAACTTGTGTCAAACGTATCATCTCCCGTAGCTCATTTGTGGTTTGGTGAGGTACTTGACATTGATAAGCATCTTCGTGATTGTCAAGAAAAACATATTTTTAAGGTAATGGTAGAAGAAATGAGAAAAAAGTATGACAAATATTGGGGTGATTACAAAAAAATCAACCATTATATGTATTTATTTAAAAAAAAACTTGTTTTAAAAAAAAATTATTTTTTTAAAAATGTATTTATTCAAAAAAAAAACAATTTTTTTTTTAAATATTTAAAAAATATATATATTTTTTTTAAAAAAAATTATTATTTTTTTTCAAATGTATTTACAAAAAAACTTGTTTTTTTTTTTTTAAAAAAAAATTGAAAATGTATTTATTTAAAAAAAACTTATTTTTTTTAAAAAATATATATTTTTTTTAATTATTTTTTAAAAATGTATTTATTTAAAAAAAAACCCTTGTTTCTCTAAATTCTTTACCAAAATGATGGAAATGGAGGTTAACCAAATTACACTACCATTTCTCTCCAATTCTCCACCAATTTCCCTTTAATTCTCCGCTTTTTTTTATTTCTCTATACCAAACAAGGGAATTTAATCCAATTCCATTTCTCCAATTTCTTTTCTCTCTACCAAACACACCCTTAAGCCAAATTGAAATGACAAAGCTGGGTTGGGCTGGGCTGGACTGGAAGCCTAAGTGAAATCGGGCTAGGCCCGTTTGTCTCGACACCCGACCGAAATGCCCGACAAGATCCCGAACCCGACCGAGTATCAAACGGGTCGGACTCGTCCGATTTAGAGTGTTTTCGGTCTCGGTTTAGTCGGGTCGGTCGGGTCGGATCCCGACCGATGCCTCCTAATCTGTTGGTTGAAATTAAATTTTAAAGATGGATAAAACATTGGAGGCCCTATAGAGTTGTGGGCTTCAGCATATTGCTCATTTGCACAGGCCCAGACCGTCACTTAAGGTGTGGTTTTAGTGTGTCAATGACTCAATGTAAATACGGAGTATTATCTATTGAGCTTGGATCAGATTACATATCCTAAATTCCTAACTCTCAATTTCGAATCATCATTTAAAAAATGCAGGTTAACCATGTCCATGTGAGGTTGGTGTTTCGTCACTGTGTTGTGGAATTTAAAAATTCAAAATCACCCAAAGATTCTAAAACATGTTCTACATAGCAAATGTTTGGTGTGATCAGTTAAAGTCACTCAAAGATTGAAAAACTCGATACATCTCGCACATATATTATTTTTTGCTTTCCATATAGTGTAAAAATATTGTGGTCACAACTATACTTGAACAATCAACATCATTGATTCGGCCATACATCTATTTTGTTTTAAATAATCATGGTTTCCGACCTTTTGACTGCCACACAGATTCATATATGTATTTACATTGAATAAACAGTACGTGGAGAATGTTCTTTGCCTCTTACTCTTAGCACTAGTAGCATTTCCATACTTTTTATTTGTTTTTCTAGCTGTTTAATTGATCCCTTTCTGGCTTTTAACTTGCTTTAATCCTCTGTCGTATTTCTACATTCATTTCCATAATAGCTTAGTAATCAACTTTTAAATGCATTGTTTAGGCCAGTCCATCTATATTGTTATAAATCATCATAACACTTATGTAACCTCGTGGATGTCTGTGAACATGTATTTAGACTTTGAGGATATCAGTTTTGGATGCTAGTTCACGGGATCTAGCCTCATTTATTCCTCTTTCACAACAAATGGTGTGGCCAAGATTGATGTGATGTGCCATATAGATTCAGGCTTATTATTTCAAGTTTACCAAATCATATAGTTTTCATAGTTTGAAGATCCACTTAATTTCTTTGGACCTTATCTTAAACCGAGTATGATTGTTTAAGGTATTCTAAAATAAGCTGATAGATTAAGACCTTCAGAAAGTGAGACAGAAACCAAAATCTAGGAATGTACTTTACTACTTTAACAGTGGGTATGCACATGCTTATCCACTAAGTCATTGTCATCAAACTTTCTTACGTAATAAAGACTGATATCTAAATGTTTTGTGATAATAGTGCATAGCAAAGTTGAAATTTCTAGATTCACCTCCTATAGCAAGATCCTGATTCACATAAACACCAAAGAGCGTAAGGTCGTGTTCTATGGTCATATCAAGCGGTTTGAAAGGTCAATCCACGCTTACATCTTCTTCTCTCTTTTTGGAAGCGGGGATGACCTATCCATTAGCCAAAGATAGATGGGTGCAGGGAGGGGTCGTGGCCCAACAGAAATTAGGAGTTATAGTAAACGTTTTCTGTAAATTAAGGTTTAGGTCATAAATGTATTTACCCTCATATCCCGCCTTAAAACCTGAACTAAAAAGTGTTATATTTTTCTGTTAATAAATTTCAAATTTTGTTCCAATATGCACACTGCAACTTTTTTGCCATATACGTTTTTTTTTTTTTTTTTTTTTTACCTATTTAACCATCCACGTAGTCTTTTTATCTTATGTGGCATCCACGTCAATCACAAGAAGTGTTAGTGATAATCGATTGTAGCAAGACATGTTAGTATTTACTATTTTTAGACTTTAATTTGTTGATTTTAATCCTTATACGTGATTCAGGTTCATACGTTAAAAAGAATTTGATAAAAATACTGAAGTTTTTGTGATTTTTCCTTATAGAATGATGCAGTTAACACTTTAATAGATCACGTGAATGCCACATGAGATAAAAAAAAATGACGTGGATGGTAACGGATAATGTATATGGCAAAAAAAAAAATGTTACAATGTGTATATTGGGACAAAATTTGAAAATTTGTAACAAAAAATTTAACACTTTTTAGTTCATGTTAGAAGGTTGGACATAACACTAATTAAATGAATAATTAATTTATGACCTTGATTAAACAATTATATGCATTTTACCGTTTAGCCCTTGATTATTAACAACAAAAATACCAAAGTTGAACGAATCAAACTTCAAAAAATTAAACACTACTTATTGTTTGTGTTGTCTGCTATGTCATGGTTAGACACTTAGATCATTTTTTTAAGTTGATTTTAGATTTTTGTTGTTCTTTGCTAACACATATTTGGTCTTTAACGTTGTATTCTAAATAAATAAAATAAATAGATAAATCGGAAGAAAGGGAGTGTAAAAGGAAATGAAGGGCGAGTAGAGAAGTGGAAAGGAAGAAATTTTGTGTAGTGGTTTACGTTCTCTAGTTGGGATGAAAGTCAAAGAAAGATGACAATTTATGTATTTTAGTTAAAAAAAAAGAAGAAAAAAGCTAGAAAAATACACTTATGTCCTTCAAACTCACCCTTCATTAGCCATAAAAAATGTTACGATGTGTATATTAGGACAAAATTTGAAAGTTTGTAACGAAAAATGTAACACTTTTTAGTTCATGTAATTAGGTGGGACATGACAGTACTTAAATGACTATTTTATTAGCTTATTATATGCATTTTACCGTTTAGCCCTTGATTATTAACGGCAAACACCAAAGTTGAACGAGTCAAACTTCAAAAAATTAAACGCTACTTATTGTTTGTGTTGCTTGCTATGTTATGGTAGACACTCACTACAAGAATCAGGAGAACAGACGACGAGTAAAATGTCGACGCTACTTTTGTGTCGGCATCATACGCTATACGACAATAAAAACGCTTGACCAGAAGGGAGGTGCGTTGAATTTTTTTTGTCAACATAATACCTACGCCAGGGCGTCGGCACCATAAAAGTCAAATTTGACTTTGTATTTTCAGGCAATTTTTTGGCGGGATCTTTTGGCGCTCACATCTTCCCGACGCCCAATCATCGGGAAGATAAATCCATATACCCCCTACGTCTCCGCCTTAATTCATCTTCGTACGACAAAGAAAATATTGATGAGATGATGGCCGCCAAAGACGAGAAGATCGCAGACCTTCAAAAGAAGGCAGAGGACGCGGTGAAAGAGTCGAAGGCCGTTCAGCGCCAACTCAGTGAGTTCTTCAAGGTTGTACAGAGTCAGCTTCCCGATCGTTGGTCCGAACTTATGAGCCAGATTTCTTCGAGATCTGACATCGGTTCGGGGAGAGGCGCAGTGGTAGTGGCGGAGGCGGTAGGGTGATCTTGACGAGGAGGGCTCTGGATCATGATGATGTCGACGCAGTATATCGATGGAGGTATATTTACGGGTTATTTTGTGTAGATGTATAAACCCGTTTTGACTATCCTTTTGATCATCTCATCCTTATGTTGGCTACTGTACACTTTGAACATTTTGGTGACTTGAACATTGGTGATTTAGCAACTTTTGTGTATGTTTAAGCTAGATGCGTAGTTAATATCACCCGTTTTGTATAATTTGTAACTTTTTAGCGATTATATATGTGATTTAGTTGTTATGAGTTGTTTTGGGATATCGGCATATTGGTTTTAGAGGTTTTGGTTGAAAACAGAAAAGGTGCGGGTTATATAGATTTTTCTCGAAAATTCGAAAAATTCTTCCGCAATGCAATTTGTGGCCCATATATGCCGACGCCCCGCCGTCGGCAATATATGGCCATTTTTCATTAGATAACGTATCATCTCTACGATATGGCGTCGAACAAACTAAACTCGAACGCTAGTTTGCATAGAATCCCGACGCCATGGCGTAGGGATAATACTTAACTTAACGTAAGTTTAATATGGTCCCGACGCCAGGTGTGGAAAATATTATAAAATAATATTATTATGTTACGATACCGGCGCCATGGCGCCGGAATAATTTAATGATGTTTTAATTTGCTAATTAATCACATGATTATTAATATGGTGCCGACACCATATGTTTTCTACCACAAAAACCTTTGACCAGAAATCAATGTGGGTCCCACTGTGGCGTCGGGATGGTTAAGATTTTGGCATCGGGAAGGATTTTCCCTACGAGGCTCACCAACGCTTGGCTACGCCTTGGCATCGAACGTATGACGACGACGCCGTAGGCCGTGACGGGTCGAAAAATCGTGTTTAAAGTGTCGATTGTACTAGTGACTTGGATCATTTTTTTAAGTTGATTTTAGATTTTTGTTGTTCTTTGCTAACACATATATATTTGGTCTTTAACGTTGCATTCTAAAAATAAATTCGGAAGAAAGGGAGTGTAAAAGGAAAGGAAGGGGGAGCAGAAAAGTGGAAAGGAAGATATGCATGTTGGGATGAAAGTTTTAAAAAAGATGCTAGTAATTTATGTTTTTTAGTTCAAAAAGAGAAAGAAAGAAGCTAACAAAAATACACTTATGCCCTTCAAACTCACCCTTCACAGCCATGTTTCAGACTTGCATCATTTCGCAAAAATTTCTAATGTATCTTGAATTGTCTTGTTAAAAACTGTTATAATAATTATTAAAAGACAAAGCTTGAGGTTGGTAAAGTAAATGAACCGAACGTTTTGGGGGTACCAGAAGTCCACAATCACGACTAGCATTTCGTTGTTTACAGATTATAATGGGGTGCTTAATTAAGCTTATATGTGGCCTCTGAGCTTATAATTCTGTTTCGACTTATATTTCATAAACATTAATTTTCTCGCTTATTTTGAGACTTGTGAGCTTATATTAGTTTATTATGATATGATAAACTTATACAATATAAGCTCATGAGTCTCAAAATAAGCCAGAAAATTAGGGCTTATAAATATAAGTTAAAATCAAATAAGCTTTATAAGCTCACATATAAGGTTGAAGCATCTCGACTTCGATCAAAACGGATTAAATGGATTAACCGGAAAACCATATCAATATGGTTTACATTGGAACGCGTTTTTGTCGGCAATACTTGGCTATAACATTGCACTTGATTACAATTAAGTCAGAGAAGGTTCTTGAAAAAATAATCTAATAAATTTGTTATATTGAGGCATTCTGGAAAGATGTCTTGGTGTTTTTGGTAAGGTATTCTACATCATCACTTTGTTAGTAATATTTTCATTGTACCATCTCCAGTACATTTAAACAATATAAAACAAAATACTACGTACTGAAGTTTCATTTCTTTAAATAGAAGCCGCTCGGTTATCAATTCTTACAACTTACATATTCACTATTTAATTAGAGATCTAAATACTCGCATTTTTTATTATGTAAAAGAAGATGTTCAATTAAATGTACTATTTTTTTTCTCAATTTAAATTTTTTTTGGGCCAATTTAGGTTTTCACTTCAGTTGTTATTTAGTTAGTAAATTATGTTTGGTCATTGAGTTTGTATAAGCATTACATGTTCGGTCCTTCATCCATTTTGCACATTTTCAAAAAATATTTTTCAAAAATAAATTTTTTTTCAAAAACAAATTTTCGAAATATTTTTTTTCCAAATTTTTCAAAAACAATTATTCGAAATATTTTTTCCAAATTTTTTCTCAAAAACTTTTCGAAATATTTCAAAAAAATCAAAATATTTTCGTCCGTTTTGCATGAAAAAAATTTGGAAAAAAATATTTCAAAAAGTTTTTGAAAAATTTGGAAAAAAAATATTTCGAAAAAGTTTTGTTGAAAAAAATTTGGAAAAAAAATATTTCGAAAAATTGTTTTTGAAAAAAGTTTGGAAAAAAAATATTTCGAAAATTTGTTTTTTGAAAAAAAATTTTATTTTTGAAAAAAAATTTATTTTTGAAAAATATTTTTGAAAATGTGCAAAATGGATGAAGGACCAACATGTAATGCCTATACAAACTCAAGGACCAAACATGTAATTTACTAACGAAATGGTTAACGAAAGTTAGAAAAAAACCTAAATCGGCCCAAAAAAAAAAGTCGGATACCTTAAATTGAGAAAAAAAAAGAATAGTACATTTAATTGAAATTGGACATAAGATGAGTACCTTTTTATGCGATTTGCCCTTTTTTTATCAGACAACAATCACGTTAGTTTATAATCATATCTATGTCATATTCTAAATGATTAGTTCATCTATTTTTCGTTATAAGGTTTATCTTGTGAAAATGAGCCGAGATTTAAACTGAACGACTTGACTATCGTGAAAATAAACAACAAAAATGAAAGATGGAGATGGAAGAGACAACTATGGTTAAGACACACAAAACTTACTGAGGCGGTAAACTTTTAAAACCCGTTATTAAATGTACTGCTATTTTTAACTTATCGTTTTCTTTCTACTCAACTCACATGATTGGTTCTCTTACTAAATTTCGTTTTCCCTTCTTCTCCTTAAACACCTAATCACAAGCACCACGCCATCAATTACCACCGCAACCCCATCAAATGTATATATCTTTCTATTCTCTTTTTCACGGATAATAATCACAAGATCCATCACGACTTTCAAATCCGTCGTCGTCCACCGCCAGATCCATCACAAAAAATAAGTTAGAAATAATGTAAATTGAATAAGTTAGAAATGATGTAAATTGGTGGAAATGACATGGAGATAAGGTGGTTATGACATGGAAATGACTAAATGAGGTGAAATATGTTCTACTTAAAATCTAATGTGGGCAAAAGAAACCGTGTGACAATAGGTTCAAGACCTAAGTTAACATACATACATTATTCATTATCCTAAATTGTTGAAACATATCAGCGTCTAGCTCTAAATAGATTTAAACATTAAATAGCTTAAGTATAACTTAGTCGCTGAGAATTATTGAGCATATCTCCTTCTGAGTTCCTGAAAATAAAGAATCTTCGTAAGCTTGATGTATTTCAACTACTGAAGTACAAGATCCAAAAAAGAAGTTCAGTTCACTCATAATGACAATATCTCACTGAACGATGTTTGATCTCCTCATTCAGAAGATATTTAGCAAAGAATCTCAAATATTCAGAAGGTCAAATGCGGGAAAATCTACCAAAGTAAAAAGGGATAAAGCAAGTATTCATAGGAATGAACATCTTTCCGGGGTTGGTATAAAAGTGCAACAATTGTCAACATTGTTCCTTAAAAAAGAGTTTATCCCTTACCTAAAGTAGAAACATTAAATACATATCTCATCAACCAATTGAATGCTCAACACATCTAAAGTACATGCCTTTGAAAACCTTAATTCTCTGTTACAAAGAAGAATGTTTATAAAGGAGAAAATGCATCTCTTGCAATTAATGTGAAACACATTCAAGAGCATTTACTCATTGAATAGAACTTGAGCCACTGAACATTCAGCAAGTAAGTATAAGTTCTTACTTAAACCATAACTTTGGTTTGTATTTAAGTTGGAGATGAGATCACCACAAATTGCCATTTAACTAAGATTGTTATTCTGTAAACAATCTTTGTCAATTCCTTTGATTAATTTTCAATAAGAATTTTAAACGTTGAAATACCTTGTGTAATTCTTGTTTAAACTCCTTTACGTATTTTTGCTATAAACTGTTTAAACATACATTATATATTGCATGAAAGATGATTTAAGTTAGTTATCTTAAGTTGTAATCACTCTAAAGGGAACAACAAGTGGTATCAGAGTGGTTTGATTATAAAGTTTTTAAAACTGCTCAAAAGCTTTTAAAATTAAGATCCTGCCATGTCAACATCTAATGTACCCCAACTTCTAAAGTCAAAGGGCAAGACTTATGTCACTGTTTCTCCTAAACTAGAAGCTCACAGATTTACCAAATGAAAGAAAATGTTTTTATGTCATATTGTTGGAAAACTTTACCTCATTAAGGATCTTAATGATGTGGGCCTGTTTGGTAGACAAATTTTTAGAGCCGTAGTTTTTGTTGCAAAAATAATCTCATCTAAAACAAATAGCTCAGTTTGGATGCATCAACTTCAAGCTTTTATTTTAAACAAGTAGCTCCAAAATGAAAAGTTGATTCATGAAGCTTTTAAAATATTTCGGAGCTGTTAAAACATAAAATTACTGTTAACAGCTTATAATAACATTTAACATCTAATTTACCAAACACTTTTATTAAAAAAATACAGCTTGTAGCTCATATTAACAGCTTTGCAGTTAACAGCTTACAACTTACAGTTTACAACTTACAAAGATACAACATATATCTAGTTTTGCCAAACATACCTATATGTTCCTAAAACAGTTGTTGGTCTTGACAAACCTAAAGCTCAATGGAACAATGATGAAAGAAAGGAGGTCAATGAAGAATAATGCCTCAAAAGTAGCATAATATCATGCTTACTAGATGATGTAATAGAATCAGTCATTAATAGTCCCACTACTAAAAAGGCATGGGAAGACTTGATTCTAAACTTTGAGGGACCTTCTGAGATCAAAGAAAATAGATGTATGGATCTAAAACTTGCTTACAATACCTTCAAACACATTGAAGATAAAACAGTCTCTCAAATATTCACCAAATACAAAGTTTTCATCAATAAATTGGTGAATGATGGTGTTAGCCTTTCAAATTATGAAATTAATATTGGTTTTGTTAACAACCTTATAAAGAAATGGTTGAGCTTTAACCAACGTCTAAGGAACTCTAACCATGTTGGAGACCTGCACTTAGCCACACTTTATGGAAAATTTAAATATGAAGAATAGTTGATAGACAAAATCTATGCACCTAATACCAGGAAAGCCCTAGCCACTACAACCCCTTTATTAACTACTTTTTTTCTAAAATTATATTGTCCAAGACTTCTAAGATGACACCATTGATGAAAAGGACTATAGAAGTAGCAAAGAGTACTTGCATGATCTAAATGAAGAATTTCATTAAAGGTCTATTTTAGCCAATTTCAAGAGGTTCTTCAAAAGACTCCACCAAGGTTCAGTGGCTCGAATATTTGGATAAAATTGAATGTTATAAGTGTGGTAAAATTGGTAATTTTGCCAAAGATTGTTTTTCAAAACATCATCACCATCTTATCCATTTCCTCAATAAAACATATTTCAACCAAAACTCATCCTTTCAGCTCAAACCTTTTCAAATAGTCAAACTGAACCAAAAGTAAAGAAAGACTACTAAGATAAATATAAATGGCCAAAGCCAAACTAGCACTCTTAAATTTCAGTAGCTCAAACTCTCAGCCTTCTCAATCATCGTAAGCAAGAAAAAAAGGTCTTGTATTTGAGTAATATGACTGGGATGAAAAAGAAGTTTCATCTAATGATGATGAAATGGTTAATGTCAAGGTGCTCATGGCCTTAGATGAGGTTGAAAAAGTTGTTGTTAGGAAAGAACATGCAAGAAATGAAGAATGGGTTGGATTCATGGAATAGAACTTTGATTGTTAAACATCTCTGGAATGTAGCTTCAAGGAAAGAATATTTATGGGTAAAATGGATTAGCACAGTGAAGCTCAAAGGAAAGAGTTTTTGGGATATCCAAGTGTCTAGTAGAGATATGTAGGGAATTGTAATTTGTAAAACAGATTTAAGTCTTGTTTAAGTCTGTTTAGTATTAATTTTGTTAGTATAGTAGTTAAGTCTGGTAAGACAGAATTAAGTCTGTTAGTGTTAAGTCTGCCAGTACTAACATGGTTAAGTCTGGCAGAACAAAGTATTGATAGTTAAGTCTGTTTATGATAAAAACAGAATAGTTTGTTAGAGTTATATTAGGAATAGATATGTACGCGTAGAGATATCTTAGGAAGAGATATTTTTACCCTTCTACAAGTCTTGTAGTCAATTAGGGTTTCCTTAGTGTATAAAAATATCCTTAAGGTATTAGGTTAAGGTATGAGTTATAAATCTTAACCATTGTTAAAAGAAATTAATAGAAAATACGAAGTTAGTTTATTCTTGTGTTCTTCATACTTATTGTGTTAAGTTTCCGCACTAACACGTTAAGATCTTGTTAAGAGTTATTCACATAGTGAATTTGGATTTATTCAAGTTTGCTATAAGTCATACAAAGGCTACTTAGATCCATATCTTTTGGACCTACAAGTGGTATCAGAGCCTGTAGAAGGACTCTACTGTTGAAGATACATAAACACAAACACTCATTCCAAACCCGAAAACATCAAACATGACTGAAAAATAAAGTGAAAGAGCAACTGAAACCTACTCTGACCATCCCAGTGATGAAGAACCCAACCATGAAGATGGAGCAGACAACTCTCAGCCTAAGCTAACCCAAATCACAAATACCACAACCATATCCAACATGAAGCTTCCATCATTGAAGAAAGATGAATATGACATCTGGGCTATGGAGATGGAGCACTATTTAGAATACTTTGATAATGAAGTATGGAAAGTGATACAGAAAAGAAACTCTAAAAACAGGGTTTCCAAAGGAAAAGATGGTACTTACTCTGTGTTGCCACCTGTTACTACTGATGAGATCCTTGCTGTAGAGAAGGAGAGAAAAGCCAAAAACATCTTGTTAATGGCACTTCCCAAGGAGCATATTAGACGTTTTCATGGGATGGATGATGCAAAAGAGATCTGAGAGGCAATCAAAGTAAGATTTGTAGGGAATGCTAACTCCAAAGAGATGCAAAAGGCTGTCTACAAACAACAATTTGAGGCTTTTGCTATTTCCAGTTCTGAAGGATTAGAGAAGGGCTATGACAGGTTTCAACAACTATTATCACAATTAGAGGCCTATGGTGCTGGTGTTTCTGATGAGGATGCTAATCATAAATTCCTCAGGTCTTTGCCACAAGAATGGTCAAGTCTGGCAATGACCATGAGGACCAAGCCTGAAATTGACGTCATGTCAATAAATGATCTGTACAACAACCTAAGGGTTTTTCAACAGGAAATCAAGAATATGTCAAGACCATCCTCTTCTAGCTCTCAGAATGTTGCCTTTGTCTCACATGGCAATAACAGGTATAACCAGGTTAAGTCTGGTGGTAGTTATAGTACTTCTTCATTAAGTACTATAGAAAGAGGGGCACCTTCTGGAGTTGATGATCAGGTTATCTACTCTCTCTTTACTAGATCATCAGAAGAGATAGATTTGCTCAATGAAGATCTGGAGCAGATCAATGATACAGATATTGAAGAAATTGATATAATTGGCAGATAGCTATGATAGCTATCAAGATGAACAGGTTCTTTAAGAGACATGGTAGAAAAGTCTGTTATGATCCAAAGACTCCAATTGGCTTTGATAAAAAGAAGCTTGAGTGCTATAATTATCATCAGCCTGGGCATTTTGCAAGGGAATGTAAGGCTCATGCTGCAACTGATAGGAAAAAGAAGGAAAATCCCTATCAAACCAAGGAAGCTGAGAAGAAGGAGAGTCAAAAGGTTGGGCTGCTGACCATGGATGGAGGCGCTATCAATTGGGGAGAACATGCTGAAGAGGAGTCTACAAGTTACTTTGCTTTCATGGCCATTGGCTCAAACAGTGAGGTAGCCTTATGTTCCAAACTATGTGTTGATTCATATAACCAACTTAAAACATAAAGTGATGAACAATTGACTCAGTTGAGAGAACAGGAAGTACAAATTCTAGCTTATACCAATGTAGTCAATACCTTAGAAGCACAAATTTCAAATCTTCAAAAATAAAATTCATCTCTAAATGAAAAACTAATTTTTCAAGCTAATGATAATTTTGCTAAAGATGAAAAGCTAAGGAAATATAGAAGAATTGGTATGAAAGCTCAACAAGAAAGAGATGAGTTAAAGAAAATAGCTAAGTCTTGGGGAGAGTCTTCTAAAAATCTACATAGGTTAATTAATTTTGGCATGAGCTCTAACTATAAATTGGGTTTAGGTCATGAAATTAAATCAGATAGTGAGGTTTTAAGTTATGAGGAAGAGATGAAACCTGGAATATTTGGTAGTTCATAAGAAGACTATGTTGGTAAACCACTTTATAAAAGATTTGTTAAAACTGATAATTATAAAGGAGTTCCACCACCACTTAATGAAGACTACGCACCTAAATCTGAACAAAAGTTTGATGAGTCTTCACTTGATTACAGCAAATGGAAAAACCCTGAAACACTTGTGTCTCAAGACTACTCCATTGTATTCTACATGTCAATCTAATGATAGTGAAGGATCCATTGGGAGTGTCTCTGAATGTTCTCTTGAGCTTTAATCTGAACCCATAAAGATTTCCAAACCAGTTTTAAACAGTAAGCCTTATGTGCCCAAACAAGCTGAGTCTGTCAAAACTGTTGTGTCTAAACCAGAAATAGTTAAAACTAGTTGTGTCCAAAATCCTAGGCAACAAATTAAAACAGAGACACCTAAAGTAGACAGAAAGAATTGGAATGGGTTAATGCAAAGAGAATTTGGGGATGGATACTCTTTCATTAAGAAGAGTTGTTTTGTGTGTGGTAGCCTAAGCCATCTAATAAGAGACTGTGATTATCATGAGAAAAGAATTGCTAGAGAGGCTGAGTTAAGAAAGAAAATGGTTGTAAACACTGGAAATGGTTTAGTTAGACCAGTATGGAATAATACAAATAGAATAACCATGCTAATCAGTTTTTCTCAAGACCGACTGCAATATTGTGTAGTTCTTTTGTTAATTTTGTTAGGCCAAAAGTGGGTACTTGTGTACCAATTAATTCTGGTAGGCAAAATATTAACTCTGGTAAAATATCTAGGGTTAATACTGGTCGTGTTAGTTCTGGTCAAGCCAAAGTTAATTCTGGGTATATGAATGTTAAATCAAAACCTACCAGTCCTTCACCCAGTCCCAAGTTTAGAAAACCACAGGTGAACCAATTCAATCAAAGACTTCATTATGGTTTACATTCACCTGTGAGAAGACCCATAATTCATAATGCAGCTCAAATGTTTAAATCCCATGCTGCAAAGGGTAATTGGGGGACTACTGTTAAGCCCTCAGCAGGTTATACTTGGAGACAGACCAAACCTCACTCCAAGAGTAATAGTGAACCATCTTCATCTTATGCTTTGAATTATCAAGGTCCACTAGGAAAACCCAAGCCTCTACAGGCCTGGGTCCCTAATAGAAACTAATTTCTCTTTTTGATATGCAGGAATATCCACACTAGAAGTTAGGAAGCAGAGGAATTGTTGATAATGGATTCTCTGGGCATATGACTGGTCACAAGAATCACTTGGAGGAGTTTGAGGAAGTCCAAGGAGGTTCTATTACTTTTGGTGGTAGAATAGGTTACTCCATGGATAGTTAGATATTTATGGAAGTATTATAAACATCCTTGTGTTGGTGTCATTTGGTGATTTTAGAACACTTTGAAATAACTTTGTTTTATGTGTTTGCTACACTATGTTGGATGTGCTTAAACAATTCCTTTTCAATTGGCTGTTTTAAGAATTAATTCTGGTAGATAATTTGAGTTAATTCTGGTTTAAAGAACTACCTATTGTATATTTCTTGGTCTTTGAATTAGTTTTCCAGGAATTGCATGGATAAAAGCAAGATTGAAGTTGTGCCATTTGTACTGTAAGTATAAAATGGTTAATTCGGGTGATATCATACTTAAGTCTGTTTGACTATTTAAATCTGGTAGTGTAAAAATATTATTGTTAGTGCTAGTCGAGGGAATATCCATTTTTACTGTATCAATAGTACCGTTACCTACTCTTAGGCGGTAAGAAGTATATATATGGATAATTTTTATTAATAAAATTCATCTTTATCTATTATTTACTTTCTCTCAAATCTTTAAAAGTTTAAATCTTTTCTCTCGCTTAAGTCTTTTTACCAGCATTAACCCTAACACGCGCCACACTACCAGAACTTACAATTCACCTTACTTATGGCTCAATTAAAGTTCAATGATAAGCACAATCAAGTGGGATTTCTCAAGAAGCCAAATGAAAGCACCGGCTTCGAGCAGATATTGGACTTCTTGAAGGGTACTCATATTAGGTATGCCCTCACTCACAATCCTACTGTCTATATCTCCCTAGTCAAACAGTTCTGGCAGAATGCTACTACTAGAACTCTTGCTGATGGGACATTAGAGTTAAGAGCAACAATTGATACCTTAGAGTATTCATTCACTGAGGAATCACTCAGAAGTTATCTTCAATTGGCTGATGCCTCAGGGATCACAACGTTGCCAAATGATGAACTTTTTCAAGGACTTAAAAATATTGGATATCCAACTGATGGATCATTCACTTTTTTGAAAAAGCACTTTTACACCACAATGGAGGTTTCTGTTGCATCATCTCCTTCATTGTATATGTTCTAAAAGTGGAGGATGGGATCAATTTGGTAGCAATCTTGCTACGCATTGGTCTCTCCATCGGTAGACTTTTCAATTTTTCCAAAATGATTTTTGATGCTATGGTTGCAAATGCCAAAAATACCAAAAAGTTTTTTTTATGTACCCAAGGTTTTTGCAAATGATTTTAAATGTAGAAACTGCAAACAAGCAACAATATATTGTTGTCCCTTTCACTAAAAAGATTTTTGGGAATATGAAAAGGTGATTTGACGGGGTTCACAGCCCACTTTTTCCTGCTATGTTTCCTGTTGGTTCTACTAGCATTGCAGGAACATCAGATCAAGTTCCATCTACTTCTGCTACTTCTACAGCTCAAGATCAAGAAATACATGGATCAGAAGAACCAGAGCCTGCACAGAGGTCACCAACTCCACCACCACCCTCACCACCTATGTATGAGGAAGAACCACCAGAGATTCCTCAAACAGAACATTCCACTCCCACTCCTATAGCAGACCCTGCTTCATTATCTGTGGAGGAACTTCTCACTCTAGTTCCAAGTTTGCTAACAAGAATAGAGAAGTTAGAAAATGATCTCCAGAAATATCAGAAGACTCAAGCAGATGTTGTCACCAAATTGGTTAAAAGGGTTAAAAGACTGGAGGGAAAGTTCAAACAAAAAAGGATTAATATCACTGATTCAGAAGGTGAAGAAAATTCTCCCAAACAGGGGAGGAATATGCAGGAGGGTGGATCAGACTACAGAACACCTACAAAGAAATCCTCTGAGGAAACAATTAGTCCTTAGGAATTGGAGGCAGATGAGATTTTGGCCAAGAACTTAAATCAGAAGAAAAAGAAATCAGAGAAAGAAGCTGCAAGTTCTGGTGAAAAGGATAAGTCTACTTATGATGAAGGAATTAATACTGGCTTTGAAGCAGATATTAATACTGGTGAAGATGAAGTTAAGTCTGGTGGTGAAATAGTTAGTTCTGCTAGTGTTCGAGTTAAGTCTGGTGATGAATCTGCCACCCATAGAGAAGGAAAAAGGATAATGGAAGAGACTTCTAAGCTCAAAAAGACTAAAAGGCTGATTCTGGAAGATGAAGCAAGCATGGCTGAGATTTCAAGAATCCAAGCAGAAGATGCAGCTGCAGCAGCCAAGTTAGCAAGACTGAAGATGGATGACGAGCTGATGGCTACAAACTTGTAGAGCCCACCAGAACTAACTAAGGAGTGATAACGCTCAAATTGTGCATGTTTTTAGTAGCGTTATCCGTGCTTTTATATATGTTATTTGGCTATAATCATATGATTTTGTTACTTAATCGCATCAAAGTGTGTTTGCTAGTTCGTTTGTAGCCAAGTACATGAAAGTGGAGAAAAAGACGAAAAAAGAAGTAAAATACGAAGAGTATATTCGAGAAGATAAAGTCATCAAGATAGTGGTCCAAAGACTCAAGAATAAATTTCAAGAAGGAAAACGAGAAAGAAATGAAGAAAAGAAGCTTAAATGAAAAAATATTGGAAGACTCGTTGTTCCCGATACACCTTCACCATTTTGGCCATAACCTTTGCATACGAACTCCGTTTGACCCCCCGTTTGCGACCACGGAAAGCTAAGAGAAAGATCTACAACTTTGGTGCTTGTCATAGTCTGTCAAAAGGCTCCAGCCGATCGGTCAGGCCCCGTAACCGAAACGGCTGGAGGTCAGTCGAGTGACCAGCCGAAACGGTTGGAGCCTAAACCAAATCGGCTAGGAAGCCCTGGACAGCCATTTCTTCATCACTAAGACTCCAAAATTGTCCCAAAAGATTCTAGGTCCTTCCTACATGTATTCTAGGTCCTTCTAAGCTCCTTGGAGGCCAAGTTGAGCATTAAACACCCTAGGGCTTGAGAGTAGTATAAATAGGACTCATTTGTGTATGTTTTCATCATCCAACTATCATCCCAAATTGAGAGAACTTTTCTCACACCTCTCCTACCACCACTACTCTCTCTCAAAGCCTAAAGTTCGTCCATAACGTTCCAGGAAACTTTAGAGGTCCAAAAAGTCATCATTTGGAGGTCAAAACATCAAGAAGTCATCACCAATACTTCAGGCATCATTACTACATTATTTGTAATCTTGTTTCAATCATTGTAAGACCTTTAATCATATTTTCTTACTTTCAAGTTTCTGAATTTATTCCTTTGAGTTTGATCATGGAATTTGTTATGAAGTAGTTTGGTTATACTTGTTTGGAATAATGTAGATGTTGATATGGAGTGTTTGGTATTCACAATATAGTTATATGATTTTGCTTGTCATTCTTCTGATGTTCTTGTCTTGTGAATCTTGTCTTGATACTTGTTGATTTCATATGAGAACTTGTGATAAAAGGATGTTTGGATAATTGTAGTGTTTGTTTGGAATATGTTGATAACATCATACTTGGTTAAATTTAAACTTGTTCTTGTTTATTGTTTAGGTTGATCATTGTTGAGTTCAATGGACGAAAGTATTCTTAACAATGGTTAGTTCCAATTCATTAGTCGACGAATGATTTTGGTCTTGTACTTTGTGACGATTGTGCAAGAGAATTGATAAACATAACAAGTAAAGGTTTAATTTTGATTATGGTCGAAAGGAATCTTTTGAATATGTGTTCTCATTATCTTTCAAGTAAATGGAACATATCGAATTAATAACATCAAAGTCTAAGGCCGAAAGGATTCTTTGTTGTTGTTGGCATAAGGCTCATGACATGACCATTTGATTGAGGTTTATGCATCTTTGATTTATAAAACACTAGACTAATATTATTGGTTCAAGAGGTCGAAAGATTACCTTTAATAATATATATTTTCCAAACTAAGCATCCTAATATCCTTGTGATCATTTGTCTAAACATGTATGTTCTTTGTGTGCTTGTACTTATTGCTTTTCTTTGTGGTTTCATCTGTGACAATCATAACCACGACCTTGTTACTTGCTTAAACAAACAAACGACACTTGTAGTGCAACCAAGTCTCTTGGGACGACCTTGATTTACCAAAACCTATACTACAACTTGACTAGAGTATACTTGCCCGAATGTATTCCTAGTTAACCGGTAATTCTTGATTTTAAATTTAAAACCTCGTGCGAACGCATCAAGTTTTTGGCGCCGTTGCCGGGGACTTGTTTTGCACTTGTTTGTTCGTTTGATTATTTTCTTGTTTGATAAATTGTTTGTTTGCTTGCATGATAACTCCGGCGTCGTCACCATCAAGTTTTGGCCAAGCACTGACTTGCATTTTTATTCTTGTGTTTGTTTGTTTGCTTGATTGATTGCTTGTTTGCTTGTTTTGTTCGAATGCTAAATTGCTCATGCTCATGAACGATTTTTTCTTTGCTCTTGTTTGATTGGTCTTGATGTTTGCTTATGATGTTTGCTTAAATTGCTTCTCTTTCGTTTTCATTCCAAAATCTCTAATTTCTCATAATTGCTTAAATGATCTTGGCATCAAAATCAAGTTTTTGATGTTGGGATTTGGTCTCATGAGTTCTAAAAATGCTCTTTTCAAAGTTTGCTTTCTAAGTGTGTTCAAAAGTCTTGCGGAAAAACCACCAAAACCACCCCGAATCAACCAACCGATCGGTTGGAAGCCTCGTACTTAATAAATCAACACGAACCGGTCGGCCTGCACCCGCAGCCGATCCGGTTGTGTGTTTTGCTAAAAAAAAATCGTATTTGGGTTTTGTGTGCTCGTGTTTAGATCAAATAAGTTTAAGTGTCTTGTGGGATCATTCCTAAGATACTTGAGCATTGTAAATAAATAAGTACATATTTTTAAAAATAAAATTGTTATGAACTTTGTGGGTATGTTTATTGGAAACCCTCACGAGACTATAACTCGTCCACTCGGGCCACCGAGGGGTTTAAATGCTTGTTGCATACGCTAAATGCAACCGTGATGCCTACGAAAGTGAGTTTTAGAATTTTACGCGTTTTTGTAGTTTAGTTTATTTTTGCAGATTTAATAAGCTCTTGGAGGAAGGATTGGTTGGATTGTAACCTTACACTCTTGGGATTTGACATGTTGGAAGATAAATTGATTGATCTCACACGCTTATGCTAGCGTTTGCTTAGCACCTTATCATATGGAGTTCGATCGTGATGTTTAGCCCGGAAAGTTTCGTTTCTCTTAGACTTATAGTTTTATTTTTCCCTATCTTACATGCTTCGTAGTTTATTTTTCATAATTGCTTTATTTTGTTTCTTTGTTATTTTTCCTTTGTTTGTTTGTTTGGTAAACTATTTTATAAATTGACTTCTTTTAGTCCCTCGAAAGTAAGGCTCACCCATTGTAAACAAACTATGTGAGAGGTATAAGGCGGGTCTCCCTGATTCCCTAACGAAGTTGGGTTTTTAATATGCTTCGCGCTGACCTGCTTCTCCGCTTCTTTGTGCATTTCATTGGAGCACCGAGAACTCGTGGGAAAAGAATAAGTCATGTTTGGTAAAAAAAAAATCAAAATTAATTAAAAAAAAGGAATAAAAAGAAAAAGAAAAAAGAAGTCGTAACTAGTTTATTTTTCAAAGTTTTCTCAGAGTGATAGTAGTAACAATAATAGCAATATTTTTATAGTCTTTAAGTTATTTATCTTTTGTGTGCTTAACTTAAGTGTGGGGGGAAGTAAAATGGGAAAACGAAACTAGTTTTTAAATTCCAAATTTTTGGGTCAATTTTTAAAATTTTGTGAACTTGTTTGCCCTTATAATCTAGTTGTTTTCACGCCAGATAGGTTAATATATTAGAATAACTAGATCAACCCACTGGTGAAATCTGTAATTTTTGAAAAATTCGAGATGTGTCCCGATTAATATTGCAAACCATTCTAGGATCGATAACATTTGCTAGCACATTTTATAGCCCTTCCACTAAATTGTGAGGATTTGAGCATATTTCATTTATAACATACATCTTTTATGCTTGAATCTTTTTGCTATGAGTGTGCCGGTGATATTATTTATTCTAGAACTTGTACTTGCAAATCATTACATTCGTGTGGTAAAGAGGAAACCTTAGGAATAAAACCAAATGGCCTTCCGTTTACATATTATGATATATTAGCTAGCCACATCGGTTAGTTAACCACCCACATGGACCCATTTGTTAGCGCTCATCTTTAGCGCTAGATACCCTTAGTACACCCTTTGAGCCATTCTTTTTGTTTCTATTAAATCCAGAAAAATTCAAAAATATTTACACTTTAAACCTTAGCTTACCCTTGTCAATGTCTAAATGGTTGGTTTCTAGTTGCTTGGTATGATTGGATTATTTTTGATGATTATGAGTTAGCCGCACTTTGTCAATCGTGTGTGCCATTCCGACAAAGATGAAGACTGCAACTTCTTATTTGTATTTTTGTGGTGTGTGCTTATACAAAGTGTGGGAGAGATGTGATGTATGTGGAAAAAAAAATCGAAAAAAAAAGAAAAAGAAAAAAAAAGAAAAGAAAGATATATGATGACAAGAATGAAGTATATTTGAGATATCGATTAGCCAATGTGCTAAGACGTGATATATATATATATATGGTGATCGATATGTGAAGAGAAGATAGTAACTATAATCATTTTCGGGTTTATGGTTTGTTCGGTGACTAGCAATATGGGTATTAAACTTGACTTTATTTTTCCTTATTTTTCTTTTAACACCAATTTCATTAATACTCCCATGCTTTATCCCTTCTCTTTTGGCTTTGTGAAAATATGAAATGCGTGAATATTTTTAGTGACCATCCGGTTCTTGGAGGATCGAATGACACACCAGCGATCTAGTGCATATTTTTGGTGACCATCCGTTATGTGAATAACGCGCCAGCGATCCGAGGTATACTCT
The DNA here is from genome assembly GCA_910596185.1 of Chrysanthemum makinoi. Taxonomy (NCBI): domain Eukaryota; kingdom Viridiplantae; phylum Streptophyta; class Magnoliopsida; order Asterales; family Asteraceae; genus Chrysanthemum; species Chrysanthemum makinoi. The sequence continues at coordinate 99,012,866 of OU343225.1, forward strand.
AATGACCATCCGTTGTTTGACTTAATCAAGAATTCGCGCCAGCGATCTATTATATTCTTGTATGTAATGTTTGAACAAAAGCCCGAAAAACCCTTTTAGCCGAAAACCCGAATAAAAGTCCTCTTTAGATGTTTACACTTGGTGTTTACGCCACGTCGGTGGAGTTTTGTTTCTTGTACAAGCCTATGGTAATATTTAGATCATGACTGAGAAATATGAGTTTACTATTCCTTAATACTATCCATCACTAAATAAATTGAGTGTTGAGTGAATTATACATCTGTTCCTTTTTGTGAGGTGCTTAGCCATGTTATCAAGCAAGAGAATCCATTGGGTATTGTCAAACATCTCGGTTTTTCACCTCTTAAAGCTTAAAACGATGAATCTTATCTTGTACTTGTACTTGGTAGATTTGCATCATATTTTTATTAATCATATTTCATGCACCATGCGGGTTTTATTTTTCTAAATTTTTAGATTTGCTTGGGGCAAGCAAACCCTTAAGTGTGGGGGAGTTTGCGCTCATTTTTCGCTTATTTTTATATATATGTAAAAAAAATAAAAATTAAAAAAAAACAAAAAAAAAACAAAAATATTCAAATTTTTAAATTTTTCTTTTCGTTTTGTCATTTAGGTATATATTTTAATTTTTCTTTTCTTAGATTCGCTTGAGGGCAAGCAAAGTTTAAGTGTGGGGGAATTTGATAACGCTCAAATTGTGCATGTTTTTAGTAGCGTCATCCGTGCTTTTATATATGTTATTTGGCTATAATCATATGCTTTTGTTACTTAATCGCATCAAAGTGTGTTTGCTAGTTCATTTGTAGCCAAGTACAGGAAAGTGGAGAAAAAGACGAAAAAAGAAGTAAAATACGAAGATTTCTCCATGTATGAAAAATTTCCGAAAACAGAAAGACTTGTGGAGTATATTCAAGAAGATAAAGTCATCAAGACAGTGGTCCAAAGACTCAAGAATAAACTTCAAGAAGGAAAACGAGAAAGAAATGAAGAAAAGAAGCTTAAACGAAGAAATATTGGAAGACTCGTTGTTCCCGACACACCTTCACCATTTTGGCCATAACTTTTGCATACGGACTCCGTTTGACACCCCGTTAATGGCCACGGTAAGCTAAGAGAAAGATCTACAACATTGGTGTTTGTCATTTCCTGTCAAAAGGCTCCAGCCGATCGGTCGGGCCCCACAACCAAAACGGCTGGAGGTCAGTCGAGTGACCAGCCGAAATGGCTGGAGCCCAAACCGAATCGGCTGGGAAGCCCTGGACAGCCATTTCTTCATCACTAAGACTCCAAACTTGTCCCAAACGATTCTAGGTCTTTCCTACATGTATTCTAGGTCCTTCTAAGCTCCTTGGAGGGCAAGTTGAGCATTAAACACCCTAGGGCTTGAGAGTAGTATAAATAGGACTCATTTGTGTATGTTTTCATCATCCAACTATCATCCCAACTTGAGAGAACTTCTCTCACACCTCTCCTACAACCACTACTCTCTCTCAAAGCCTAAAATTCGTCCATAAAGTTCCAGGAAACTTTGGAGGTCCAATAAGTCAACATTTGGAGGTCAAAACATCAAGAAGTCATCACCAATACTTGAGGCATCATTACTACATCATTTGTAATCTTGTTTCAATCATTGTAAGACCTTTAATCATGTTTTCTTACATTCAAGTTTATGAATTTATGCCTTTGTGTTTGATCATGGAATTTGTTATGAAGTAGTTTGGTTATACTTGTTTGGAATAATGTAGATGTTGATATGGAGTGTTTGGTATTCGTAATATAGTTATATGATTTTGCTTGTCATTCTTGTGATGTGTTCTTGTCTTGTGAATCTTGTCTTGATACTTATTTATTTCATATGAGAACTTGTGATAAAAGGATGTTTGGATAATTTTAGTGTTTGTTTGGAATATGTTGATAACATCATACTTGGTTAAATTGGAACTTGTTCTTGTTTATTGTTTAGGTTGATCATTGTTGAGTTCAATGGATGAAAGTATTCTTAACAATGGTTAGTTCCAATTCATTAGTCGATGAATGATTTTGGTCTTGTACTTTGTGATGATTGTGCAAGAGAATTGATAAACATAACAAGTAAAGGTTTAATTTGGATTAAGGTTGAAAGGAATGTTTTGAATACGTGTTCTGATTATCTTTCAAGTAAATGGAACTTATCGAATTAATAACATCAAAGTCTAAGACCGAAAGGATTCATTGTTGTTGTTGGCATAAGGCTCATGACATGACCATTTGATTGAGGTTTATGCATCTTTGATTTATAAAACACTAGACTATTATTATTGGTTCAAGAGGTCGAAAGATTACCTTTAATAATATATATTTTCCAAACTAAGCATCCTAATATCCTTGTGATCATTTTTCTAAACATGTATGTTCTTTGTGTGCTTGTTCTTATTGCTTTTCTTTGTGGTTTGATCCGTGACAATCATAACCATGACCTTGTTACTTGCTTAAACAAACAAACGACACTTGTAGTGCAACCAAGTCTCTTGGGACGACCTTGATTTACCAAAACCTATACTACAACTTGACTAGGGTATACTTGCCCGAATGTGTTCCTAGTTAACCGGTAATTCTTGATTATAAATTTAAAACCTCGTTCGAACGCATCAAGGAGCAAAGGAAAAGACAAGCTAAAGTTCTGGAGTCTGCAAAATACTACACTGATGAAGACTGGGATGCCATCAGAGCCAGACTTGAAGTGAATAGGGACATTGATAACATCAAATAGTCCTGAATATTAAGTGTCAATTTCCCCCGATAATGTTCGTATTTTCTATCATTTATATGGATTTACGCTTGTTTTCCTTTATGTTAATACAAATAAGCCGTAAAACGTTTATTTATATTTTACGATCTTCTACTGTTTTGTCTATAACAAACGTAAAATCATTTTAATGAAACAAATAAAATACGTATATAGTTTGAGTCAATAGTTTACCAACACACTTACAATTTCACATAAAATACTAAACAAGTAATAGTGATTTTATGATTTAGTAATACATATGTACAACAACTAGTGTTTACATATTGGGTAGATATACATAATTAGTATGTATTATAATGGGTTATATAATGGGTAGAAGTTTAAGTATTTGACCCATTGACGAAATACATTGAATGTAGTTAGGTAAAACTGAAAGTCCATGTCCCATACCCATGGAGCATAACCCATAACCCATTGCATGACATCATGCATAAGTCATAAATGGATATTATCCATGACCCATGGTTTTAACCCATGACCCATGAACTAGATGCATTGCATCTTGTAGATACATTGTATCTACTTGGATACACATGGTCCAATGTCTAGGACCCATGACCCATAACCCATGACCCATGACCCAAAACCCATGGTTAAAGAGGAGCGTCCCACGGATCCCCAGGTTTACACTGGACGGATCCCTCAAGTGAGGGATTCGTGGAACAGTAGCTAAATTTCTTCTATAAATAGTGAGCCATTTCTTCACTTTGGGTTGCCACTCCCACACATACTTTCTTCTAGTATTGTAAACCTTCTAACCTTAGATCCTAAGGATCTCTCTATGTAGTTTGTATTTTGTTTTTTTGTGATTCTCTAGGTTCCTCTTAAAGGCGAGATCACCACCTCTTGAAGTCGAGCAAGCTCAAGTCCATGAGTTGTCATGCTTCGTCATCATCAAGACTACTGAGGTTATCTTGTTGATACTTCTTTCTTCCTCCATAAGAAGTGTTGTGTCAAAGGCATTAGTGAAGGATGTCGAAAGAGTTAAGACGAAAGCATTAGTGAAAGGTGCTTAACGTCCGTGTCAAAGGCATTAGTGAAGAATGCCAAAGGAGTCAAGACGAAGGCATTAGTGAAAGGTGCCAAATGTCCGTGTCAAGGGCATTAGTGAATGATGCCTAGAAGTCAAGTCAAGTGGCATTAGTGAAAGATGCTAAGGATGTATAATCGATGAGGTGCATCGATGTACAAATAGAGATAGGTTGTATCCAAGCATATTGATATCCTTGATGATGTTGTAATAAGGAGTGGGTCTCCTTTGGGATAGGTGTTGTGTAGTGTCGGGTAGTAGTTCCACCATTGTAATGGAACTCAGTATCTAGCCTAGTACCAGATAAAGGGTAGGCGACGTTGTGATAGGTGTGGTTCAACCTTGTGGAAGAACCCGGTGTCTAGCCTAGTACCGAAAAAAGAGTAGGCGACGTTGTGAAGGCTTCTCCGCCATAAGGAGTTGGTGTCATGTAGTGTTTACGAACTCTCGAGTAGGTGACTCAGGGAGTGGAGTAGGGCAAGGAAGGTGTCCTTGTAGCCGAACCACTATAAATACTTGTTTCGTGGTTTTGTGTTTCTCACTCTTCTCCTTTACATTACACATTTCCATATCTATCTATCAACATCCAATATACGCATCTAAATAGATTGACATAAGTCGACCTAAATATTTTAAAACATCGTTTTAATAGGTAAAACTGTTCAACCCCCCTTCTAGTTTTCCACACTTTATATTTCACTTTCAGGTAAATTACGAGCATTGGAGCTAACGAGACGCGGAATTGGAGATTTTCTTAAGAGATTTATGATAGTATGCCTACCGTGAAGAAGCTACAACGTAACTCCATCTCTCACATTACGCCGTAGCTAGCGCGTGACTCAGAAGACCAACTCAGCAATCAATTACGGCGTAACTCCCAACTAAGGATTACGCCGTAACCAACTAGGTCAAAGGATGTTCCACGCCGCCATCAGATACGCCGTAACTCCTTCCACTGATTATGGCGTAAACAATACAAATGTAACATGTACCGAAGATACGGCGTAACCCATTCCATGTGTTACGCCGTAACCAGCTTAACGAGAGCATTGTTATGGAATTATAGAGGTTACGGCGTAACTCTCAACTCAAGTTACGCCGTACCTAGATCGAGCCTATAAATACAGGCCCTAATTTCTGCATTTCACATCATTCACTCCACACCAAAAAGCAAAGAACGTGAAGAGGGGTCCAAAGGCAGATCTTGAAGAGCATACAGAGCCATCTCCAAGGGAGAAATCACACCCTAACGATAAGCTTTAGCGATTATTTTCTCTTTTACTTTCAATTCATGTATTTCATTATGTCAAACATTGAATCCTTGGTTTCATTTAATATGATCGGCTAATCACCTTTGGCGCTAGCCTAGTTATGATTCCTTAATTGTTTTGTTTACATTTACATGCTTCCGTATAATTGTTTCTAGTGTATGCATGCATAGTTCGTTGGTAGCTACCCTAGCTTCGGTAGTTTTGAATGGCGGGTAGTGTCTACTTTCTTAGGAGAATTAACCAACTGACCCTAAGTAGGTAGATTGAGTGGGAAGGGTAAGAATTGACCAACTGACGACCCTTCCTTGCTTGTGCGAACTGACCAAATGATCACCTGCTATTTGGATGAACTTAAGAAGTTAGGGATGAGTGTCTAAGATGCTAGCGCCCGGGCACTCATTGTTGCGAATCTTGCATGTAGAGGTACTTAATGACTTGACTTAGGGCACTAAAAACAACTGGACTTTCAAGGGTAGTAGCATGATCTCCGGTGGAAACCTTTGCTGATAGGTTAGGACGAACTGACCAAATGCTGTCCTAGCGAATTAAAACCCCACTTGAATCAATTGAAAGTAGTTAGACGTGAACATAACATGATAGGATGAGTAACTAGGTCAGCACACTTTACCCCTATTGATCACAACTCTATTTTATTTATTTTCTTTCATTTCTTGTTTTATTAGTTAATGATTATACAATAGATTGCACTACCAGGCTTCGATGATGATCAAAGGTATGAGGGGTGTATGTTCCAGCCAAGACTTGCCTTTCACCTGAGAATAGGAAATACGAAACACTACGTTAAATGATTACGCAGGGGTAGGACCCTGCGAACCACCTCCGACGTGAGAGTAAGTATGAGTTATGGTTGTATAAGTGTGTGTAAGTAAAGAGATGAGTGTGAAAAGAGCATACCATAATCCATTGCATGTCCAACCTATTTATAGTGGAAGAAATAGGGTTAGAGGCACTCTTGCATGAATGTCAGAGAACATGGGGGCGTCCCATGTTTGTGGGTAACCGCTAGGGTTTAGTGGACCACGTTCTCAAACTTGATGGGGAAGCCAAGAGAGAGAGGGATCGTGGGTTTGGCCAAGTCAGTAGGTTCCCTTATCCAATGTTCCTTCATCAGCCATACCCCGAAGGGCTTAGGGCTTCGAATGGCGAATTCCCCTAAGGTAACCTTCGTGATAACGAATGGTTTGACGCCTGTGGATATTTTGGAATCCTAACTTGGGCCTTCGAATGGAAGGGCTTCGACACGTCTCGGAGGAGTGTCCTTCGAGCTACTCGGAGGGTACATCATCAAGATGCCAGTCGAAAGTGATGTATATGAGCGAAGAGGCATTGCTTTCAACTTCATGCCTCAAAAAAATACCATCCTGCTGCTAATCACATTAGTTGAAAGATAACTATGTACCTAACCCAGTGCATTTAATGCTAATTAAACCTTTCGGCTGCCCGCTACAGGAATCACAATTTCCCATATTACCCAGAGACCAAAAGACTTACTTTTAAAATTTAAAAAGTTTAAATCGAATAAGATTACTTATCCAGGGAACGTGTGCGGCTAGGAAAGCGGTAAAAAATAGTATTTTAGGAGGGGTTGTTGAAACCCTAAAACATTTTACTCTCTCCGCCACTTTCTACACGCAGTAACATTTTGATCGCTACCACTCCGAAATCAAAAGGTAAACCCTCCTTCTAACTTGTAGCTTGTTTGTTTTTGTTAAAAATGGATTCCAAGTTTATCATAAAACAGCAAAAATGTACATTGTCTGCAAAAGATTTACATGATTACTTAGCTGATTACCCAATCCCACTAGAGCACAAAGTGATGTTACCCAAGTCCAATCAGGGTATTTTTGATGCTCCTCCAGGTTTTGTAGGGCTATACACACATGCATTTAGCCATTCCAACCTTAGGATTCCACTGAACCCACTGATATTAGAGTTTATGCAATACTACAAGGTTCATATCTCTAGGTTCAACCCCTTTTGGTTTAGCCAAACTGACCACATTCATAGTGATGTGTAAAGCATACGGCTATGAACCAACATTGAAGGTTTTAAGAGGTTTTTTGAACTTGTATCCTGGGGGCAATTGGTTAACCTTGGCTAAGAGGCCTGAGGCAGATGTGCCGAACCTGTTTGGGAGACTATACACCAACATAACAGCTTGGAAAGGCAATTTCTTTTATGTGCAAAACACTTTTATCCCCCCCAACTATCCAGAGTTACTGAATAAGGAAAATATGTTTAATGCAAAATGGTACAGTGACCCCTTGCCATATGAGGTGCGAAGGGATCCCTGCTGTCAGCGTTTGGCTAGATACCCTGTTGATGTGCAAGTGTTCCCCGAGCCAATTTTATTCATGACTGGGATTGCCCAGAGCTGGGAGGGGTCTCCCAAGAAGCCTGTTATCATGTACCATGGACAAAGTATGTTTCTCTACTTCTGGTAAAGTAGGACCAATGTAGCACTGATATTTATTTCTTTTTGTTTCTTTTTTGCAGAGATGTCATTCAGGAATTTTATGTACCAAGATTTGGATGGAGACTTGAGCTTCATGCCTGCGGAGAAGGCCGAAGAGTCTTACTGTGTTGGCTCTCCTTCCACTTCCGTCAACAACAATGAGGTGGATACTCCAAAGCCGGAGCCTATTGCATCAGCACCCCCGCAACTTGCGCTGGAGAGTCCTTCTCAACTTGTTGAGAATATTGTTGACTCAGACGATCCTGCGGAGGAGGATGTCCCGATTGTAGGGTCCACCGGGATAGCTGACAGGTTGAAAAGCCGAAAAGGAACAGCTGGCAAGGCGGTTAAGTCAACCAACAAAAGGAAGAATCCCCTCCTCGCCTCCGGATCGAGGGCTGTAAAGTAGAAGAGTGCTGAAGGCAGGAAGTTTGTGAAGTCAGCCTTTGAGTTACCAGATGAATCTGTGGAGGTTCATGGTAAGCAATTTTTCCTTATAAAACATGTGATCGTGATAATTTGTCAAAATTAACTTAACCCTTATGCATTGTATTGGTCGCAGGCCTTCCAGAAATGTAGGAGCTTCCCAATGCTTTAGCTTGTCACCAGATTGTGGATCATGTCACCCCCCCTCAATGGAAAGGTTTGCTAGACAATATGTCCATTGAAAGGGTTTGTGATATGCATGACAATGGTGTAGCGAGGTAGGCAGTACTGGATAATCACTTAAATACCAGAACCAGGGAGTTGCTTAGGGCCGTGACCAAGGCTAGACAGGAGATGGATGTCATGTTGGAAAGGGAAAAGCATAGGGATCAGGAATATGCAGAGTTGGAGGCCAAGTGTAATGAGATTGAGAAGGACCTTGAGAAGAATCCTCTCGTTCAAGACCTTCGTCAAAAGGTTGCAGAGTTGACAACTGAAATTGTCAGACTCAAGGTAGAGGAAGGTAGGGCAGCGACTCTCATTGGTCAAAATGTTGTGCTTAACCCAAAGTGTGTTGGTTTGGAGAGTGAGAAAGCTAGGCTCGGAGAGGTAGAAGTTAAGTTGAGGAAGAAAATTGATGGCTTGCAGATGAGATACAAGATGCTGCAAAAGGATCGTGCAGAGGTTGTGTCTAAAGTGGTGCCATATATAGCCATGGAACTCTACCACAGTGATGAGTTGGGAGCACAGATGTGGAAGGTCATCAAATCAGCTATTTTTCATGGACGGTGCTTGGCATTGGAGGAGGCTGCCAAAACAGGTAAGCCCGTGAACTTCTCCAAGATTGAATGCTACCGTCCCACGTCTAAAGCTGAATACGATGAGGCAGGAAATGCATTTGCAACTGCAGAGTACTCCTTCCTAACTGAAGCTACCAAAGATCCTATGGCACCTTTAGAAGACCTCCTTTCCAAGAAGCCTCGCAAGCTGAAGCCTACGACTCCTACCAAGAAAACAGTGTCTGCCAAGCCTACCTCATTTCAACCGTCTCCGACCCCCTCACCAAAAAAGTAGGAATGAAGGCTGCCGTGTTGGCAGTAATTCGGTTTCAAGGGTGGCATGTACCCTTTAAGACAATTTATCTTATTTGACAATGCTTGTCTTGTTCTCTAAACAATCTGAATGCTTGTGATGTATGGCCTTGGGACAAAGACAAATTAATTAGGGCTTAGGCTCCTCGTGCAGGTACAAGGGCACTAGCCCTCATTTTGAATGGTATAGTGTGGGGGAATACCTCTACACACTTGGTTATTATTTGTGTTTGTCTTGTGAAGTTCTCGTACGCCATTTTTCCAACGCTTAAGTTTTACAACCTAAGGTTAAACAACCTCATTGTGTGTAAATTGCAACACCAAGAATATAATGACCAAATTTGATCATTGACAGAGGGTCGCGACCCACTCTATCTCAAATCCTTTAAGTAGTATGACTTTGTACATATTTTCACAAGCGCCATAAACTACTAGGAGAGTTAATGTGAATGTTTAAGTAGGCGTAAATGATAAGGCGTTTATTACACCTTGAGCCATTTTATTCGACATTGAAACTCATAAACGACTTGGTTGAACAAATCTTTGTGTTTAAGAAATGAAGCAAGAGATTTGCGGGAAATGTCTTATTTATCATTGAATTGGTAGAGAGGATTACATCATTATTGAAATGAAAACTAAGACAACTACCAATAATGTTTTCTTTCCCTTGAGAAGCTTCTAATTACAAGAATTAAAAAGTAAAAGTACTTCTTAAACATAGAACTTTCGAAGGTTCGTACCATTCCATGTTATGTCGATGGGTTCTCCAAGAAGAGTGGCCAATTTCTAGGCTCCGTTGCCGTAGGCCTCAGCTACCATGTAAGGTCCTTCCCAAGTTGGTCCCAGCTTTCCCTAGTATTCTGCTTTGCTTGCAATGTTGAGGCGTAGCACATATTCCCCAGGCTTGAAGGTTGAAGGCCTGACCCTTTTGTTATAGTAGCCTTCGATTTTATGCTTGTGTTTGGCTTCTCGGATGGAGGCTATCTCTCTTCTTTCTTCTAACAGATCAAGGTTATCCCTGATCCTTTCATCATTTTAGGAGGCATCATACGTTGCCACACGCTCCGTGTGTACACTTAGCTCCGAAGGGATGACCGCTTCTGTTTCGTATATTAGGCTAAAGGGTGTTTCACCATTGCTTGACTTAGGGTGTGTATGATGAGCCCATATTACTTGAGGGAGTTCGTCCACCCATCCATGGTGAGTTCGTCCTAGCCTTTTCTTGATCCCTTTGACGATGTCTCTGTTTGTAACCTCCACCATTCCGTTACCTTGTGGATGATAAACGGATGTCTAGGACTGTTTTATGTTGAGCCCTTGACAGAAGTCGTAGAAGACTCCTTCGGCAAACTGCTTTCCATTGTCAGATATGATGATGTGTGGAACTCCGAATCTGCATACAATGTATTCCTACACAAACTTCTCGATCTGTCTCCCTGTAACGGAGGCTAAACCTACCCACTTAGTGAAGTAATCAATTGCCACCAACAAGAATTTGACTCCTCCGGGAGCCATAGGCATAGGTCCTACGATATCAATTCCCCACTGAGAGAAGGGCCATGCGGATGTCACACTTGTCATGTCTTGCTTTGGCATCTTGGAAACGTTTGAGTGTATCTGAAAAGCTTCACATTTGAGAATGATTTCCGCCGCATCCCTGTGCATCGAAGGCCAATAATAGCCTAACTTCATTATTTTCGAGACAACTGAGCGGGGTCCTGCATGGAGGCCGCAGGATCCTTCGTGGACTTCAGCGATAATGCTCGTAGCTTGTTTGGGTCCCACACATCTTAACCAAGGTGATAGAAATGACCTTCTATATAGGGCTTCCTTAATTAGCCGGTACTGTGGGGACTTAACCCGAATTTTCCTTGCTAGCTTGGGATCTTCAGGGAGAAGACCGCTTATCAAATATTCCCTGATGGGAGTCATCCATGTCTCTCCTTCTTCGTGAACCACGTCTGCAACTTCCTTGCGAATGATGAACCTTTCAGGTATGACTTCGACTAGTACTTCTTTGGTGAGATGGGCGAAGGCCATAGAGGCTAGTTTGCTTAGTGCATCTGCCTTCTTGTTTTGATTCCTACGAACATGTTGGATTGTGTAGGAGTTGAAACTTTCCAGCATCTCCTTTGTTTTTTCCAAGTAATGTTTGATGACAGGCTGTCTTGCTTCATAGGAGCCTGTTACTTGGTTTGCTACCAATTGGGAGTCTACGAAAACAGTGAGAGCTTTGACTTCCATATCTTTAGCTAATCGGAGGCCTGCTAATAGGGCTTCGTACTCCGCTTCATTGTTTGTGGCTTCGAACTCAAAACGAAGAGCATATGTATGCTCCTTCCCGTCAGGGCTGACCAACATTAGACCTGCTCCAGAACCATCGGAGTTGGATGCTCCGTCTGTATAAAGTTTCCAGTCATCCTGTACTTGAGTGAGCTTAGCTTTGGGCCCTTCCTTTTCTGCGTCTGGCTCGGAAGGTGTTTCTGCCAAGAAGTCTGCGAGAATTTGCCCTTTAATAGAGTTTCGACCCTTAAACTCTATTTCGTGCTCTCCAAGTTCAATAGCCCATTTGGCCACCCTCCCAGACTTTTCAAGTTTTGACAAGATCTGTTTGAGTGGCTTGTCGGTTAAGACTGTGATTGGATGGGCCTGGAAATATGGTCGGAGCCTCCTTACTGCTTAAATTAGGGCTAGTATTAACTTCTCCAATGTTAGATAGTTGATCTCCGCCCCTTGCAAGACCTTGCTGACAAAGTAAATGGGGATCCGTCGTTTTTCTTGTTCTGCCATGAGGACTGCGCTAATAATCTCCATTGAGGATGCTAAGTACATGAACAACACTTCGCCTTTGATTGGGGCTGTAAGTGTTGGAAGGATTTCGATGAACTCCTTCATCTTCTGAAAGGCAGCTTCTGCATCCTGACTCCTCTGAAAAGTCTTCTTATCCCCGCATCCCTTAAGAGTTTTGAAGAATGGTAGTGATCTATCAGCCCCCTTCGACAAAAATTGACTTAGAGCCGCCAGCTTCCCATTCAGGCTCTGCACATCTTTTAGACACTTAGGGGCTTGGAGATCCGTAATCGCCTTGAGCTTGGAGGGATTAGCTTTTATCCCTTGCTTAGTAATCAAATGCCCTAGGAATTGCCCCTCTTCGACACCAAAGGAGCATTTCTTAGGGTTCAGCTTCATGTTAATCGCCCGAAGCTGGTCAAAAGTTTCCTGTACATCGAGGAGTAGGTCCTCCTCCGTCTTTCTTTTGATAACCATATCATCGACGTATGCTTCGAGATTTCTGCCTATTTGTTTGTTGAATGCTTTATCTACGAGACGTTGGTAAGTTGCCCTTGCGTTCTTTAATCCGAAGGGCATCTTTCTGTAACAGTAAACACCTTTGCTTTTGTAGAAGGATATTTTTTCTTCATCCTCTTTTGCCATCTGGATCTGATGATACCCTTTGTAGGCATCTAAGAAGCATTTTAGCCGGAAGCCTGCCAAGGATTCTACCTTCCAGTCAATTTCTAGTAAGGGGTAGCAATCCTTCGGGCATGCTTTATTGATGTCAGTGAAGTCAACGCACATGCGCCACCCTCCGTCGCTCTTTTTGACCATTACTGGGTTGGCTACCCAAGTTTGGTATTTAACTTCCCTTAGGATGCCTGCTTGTGTTAGTTCGTCAACTTCTTTGCAGGCTGAAGCGTTTCTTTCGGGGGCCAGGCTCCTCCTTTTCTGCTTTATTGGATCAATGTGTTTGTACTCATTGAGTTTATGCTCTGTTCCGAAGGACTGTCCGTCTATCAGCAATGTTCTTGGTACTCCTGTCATGTCAGAATATTTCCAAGCAAAAATATCAAGGTTAGTCCGCAACAGTTCCGTGAACTTCTCCTTGAAATTCGCCGGGAGTTGTTTTCCTATCACCACCGTCTATTCAGGGTAGCTAGGGTTAACTACAACTAGCTCCTCAGCATCTGTGCAGCTTAGAATGGCTATCGAAGGCTCCTCCGATTCTTCTTTGATCTTTTTGACACCATATACACCCTTATCCGCCCCATAATTAGAATGAACAGTTCCTACTCCGAAGGGAGTTTGGAACTTAATAGCAGCATGTACGGTGGAAACAACAATGCCCATCTTTTGCATAGTTGTTCTCCCTATTAAAAAATTATAAGGAGAATCTGACCTGACTATAACGAAGATGAGGGTTTCCGTGCGGGATAAGGGGCCTTCGCCTATGGTGATTTCCAACGGTACTTTTCCCAGGGGCCATGAGTGTTCGCCGGAGAACCCTACCAGTGGTGTTTTCGAGTCCACCCTTCGTGAGCGTTTGGATGATGTGAGCTTTAGGAAACAATGCTCATAAATGATCTCGCATGAGCTTCCACAATCCATATACGCTCGATTTACCTCCCTGTTTGAGATTCGTACCTTGATGACCACGGGGTCAGTCGAAGGTGTCTACCCCAAGATGGAAGGGAAGGTTATTTCTCCTACGCTTCCCAGCTCCCCGTCGGCTTCCTTCCGTTTCAAGGTTGGATCGTGCCTGTGCACCATTAGTATCGGAGCCTCTGTAGGCGTAACCTCCTCCTTGTTCCCCTTCCATTCACCCAGTTGGGTGTCGAAGAACTTGTCTTTTCCCTTTTTGATGCCCTTAACCAGATGTGCTAACTGTCCGGACCGTACCGCCTCTTCGATCTGCTTCTTTAGCTCCCTGCAGTTGTTCGAGTCATGTCCATGGTCTTCATGGAAATGGCAGTACTTGGACATGTCCCTGGCTTTGCTTCGTGCTGACATCCGAGGTGGTGGATCGAAGGACTTTGCGGCTTTCTCGGTAGCCAGAATCTCTCGGGGAGATTTGACCAAGTTTTCCAAGAGTCCATGGTTGTATGGAGTGAAGCGGTCTCTGTTCTTCTTCTTATTCTTGGATCCTTCCCAGGAGGACCCTCGAGAGAATTTGTCAGAAGCTTCCTTTCGCTCTATCGGAGCCTCATTTGCTGCTACTTCTTTGGACTCAATCCAAGTGTAAGTCTTCTCCATCAGTGCCTTGTAAGTGGTGGGAAGATCGATGGACAGGAATTCCACCACACATCGCGTCCGAAGGCTATGTACAAAACCTGAGATCCTCTGATCTTCGTGCAAACCCAGAATTTGCAAAGTTTCATCGGTGTACCTCGTAACGAAGGCCCTTGTGCTTTCGTTGTCCCTTTGCTTGATGGTATGCGCGGCTATATGGGTCTTGGTGTACTTCTTCTGTTGGCTAAAGTGTGATCGAAACTTAGCCTTAAGGTATTCTAGACTTACAATGCTTCCCAACTTCTGTCCATTCCACCATATTCTCGCGAAGTCTCAGAGTGTATATGTGAACATATGGCAGGCTACAGGCATGACCCACTTCTGCATCTTGATAGCGCCTTCGAACAAGTGTAGGAAGTTATCAGGGTCGCCTTTCCCATCGTAGGTGCCTATGTGAGTGGGCATCTTTACACCATCAGGTAGAGGGTAGTCTTCGATCCACTTCACAAAAGGTGTGCAAGCTCCAGAGGCTTCGGCATAGTAAGGGTTATATGGAGGCGGATAAACAGGTGTAGGGTTATATGGGTTAGGAAATGGTTGTGTGTATGCAGGGTAAACCGTGGAAGGTTGGTATGAAGGGTTCACACCCATCGACTGTGTAGGAACGTGTCCATAGGGCATTTGCTGGTAACTCTGGTTGGGGAGAGAACCATTCGGAGGGTAGGTGTTATAGGTTTGAGCCGGTAGGTAGGGGTTCATTCCCGGAGGGGGTAACTGATTCATACCTGAGTATGGAGGAGGGCCTCCGATACTCGAAACATACGATGGGGGTATCAAAGCCCCCATCCCTTCTCTTCCTAAGTGGGCAGCTAGGAGAGGGGGTAGGTTTACCCCTCCGTTCCCTACCGGGTTGCTTCCTCCGTTAGAGTTCTTGCTCCTTCTTTCACCTTGCATTCTTTCCCTTCTTCCCGGATCTCCTCTAGGACCTTCCTCAAAATCCACAGTCCTTCCATTTGGCCTTCTGATGGAAGGAGAACCATTTCGTAGGGCTGAGCGCCCCCTGCTAACCGGTCAAGGCCTCTCCTCTACTTCAATCTCTTCATCATACTCCTCACTGGAATATTCCAGCTCTCTTCGCATTTCAGTGTTGCGAACCTGCCTCTTATGAGCCCTCAGTAAAGAATCTAAGGCTTCAAAGTTTGCCTCAACGAAGGCGGGGCTAATATCTAGAATAGGGTTAACGGATGTTGAGGCGTGATGTACGGGAGTGGTTTCCAAACGAGATCGTGTGGTGAAGGTTGAGGCCATTATGAGGGCGAGATTATCGGTGTTAGTTGTGTTGAGAGGGACCAGGGTAGAGAAACCTGGTGGAGGTGTATCCTCTCTTCCTGGTTCCATGCCGGAAAAGTAGTGTAGTTGGTTAGGGTTTTAGGACTGGGTGATTACGGGACTAATAATAGTGGTCCCACGGATGGCGCCACTGATTGTACAATAGATTGCACTACCAGGCTTCGATGATGATCAAAGGTATGAGGGGTGTATGTTCCAGCCAAGACTTGCCTTTCACCCGAGAATAAGAAATACGAAACACTACGTTAAGTGATTACGCAGGGGTAGGACCCTGCGAACCACCTCCGGCGTGAGAGTAAGTATGAGTTATGGTTGTATAAGTGTGTGTAAGTAAAGAGATGAGTGTGAAAAGAGCATACCATAATCCATTGCCCGTCCAACCTATTTATAGTGGAAGAAATAGGGTTAGAGGCACTCTTGCATGAATGTCGGAGAACATGGGGCGTCCCATGTTTGTGGGTAACCGCTAGGGTTTAGTGGACCACGTTCTCAAACTTGACGGGGAAGCCAAGAGAGAGAGGGATCGTGGGTTTGACCAAGTCAGGAGGTTCCCTTATCCAATGTTCACTACAAAAAAAGACCATTTAGTGGCACACATTTTTAATGGCAGATTTACATGTGTTACTATAGTGCGTTTTTCGTGACATATTTTATGTGCCACTATTTCTTTTATAACTTTCGTGACACTTTACGATTTATGTCACTATTGTGCTTAATATTTGTGGCACAAAAATAGGCATGTTATTAAAAGTCATAATAATTTGTGATACACGTAGATATTATGCCATTAGAAGTTACGAGTTTCCTTTACTTTATTTTGATGTATGTCACTAATTTTTGACCGCCTTTTCACTATAAAATAAATTCAATGAGCGGGCTATTTTTTATTAATTCCCTCCTACGCCTTTTCACTAAAAAATAAATTCAATGAGCGGGTTTTTTTTTATTAATTCCCTCCTACTGTGAAGGGTATATATATCCCTAAATTAATTCAATCTCCAACCCACATCTCATTTACAATTCACAATTATCCCAAATTCCCAATAAGAGAGCTTTTGTTAATTTCGGTCACTGTCTTCATCCTTTTGTCAGGTAATAGGATATAATTTTGTATCCACCTTTTGTTTGATTCAACCCAATCGTGATTCAATGTTATTATTAATAATTTTATTCTTTGATTTTGTTAGTATTTGTTGTGTAATTGCATAAAAATTGTATAACACAGGAAAATGGATTTTGAAATCTATATTTTTTAAAGATTGCCATTGTTAAGTTTATGGGTTATCATTTGGTTTTTTATGTTGTGGGTAGTTAGGTTTTGTTATGTCTTTGCATAAGTGTAATTTGTATAAAGTTATCATATATGAATCAATATTAGGTGATTTAATCACCAAAAATATGTGAAACTGAACATTCTTAGTTATGTTCTTAAGTGATATTTTTTTTTGGGTAAAAAGTTCTTAAGTGATATTTGAAAATGTGGTCAAATGAATTTCTAATTAGTACTTTTGGTGTTAGTAAAAAAGAATTCCATCAAAAACAAATAAGCAGCAAGTCTCTAATTTGTTTGATGTAGTTTATATTAGGTGATTTAGTAATGGACAAATCTTGGATGTATAATACACGAAGGTCTAGTAGAGCTTTTGTGACTGGTGTAGAAAATTTTCTAGATTTTGCGTTTGAGAGGTCGTCAAATAGTGAAGGGAATATATTGTGTCCGTGTTTACGATGTGTAAACATTTTCCATCACACAAGAGATGATGTGTTTGATCACCTAGTGTGTTGGGGATTCCGGAAAGGCTACTCAAAAAGGGATCTTCATGGTGAATGCTCGACGACACCATCATCAAATGGGCTAAACAATGAAGAAGAGGAGATGTTTGACCATGATATGCACGGGCTATTAAATGATATTTTCCAACCAACCCAACCACAACAAAGTAACAGTAGTGGTCTGAATGGTTCGGGCGAGGTACAAATGAGTGAATCTAACTTGAACACCGGTCCAGGGGAAACTAATGGTAAAAAGAGGTTTCAAGATCTACTTAAGGATGCTGAAGAAAAGGTGTATTCAAAGTCTAAGTATTCCAAGCTATCGTGTTTAGTGCATCTTTATCATATTAAGTGTCTTAATGGCTGGAGTAACAAATCATTCTCAATGTTGTTGGAATTTTTGTGAGATTTGTTACCCGAAGGAAATTTGTTACCTAAAAAAACCTATCAAGTGAAAAAAATATTGGCAAATTTAGGATTAAGTTATGAAAAAATACATGCATGTCCTAACGGGTGTATGTTGTTTTGGGGGGATAAGGATAAGGAAAAACTAGACAAGTGTTCTATCTGTAATGCGTCTAGATGGAAAGTGGCCGAAGGTAATTCACAAGTTGAAATGAGTCAAACTAAAAATAAGGCATCAAAGATTTTGCGATGGTTTCCATTGAAGCCGCGTCTTCAAAGATTGTTTGAGTCTTCAAAGACAGCATCCCTTATGAAGTGGCATCACGAAGAACGTGTAAAAGATAGAAAAATACGACATCCAACAGATGCATTAGCATGGAAGTTTTTTGACCAAAAGTTCTCTGAATTTGCAAGTGATCCTCGAAACGTTCGTTTAGCTTTGGCTAGTGACGGTTTCAACCCCTTCAAGACAATGAATGTGGCACACAATATTTGGCCTGTTGTCCTAATTCCTTATAACTTGCCGCCATGATTGGTTATGAAACAACCAAACTTCATTCTTTCTTTAATAATCCCTGGTCCCGGAAGCCCAGGAAATAAGATAGATGTGTACATGCAACCATTGATAAAAGAATTAATTGAACTATGGAAAGATGGAGTTGAGACTTTTGATGCCTCAGTAAAACAAAACTTTCAGTTGAAGGCTGCTATTCATTCAACGATATCGGACTTCCCTGGATATGGTAATCTTTCTGGATGGAGCACCAAGGGGAAACTCGCATGCCCTTCATGTGGTTTTGATACTGATTCTAAATGGCTTCGGCATGGAAGAAAATGGTGTTACATGTGTCACCGAAGATGGCCTCCGATTGACCATAGATGGCGTAGTGATGTTAGATCCTTTGTTGGACGTGAGGAAAGGAGAGTGACACCTATTCCTTCTACTGGTGCGGAAGTACTAAGGCAATTAGAGGGTGTCGAATTCCTCATAGATATTGATCATGGCGAACGCTGGAAAAAGAAAAGTATTTTCTTTAGGTTGCCTTACTGGGAACATTTGTTATTGCGTCACAATCTAGATGTGATGCATATCGAAAAGAATGTATGCGATAACATTATAGGGACTTTGTTGGGACAAAAAGGGAAGTCGAAAGATAACTTAAATGCAAGACTTGACCTAAAAGAAATGGGTATACGAAAAGAATTACATCCAAAACAAAGACCAAGAAGTAACACTACTTTCTTACCAAAAGCATGTTATCAGATGACCCGGGCAGAGAAAGATGAATTCTTAAACACCCTGAAGTCGATTAAACCCCCTGATGAATTTTCATCCAATATTGCTAGTTGTGTGCAACTAAAAGACAGGAAACTCATTGGGATGAAAAGTTATGATTGCCACATGTTAATGCAAGAATATTTACCTATCGCGTTACGAGGAAATGTACCTGATCACGTAACCTCATCTATACTTGATCTATGCAATTTCTTTAGAATCATTTGCTACAAAGATCTAAACGAGTTTGACTTGAAATTTCTGGAATCTCATATTGGTATCACTTTATGCAAATTGGAGAAAATATTCCCTCCTTCATTCTTCACTGTGATGGTACATTTGGTGGTCCATTTAGTTGAGGAGGTTAGGCTTGGTGGTCCTGTAGCTTTTCGGTGGATGTACCCTATTGAAAGGTAAATGTGATTTTATAGTTCTTATAGAATATAGTTTTTCTAAAAAATAAATGCTAAATTCTGATTATAATTATGCAGGGATTTGCTAACACTGAAGTCGTACGTGCACAATAGAGCTCATCCAGAAGGTTCAATTGCGGAAGGTTATTTAGCTCAAGAGAGCTTAACATTTTGCTCTCGGTATCTCTCGGGAGTCGAAACAGTCTTTACTAGACCAATTAGAAATGATGATGAGGGTAGGCAAAACGAGACTGAAGAATCCAACTTATTTTGCCCCGGTCGGCCATTAGGTAAAAAATTGGATCATCGGTTCTCAATTGGAAAAAGGAACAGATCCTCGAATTATTCACTCGATGACCAATCTTTAGCACAAGCACACCGTTATGTGCTGTTTAATGTTGATGCAGTCACAATTTTTAGAGAGTAAGATATATGGTTTTCATAATAACTAATTAGTACAGGTCTTCATTTGCACTAAATTTCTCATATATCATGTTTTTGTTTTGTAGGGAACATAAAAGGTTAGTAAAGGGTCAAAACTGGTCACGACGGTTAGCTGCTTATGAAATTGATAAGATTCACAGCAAACTATTCAGTGAATGGTTTAAGAAACGGGTAATATGAATTATATAGTCATATAGTTTATTTATTTATAAACTAGATAGCCGTATAATTGTTGTTTATACTATATTGTAGGTTGAACGCATGGAAGAGCAACGTGATCAAACATTAACTAAAGAAATAAAATGGCTTGCTCGTGGTCCACTGAAAAGTGTGCAACGTTACTCTGGTTACATTGTAAAGGGTTATCGGTTTCACACTAAAGACCGTGAGAAAGAACGAAAATCTCAGAATAGTGGGATTGTTGTTAGCGTAAAAGGTGAAAGTTATGCTAGTAGCCGAGATAGAAGGCCTGTTGAAGGAGTCATCAACTACTACAGGAAATTGAAAGACATTATCGAGTTAAACTACTCTGGTAAAATACGAGTAGTTTTATTTAGAGGTGAATGGGTAGATATCAATATGGGTTGCAAGAAAGATAAATTTGGTGAAACGTTGGTTAACTTCTCATACCTGTCACATAGTGGTGCTAAGTTACTAGACGATCCGTTTGTTTTTTGGTCACAAGTTGACAAAGTGTTCTATTGTGAGGATCCAAAGAATAAAGGTTGGTCAGTCGTGAGACACATTAAACTCAAAGATGTTTTTGATATGGAAAGTGAAACTGCTCAAGGTGTTGATCAAGACCAAAGTGATGGCACATTTAATGTGACTCACCTGCATAGAATAGGCGATGATGGTGATGATGGGGAAAATGTTACGTCAGATATGGAACACGACGGAATAGATGATGAAGAGGACGAAGTAGAGTGATGGAAAGATAATGCTTTTAATGATATATTTTATTTACAATAAAACAACTGTTGCAATTACTTTTACCCCAATCTTCATGCGTTTCCTTTGGTTACTTATGTTGTTGTGTTATTGAGCTCATGTCTTCCAGTATCATAATATGTATATTATGATATGTTGTGTTATAGAGCTCATGATTTTTTTATTTCTTGTATACTCCAGAATGGCTAGGCGCAAAAGACTCTGCATGATCTCTACTGAAGCTGCAAATGAACAACAACCTGATGAAGCACAAGCTCAGTCGAATGGGTACTCAACTAATGAAACAAATGATGCAAATTCCTCTCAGATGGACACGGAAACTAATGAACACTCTGATAATCAGAATGAAGTAGGGGGTATGTGTCTTTTCAAAATTTTAATATTCTGTACATAATAGTTATTAGTTACAATCTTCACACTATTCTGTTTAATCCGCTTATATTGCTAGGTTTTTCTCCCTGTTTCCAAATTCTCCCATTTTCTAGCTCTTTAGGATAGTTATTTGGCTTTGGAATTTAGAGATATGTGCATTATTGTAGAAAGATATAAATACATGTACCTAAAGGTAAAAAAGGTATACTTTGTGTTGTATAGGACGCATTAGATGGCTTGCTCTTTTTCATTTGCTTTACTGTTTATCACATAATAGTGCAGCTTGATTAGAAAAAAAAATATCTGAGTTGCTGTATTATCAAGAAACCTTGTGTGCTTCAAGTTGGTTTTTAAAAAACAAATAATTAGGATGCAAGCTGTAGAAGCAGAAATCCACCAGTAAATAAGTTGAATTACAATCAAACAATAAGTCGCATTTCATGACCCCTCACAAAATGCAGTGCCAAACACTTTACCAGAAATCTAGTGTATCCATAATTAGTTTCACACTTTCACTATAAACAAACACTAGAAATACATGGCCTTGCGACTTGAAAACGTGATAATCTATTAGTCTATTTTAAAAGCAATGTCAAGCCTCCCTGAATCCAAATGATGAAACAATGACTAAAAGGGTATTTGGCAGTGTGTCTATAACATGATTATGTAATACGGAATAACAAGAATCGGATTATAAGCTTTATAACAGAACATGTTGCAGGAGATAGATTTTCAATGTGTTATGCTGTATAAAGCTGTGAGAATCAAGTTGTTGAAGTGTTAAACCAAAAAAACATAAGAACGTACATGTAAACTGAACCCCAGTTTACTAGAACCTGTTTTGTCGCAGCAGCTTCTTCAAGACTGGTTATCCACTACTAAGTATATGATCTCAGCAATATTCATTTACTATACAATATCATTAACTTGTATTTCTTTTTAATCTATGCCATCATAAATTAGTTTCATGCTCACTTTATTAAATAGGTTAAACCAATTAGTGAACAAACCTTGCTTAGAGTTTATCTTTTCCATTGATTGATAAATATATTTTCTGTTACAGGTCCTCCAAAGAAGGTTCGAGGTCCTACTCAAAAAAACGAGTTATGGAATATGTACAAAAATAAGATTGTTGTCAAATTCAACAAGTATGGACAACCTGTGGGAGTTGAAGGGAAAGAACTAACACAATTTCTAGGATCAGTTGTAAGGATAGCTAGAAATGTCGGGCTACATTGTGAAGACTGGAGAAAGGTTGACAAGGAAAAAAAGGAAGACATGTATTCTATTGTGAAGGTACTTGTGTTACAAAGTAAAGATGAATGTTTTGTCAACATAGATAGGTTTTGCATCTTTGCTAATTATTACACCTTCAATTGTAGGAAAATTTTGTTTTCCATCCGGCTGAAACAAGTGCTATAAAGAAATGGATTCTTTCTAGCATGGGGAAAAAGTTGAACACTTGGAGAAACTTAGTAAAATCAAGAAACTATGATCCGAGTCTTAGTGTTGCAGAAATTATGGCAAGACAAACCGACAATAGGGTGAACCCAGAACAGTTTCAACATCTTGTGAATCGTTGGATGAAACCCGAATATCAGGTACCAATATTTTTTTATTATATATATATATATATATATATATATATATATATATATATATATATATATATTGCTTGCTAGCTAATTTATTATTATTGGTTGCATAGGCCGTTTGTGAACAAAAGAGAATTAGTCGCGCAAAAATGGAAGAGCCTCACGTCACTGGGACAAAATCATTTGCTAGGCTTGCCGAAGAAGAGGTAAGTTACTAGTAAATTATTAACATAGTTATTGAAATGACAAAGCACTTACTTACACTAGTGTTAGATTAATAGAACATTCATGTTAGTGAAACGATTCTTGTTATAGGCTACTAAAAATAATGGGGTGCAACCAACACGAGGGAAACTATACCAAATAAGCCGCACCCGTAAAGATGGTAGTATTGTCAATGACAAAGCTGCTCAAGTTGTGGTAATGTGATTTCTCAATATTTTAAATACCACACGTTGTTATTCTCATCTTCTAACGGTGGAACATGTTATTGCTATGCAGGCATCAATACAAATTGGTGCAAATGACTCCACTAATACCCAAGGTATTCAAGAAGGTGATTGGGCAAATGATGACTTATCCAAAGTTAAGGGGCCAGAGAAAAGAGGATATGTTCGATGCGTAGGAAAGATGCTTTCTAGTAGGAATAATGGTGCCTCATCATCTACAAGCTCACAAACCGTAGAACAACAATTGGCTCAAACAGAAGATGTTTTATACACCCTTGTAAACCTTCTGACGTCCTTAGGAGTATCAATATACAGGTATATATTTTTCATTCACATTTTTTATTCTTATTGTACTTTCTGCGGTAATTTTAATTTCCTAATCTTTATAGATTCCTGATAACTTTTCTCCGGGTCAAAACAACTCAACTCATGGAAATCAAGGATCATCAAATCAAGCATCTTCTGTTGCAGATCAAAACATTGGTAAAAGAATAAATTTTTTTGTTTGAGTATGTCTAGGTGACATTAGTTCAGTGCTAAGATTTTGTTTCTTTTTTACTCAGGTACTCCAACGAATCTCTCTTGAGTATACTTTTCACAGGTACACCACTGAAAGTTCTTTACGTTTTAACACTTTACTTGATCTGAATTAGAAAGTTTTTCACATATTATGGTTATATCAAAGAACAACGGAAATATTATATGTTCACAGAGATATTTTTTTGCCTTCAATTTGAATATTAATTTCTACAATTTTGTTTTTGTTGGCTTACAGATTCTTGGGGCGTCAAGGGTCAATAGTTATCGCAATGTTTGCTACCTTTCATGAAGTTAAAATAAATTTGGTAGTTTTTAGGTGTCTTTTATGATATTCAGTTGGAGATTTACACTTAGTTTGCTTTTTTCGTTGGATGTTCAAGAATATTGTTTGCTTTGTATTTATTGGATATTTCTATTTTGATAATATAAAAACCTTGTTTAATGGTAATTGCATTTTTGTTTGAATATGAAATTGTTAGTTTAATTTTTTTTAATGAAATCCGGTAATTGAGAATTAATATTACATTGTGCCACAATTTTAAAACCTCACAGTTGCAAAAACCAATATTGTAAGCAATCTTAGTGGCAAATTTTATGTCACTAAAGCCAGCTTATTTGTGATCATAGTAAGAGTATAATGACACAAAATAAATGTCACAAAATCTAGAGCTAGAACGGGCAATAGCAACAAAACGTAGAAGTGTCACTAAAACCCATAAGGTCTGCAACAACACAAGTATAAAGTGCCACTAAAACCATTTAGTGGCAGCGACATTAGCGACACTTTTTTTTTCTGCCACCGATTCCCCGGCGGGTCTTTAGTGACACATATTTCTTTTTTTGTGACACTTTTTGTGTGCCACTAAATGGCCATTTTTTTGTAGTGGTTCCTTCATCAGCCATACCCCGAAGGGCTTAGCGCTTCGAATGGCGAATTCCCCTGAGGTAACCTTCGTGATAACGAATGGTTTGACGCCTGTGGATATTTTGGAATCCTAACTTGGGCCTTCGAATGGAAGGACTTCGACACGTCTCAGAGGAGTGTCCTTCGAGCTACTCAGAGGGTACGTCATCAGTTAATAATCATTTCAAACCTAAAAACAATTAAAACCAGTGACACCTAGACTTAATATAGATCCGGTCACATAGCTCTTAGGACGACATCGATTTTACTGATTACTACACTACACACAACCGGGTACTGCCCGTGAGTGCATAAGGTGGACCATAGGTAAATGGGACGCTATAAATATTAAAACCTGGTCAGAAAACCTGCATCAAACATCCTACCAGATATTGGAGCAGAAGATTTTGCAAGAAAGATGGTAGAGATGGTCAATGAGAAGAAGAGGCTTTTCAGGGAACAAAGGCAAAGGGAAAGGATGAACATACCTCTAACTAAGGGAGAGCAGAGAGAATATATGATCAACTATATCAAAAGTCAAGGTCATCCCAGCTGGAAAATAACTCAATTAAGGAAATTGAAGTCTGATGAGTTAAACGTAGAATTTGAAAAAGTAATGGAGCAAGTTAAAAGTTTTACTCCCATGGAATCTGAATTGGAAGCTTCAAAGCTTAAAATAAAGGGGTTCAATATTCAATCAGAAGAGGTTAAGAAGCAAAAAGTTGCACAGGAAGCTGAAGCTGAAAAGGTTGCTGATAAGCCTAACATTGTAAAGAAGGAGGAGGAAGCTGAAGTTCCAAAACCTATTATTAAGTGGAACAGAAAGAAATCCAAAGCTAAGAAGTCTACAAAGAAGGATAAAAATGAGGTCAAGGAGGAAGTGGCTGAATACATGAAAAGATAAGGTTGATGAACCTTCCTCAGAAGAATTCACAATGGGGTCCATTCTAGAAGGTCCAACACTTCCAACAAAGATTGCTAAGATACAGATCATTAAAACTGGAAAGAAAGGTGCTTATCAAGTAGTAAGGGAAAATTACTCTGACACAATATATGTAAATTTTCCTACATTGTTGAGTGATTTGTCCAGGGAAGATCTGAAGACAAAGTATCAGTTGATGGTGGAAAAGCATGGTGATCAAGTCCTCTGGGGAGATTTGAAGACAGTGTTTGAGCCACCATATGCGGATAATGAGATGCGGAAGCTGGCAAGTCAAGAGCAAGTAATCAGATGGAGATACTTCCATACCTGTAAGGTTCATTGTTTGTAATTAAATACTTTGATTGTTTATATGCTAACAGAAGTGGACTATCCTCTTCCAAATAAGACTTGCAGGGAAATGCTTGAAAAGAAGTTGCTTGGTGAGGTAAAAGATAATGCATGTTATCAGCTTTTGAAACTGATTGAATCAAAAGCTCAACAGCAATAATTTTGAAATGTTTAGAAGAATTTTCTTAGCTATTGAGTGTTATGTTAATAAGTTGTTATATGTATAAATGGTTTTTGAGAATGTTTCACTTAGTGAAAGTGCTATGCACTAACACAACAAATGGTTATCAGTTCACCATGTCTAATCCACATAAGGACTGACTAATCCATGAGCAAATGGCTCTGGTAAAGATAATTCAAATCCGTTTATGGCTGACAATTTGCCAAAAATTGTATGGTGCTCAACTCACCATATCTGTGTTAATGAAGAGTTGGCTAGCCCACAAGTTCTTGGCTTGTGGTAAAGTCAGTGGAAAACCATGACTAGTCCAAAAGGGTCGGCTTTTGGTAAAGACTAATCAAATCTGTTGATAGTTGCTGGTTTGCTAAAAATTAGATGGTTATCAATGTACCATGGTTTTACACACCAGAACATTGGCTACTCCAATAGTAATGGCTAATTGGTAAAAAGACATCAAATCCATTAAGTTTTCTATGATTCACCTCTCACAGGAGTTTACACAGCTGGATGTGATGAGAATAGCATGAAACTCTTATGAATTGATTTACATACAGTCATTGTTGCAGAAAAGACCATGGAGTGCTGATATTTTGCTGATTGGATGCTGCACAGATCACACAAGGAAGAATATTCAATGATGCAGCATAAAGATAATTCCAAGATCCTCAAAAAGTATAAAGAACTTGAAGATCACAAGTGAATATCAAGTTAGGGGAGGATTGTAGGGAATTATAATTTGTAAAACAGATTTAAGTCTTGTTTAAGTCTGTTTAGTATTAATTTTGTTAGTATAGTAGTTAAGTCTGGTAAGACACAATTAAGTCTGTTAGTGTTAAGTCTGCCAGTACTAACATGGTTAAGTCTGGCATAACAAAGTATTGATAGTTAAGTCTGTTTATGATAAAAACAGGATAGTTTGTTGGAGTTATATTAGGAATAGATATGTACGCGTAGAGATATCTTAGGAAGAGATATTTTTACCCTTCTATAAGTCTTGTAGTAAATTAGGGTTTCCTTACACTCTGTTCTCAAGTTTTTTAAATGAAAGAAAAGAAGAGAAGAATTAAAAATGGGTAGAAAAGAAGAGGAGATGAATGAAATTAAACTTTTTATATCATGTTCCCGAGTTAGGAGAGAAAAGAAGAGATAAGCGATGATTTTACAATTATACCCTTGGTTATATATAAAAGTTATGTTTAATATTAGGTCATTTAAGTAACTTTATTTATTTAAAGCTTCCTAATATAACTTCTTTCCAAATCATCCCACTTTTGGAGAGAAGTTTAGCCAAAATTACTCTCATCTTCTTTTCTCTTCTCTCTTAAGAAAAACTCAGGAACACGAATTTATTTTGTTTTCTACCCACTTATTTTCTCTTCTTTCAAAAATAAAACTCGGGAACGCAGTGTATAAAAGGATCCCTAAAGTATTAGGTTAAGGTACGAGTTGTAAACCTTAACCATTGTTAAAAGCAATTAATAGAAAATACGAAGTTAGTTTATTTTTGTGTTCTTCATACTTATTGTCTTAAGTTTCCGCATTAACACATTAAGATCTTGTTAAGAGTTCTTCACATAGTGAATTTGGATATATTCAAGTTTGCTATAAGTCATACAAAGGCTACTTAGATCCATATCATTTGGACCTACAAGATAGTTCGTGTTGGAAAACCTTAATGGAACTTAGACAAATTGTTGAAACTCATATGAGATACAAGGTTGGTA
Source organism: Chrysanthemum makinoi (assembly GCA_910596185.1). Taxonomy (NCBI): domain Eukaryota; kingdom Viridiplantae; phylum Streptophyta; class Magnoliopsida; order Asterales; family Asteraceae; genus Chrysanthemum; species Chrysanthemum makinoi. Next base: position 99,040,623 of record OU343225.1, read on the forward strand.
ATGGTAGGAGTATTTCTATATGGCATGATATATGGAATGGGAATCAAGGAATTGCAAAATCCATCAATAGAAGAGAAATATATGCAGTTGGTTTTGATGATCAATGCAAACTGTGTGATGCAATTGGTGCAAGTGGGTGGAAATGGACTAATGACTGGGCAAACAAGTTTGACTGTCTTCAAAATTTAGCTGTTCCAATTTTGACTGTTCAGCCTGATTGCCCAATATGGGTCACTAATAATGGTAATGAGGTAAAGTATGCCACTCACCATGTTTGGAAGGATATATGAGGTGTGGAAGCAATAGTACCATGGACTAATTTGGTATGGTTTTTGAATTGAATCCCAAGACACACTTTTATTCTATGGTTAACAATAAAAAAGAAGTTAGTAACAGAGGATAAGTTGCTGAAATGGTATACACAAAGGGACTTAAAATGCCCATTTTGTAAAGATGAGCCTGATTGTCATTATCACCTTTTCTTTTAGTGTAACTTTGCAGAAGATGTATGGGAAGCTATAAAATTGAAAGCAAAGATAGCTGAGAATGCCAAAACCTGGGATGAAATTGTAAACAAACTATCTTACTACAAGAAACATAATCATATTTGGTCTTTCATCATGAAGTTATGCTTTGTAGCCACAGTTTACTTCCTATGGCAAGAAAGAAATAGTAAAATTTCAATGAGGAAGAAAGAGACAAGATTGTGTTAATTAAGATAATATGTGATAAAGTCAGAGCAAAGCTAATGACATTAAAGACCAAGTAAACAACTTCAATAAGGGAAGCAAAGAAAGTATAGGAGGTTCTATTGAATGAAAGTCTTAGTTTAGTATGAAGTGTTTGGAATAAGGTTTTGTGAGCATATGGCTAATATCTTTGTGGTGTATGTATACAATCTAAGTAATTCTTGTATCTATCTGTGTATTTTTTAAAGTAACAGATGAGGTATTTACACGTTCCTTGCTATGGTAAAGATATAGCCAACCATAAGGTAGTATCCTGCTTAGAATGACTCTATGGTTCAGTTTCGATACCGAATAAGGCATTTCCTTTAAATGCTTTAGCAGATGACGAGGTTCAAGAAATCTGCAATCCAATAATGAAAAATAGGTTTTATCCTACTACTCTTATCTTCTTATCTTTGAAGATAGAGTTTCTGAGTTCATTCACAACAGATGGCCTAGTACCTTGATGCCATGATATCTTGACTCAATTTCCAACTGTGTGACACTCAATAGGCCTTTGTTAGGTAATTGGGCATGTTCAGAGATTTGAAGTTGACTTAAGATGGATAGGAAATCATAATGTAGGTTTCCTGTGTGTGAAGGGTATAATGAATTGAAGGGTGGAATATGATGTTTGAAATAGTGAGGAGTGAAAGATGAACCTACTTGGTCCAAACAATGTTCTACCACAGAGGTTTGGATGGTTCTGATGCCACTTAGTCTATTTAGTTGGAAATATAGGATTTTGGTATAGCCCCTATGTGGAGTGGGATGGTGGCTATAACCTTCATAATAATGTCTGCCTTTTTTTTACCTAGATTATTATGATTGATGGGTGAATGATATATGGTAAAATTTGGTTAGGAAATGTAATTATGATTGGGTGATTCGATTGGACTGCTGCTATAAAGATTGAAGTAGAGTATACAGATGATAACATGCTGCTTGTTTCTCTGATAGTGTCATCAGAATTAGGGGTGTTCACGGGTCGGTTCGGTTCTGTTAATTAGAAGATTTTAACTATCCATCGCGGGGCGGGTAATTCATTTTACTACCCGAAACCGAACCGTACTAGGCGGGTAACCGAACGTACGGGTACCCGAAATGGGCGGTTACTCACTGTTCGGTTCACGGTTAACCATTTTAGACACTTAACGAGTTTAACCGTATGAAAAATAACATGTTCTAAAACATAAAATGTCATTTTAGTAGATTAAATAATATTGAATATATTAAGGTTATAATATATATTTATCGTTTCACAATAAATACATTCAAATAAACATACGTAACACATTAAGAAAAAGTAGTTACTCAACGTTTATAGGCTAAAACAACATTAATCAATTTTCACACATAGATGTTTAATAAATGTTTACATTATAAATAAAAAAAATTCATTTTACAATAAGAGCAATGCAATAATTTAATCAATACTTGTACAAGTATTTGTATAGTTAGTTAAAATTCTTTATGTATATTATACATAATTCGATTCGGTTAACCGCGGGTATCTCAATATAAAACCCGAAACTGATCCGCGATAAAAGGGTTTTCTCGGTTTCGGTTTTTTCCCGTTTCGGTTTCTTCGGTTTCAGATTTTTTCGGTTTCGGATTGAGCGGCTCGGCTCGGTTTGTCGGTTTCTCGGATTTTTTGAACACCCCTAATCAGAATTATGAATTTTAGTGTTACCCGATATGAGACACTTAATGTTTTGTAATGTTTTGCTTTTGTTATCTGATTTGCGGTTGTGCAAGATCAGTATTGAATTGTCTTTAAGTTTTGTAAATTTAATTGATGAAATAAAATATTTCACCTTTTGCATAAAAAATAAATAAAAAAATAGCATTTAATGAATTTATTATTTATATATTTATACATATCTAATGATTATAATTATAGAATACGTTAAACATATAATGTTTGATGTTAATTAATTATTGATTTTTCAATTAAAGTAACCTTAATCACAAACATAAGATTGTAGTTAGTAAAACCTTATGAATAACATGTTAATTGTTTGGATCAAACGAGACTATACGCGTTTGTAAATTTGAATGTCATCATCTTATATGTTGCTTTAAAGATGTTATGATTTACATCCTAGCAAATATTAACCATGATGCTAGTTGATGAAACGTATAAAAATGTTGCTTACCATAAATACAGCTTGCATGATAGATTACGCTTGCGTCAATATTATAGTCCAACTACGCCTGTAAACCACTATTTTCCTGCCCATTTACCTAACTCTTCATAAAACCAATATCTTTTTGTTTGTTATTGATGGTAAATATAATAAAATGAAACCAAAACCCTCTTTGTTTATTGTCGACCATTCTTGAGTAATCTTGACTTGATCTTACTAATAGAAGTAATATTACGACACTGCATACTTTAAATAGTATAATTTTATAGTTGTATTACGTATACGGAATATAATATATAAATTAATTGTGCCTAATTGTCCAACACAGAAGTTGAGAAAATGCCTTCCATGACCCGACAGTAAGCGACTACAATATCTAGCTAGAAAAGCCTACTTAATTAGGCGTTCCATTTTTACTTTTTTAGTTTTAGTTCCTCAATATATGGAAATTCCAGGGACAAATTTTCTCTCTTTTTTCAATGTTTCTCCCCCACAAACGCACTAATTAAAGTGCTTAAAATTTTATAAATTACTACAGTACAATTTTATTTATCATACAACTTGAGCTTTACTTTCTGTAAATATATTCTACGGTAAAGTACAGATCATAATACGAACACACAGTTCGAGAGGTTGTGTGACGATTTTCGAAAAAATAATCAACTGGCGTATATTTGTGTATTTTTTTCCTGTCGTTTCAAAATAAGTGTTCAATATTTTTCTTAGTTTATTTCAAACTAAGTATAAGAACTAAAAACTGAAATACCAAGTTTTGTATTATGACTTTTATTAGTGGTGGCAATTTGATACAAAAATAAACGATATAGGATCGTAAATATGTTGACTAGCTCACCTATACAGACGGGTCAGGTTTTACTCGACATTTTTAACTCCATTTATTATCCATTAATTCGATAAAAACATAAAATAAAAAAAGAAAATAACACACTAACATATCCAGTCTAGCTAGTTTTTCCCATAACTATTTTTCGTTTATGTTCTAATTATAGTGCATTGCAAACCCACAAATATATATGAACCTGTAATCCTGAACTAGAGAATTCCAACACAACCCATATATAACGTAATTTGGCATTCCATTATTAAATAACATAATGATCGTAATTTACTGAATTCGTATGTTATTTTGAGATCAAGACCGTGACCGGGGTTTAATTGTATAGCGGTATCTCATATTACAGGAATGTTTCACAGCCAAATAGTTATATGTTCAAGTCGTGTTTGGAACATTCACTTGTGATGCGTATATTGTGAAGTAGTCGGTTGATTTTCAGCAATGGAAAAAGAAAAAGAAAAAAAAAATGAAGGATATAAGATAACCGAGTTAAAATTATCTGCACTAAAGAGAAAAAAGATAGATGAGCTGAATTTAGAAAACAATTTTTCTAAGAGTTCACTAGAAGCAAAGATATTTTCCAACAAGGATAGCGATTGACACAAGTGTTTAGACCTTAGATTATAGGTAATCCTGGCAACCTAAGTTTAGTAAACCAATGGTATACAAAGCTTTAATTAATCCTTTTTAGGTTTTTGTTTGATAGCACTCATGCTCCAAGGTGGACACGTGCTTCTCCGTATATCAAAAGCATTTTAATACTCTTCTAAAACCAATAATTATAGTAGACACCATTACCAAAATTACAAATTATATTAGTGACCTAATAGCGCGGGGACCATTAATTGCTTGGATGTTATTGCCAGTCATTTTCTCTATTTTTGAGTTTAATAACATGGTCCTTCTAATTTGAATAAAGCATCTAAATTGCAAAAGTAATATAATTTGTAGTACCATCTTATAGTTTTTTTTACTTGCTGGTCTCTGTTGCTTTTATTAGATTCGTTATTCTTTAGTTCTAGTTGACAATGAAAAAGCTATCACGAGAAATCGTTGTTAGTGGAAATAGATTAGGTTTTAGTGGTGGGTCGACACCTCATAACGTCACCAAGTTATAATTATTTAATTTACGATAAAGACGGCAAGATGACCTGATTAGAGAAGTGTAAAAGAGCCGAATCCACTATATATGAAGGTTGATACTATAAATACAACTTGTGTATATAAAATGCTAAGCTAGCTGATATAAAAGAGCAACGTGTCTTTGTTTTAGAGGATCAAGATTTACTTAACCAATATGGTTCACAATATAGGATCTAACCAAAGAGAAGGGTTTAATTTCACATATGATACTACCACTAGTGCTTCACAACAAGAGCTTAGTGTGATCAAAGAACAAGATCGGTTGCTACCGATTGCTAATGTAGGGCGTATCATGAAGCAAATTCTCCCCCCAAATGCAAAGATCTCAAAAGAAGCTAAAGAAACCATGCAAGAATGTGTGTCGGAGTTCATTAGCTTTGTGACGGGTGAAGCTTCAGATCATTGTCGTAAAGAGAAGAGAAAGACTGTCAATGGAGACGATGTTTGTTGGGCGATGTTGAATCTAGGGTTTGATGACTATGCAGAACCATTGAAGAAGTACTTGCATAAGATTCGAGAGCTTGATGGTGAAAGGGCTCATCAAAATAAAGGGGCTAGTAGCAGTAGTAATGAAGAGAAGGATCACATCCGTAATCCTCCTCAAGAAACTACTTCGAATTACAGATCATCAGGTAACCATGTTCCCCGAAAAGCTAATGTTCCACCCTCCCCAAGTCAATTTAATTTCACCGTTATCGATAAAAGAAATAGCTTTTAGGGTTCTTGTTCTTACTTCTATGAGTTCAGAATTAGGCGTTCTTAGATACATGATGGTAGATTCAAATACTTGTATGATAAACGATATGATACGAAGTTACTATTATCGTGACCCAGAATAAAAAGAAAAATTCAAGAGGAGGTACACCAATTTGGAAGATCTTGTGTGCTCTTCAATCGGCTAGGGTTTATCTTTTTCAGTTTATGTCTACGGTTAGGAAATGACCCAAAATAATAACATATTAGATCTGATTGTGTGCCTCTGTGGATCATACGGTTAATGTATCATATTAATTGCTAATGTATTTCTGATGATATTTGAGCTTATTAATGTATCAGCGTTATGAATGATGAATCCGTACTTTAACTTAGAACTGATTTGAACAAAATTATGATGTTCGGGGCTTATGTTCCTATGGTCTTTTTTGAATGAATATATTTTGTTCAAGAAACAATATGTGTCTTTAAATCATGTTTATACCTCCACAAACATGTGTTTCCAGGAATTTATAACTTAAACATGAAACATTAAACATGTGAACATGAAAATGTTTCCAAGGTGAATAATTCAGATAAGTGCAACTTCCTGGCCATGCTTCTCACTTAACTTCATAATCATAGCCAAACTTAAATTCAATGTACGGTATCAGCAGTTCATCTGTCCTAGTACCCAATAGCAGGCTCATGAGTTGTTGCTTAGTTTGCTATCATAACCTATGTAGCTACTTTTCAAATGCAATTATCCATCAGAAATATGACAAACAGTGACAGTCTGTAAATCTTAGACAAAAGAGAGAGTTCTGGCCTAGAAAACCATAACATCATATCTGATATATGATATATTCTTGGTTTGATTGGCTTAGAAATCCTTTTAGTCTCGGTTCTTATGTTTCTTAGTCTGGTTTAAGCCACAACGTACATGTTTCATCTAGCTTCTCCCTACTTTTGTTAATAATATCTGGCTTCTTTGTTAAAAAACTAGAAAAGAAACCTATACCTGATCCAAGGCTATAACATTCGGTGTTCATATATATTAGTGCAATAATAAAAAGCCATGCATGGGATTAGACAAATACTACTAGCTACTCCGTAGTAGAGTAGGAAACTAGCAGTAGCGACACATTAGACTGATGTTCCAAAAAAAAAAAAAAAGCAACACCTGCAGTATATATGGCATGGAAAAACGTTAATTTCAACCAAAAACTACCAAAGTGAGTACTTAAATGATAGAATTGCACGTGTTACATGGATTGAAATACCAATCTAGCCAACTTGTTTGAAAATTTTCCAGTGACACTTGTTCCACATGAAAGAAGATGACTGAATCTAGTAAAGGTCAAAATGTATTTCCAACCGCTCTGGGTTAGTTACTATTCCGGGGTGATACACACAACTCTGTGGTTTCTTAGGTGTCGTAAAATTGGAGTATCCTTCAATTTAAAGAGGCCCAAGACTAATACTCTAGGAGATGGTGAAATCTTACACACTTTGATTTGGATCTCGATCGACTAGGTGCAAAATAGTCTCTTGCTAGATTGCTAAGGAACATAATTTGCCTATCTAACAAGAGACTGGATTACGTCGAAGATCATTGGGATGGCATTATCATTGACGGAAATACTTATAAACTCTTGCTCTCCGATCCATGGCACAAGATTAAATCCATCTAAGCACAATAACTGGTAAACTGTTTTCGTTATGGTTTACAATTATTAGAAACTTGAAAAAAGAAACCAATCAACAAGTAGAATTTTATATGCTGTTTGCATATGGTGCAAAATGTGACAAATGAGTTTGATTCGAATATATAAGCAATTTTTGTGTAGTAGAAGATATATTAGAAGGAAATTGCTTGTGTACTACAAGTGTGTTTTGGGGTTAGGGTTCTTGTGAAACCCTAGATAGCAATTGGACATGCTTTATTCCTATCTATCATCAAAGAAGTGAAGAATAACCCATCTGCCAACACTTCTTCACACACAAGAATGAAAAAAAACATGGCTCACGGTTTAATTTGATAGATTTGTATGATTTACATTACATAAGTTTTCAGTAATGGATTGCTGTTTTGATTGTGTATGACATTTTTCTTATTGGAGCCATTCCCGGGAAAAAAAACAAAAAAAGCATTATTTTTTTAAAAGGTAGAACAATACACCGATTTAATTGTTCTTTTTCTTGCATGATAGCTCAAGTTTTATCTTACAAAAACTTTAAGTAGATTCTACAGAGAAAAGATAGGATTAAATTAAATTAAACTAATGCAATTGAATCATCTATCATGAACAAAGGAAATGACTCATATTTCAAGGCCATTCGAAGTCTTCAATGTATGCATGTCTACATTGAAAATATTTTCTTCTTTCTTATTTTAAAGTTAAACAAGTCCGTGCACGCAAGGAGTTTGCACATAAATTAAATTTATATTCAAATTTTAGTTTGATATACGGGTATATAAGAATATGTCCGTGTTTATTGTTTTGTAACTATTATATAAGTAAAACTAATTATTATGTACGAATTTTTACATAAATATTTTATTATGTATTAATATCGATTAGTATTTTGTATAAATTTTTGTCGGATAAAGGATTTGACTTGGTTTAACTGACATTGTATTTAGGTTTATATTATTGTTTAAATTTAACTATCGATATCATCTTGTATATAATATACGTGTTTAATAACTTGTAATGACCTTTGATGAAGTTAAAAGATAAAGTTTTAAAAAAACCCCGGATATTTTTATTTAAACTTTAAATAAGAATTAAATGAGTCATTTTTATAAGTACAATCTTGTATATTTATTTTCATATCACAGTAACTCGTGCCTATATTTGGATATTTATATTTTCGTTAATAATACTTTTAGGCGTTTTTAATTTTCAAATTCGTGTACACACGGGTTAAACTTATAAAAAGGAATCACATAAGTCGGGATTGAACACATAATGTTTAAAAAAAAAAAAAAAATGCTTACTTAAACTTATAAAGATGAATAAAATAAGTTGTTTGCATATTTATAATCTCGTGTATTCATTTACATATCAAAATAACTCGTTCTTTCATTTTAATATTTACATATCAAAATAGTTTTGTTAATGATATCTCGCTTTTTTGTTCAAAATTTAGAAAAGAAACCTATACCTGATCCAAGCTATAACATTCGGTGTTCATTATTAGGGAAATAATAAAAACTGATTTAATATTATTTTTGATACCAGCAATGGGATTAGACAAATACTACTACTAGCTAGTACACTAGGAAATTAGCAGTAGGAACACACATTCGAGTGATGTTCCAAAAAACAAAAAAAGCAACACCTACAGTATATATGGCATGGAAAAACGTTGTTTTCAACCAAATAAAAACGAAAATAAGTACTTAAATGATAGAATTGCACGTGTTACATGGATTGCAACACCAATCTTGCCAACTTGTATGAAATTTCTCTAGAGACACTTGATCCACATGAAAGAAGATGATTGAATCTAGTAAAGGTCAAAAGCTATTTCCAACCGCGGTGGGTTACTATTCCGGGGTGATACATATAAACCACAGGTCTTGATTCACACGCACTGAAACAAGAACAAACAAATAAAGCTGGAACAATCACAAACAATCACGCACTAGTTTTCCTGGAATATGCTTTCCTATTAATCAGAAAATATAAGCTCTAAAACTGATCGGTTTTCATGTACACAACCACAAGCTCGGCTGTTGTATATATAGGAGTTTAGAATATGCTTTCTAGTCCTACTACAATTCTAATAAAGCAAGATAGTCCTTAACAAATAAGGAATCATAATTAAACTAGAATTGTAATCATCCATATGCTTGGAATCTGTTTGTCTTCCCATCTGCTCGGTCAGACATTATGCCAACATTCACCCCCCTAATTTCTGACTCGAGATAGGGAGATCTTCAACTCCGAGTAACTCTTGCATCTCCTTGAACTTAATCCTTGCGAGAACTTTCGTCAGAATATCAGCGACGTTGCAAATCCCTCTTACAAACTCAACTTGTACTTGGCCTCTTTCAACACACTCTCGGATAAAATGATAACGTGTGTTTATATGCTTGCTTCTCCCGTGAAAGACTGGATTTTTCATAAGTGCAATAGCCGATTTGTTGTCAACAAATAAGACCACCACTTTTTCTTCCATTCCGGTTATTTCACTCAACAACCCACGTAACCATATCCCTTGACACGCGGCTGAAGTTGCAGCCATGAACTCGGCTTCACAAGACGATAGAGCCACCGTGTTTTGCTTTTGTGAGCACCAAGTGATAGGTGATTTACCTAGATAAAATACGTGCCCAGTTGTGCTTCGACCATCATCTTGGTCCATAGCAAAACTACTATCACTAAACCCCACTAGCTCCTTGGTTTTCTCTTGGTTGTATCGTATTCCAAAATTCAAACTACCTTGGATATACCGCAGTATTTGTTTCACAGCTGCCATATGTGATTCTTTTGGTTCTTGCATGTAACGACTAACCAAACCAACCGAATAAGATAAATCAGGTCGAGTGTGTAGTAAATACCTTAAACAACCAACTCGTCGTCTAAACAGAGTTGCATCAATTGGTCTTCCTTCCTTGTCCATGCTTAACTTCATTCCAGGTTCTAATGGACATTGTGTAGGATTCGCTTCATGCATCCCAGCATCTTTCAAGATCTTCTTTGCATAGCTTTCTTGACTTATTGAGATACTCGAATCCTCTTGCTTTACTTCAATGCCAAGATAATAGCTCAATTTTCCCAAATCACTCATATCGAACCTTTCTTGCATTTGTCTCTTAAATTCACCAATTTCGCTAAGCTTCGAACCGGTTACTAAGAGATCATCTACATAGACTGCAATAATCAAGATTGACTTGTTTGTCTTCTTCACATACACCGCTTGTTCGTGTTGGCATCGTTTGAAAGACATTTGCTTGAGTTCTCTATCAAGTTTTGTATTCCACGCCCTTGGTGCTTGTTTAAGTCCATAAAGCGCCTTTTCAACTTGTAGATCTTCCTTTCTTCTCCTTTCTTCACGAACCCCTCCGGTTGTGTAACAAACACTTGCTCTTTTAGTTCTCCATGTAAAAAAGCTGACTTTACATCCAGATGATGTAGCTCCCATGTTTCTTTTGCGGCCAATGAGATTAATAAACGTATCGTTTCAATCCGTGCTACGGGCGCAAATACCTCGTCATAGTCAATTCCTTCCTTTTGAGCATAACCCTTTACTACTAAACGAGCTTTAAACTTATTAATTGAACCATCCGGATTTCTCTTAATTTTGAACACCCACTTTAGCCCAATGGGATTAACATTAACCGGAGCTTCAACTAATTCCCATGAATCATTCTTCTCGATAGACTCAACCTCTTGCTTCATAGCAACCATCCACTTGCTTGAGACTTTTGCTTCTTGGAACGTTCTTGGTTCATCATCTTCAATCAAAAGTAGATTTTGATCTTCATTAGCAACTGAGGTTCTTGAACTAGACCGCATAATAAAGTCATTAAATCTAGTTGGCTTAGTTGAAACCCTTGAAGAACGCCTCACAATTGGTTGAGTTTCTGTCACAGGATTAGGGTCATTACCCGCCTCGATTTGATCTTCTTGTTCGGTATTGACCGGTTGAATTTCATCAGCATCATGATGATTTTCAGCCTCTTGATCTTCAGCCTCAACTTCATCGGTCTCACCTGGGTTAACAAATCCACAACCTGTATCAATAGACCCGTGCCATTCTATGACAAACATACCTGGGTTTAGCTCGTGTGATTCGCTTCCAGCAACATACTTCCAGCCAAGTTCCTCATTAAACTCCGCATCACGACATATTATAATCTTCTTTAGTCTTGGATTGAACATTCGAAAACCTTTCGTACCTGGCTCGTTTCCGATATAAATGAGTCGTGTTGACCTGTCGTCTAACTTATGTAAATATGGCCTTGTTCCCGTTGCATAAGCCACACAACCAAATACCCGCAAACCCTTCAAGTTAGGCTTTTTTCCTTTGAAAGCCTCGTATGGAGTTTGATTAACTAGAGCTCGAGTTGAAACTCTATTAATCAAGAATGTAGCGTGTCTAACTCCTTCAGCCCACATGTAGTTTGCTACGTCTCGTGCTTTCAAAATGCTTCTAGTCATTCCCATAAGAGTACGGTTTCGCCTTTCCACGACTCCATTTTGTTGCGGTGTGTAGGGAGCGGTTAGATGTCTTGTTATACCCTCGTTTTCACAAAAGTTGGTAAATTCTTTTGAAGTGAACTCACCTCCTCTATCGGTCCTTAGGGTTATAATCTTCCTTCCCGACTTCCTCTCAACTAAAGATTTGAACTTTTTGAAGTATTCAAATGCCTCTCCTTTTTCCTTCAATGTAAAAGTCCACATAAACCGTGAGAAGTCATCAATAAGAACAAATATGTACCTGTTTCCTGCTATGGATGGTGGAGCAATTGGTCCACATAGGTCGGCATGTATAAGTTGAAGAGAATGTGTTGCCTTAAATTTTGCAGCTTTAGGAAACGACTTCTTGGTTTGTTTTCCTACCAAACAAGATTCACACAACTTGTTCTCTTGATGAATTATTTGCAAATTTTCAACCATGCCCTTCCTTGCCATTAATTCCATCGTCTCGAAATTAATGTGACCCATCCTAGCATGCCATAACTAAGCATCATCTTCCATCTTTGCTTTGAGACACACCGGACTTCCAACTTGGAGCTTTATTTTGTAAAGTCTATTACTTGTTCTAGGAACCTTCATCAGAAGCTTGCCATCAGAGTCACGCATTGTAAGAAGATTACCTTTCATACGAATGTCACATCCGCCTTCGGTAGCTTGCCCAAGACTAATTATGTTGCTTTTTAGCTCGGGTAGTTAATAGACTCCAGTGATTAACCGTTGTTCACCCGCTTTCCCTTCAATGATTATCGAACCCTTCCCTTTTATCTCGATGTAGGAGTTATCACCAAACTTCACTCTGTCGGAGATATTCTCATTCAACTCCGAAAAGTATTCTCGGATCCCCGTCATGTGATTACTTGCTCCATTATCCAAATACCAAGTGTCCTCCTCGTTTGGCTTAGTATTCAATTGGTTTGGGATAATCTTTTCTTCATTCAAGAATACTACTTCTTGAACGCTCTTCATCATAAAAAGTGTCGAGTCATCATCATCCTCCGTTTTCAAAAGGTTTGCTTCATGCTTTTTCTTTTGTACACTGCATTCGGGACAATTAGAAGCAAAGTGACCATATTCATCACATCTGAAGCATTGAATCTTTGAAAGGTCTCGACTTTTGTTCTTCTTTTGATCCGTATTGCTCCCGGAGTTGTTTTGGTTTCCACGGTTGTGGTTATTAGCTTGACCACTACCACGAGATTTGTTTTGAGAGGAAGAGTTTTGACCTTTTCCGTTGCCACCAGAGGAGTTCCTTCCTCTACCTTTCTCCGCCTTATTCTTATCATATCTTTCAGCCCTTCCGAACATCAACTTACCTTGATCTTCAGAATTGGTGTCAACACTCTTCATTCTTCCTTCAAAAGATTTAAACCTTCCAATAGCTTTTTGAAAGGACATAGTATTCAAGTCAGCAAATTGTTCTATTGAGGCAACAATTGCAACAAATTTATCTGGTACGGATGCAAGCAGCTTCTTAACGAGTTTCTTGTCTTCATAAATTGTCCCCAAGCTGTTTACTTCAGTTACAATTTTGCCCATCCTAGCCGCGAAGTCATCGACTGATTCGTTGACCTTCATCTTTAAGGCTTCAAATTCCGTCTCCAAGGTTTGCAACCTTGCTTCTCGAACCCGATCAACACCCACATACCTGGTCTTTAAAGCTACCCATATTTCTTTGGCTGTGTTGAATTGTGAAACCTGAAAAACAAGTTCTTCTGGAATCGCCTGGAAGAGTAACGCCACTGCCATGTGATCTTGCTTAGCAACAACTTGAGTTCCTTCCTCTGGTTCCAGTGCATCGAGTATTCCATGGACTCGGAATACCGCTTTGACTCTTATTGCCCATATGTTATAGTTTGTGCTTGTTAACATTGGACATTGAAGAGCCGTTTTAGAATGTTCGACAGGAGGTGGTTGACTTGATTCGCCTTGCACCATCCTTTTTGAACGCCTTTTGTAAGTTACAGGTGTAGATTGTTCGTCTTCCAGCCCTAGTCTGCTAGTCGACTTCTGGTTGTAATCCCTTCCAACCTAGCTCTCGATACCAAATATAAACCACAGGTCTTGATTCACACGCACTGAAACAAGAACAAACAAATAAAGCTGGAACAATCACAAACAATCACGCACTAGTTTTCCTGGAATATGCTTTCCTATTAATCAGAAAATATAAGCTCTAAAACTGATCGGTTTTCATGTACACAATCACAAGCTCGGCTGTTGTATATATAGGAGTTTAGAATATGCTTTCTAGTCCTACTACAATTCTAATAAAGCAAGATAGTCCTTAACAAATAAGGAATCATAATTAAACTAGAATTGTAATCATCCATATGCTTGGAATCTGTTTGTCTTCCCATCTGCTCGGTCAGACATTATGCCAACAATACACACAACTCTGTGGTTTCTTAGGTGTCGTAAAATTGGAGTATCTTTCAATTTAAAGAGGCCCAGAACAAATAATCTAGGAGATCGTGAAATCTTACACACTTTGATTTGGATCTCGACTAGGTGCAAAATACTTGTTTTAAATTCGATTGATTGGTCTTGTTAGACAGATTGTGTTTAGAGCTTGTAATGTGCTTATATGTGAATAGTCTCTTGCTAGTTTGCTAATGAACTTTTCCTATCTAACAAGAGACTGGATTACGTCGAAGATCTTTCGGATGGCATTAGCATTGATCGAAATACTTGTAACTTGCCCTCCATGGCCACAAAATTGAACCCGTCTAAGCTACATTAATAACTGTTAAGTTAGAGCACTCGTGTTGTAATGTATGCGAATAAAAACTTTTAGCCTCCCGTTAGGTATTAATTGTTTTCGTTATTGTTTACAATTATTAATAACTTGAATAAATCTAAACAAGAAGCCAATCAACAAGTAGAATTTTATATGTTGTTTGCATATGGTGCAACATGTGACAAATGAGTTTGATTCGAATATAGAAGCATTTTTTGTGTAGTAGGAGATATTAGAAGGGTAATTGCTTGCGTACTGCAAGTGTGTTTTGGGGTTAGGGTTCTTGTGAAACCTGCTTTATTCATATCTATCATTAAAGAAATGTAGAATAACCATGGATCTAAAAGGTTCGCAAAGGCCCCGCAAAGGCCTCGTAAAGGCGTGAGCCTTGATCATACTGTCACGCAATGCCGTCACGCCGCCTTATGTCACGTCTTTTTGTAAACTTGATATATATAAAATATGATATAAATATATAAATATTTTCATATTTTGTGCCGCCTTATGGCACGCTATAAAAGTAAAAGTTTCGTCTTGACTGCAAAAGCGTGAAGTTTAGTTATGCCGCCACGCCACGCCACGCCTCGCGCTATTAATAACCTTGAGAATAACCCATCTGCCAACACTTCTTCATACACAACAAGAATTTAAAAAAAAAAAAAAAAAAACCTACGTTCTTTGAAGAACGTAGTAAACGGTTCAGTCTTATAGATTTGTATAATGTACATTACATAAATTTTCCGTAATGGATTGCTGTTTTGATTGTGTGTGGCATTTTTATTATTGGAGGCATTCCAAAAAAAAAGCATTATTTTTTAAAAGGTAGAACAATACACCTAGATACTTATAGCTTATGTTTAATCGTTTTTTTTCTTGCATGATAGCTCAAGTTTTATCTTACAAAAACTTAAAGTAGATTCTACAGAGAAAAGATAGGATTAAATTAAATTAAACTAATGCAATTGGATCATCTATCATGAACAAAGGAAATGACTCATATTTCAAAGCCATTCAAAGTCTTGTCCAAAAAAAAAAAAAAAAAAAAAAAAAAAAAAAGCGCGCCTAGCAAGATGCTAGATTGAGTTATAAGGGTGGAATGTAGCACTATGGAGTTTACTTTAAAGTTAACTAATCTGACTTCCGTGCACACATGGAGTTTACTTATAAATCAAAATTTATATTAAAAATTAGTTTAATATATGGATATATAATAATTTGTCCATGTTTAACTTTTGTAATTGTGATATAAGTACAACTAATTAGTATGCACGAGTTTTTACATAAACATTTTCGTTATGTATTAATATCAATTAATATTGTATATAGATTTTTATTTGATGAAGTTAACTTTGTATAATTGACATGGTATTGAGGTTGACATTACTGTTTATATTTAACTATTAATATCATGTTGTACATAATATATATTGCATTACGATATATTGTTTAAACTGATGGCTATTCTATAAGTGAGAAACCTTATATTTCGTTATAATACATTGTAATACTTAGTTAGATTAGTAATGGGCTAAGTGAAATTGGACTAAGCTAGTAAGTATAATGTTAAGCTAAGTAAGTAACTTAACGTGTAATAGCCCAAATCCAAAACAAAGAGAAAAGCCCATTAAGCCAAAGCTAAACATATACAAGTATTTAAACCATCAAATGCTTTTATTTGGGGTATGTTTGGTAGCAAAGATTATTCAAGATTATCGAGACTTAAGATTATTTTTTTTTTTAAATAAGCTACTTAAAAAATAATCTTTGTTTGTCAGACAAAACTTAGAATAGATTATTAAAAAAATAATCTTTCATAATCTCTGAAAATAAAAGGTTACTGATGCGCGTACGGAGCGCGTTCGGGGTCAAAGGAACTTTCTTTCCGTCGAGCAAGTTTTTCAACCACCTAGGCAGTGAACCTAATCGTTGTAGCGTAATATTGGGTAAGCCTCGGGGATTGTTATCGTTCTCTAAGGGAATAGGAATGCTAGCAAGAAATGTATTACGAGAAGGTGGGGGTTGAGGATGATTCTTTTTTATCTTTTTATTGTTTTTTATAAAGCTAGGGTAAAATCTCGGGGCAATTGGTTTTTTTTTGGGGTACTTCTACCGATTACTCTACTTATCTAATTATCTATTACTACGGGTAGCTATGTCTATTTGATGTGTGCTCGTATGATGATTAAAAATGTGTTTACCTATATACTATTACTCCCTAGTTATCTTTTATTGGTCGGTTGAATTGTCACACATTATCTTAACGCGTTGTATTCCAAATGTCGTAGGGAATGTGTATGCCCTAACTCTTTGAGGTTACCTTTGGGTTTAGCCTACGAAATCCGTAAGTCCTTAAACTATTTCATTCATAAGCCTCACTTTCACAAAGAATATTAAAGCATTAAACACAACGAAAGACTAGTTGCACTCCTAAGCCAATTACAATTAAGATAAGAAACAACCTAACAATAATCAATAACTAGGTTCCATAGATCTAAGCAAACACACAAGAAATTTAGCTAGACATGTTAAACAAGCAAGCATACACACAATCAATTGAAGACATAATGATATTTTGATTAAAACACTTATCTCGATGTGTAAAATAAGGTTTGGGACCCTAAGATACTGTCCAAATCGGACTACAAACGTTTAGGGTTTTTCTTCTCCAAAAGTCTACCTCCCTAAATGAAGAAAAATCGAATTCTAAATAGATTTTACGTATGCAACTAGGTTCCACTCTACATGGCTTAGAGTCTACTACCTTTATCACGCAACTACCCGGACTATTTATTTTGATGGGTGGATTGGGGCCTAATTCAATTCCTAGATTCACTTCTAAAGACGGAAAATTGGGTAAGGGTTTTGGTTGAGGCTCCAGTTCATCAAAACTAGGAACTTCCTTAGAACTAAGAGAAAGGTCATGACAACAAGCATTTAAACCTACATTCTCTAGTGGTGTTTGGTCCAAAGGTTCTATATTAATCGGGGTTCCTATAGTCTTTTCTACCTCTTCCGGGTAAGTTATAGGCGGTGTGTGTTCATCAAGTGATGGTAGGGCTTGTGGGCTTGGAGTTTCCATCTCCTTCTCCATTATATCTAGATCACCTAAATGTTCATCATGTATTTTAGTATGATCTAACCCAAATACACTCCTAAGTATCTCAAATCCTTCTTTAGCCATTTCAAATTCTTGGTCCGATTCGTAAGAATCGTTCTCAAAAACTTGATTACTATGTTCTATTTTCCTAAAGGATTCCTCATGCGTGTCATATGTTTTGGTGAAATCTATCCCACGCATGCAACTAGGTAGTTCAACTTTAACCATCTCACAATCTTGTTCGGATTTAGGTTCCATGTTCTTAAAATCTAGGTCTTTTTGTTCATGGTGCCTAAGGTTGGATAAATCCTCCTTATTTGTTTCCTCAAGTTGTGATGTAGACAAGCCTATGACTTCATTCAAACTATGGGTTACGTTTAGGAAGCTTTTCTCAAAAATTTTCCAAATGGTCGCACGAAAAGGAGTTGATCCTAACAATGATTTTTGAATAAAAGCCACACATGCACAAAATTCATCAAAGCCCTCTAACTTTACACCTATCTTCTCTTGGATATCTCTAAGATAACTTACAAATTCATTAGAACAATAAGAAGCAATTCTATCTATGAAATACAATTGTTCCTCATTTGTTAATGATTCAAATGCAACTTCACTTGCCATAGCGACAAATGAAAAGGGTTTCACGAACACAAACACAAAGAAGGGGGATAGACTACAAGGAAGCTAATGAAAAGAGAAAAAAGCTCACTTGATAGGAATCAAGCGAGTGGACCTAAACGAGATAGAAATCTAACTAGCTATTCTATTCCCCGGCAGCGGCGCCAAAAACTTGATGCGCGTACGGAGCGCGTTCGGGGTAAAAGAAACTTCATTTTCGTCGAGCAAGTTTTTCAACCAACTAAGCAGTGAACCTAATTGTTGTAGTGTAGTATTGCGTAAGCCTCGGGGATTGATATCATTCTCTAGGGGAATAGGAATGCTAGCAAGAAATGTATTAAGAGAAGGTGGGGGTTGAGGATGATTCTTTTTTATCTTTTTATTGTTTTTTATAAAGCTAGGGTAAAATCTCGGGGCAATTGGTTGGGGGTGGTACTTCTACCGATTAATCTACTTATCTAATTATCTATTACTACGGGTAGCTATGTCTATTTGATGTCTGCTCGTATGATGATTAAAAATGTGTTTACCTAGATACTATTACACCCTAGTTATCTTTTATTATTCGGTTGAATTGTCACACCTTATCTTAACGCGTTGTATTCCTAATGTCGTAGGGAATGCGTATGCCCTAACTCTAACTCTTTGAGGTTACCTTTGGGTTTAGCCTACGAAATCCGCAAGTCCTTAAACTATTTCTGTAGCACCCCAACCCGATACGGGTCAGAATGCCACATTATGGTGTCATACAAAGCATACAGTAACGCAAGCGGAAGTCTTATCATACAACTAAAATAAAGTCATGAACATAATAACTCCAAGATGATAAATACAACCACAAATCCAAAATATAAATACCAAAAGAAATACAAATCTGAAAAATAAATCCCTAATGAAATATCAACACTAGGTGGTCTCTAAGTCCATCTCTTACTCTTTCCCGTTTCCCCGCTTAGTACCTGCCGCATGAAAAAAAATGCGGCTGAGCTTAAAAATCCCCGTGAACAGATATGACAGAAACCAAAAGCTAAATATAACAGAGGTACGAAATGAATCAAAAGGCAACAACAAAATCATAACGAATGAACGGAAAGGAATGAGTCCATGAGTAACCTGCAGAAACACATCATAACATATATCCACCAAGAACAAAATCAAAAGAAATCCATAGCAAAATAGTACATCCTCACACACACGCCCATACATGCTAATCTTCAAAGCATTCAAAGGTTTAAACATAATCACATAGGAGATAGTAAGCAGCATCTTACTCCAGCAACACCCAATCTTGTAGAAACATAATAAGCAAATCATATAATAAAATACATACATCCTAAGTTGAATTATATAAGAAATTAGCAAAACATGATATTACTCAAGTATGATAATCATTAAATTTAGATAAACGAAAATAGACAAGTTGACATCCATCAAAGCAGGCACTAACTTATGTAGCAGTACTAGACAAGAATATAGCATGGCAACCACACAACATAAGTAAGATCAATTTCGGTCAGCAGGGTATAATGTGTATAAATGTAATCATGGCAGATCTATATTTAGCAAATAGCACATTAAATGATAATTATAACTTAAGAATTAATTATTTAAGGACGTCACTAAAAGCCACTAAGTCACATATTTACATACAAGCATGGCATCTAGACAAATCACATAAGCACATCTTAACATGGTAACCGGATAATTTCATACTAGCATCGCAACAGA
Organism: Chrysanthemum makinoi; assembly: GCA_910596185.1. Lineage (NCBI taxonomy): Eukaryota > Viridiplantae > Streptophyta > Magnoliopsida > Asterales > Asteraceae > Chrysanthemum > Chrysanthemum makinoi. The sequence continues at coordinate 99,060,588 of OU343225.1, forward strand.
TAATTCAAGTAATCACATATCAGTATGGAGAGTAGGCAAATCACGTAGTCATACATCAACATAATAAACAAGAGAATCAAATACTCGTGGCATAGCATTATAAACATATGAAATAAAAATCTGATAACATAAGTTTGGTATTCACCATACATGGAATGAAAGCATCATAAAATCAAATAACGATAACACCACATAGTTGTTGGATGGACTAGACAAGGATTCTGAGTGAACGAATAGTCAAACGAGTAACTGAATCAATATATAGCACAATAACCAGATACAAATCATACGAAAAGTGATGTCCAACATGGTACATGAAGGACATAGAATACATACATACAAATAGCATAATCAAAGTGAAACATAATGAAAGGATGCCCGCGAGCGCATAACCTAACGTCCAGCATGACACATGAAGGACACTACATACATACATGACCGTCAAATCATAAGTGTACAAGGAGGGGAAACCTCACGAGTACCATAAGTGCGAAAGGGGTGCAAGGCATGCACAACCAAACGCCATAAACATATCATAATATCATAAGTCTAGGATGCATCCATACGCCTCCCACAAAACATAAATCATATATGTACCCTTCTCACATGACAGGTATACACATACATCAAAATGGCCAAGTGATCACATAATCATACATATCATAATGGGGACGCCGGGGACTAATCACACCGCCCCAGATAGTGTCATGCCATTGGTGCCATCATTGGCATGGTCATGGTACCTCCATGACTATTTGGCTCGTAACAAAAGGGGCAGAACGTACAAATCATAATCATATCCAAATCATACCGAATCATAATCATACGAATCATGGCAACTGAATCATATCATAACATATCATAACGAAGTAATAATGAAACGAATCATATCGAAGAATCATAGCATACAAATCAATCCAGAAAGCAAACAAAGGATCATCACAGGGGAATCATAGCAAGGGATCATATCAAAGGATCAGAACGTACAAAAGTATCCCTACTGAAAAGGGAAGGAATATCTGTACCTTAACGCCGATTAGAGGAAAGCAACGAATGAATGAACATAAGGATACAACGTCACGTCTTCTTCAATGAATCTACACGGATTATGGTTCGCATATCATTTATATATTCATATCGAAAGTTATTCTTAGATTTATTGGCCATATACTTATTGTTATGCTTGTATTACATATTAGGTTTTAAACATCAATTCTGGACTTGTATTGGACGAATTTTCATGACTATTAACTGAACTCAAATAAAATTAGGAAATTTCCCAGGTGTTCCCTTATTAGTTAGGTTAATTCATGAATTTTTGGGGATTTTATTACTGAGTGATGCAGGTTTTACTGACCAGGTCTTAATATTTATAGTGTCTCGCTATACCTATGGTCTACCCTAATGCACTAACGGGCAGTGTACCTGGTCGTGTGTAATGTAGTAAATGGTAAAGCCGAGGTCGTCCCAAGAGCTATGTGTGTTGGATTATTACTAAGTCTAATTGTCACAGAATTATAATGGTTTCGATAGGTATTTAATTAATTAAACTACTAATGCAGAGTATAAAATAAAAGAAAATAAATGGTAAAAGGAAATCAATAGAGGAATAGTGGTGCTAACCTAGTCAATTCTCCTAGCTAGTTATGTCTACGTCTACCTACTTCCAATTACTTCAGGTGGGGTCAAATTTGAGAGGACAACATTTGGTCAATTCGCCATAACCTATCCGCAAAGATGCCACCACAGGAGAAATCAGGTGCATCGTCATAAGTCCTGTTGTTCCTGGTCCCCTAAGCCGAGTCATTAGGTACCGCTACATGCTAGATTCTAAATAGTGATTGCCCGGCCGTTAGGAACTTAGACACTACACCCCCCAATTCTTAAGTTCATCCAAACGATAGGTGATCAGTTGGTCAAATCGCACAAGTAGAAAGGGTCGTCAGTTGGTCATATCTTACCCTTCCCGTCTCAGTCCGCTCACCTAGGGTCAGTTGGTCATATCTCCTAGGCAATTGGCCTCTATCGCCATTCAAAACTACCAAACCAAGAGTGACTACCAAAGAACTATACATGCATACACTTAGAAATAATTGTACGGAAGTAAAGGTAAACGCAAACAAAACAATTAAGGAATCATAACTAGGCTAGCACCAAAGGGTGCTTAGCCGCTCATATTAATCATGAAAATCAATTCAATATTCAAAGTTACGAAATACATGAATTGAAATTAAAAGAAATATAAAACGCTAAAGCTTATCGTAATGGTGTGACTTCTCCCTTGGAAACAGCTCCGTATGCTTCCCTAGACCTGCCTTGAGCTTTTTCCCACGTTCTCAGAGTGTTGTGTGTGGAATGGGATGCTTTGAAATGCTAGAATTCGTGGGGTATTTATAGGCCAGGTCTAGGTTACGGCGTAACCATAGAGGAGTTACGCCGTAACCTTCTATTTCTTCGTAAATGCACTAGATCTGCTAATTACGGCGTAACCTTATAAGTGGTTACGCCGTAGTCTTCAATAAACTCGGTTACGTCGTAAGTGATGCAGTAGTTACGGCGTAAGTATCAACGGCGTGGAACCACTTTTGACCTAATGGAGTTACGTCGTAACCTTTGGGAAGAGTTACGCCGTAACCTCTTGATAAGTTGGACTTCTGGGTCACGCAATAGTTACGGCGTAATGTGAGAGACGAGTTACGCCGTAACTTCTTCAAAATAGGCATACTGTGATAAATCTTTAGTAATGTTCCCATTTCCGCGTCTCTTTAGCTCCAATGCTCGTAATTTACCTGAAAGTGGAAAACAAGCGTAAATCCATATAAATGATATAAATAACGAGCATTATCGGGGGAAATTGACACTAAATATTCAGGACTATTTGATGTTATCAAATATCCCCACTTGAACTCTACTTGCCCTCAAGTAGACCTTATTAGATATATTCCTAAAAAGATATCTCCCAAAACCTAGAAAATATGAATTTACAAATCCCTTATGCTAGAATAAAACAAAGCCGAACACCCCTCGAAAGGGGAACAAACACTCAAATCTCTCAACTATTCTAAGTGTCAATTTCGGGGTGATCACTTAATCGCACAGTCATAGCATGTATTCTATCATAATCTTGGCGGTTACACAAATCTCCACCACTAGAGTTAAGGGCTAAACAATTCTCGAAGGCAATATGGGTAGACATGACAAAGGTTAAGGGGTGACTCGTCATTACTAACATGTCACGGCAAAGTGGACAAAATCAATGATACATGACCAAATCCATGGCCAAGACACCAAAGATTGCTCGCTGCATCACCTAGACACGCTTCATGACTAAAGGATAGGATAAGACATGGGATATATAATTGGTGTAAAATGAAAAACAAGCAGGTAGTCTAAATCTATAACTAAGTCATCACCACTTACCGTCCGCCCAAAGCTCAAGCTTAGAAGTCTAGAGACCGGATCATGAAATGCAAGGTAGATGCGTCATTAGAGGACGTCGTGATGGGCACGCTACCTTTCCTTCTTCAGTTGGTATAACTCCAACTCCATTCTTCTAATGTGACCGAGGTGGCCTCCTCAATACTAATCAATAAAGCTCATACTATAGTGCTTATAACATCGCACTTTACAATATCATAACTCAATTTTATTTTTTTATTTTTTTTATTTTTTTTATTTTTATTTATTTTTTTATTTTATTTTTTTTATATATATATATATATATATATATATATATATATATATATATATATATATATATATATATATATATATATATATATATATATATATATATATATATATATATATATATATATATATATATATATATTTTGAACATAACAATATAACATAACATCCCCCCACTTGAGATGAATGGGAATTCGGGGGGTCTTCAATGATCTTCATAATTGTTGTCGATGAAAGCGTGATTTTCAAACCTTTCCACTCGAACCTTGAACTTAGGCAAATGATGACTTCCCAATTACAAATAAAGACTACAGGGTAGACTAAGGTGTAAGGGTGTAACAAAACAATATATTGGGTTGAAAAA
>OU343225.1:99064741-99188590 GCA_910596185.1 Chrysanthemum makinoi
AAAGAGCAAGTAATCGATGAGATACCTCCATACCCGTGAAGGTTCATTGTTTGTAATTAAATACTTTGATTGTTTATATGCTAACGTATGGACTATCCTCTTCCAAATAAGACGGTGGAAATGCTTGAAAAGAAGTTGCTTGGTGAGGTAAAAGATAATGCATGTTATCGACTTTGAACCATTGAATCAAAAGCTCAACAAAGAATAATTTTGAAATGTTTAGAAGAATTTTCTTAGCTATTGAGTGTTATGTTAATAAGTTGTTATATGTATAAATGGTTTTTGAGAATGTTTCACTTAGTGAAAGTGCTATGCACTAACACAACAAATGGTTATCAGTTCACCATGTCTAATCCACATAAGGACTGACTAATCCATGAGCAAATGGCTCTGGTAAAGATAATTCAAATCCGTTTATGGCTGACAATTTGCCAAAAATTGTATGGTGCTCAACTCACCATATCTGTGTTAATGAAGAGTTGGCTAGCCCACAAGTTCTTGGCTTGTGTAAAGTCGTGAAAACCATGACTAGTCCAAAAGGGTCGGCTTTTGGTAAAGACTAATCAAATGTTGATAGTTGTTGGTTTGCTAAAAATTAGATGGTTATCAATGTACCATGGTTTTACACGACATTGCACTACCCAATAGTAATGGCTAATTGGTAAAGAGACATCAAATCCATTAAATTTTCTATGATTCACCTCTCACGGAGTTTACTAACACTGGATGTGATGAGAATAGCATGAAACTCTTATGAATTGATTTATATACGTCATTGTTGCGAAAAGACCATGGAGTGTCGATATTTTTTGATTGGATGTCGCATGATCACACAAGGAAGAATATTCAATGATGCAAAGATAAAGATAATTCCAAGATCCTCAAAAAGTATAAAGAACTTGAAGATCACAAGTGAAGATCAAGTTAGGGGAGGATTGTAGGAATTATAATTGTAAAAGATTTAATTGGTTTAAGTCCTGTTTAGTATTAATTTTGTTAGTATAGTAGTTAAGTCGGTAAGACACAATTAAGTCTGTTAGTTAAGTCTGCCAAGACTAACATGGTTAAGTCGGCATAACAAAGTATTGATAGTTAAGTCTGCTTTATGATAAAAACAGGGATAGTTTGTTGGAGTTATATTAGGAATAGATATGTATGAGATATCTTAGGAAGAGATATTTTTACCCTTCTATAAGTCTTGTAGTCAATTAGGGTTTCCTTACACTCTGTTCTCAAGTTTTTTAAATGAAAGAAAAGAAAAGAAGAATTAAAAATGGGTAGAAAAGAAGAGGAGATGAATGAAATTAAACTTTTTATATCATGTTCCCGAGTTAGGAGAGAAAAGAAGAGATAAGCGATGATTTTACAATTATACCCTTGGTTATATATAAAAGTTATGTTTAATATTAGGTCATTTAAGTAACTTTATTTATTTAAAGCTTCCTAATATAACTTCTTTCCAAATCATCCCACTTTTGGAGAGAAGTTTAGCCAAAATTACTCTCCTCTTCTTTTCTCTTCTCTCTTAAGAAAAACTCAGAACACCTAATTTATTTTGTTTTCTACCCACTTATTTTCTCTTCTTTCAAAAATAAAACTCGGGACGCAGTGTATAAAAGGATCCCTAAAGTATTAGGTTAAGGTACGAGTTGTAAACCTTAACCATTGTTAAAAGCAATTAATAGAAAATAATGGTTAGTTTATTTTGTGTTCTTCATACTTATTGTCTTAAGTTTCCGCATTAACACATTAAGATCTTGTTAAGAGTTCTTCACATAGTGAATTTGGATATATTCAAGTTTGCTATAAGTCATACAAAGGCTACTTAGATCCATATCATTTGGACCTACAAGATAGTTCGTGTTGGAAAACCTTAATGAAACTTAGACAAATTGTTGAAACTCATATGAGATACAAGGTTGGTAATGGTAGGAGTATTTCTATATGGCATGATATATGGAATGGGAATCAAGGAATTGCAAAATCCATCAATAGAAGAGAAATATATGCAGTTGGTTTTGATGATTAATGCAAACTGTGTGATGCAATTGGTGCAAGTGGGTGGAAATGGACTAATGACTGGGCAAACAAGTTTGACTGTCTTCAAAATTTAGTTGTTCCAATTTTGACTGTTCAGCCTGATTGCTCAATATGGGTCACTAATAATGGTAATGAGGTAAAGTATGCCACTCACCATGTTTGGAAGGATATATGAGGTGTGGAAGCAATAGTACCATGGACTAATTTGGTATGGTTTTTGAATTGAATCCCAAGACACACTTTTATTCTATGGTTAACAATAAAAAAGAAGTTAGTAACAGAGGATAAGTTGCTGAAATGGTATACACAAAGGGACTTAAAATGCCCATTTGGTAAAGATGAGCCTGATTGTCATTATCACCTTTTCTTTTAGTGTAACTTTGCAGAAGATGTATGGGAAGCTATAAAATTGAAAGCAAAGATAGCTGAGAATGCCAAAACCTGGGATGAAATTGTAAACAAACTATCTTACTAAAAGAAACATAATCATATTTGGTCTTTCATCATGAAGTTATGCTTTGTAGCCACAGTTTACTTCCTATGGCAAGAAAGAAATAGTAAAATTTCAAGGAGGAAGAAAGAGACAAGATTGTGTTAATTAAGATAATATGTGATAAAGTCAGAGCAAAGCTAATGACATTAAAGACCAAGTAAACAACTTCAATAAGGGAAGCAAAGAAAGTATAGGAGGTTCTATTGAATGAAAGTCTTAGTTTAGTATGAAGTGTTTGGAATAAGGTTTTGTGAGCATATGGCTAATATCTTGGTGGTGTATGTATACAATCTAAGTAATTCTGTATCTATCGTGTATTTTTAAAGTAAGAGATGAGGTATTTACACGTTCCTTGTTATGGTAAAGATATAGCCAACCATAAGGTAGTATCCTGCTTAGAATGACTCTATGGTTCAGTTTCGATACCGAATAAGGCATTTCCTTTAAATGCTTTAGCAGATGACGAGGTTCAAGGAATCAGCAATCCAATAATGAAAAATAGATTTTATCCTACTACTCTTATATTCTTATCTTTGAAGATAGAGTTTCGAGTTCATTCACAAATGATGGCCTAGTACCTTGATGCCATGATATCTTGACTTAATTTCCAACTGTGTGACACTCAATAGGCCTTTGTTAGGTAATTGGGCATGTTCAGAGATTTGAAGTTGACTTAACATGGATAGGAAATCATAATGTAGGCTTCATGTGTGTGAAGGGTAGAATGAATTGAAGGGTGGAATATGATGTTTGAAATAGTGAGGAGTGAAAGATGAACCTACTTGGTCCAAACAATGTTCTACCACAGAGGTTTGGATGGTTCTGATGCCACTTAGTCTATTTAGTTGGAAATATAGGATTTTGGTATAGCCCCTATGTGGAGTGGGATGGTGGCTATAACCTTCATAATAATGTTCCTTTTTTTACCTAGATTATTATGATTGATGGGTGAATGATATATGGTAAAATTTGGTTAGGAAATGTAATTATGATTGGGTGATTCGATTGAACCGCCGCTATAAAGATTGAAGTAGTATACAGATGATAACATGTGCTTGTTTCTCCGATAGTGTCATCGAATTAGGGGTGTTCACGGTCGTTCTGGTTCGTTAATTAGAAGATTTTAACTATCCATCGGGCGTAATTCATTTTACTACCGAAACCAACCGTACTAGGCGGGTAACCGAACGTCATCGGCACCGAAATGGGCGGTTACTCACTTGTTCGTTCACGGTTAACCATTTTAGACACTTAACGAGTTTAACCGTATGAAAAATAACATGTTCTAAAACATAAAATGTCATTTTAGTAGATTAAATAATATTGAATATATTAAGGTTATAATATATATTTATCGTTTCACAATAAATACATTCAAATAAACATAATGTAACACATTAAGAAAAAGTAGTTACTCAACGTTTATAGGCTAAAACAACATTAATCAATTTTCACACATAGATGTTTAATAAATGTTTACATTATAAATAAAAAAAATTCATTTTACAATAAGAGCAATGCAATAATTTAATCAATACTTGTACAAGTATTTGTATAGTTAGTTAAAATTCTTTATGTATATTATACATAATTCGATTGGTTAACCGCTGGTATTCAATATAAACCCGAATTGATCCGCGATAAAAAGGGTTTTCGGTTTCTGTTTTTCCGTTTCGTTTCTTCGGTTTCAGATTTTTTCGTTTCGGATTGAGCGCTGCTCGCTCGGTTTGTCCCTTCTGATGAATTTTAGTGTTACCCGATATGAGACACTTAATGTTTTGTAATGTTTTGTTTTTGTTATCCGATTGCGGTTGTGCAAGATCAGATTGAATTGTCTTAAGTTTTGTAAATTTAATTGATGAAATAAAATATTTCACCTTTTGCATAAAAAATAAATAAAAAAATAGCATTTAATGAATTTATTATTTATATATTTATACATATCTAATGATTATAATTATAGAATACGTTAAACATATAATGTTTGATGTTAATTAATTATTGATTTTTCAATTAAAGTAACCTTAATCACAAACATAAGATTGTAGTTAGTAAAACCTTATGAAAAACATGTTAATTGTTTGGATCAAACGAGACTATACGCCTTTGTAAATTTGAATGTCATCATCTTATATGTTGCTTTAAAGATGTTATGATTTACATCCTAGCAAATATTAACCATGATGCTAGTTGATGAAACGTATAAAAATGTTGCTTACCATAAATACAGCTTGCATGATAGATTACGCTTGCGTCAATATTATAGTTCAACTACGCCTGTAAACCACTATTTTCCTGCCCATTTACCTAACTCTTCATAAAACCAATATCTTTTTGTTTGTTATTGATGGTAAATATAATAAAATGAAACCAAAACCCTCTTTGTTTATTGTCGACCATTCTTGAGTAATCTTGACTTGATCTTACTAATAGAAGTAATATTACGACACTGCATACTTTAAATAGTATAATTTTATAGTTGTATTACGTATACGGAATATAATATATAAATTAATTGTGCCTAATTGTCCAACAAAAGAAATGTTTCCATGACCCGACAGTAAGCGACTACAATATCTAGCTAGAAAAGCCTACTTAATTAGGCGTTCCATTTTTGCTTTTTTAGTCTTTAGTTCCTCAATATATGGAAATTCCAGGGACAAATTTTCTCTCTTTTTTCAATGTTTCTCCCCCACAAACGCACTAATTAAAGTGCTTAAAATTTTATAAATTACTACAGTACAATTTTATTTATCATACAACTTGAGCTTTACTTTCTGTAAATATATTCTACGGTAAAGTACAGATCATAATACGAACACACAGTTCGAGAGGTTGTGTGACGATTTTCGAAAAAATAATCAACTGGCGTATATTTGTGTATTTTTTCCTGTCGCTTCAAAATAAGTGTTCAATATTTTTCTTAGTTTATTTCAAACTAAGTATAAGAACTAAAAACTGAAATACCAAGTTTTGTATTATGACTTTTATTAGTGGTGGCAATTTGATACAAAAATAAACGATATAGGATCGTAAATATGTTGACTAGCTCACCTATACAGACGGGTCAGGTTTTACTCGACATTTTTAACTCCATTTATTATCCATTAATTCGATAAAAACATAAAATAAAAAAAGAAAATAACACACTAACATATCCAGTCTAGCTAGTTTTTCCCATAACTATTTTTCGTTTATGTTCTAATTATAGTGCATTGCAAACCCACAAATATATATGAACCTGTAATCCTGAACTAGAGAATTCCAACACAACCCATATATAACGTAATTTGGCATTCCATTATTAAATAACATAATGATCGTAATTTACTGAATTCGTATGTTATTTTCAGATCAAGACCGTGACCGGGGTTTAATTGTATAGCGGTATCTCATATTACAGGAATGTTTCACAGCCAAATAGTTATATGTTCAAGTCGTGTTTGGAACATTCACTTGTGATGCGTATATTGTGAAGTAGTCGGTTGATTTTCAGCAATGGAAAAAGAAAAAGAAAAAAAAAATGAAGGATATAAGATAACCGAGTTAAAATTATCTGCACTAAAGAGAAAAAAGATAGATGAGCTGAATTTAGAAAACAATTTTTCTAAGAGTTCACTAGAAGCAAAGATATTTTCCAACAAGGATAGCGATTGACACAAGTGTTTAGACCTTAGATTATAGGTAATCCTGGCAACCTAAGTTTAGTAAACCAATGGTATACAAAGCTTTAATTAATCCTTTTAGGTTTTGTTTGATAGCACTCATGCTCCAAGGTGGACACGTGCTTCTCCGTATATCAAAAGCATTTTAATACTCTTCTAAAACCAATAATTATAGTAGACACCATTACCAAAATTACAAATTATATTAGTGACCTAATAGCGCGGGGACCATTAATTGCTTGATGTTACCAGTCATTTTCTCTATTTTTGAGTTTAATAACATGGTCCTTCTAATTTGAATAAAGCATCTAAATTGCAAAAGTAATATAATTTGTAGTACCATCTTATAGTTTTTTTTACTTGCTGGTCTCTGTTGCTTTTATTAGATTCGTTATTCTTTAGTTCTAGTTGACAATGAAAAAGCTATCACGAGAAATCGTTGTTAGTGGAAATAGATTAGGTTTTAGTGGTGGGTCGACACCTCATAACGTCACCAAGTTATAATTATTTAATTTACGATAAAGACGGCAAGATGACCTGATTAGAGAAGTGTAAAAGAGCCGAATCCACTATATATGAAGGTTGATACTATAAATACAGCTTGTGTATATAAAATGCTAAGCTAGCTGATATAAAAGAGCAACGTGTCTTTGTTTTAGAGGATCAAGATTTACTTAACCAATATGGTTCACAATATAGGATCTAACCAAAGAGAAGGGTTTAATTTCACATATGATACTACCACTAGTGCTTCACAACAAGAGCTTAGTGTGATCAAAGAACAAGATCGGTTGCTACCGATTGCTAATGTAGGGCGTATCATGAAGCAAATTCTCCCCCCAAATGCAAAGATCTCAAAAGAAGCTAAAGAAACCATGCAAGAATGTGTGTCGGAGTTCATTAGCTTTGTGACGGGTGAAGCTTCAGATCATTGTCGTAAAGAGAAGAGAAAGACTGTCAATGGAGACGATGTTTGTTGGGCGATGTTGAATCTAGGGTTTGATGACTATGCAGAACCATTGAAGAAGTACTTGCATAAGATTCGAGAGCTTGATGGTGAAAGGGCTCATCAAAATAAAGGGGCTAGTAGCAATGAAGAGAAGGATCACATCCGTAATCCTCCTCAAGAAACTACTTCGAATTACAGATCATCAGGTAACCATGTTCCCCGAAAAGCTAATGTTCCACCCTCCCCAAGTCAATTTAATTTCACCGTTATCGATAGAAATAGCTTTAGGGTTCTTGTTCTTACTTCTATGAGTTCAGAATTAGGCGTTCTTAGATACATGATGGTAGATTCAAATACTTGTATGATAAACGATATGATACGAAGTTACTATTATCGTGACCCAGAATAAAAAGAAAAATTCAAGAGGAGTACCATTTGGAAGATCTTGTGTGCTCTTCAATCGGCTAGGGTTTATCTTTTTCAGTTTATGTCTACGGTTAGGAAATGACCCAAAATAATAACATATTAGATCTGATTGTGTGCCTCTGTGGATCATCGGTTAATGTAATATCATATTAATTGCTAATGTATTTCTGATGATATTTGAGCTTATTAATGTGTCAGCGTTATGAATGATGAATCCGTACTTTAACTTAGAACTGATTTGAAACAAAATGATGGGCTTATGTTCCTATGGTCTTTTTTGAATGAATATATTTTGTTCAAGAAACAATATGTGTCTTTAAATCATGTTTATACCTCCACAAACATGTGTTTCCAGGAATTTATAACTTAAACATGAAACATTAAACATGTGAACATGAAAATGTTTCCAAAGTGAATAATTCAGATAAGTGCAACTTCCTGGCCATGCTTCTCACTTAACTTCATAATCATAGCCAAACTTAAATTCAAAGTACGGTATCAGCAGTTTATCTGTCCTAGTACCCAATAGCAGGCTCATGAGTTGTTGCTTAATTTGCTATCATATAATTGTTAACATAACCGGAAAATAAATATCAAAACCTTGACCCCGGAATAGTAATCCCTATTGAGGTTAACTCCCTTATCCCCGTACAATAACCTATGTAGCTACTTTTCAAATGCAATTATCCATCAGAAATATGACAAACAGTGACAGTCTGTAAATCTTAGACAAAAGAGAGAGTTCTGGCCTAGAAAACCATAACATCATATCTGATATATGATATATTCTTGGTTTGATTGGCTTAGAAATCCTTTTAGTCTCGGTTCTTATGTTTCTTAGTCTGGTTTAAGCCACAACGTACATGTTTCATCTAGCTTCTCCCTACTTTTGTTAATAATATCTGGCTTCTTTGTTAAAAAACTAGAAAAGAAACCTATACCTGATCCAAGGCTATAACATTCGGTGTTCATATATATTAGTGCAATAATAAAAAGCCATGCATGGGATTAGACAAATACTACTAGCTACTCCGTAGTAGAGTAGGAAACTAGCAGTAGCAACACATTAAAAAAAAAAAGCAACACCTGCAGTATATATGGCATGGAAAAACGTTAATTTCAACCAAAAACTACCAAAGTGAGTACTTAAATGATAGAATTGCACGTGTTACATGGATTGAAATACCAATCTAGCCAACTTGTTTGAAAATTTTCCAGTGACACTTGTTCCACATGAAAGAAGATGACTGAATCTGGTAAAGGTCAAAATGTATTTCCAACCGCTCTGGGTTAGTTACTATTCCGGGGTGATACACACAACTCTGTGGTTTCTTAGGTGTCGTAAAATTGGAGTATCCTTCAATTTAAAGAGGCCCAAGACTAATACTCTAGGAGATGGTGAAATCTTACACACTTTGATTTGGATCTCGATCGACTAGGTGCAAAATAGTCTCTTGCTAGATTGCTAAGGAACTTAATTTGCCTATCTAACAAGAGACTGGATTACATCGAAGATCATTGGGATGGCATTATCATTGACGGAAATACTTATAAACTCTTGCTCTCCGATCCATGGCACAAGATTAAATCCATCTAAGCTACAATAACTGTAAAGTTAGAGCAAAAAAACTTTACCCAAAAAAACTATTAAGTTAGAGCAATCATATGCGAAAAAAATGCTTTTAGCCTCCCGTTAGCTGGTAAACTGTTTTCGTTATGGTTTACAATTATTAGAAACTTGAAAAAAGAAACCAATCAACAAGTAGAATTTTATATGCTGTTTGCATATGGTGCAAAATGTGACAAATGAGTTTGATTCGAATATATAAGCAATTTTTGTGTAGTAGAAGATATATTAGAAGGAAATTGCTTGTGTACTACAAGTGTGTTTTGGGGTTAGGGTTCTTGTGAAACCCTAGATAGCAATTGGACATGCTTTATTCCTATCTATCATCAAAGAAGTGAAGAATAACCCATCTGCCAACACTTCTTCACACACAAGAATGAAAAAAAAAACATGGCTCACGGTTTAATTTGATAGATTTGTATGATTTACATTACATAAGTTTTCAGTAATGGATTGCTGTTTTGATTGTGTATGACATTTTTTTTATTGGAGCCATTCCCGGGAAAAAAAACAAAAAAAGCATTATTTTTTTAAAAGGTAGAACAATACACCGAGATATAGCTTGTGTTTAATTGTTCTTTTTCTTGCATGATAGCTCAAGTTTTATCTTACAAAAACTTAAAATAGATTCTACAGAGAAAAGATAGGATTAAATTAAATTAAACTAATGCAATTGAATCATCATCTATCATGAACAAAGGAAATGACTCATATTTCAAGGCCATTATTCGAAGTCTTCAATGTATGCATGTCTACATTGAAAATATTTTCTTCCTTCTTATTTTAAAGTTAAACAAGTCCGTGCACGCAAGGAGTTTGCACGTAAATTAAATTTATATTAAAATTTTAGTTTGATATACGGGTATATAAGAATATGTCCGTGTTTATTGTTTTGTAACTATTATATAAGTAAAACTAATTATTATGTACGAATTTTTACATAAATATTTTATTATGTATTAATATCGATTAGTATTTTGTATAAATTTTTGTCGGATAAAGGATTTGACTTGGTTTAACTGACATTGTATTTAGGTTTATATTATTGTTTAAATTTAACTATCGATATCATCTTGTATATAATATACGTGTTTAATAACTTGTAATGACCTTTGATGAAGTTAAAAGATAAAGTTTTAAAAAAACCCCGGATATTTTTATTTAAACTTTAAATAAGAATTAAATGAGTCATTTTTAAAGTACAATCTTATATTTATTTTATATCACAAGAACTCGTGCCTATATTTGGATATTTATATTTTCGTTAATAATACTTTTAGGCGTTTTTAATTTTCAAATTCGTGTACACACGGGTTAAACTTATAAAAAGGAATTACATAAGTCGGGATTGAACACATAATGTTAAAAAAAATGCTTACTTAAACTTATAAAGAGGAATAAAATAAGTTGTTTGCATATTTATAATCTCGTGTATTCATTTACATATCAAAATAATCTGTTCTTTCATTTTAATATTTACATATCAAAATAGTTTTGTTAATGATATCTCGCTTTTTTGTTCAAAATTTAGAAAAGAAACCTATACCTGATCCAAGCTATAACATTCGGTGTTCATTATTAGGGCAATAATAAAAACTGATTTAATATTATTTTTGATACCAGCAATGGGATTAGACAAATACTACTAGGAACACACATTCGAGTGATGTTCCAAAAAACAAAAAAAGCAACACCTACAGTATATATGGCATGGAAAAACGTTGTTTTCAACCAAATAAAAACGAAAATAAGTACTTAAATGATAGAATTGCACGTGTTACATGGATTGCAACACCAATCTTGCCAACTTGTATGAAATTTCTCTAGAGACACTTGATCCACATGAAAGAAGATGATTGAATCTAGTAAAGGTCAAAAGCTATTTCCAACCGCGGTGGGTTACTATTCCGGGGTGATACACACAACTCTGTGGTTTCTTAGGTGTCGTAAAATTGGAGTATCTTTCAATTTAAAGAGGCCCAGAACAAATAATCTAGGAGATCGTGAAATCTTACACACTTTGATTTGGATCTCGACTAGGTGCAAAATACTTGTTTTAAATTCGATTGATTGGTCTTGTTAGACAGATTGTGTTTAGAGCTTGTAATGTGCTTATATGTGAATAGTCTCTTGCTAGTTTGCTAATGAACTTTTCCTATCTAACAAGAGAATTGATTATGCCAAGATCTTCGATGGCATTAGCATTACCGAAATACTTGTAACTGCCCTCCATGGCCACGAACCCGTCTGCTACATTAATAACTGTTAAGTTAGAGCATTCGTGTTGTAATGTATGCTAATAAAAACTTTTTAGCCTCCCGTTAGGTATTAATGTTTTCCATGTATTACAATTATTAATAACTTGAATAAATCTAAACAAGAAGCCAATCAACAAGTAGAATTTTATATGTGCATGTAAAAACATGTGACAAATGAGTTTGATTCGAATATAGAAGCATTTTTTGTGTAGTAGGAGATATTAGAAGGGTAATTGCTTGTGTACTGCAAGTGTGTTTTGGGGTTAGGGTTCTTGTGGAACCTGTTATTCATATCTATCATTAAAGAAATGTAGAATAACCATGGATCTAAAAGGTTCAAAAGGTCGCAAAGAATAACGTAAAGGCGTGGAGGCTGATCATCATGTCACACAAGAATGCCACACGCCTTATACGCTACGTCTTTTGAAACTTGATATATATAAAATATGATATAAATATATAAATATTATATTTTGCCGCTTCTTTATGCCATGCTATAAAAGTAAAAGTTCTCCCACCAACGTTCGAAGTTTCATATGTCAGCCACGCCATCACTATAGCTTATAACCTTGAGAATAACCCATCTGCCAACACTTCTTCATACACAACAAGAATTTAAAAAAAAAAAAAAAAAAAAATGAAACCACGCTCTTTGAAGAACGTAGTAAACGGTTCAGTCTTATAGATTTGTATAATGTACATTACATAAATTTTCCGTAATGGATTGCTGTTTTGATTGTGTGTGGCATTTTTATTATTGGAGGCATTCCAAAAAAAAAGCATTATTTTTTAAAAGGTAGAACAATACACCTAGATACTTATAGCTTATGTTTAATCGTTTTTTTTCTTGCATGATAGCTCAAGTTTTATCTTACAAAAACTTAAAGTAGATTCTACAGAGAAAAGATAGGATTAAATTAAATTAAACTAATGCAATTGGATCATCTATCATGAACAAAGGAAATGACTCATATTTCAAAGCCATTCAAAGTCTTGTCCAAAAAAAAAAAAAAAAAAGGCGCCTAGCAAGATGCTAGATTGAGTTATAAGGGTGGAATGTAGCACTATGGAGTTTACTTTAAAGTTAACTAACTGACTTCAAGCAACACATGGAGTTTACTTATAAATCAAAATTTATATTAAAAATTAGTTTAATATATGGATATATAATAATTTGTCCATGTTTAACTTTTGTAATTGTGATATAAGTACAACATAATTAGTATAAAATGAAGTTTTACATAAACATTTTCGTTATGTACAATATCAATTAATATTGTATATAGATTTTTATTTGATGAAGTTAACTTTGTATAATTGACATGGTATTGAGGTTGACATTATCTGCTTATATTTAACTATTAATATCATACATACTATAATATATATTGCATTACGTATATTGTTTAAACTGATGTATTCTATAAGTGAGAAACCTTATATTTCCGTTATAATACATTGTAATACTTAGTTAGATTAGAATGGGCTAAGTGAAATTGGATAAGCTAAAGTATAATGTTAAGCTAAGTAAGTAACTTAACGTGTAATAGCCCAAATCCAAAACAAAGAGAAAAGCCCATTAAGCCAAAGCTAAACATATACAAGTACAAACCATCAAATGCTTTATTTGGGGTATGTTTGGTAGCAAAAGATTATTCAAGATTATCGAGACTTATTATTTTTTTTTAAATAAGCTACTTAAAAATAATCTCTTTGTTTACCGACAAAAACTTAGAATAGATTAAAAAATAATCTTTCATAATCTCCTCAAAATAAAAGGTTATCGATGCTTAATGAGCGCCGCTCTCGTGGTCAAAGGAACTTTCTTCCGCCGAAAGTAAAAGTTTTCAACCACCCAGCAAAGGGAACCTAATCGCTAGAGTGCATATTGTAAGCCCCGGGATTGGTATCGTTCTCTATGGATTAGGAATGCTAGCAAGAAATGTATTAACGAGAAGGTGGGGGTTGAGGATGATTATTTTTATCTTTTATTGTTTTTATAAAGCTAGGTAAAATTCGGGGCAATTGGTTTGGGGGTACTTCTACCGATTACTCTACTTATCTAATTATCTATTACTACGGGTAGCTATGTCTATTTGATGTGTGCTCGTATGATGATTAAAAATGTGTTTACCTATATACTACATTCCCGTTATCTTTTATTGGTCGGTTGAATTGTCACACATTATCTTAACGCGTTGTATTCCTAATGTCGTAGGGAATGTGTATGCCCTAACTCTTTGAGGTTACCTTTTGGTTTAGCTTCTAAACAAACGAAGTCCTTAAACTATTTCATTTATAAGCTCTACTTTCACAAAGTATTAAAGCATTAAAAACAACGAAAGACTAGTTGCACTCCTGCCAATTACAATTAAGATAAGAAACAACCTAACAATAATCAATAACTAGGTTCCATAGATCTAAGCAAACATACAAGAAATTTAGCTAGACATGTTAAACAAGCAAGCATACACACAATCAATTGAAGACATAATGATATTTTGGATTAAAACACTTATCTCATGTGTAAAATAAGGTTTGACCCTAAGATAATGTCCAAATCGGCTCATAACTAGGTTTTTTCCAAAAAGTCTACCTCCCTAAATGAAGAAAAACGAATTCTAAATAGATTTACACTTTACACTGATCTTATATGGACGTCAGGCCTCGCCATCGTTAGGTTTCAGGGATTGGCCCAAGTCATCATGGACGCGGCCACCTTAGAGTTGTGACGCCGCCAGCCTTCGCTGGGACGCGTCTTGGTTCCTGATCCGGCCGTCTGAGATGAAAAGTCCGAGTGATGCCCTTCTTCTTCAAAGCCCGACGCCATCAGGTTATCGAACAAAAATTCAATCGAGCCGCCCTCGGTGCATGTTTTGATCAAGTCTTTATAGAGGATGGCGCTGTTTTTGATTGGGACGTACCAGTTCATTTTGAGTGCTTGAGTGGCTTTTGACTTTGCCATTTTTCTTAATGTATTCACTTTCGCCCAAATGTGCACCATTCCAAAGATTTGCTTCGAGACCTAAAAAGTGAAAGGAGCGAATTTGCTGCGAATCGATATAAAAGTGGTTCGATTAAAGGCTAAAATGACCCCTAAAGCAGCGTTTTAAATCCTTATCAAATATCCCTACACTTGGTATTTGTTTGTCCTCAAGCAAATGTGCTTTTGGCCAATCAATTTATAAGTTAGGGGCATGAAGCATGGGTTTAGAATAATTCATAACAAGTAAAAGCAACTCTAATATTCATTCAAGCAATCTAAAAAATTATATACTAGCACCTCAGGGGTGTTTGATTCTCTCATCTCTCGGGTTTATATGAAATATAATAAATAGAAATGGAAGTTAAACACTCATTACCTGGCATAGTACATAGATTACCATAGCCTTGAGACTAGATCAAACCTCCACCGCTTACGTATAACCTAGGAACAACTATCTAATAGGTCTTTTCAAAAGTTGTAATGTTAGGCTTACGGTAGGGAAACAAAGAGTTTTGTTGATAGGCTTATATTTAGTGGTGGCAAGTCAAAAATCTTATGTTACAAGCATGAAAAGCATGGCGTTGCTAAGCCAAGACTCGACTCACTAACTCTAGATCACATGAAACAAACATACATAAATTTAAGGACATAAACATGAAGATAGATGTAGGATGGTAGCCCTTTTTGCATACATTTTATTCTACCATCCTCAACGATAACATCAAAATATAAGGGATTTATAGGAGCATCCTACACTTGAGTTTTTATTTCTCTAACACTAATTGACCCGATTTGAAAAAATCAAAACACTTGGAGTATTTAATTACGTGAGAAAGGAATTTAAATTTAACGCTCTTTCCAGTACTCTATATAAAATATTACTTTTACCCATGAGTCCCAATCATCCCAAAAGCAAAGTACAAAAGATATGACTCGACTTATCAACCATGAAAATAACTAGATATTTGAACTAAGGGTTTATTAATGATAACAATAATGCACCAGGTGAGTGCATAAGGTAGGCTAAGGTGATTTGGGTGTACATTGGGGTGATTGTAAACAATGCTTTCATTGATATCTCGAAACCAAACATCACGAGAACCGCGAAAAGGATAGGCTCTGAGGGGTTAACTAGGGGTATCGTGTACTAAAAATGAGTACATCGCATAAGTGTGGGGTAATTACCTCGATCATGTGGAAGAAGTAATTATAAGGGTTTCAAACAAGGGTTATCCTAATGCCTCTTGTCACTTAGTTATTCCTAACTACACAAGTGTAGTCTCACTAACGCTCTCGGAATGTATCACAAAACAAGTTCTAGAATCTATTATACTACCGGTACACTCTCTAAGCATTAAAGGTGAATGTTGTTATTCCTAAAGATCTAGGGGCGAACCTCACATTTTTGGGGTGGAATTTGAGTGGTAAACGGTTTTTGTGCTAGTTATATAACTCCTATCCATGAGACGATTTATTAAGACAAAAGTTTTAGCTCGTACATGTCATTATTTTTTTTAATTTGGTGCTAAAATTGCCCTAACAAATATTTGTCATAGTTTATTACACAATTTACCAAGGACAAGACAAATAATCAAGTAATAATAGTTTTGGTTCCCTGTTTTATTCTTCCTTCCTACACTTAAACAAAATTGCCCCCAATGTTTCCTAAAAAGTATCAAAGTTATGATAAAGGAAGGTAAGTAAGGAAAGAAACTAGTACTCCCCTGATTAGCTCGGTAGGATCCGTGTGAAGTTATGGTTAAATTCTTTTTCAAGAAGAATGCATACGCGTGATAAGCTCCATCCAATGTTGAGTTTCTCTCTTGCCAAATATAACTCGCATAATTTTAAGAAAAACAACGAAACCTTCACGTAAAATCGTGCAGTAAAACTATATGACACAACTACACTAGGATATAATGCTTGTGGAATGGATGTTTGTAGTTTTTCTAGAAAATTAAGACCTGAGAATTTTCAAAAATTTATAAGTAGCACATAAACTAAAAATTGTATATAAGTCGCCGCTTTGACTCGACGTCGTCAGTTTCTTTAATCCTAACTGCCGTTGTCATGATAAAAACTGGTCTGCTGCGTTTTCCTAGAAAAATTCTGAAAAAATTACATCTTTAAAACCTGGAAAAATTCCTGCAAAACATCCTTTATGACTCGATACAAGCATTTGACTCTAACAAACACACATAAATATACAATTTCAATTATTGTTAATCTCATGTTCATGTTCTTAAAAACATATGTGATCTTCCCTACACTTATCTTTTTGTAAAATACCTTTATATGCAATTAAGACGAGGTTAAAAATAAAATAAAGCATTTTCACAAAGTCTAACATGAGAATAAACAATAATGAAAAGATATATAAACACACAAATAAAAAATAAAAACAAACATTCAAACAAATAAACATGGTTTCCTCCCAAGAAGTGCTTGTTTTGTTGAGTCACGAGCTTGACCTCACCCTTATTTAACGGATAAAGGGATGTTTTCCTACACTTAAGCTTATGCAGGATAGTAGCTAAACACCTTAGGGTGGAGATTTGCTACGGAGGAGAGGGTGATAGGTGATTTATATGCTCAAAGGGTGTGCTCCATTCATTATAACCCACACCTAATTGGTAGACATGTGGGTAAACAAGTCTTTCTCCTAGAAAGGGATCATCTTCTATCAACTTTAAGAGACTCTTAGTTAGGATCCATCTGACCTAATAAACCGGTTTAAAACCCATAATGTTTCTTTTATCAACCATGAATGAATGATAAGTTTGTAAGTTCATGGTTATCGCTATATTAGCTTCCACTCTACATGGCTTAGAGTCTACTACCTTCATCACGCAACTACCGGACTATTTATTTTGATGGGTGGATTGGGGCCTAATTCAATTCCTAGATTTACATCTAAAGACAGAAAATTGGGTAAGGTTTTTGGTTGAGGCTCAGCAAACTAGGAACTTCCTTAGAACTAAGAGAAAGGTCATGACAACAAGCATTTAAACCTACATTCTCTAGTTGTGTTTGGTCCAAAGGTTCTATATTAATCGGGGTTCCTATAGTCTTTTCTACCTCTTCCGTAAGTTATAGGCGTGTGTGTTCATCAAGTGATGGTAGGGCTTGTGGGCTTGGAGTTTCCACCTCCTTCTCCATTATATCTAGATCACCTAAATGTTCATCATGTGTTTTAGTATGATCTAACCCAAATACCCTCCTAAGTATCTCAAATCCTTCTTTAGCCATTTCAAATTCTTGGTCCGATTCAGGTGAATCGTTCTCAAAAACTTGATTACTATGTTCTATTTTCCTAAAGGATTCCTCATGCGTGTCATATGTTTTGGTGAAATCTATCCCACGCATGCAACTAGGTAGTTCAACTTTAACCATCTCACAATCTTGTTCGGATTTAGGTTCCATGTTCTTAAAATCTAGGTCTTTTTGTTCATGGTGCCTAAGGTTGGATAAATCCACCTTATTTGTTTCCTCAAGTTGTGATGTAGACAAGCCTATGACTTCATTCAAACTATGGATTACGCTTAGGAAGCTTTTCTCAAAAAATTTCCAAATGGTCGCACGAAAAGGAGTTGATCCTAACAATGATTTTTGAATAAAAGCCACACATGCACAAAATTCATCAAAGCCCTCTAACTTTACACCTATCTTCTCTTGGATATCTCTAAGATAACTTACAAATTCATTAGAACAATAAGAAGCAATTCTATCTATGAAATACAATTGTTCCTCATTTGTTAATGATTCAAATGCAACTTCACTTGCCATAGCGACAAATGAAAAGGGTTTCACGAACACAAACACAAAGAAGGGTGATAGACTACAAGGAAGCTAATGAAAAGAAAGCTCACTTGATAGGAATCAGCGAGTGGACCTAAACAGATAGAAATCTAACTAGCTATTCTATTCCCCGGCAAAGGGCTTCAAAACTTGATGCACGCGAGCGCGTTCTGGGTAAAAGAAACTTCATTTTCGCGAGCAAGTTTTTCAACCAACTAAGCAAAGTGAACCTAATTGTTGTAGTGTAGTATTGCGTAAGCCTGGGGATTGATATCATTCTCTAGGGGAATAGGAATGCTAGCAAGAAATGTATTAAGAGAAGGTGGGGGTTGAGGATGATTATTTTTTATCTTTTTATTGTTTTTTATAAAGCTAGGGTAAAATCTCGGGGCAATTGGTTGGGGGGTGGTACTTCTACCGATTAATCTACTTATCTAATTATCTATTACTACGGGTAGATATGTCTATTTGATGTCTGATCGTATGATGATTAAAAATGTGTTTACCTAGATACTATTACTCCCTAGTTATCTTTTATTGGTCGGTTGAATTGTCACACCTTATCTTAACGCGTTGTATTCCTAATGTCGTAGGGAATGCGTATGCCCTAACTCTTGAGGTTACCTTTGGGTTTAGCCTACAAATCCGCAAGTCCTTAAACTATTTCAGAAGCACCCCAACCCGACATTAGAATGCCACATTATGGTGTCATACAAAGCATACAGAACGCTAAGCGGAAGTCTTATCATACAACTAAAATAAAGTCATGAACATAATAACTCCAAGATGATAAATACAACCACAAATCCAAAATAGAAATACCAAAAGAAATACAAATCTGAAACATAAATCCCTAATGAAATATCAACACTAGGTGGTCTCTAAGTCCATCTCTTACTCTTTTCCCCGCATTAGTACCCGCATGAAAAAAGGCTGAGCTTAAAAATCCCGTGAACATATGACAGTAAAACCAAAAGCTAAATATAACAGAGGTATGAAATGAATCAAAAGGCTACAACAAAATCATAACGAATGAACGGGAAGGAATGAGTCCATGAGTAACCCGGAAACACATCATAACATATATCCACCAAGAACAAAATCAAAGGAAATCCATAGCAAAATAGTACATCCTCAACACACACCCCATACATGCTAATCTTCAAAGCATTCAAAGGTTTAAACATAATCACATAGGAGATAGTAAGCGATCTTAATCCAAAGAACACCCAATCTTGTAGAAACATAATAAGCAAATCATATAATAAAATACATACATCCTAAGTTGAATTATATAAGAAATTAGCAAAACATGATATTACTCAAGTATGACAATCATTAAATTTAGATAATCGAAAATAGACAAGTTGACATCCATCAAAGCAGTGCACTAACTTATGTAGCAAAGATTAGACAAGAATATAGCATGGCAACTACACAAAATAAGTAAGAAGATCAATTTCGTCACTAGGTATAATGTGTATAAATGTAATCATGGCAGATCTATATTTAGCAAATAGCACATTAAATGATAATTATAACTTAAGAATTAATTATTTAAGGACGTCACTAAAAGCCGCTAAGTCACATATTTACATACAAGCATGGCATCTAGACAAATCACATAAGCACATCTTAACATGGTAACCGGATAATTTCATACTAGCATGGCAATGATCATTCAAGTAATCATACAATGGTGGAGAGTAGGAAAATCACGTAGTCATACATCAACATAATAAACAAGAGAATCAAATACTCGTGGCATAGCATTATAAACATATGAAATAAAAATCTGATAACATAAGTTTGGTATTCACCATATATGGAATGAAAGCATCATAAAATCAAATAACGATAACACCACATAGTTGTTGGATGGACTAGACAAGGATTCTCGAGTGAACGTAATAGTCAAACGAGTAACTGAATCAATATATAGCACAATAACCAGATACAAATCATACGAAAAGTGATGTCCAACATGGTACATGAAGGACATAGAATACATACATACAAATAGCATAATCAAAGTGAAACATAATGAAAGGATGCCCACGAGCGCATAACCTAACGCCCAAAGATGACACATGAAGGACACTACATACATACATGACTACAAATCATAAGTGTACAAGGAGGGGAAACTCTACGAAAATATAAGTCGCGTAGAGGTGTAAGGCACGCATGTACCAAACGCCATAAACATATCATAATATCATAAGTCTAGGATGCATCCATATCGCCTCCCACAAACATAAATCATATATGTACCTGCCACATGACAGTATACACATACATCATAATGGCCAAGTGATCCATAATCATACATATCATAATGGGGACGCCGGACTAATCACACCGCCCCGTGATAAGGTCATGCCATTGGTGCCATCATTGGCATGGTCATGGTACCTCCATGACTAGTTGGTCGAACAAAAGGGGCGTAATGTACAAATCATAATCATATCCAAATCATATCAATCATAATCATAACAATCATGGCAATGAATCATATCATAAATATCATAACTAAGTCATAATGAAACGAATCATATCAAGAATCATAGCATACTAATCAATCCGTAAAGCAAACAAAGGATCATCACAGGGAATCATAGCAAGGATCATATCAAAGGATGAGAACGCATAAAGGTATCCCTACCGAAAAGGAAGGAATATTTGTACCTTAACGCCAATGAGAGGAAAGCAAACGAATGAATGAACATAAGGATACAACGCCACGCCTTCTTCAATGAATCTACACGGATTATGGTTCGTGATATCATTATATATTCATATCAAGTTATTCTTAGATTTATTGGCCATATACCTATTGGGCTCACAAATGACCTAGAAGAGCTTGTGCGCTAGAAGACGAGTTAACTCTAAGGATCTCGAAAGTTAAGGAAGGAATTATGAAAATGGGAAAGGAATCTTTTTGGTTTTATGGTTTTGAAAAGTAGATATAACAACAAATCCAATTAAAACAATATCGAGGGCAAAACGTATTGAATTTAAACCAATAACAAGATGAATGGCTTTTGAAAAAGGTACACCACCACAAGGACACAAAGGCAAGTTTTAATCTTTGGTCTGGAACTTATATGGTCAGACCCCCGCTAGGTAGTAATAACTTCCTTTTCTATGTGGTAATTTTGTATGTTGTTATTAAACAAAGAAAACGATAAATCTTTTTGTATTTTTTATTTTTGATATATATATAGAAACAAAAGAAAATATTTTTTTTGTTTTTATACGCTTTAAGATGTTTTGTTTTGATTTTTTATAAGAAAATATATATAGATATAGATGGTATAAACAAGGAGTGAATATTCAAATCACTAATCTGCTAAGTGTAAGATAATTAGCAAGTAACAAATCAAGCAATGGGCGCCAAAATTTGATCTGTTCCGAACCGTCAAGTTTATCACACAAGCTAACCACTTGTGAATGGTCAACCTTAATAAACTTCAAACAGCTCAGAAACAATGCAATGAAGATCTAGAGTAGTATAGTTTTACCTCGTGTCGTTAAGTCCCAACGAGTCAGGCGAATCAATAATCAAACGTATGGTGATCAGTGATAATGAACGGAAAAAGGTTTGTGATTGATATAGATGAAAAGGAAAAATGAAAGAAAAATTAAAAGCTAAATTATATTAAATAAATTATCACTATTTTTTAAAAATGATGTTTTTGATTTTTCTTTTATAAATATAAATTAAAACTAATTTTAAACTTTTAAAACTATTCTAAAATACTAAAAATTATGAAAATAAAGAGGAAAATTGTGAAACTATTTTCAAAAATCTAAAATAACTAAAGAGAATTTTCAAAACTAATTTTGTATTTTTCCGATTATTTTTCTATTTTCTATGAATTAAAAACTATTTAAAACTAATTAAATTGCTAAAAATACAAATTTAACTAAGAAAAATCTGGAAAATTATTTTTGCTTTTATATTTATCTTAACCTAGGAAAATGAAAACTTATTTTTTGAAGTTTTCGATTTAATTGCAATAAAAGCTATTTAAGGTCCTAAAAACTGCTTTTAAATAAGGAAAAATAGCAAACAGTGATGAAAAATTATGAAAAATTCAGGAAAAGTCTAAATTATTATTCTAAATTTATGAAAAATATAAAAACTATGGCTTATGTGTGAGAATATGAGGTCACAGTGAAAGGTGCTTATAAATAAGCACTCAAAATAAGCTAAAGGCCACAAATGAGCACCAATTGAACACAGAAGCTAGGTTATGCTATAACTACCTGAAAACAACCTAAATTAACTATTCTAAACCTCTGGAAAGCAGGATGCAAGAATCTAGTGTGAATTGCACTTAAAAGCCAACGTGTTTTAGCTACTACTTTGTAGCTTGAAAATAAGCCACCTAAATAAGCCAAACTCAAAACCGATGTGGATCCTAAACTAGACCTGGCAAGGGACTTATAAACCAAAAATCGCACTGGGCAAGCTCTCATGAGCTTGTTGGTAGCTCTCAAGAAACCGTGCACTCCGCACCGAGTCAATGCATGTGGCACTTTAAGCTCATTTGACAAGCTGTTTTGAAGCTTACAGAAAATTACAAAAATTTCACAAAAATCAGACTCTAACTCTTGACCAATTGAACTTATTGAATCCAAAATTTCACTGAATTTGAACCAGAATTGAATTCATGAAAAATCAACCAAGTTGGGTGAAAAATGTTTTCAACTTGACTTTTGACAGCTTTGAGAATGTTGACCAAAGTGAGATTTGAAACCAATTTATGAACTGATTTTGATGTTTTATAGTAAAATAAGACTAATGCAAGCTATTCTAATGATATCTTAACACGATCAAGCTTTGATCTTTGAAAGTTCCAATGATATGCAATTAGGACAGATTTAGATGGATTTTGACTTTTAGTGAGTTTTTGTGACAAGTAATGACTGAAATGGTTGTGTTTAACCTAAAGTAGACTGCAACAGATTTTTAACCAATAACTAACCTTCTATTCTAGATTTACTACCAGATCCAAACATCCTTTCCAAGACTGATATGAAATTTAATTCTCCCAATTACTTATCCAAACTTAAACATCATCATTCTAGATTCTAAATTCATTTTAGATTGATTTGAAGCAATTTTAACAGTAAGAGGACACAAATTCCACAAGTACTAAATCTACACAGATTTAAGCAGATTAATATGCAAGAATTAGAAACAAGCTAACTATGATCTATTCTATTTAAATGAGCTAAACATGATGAAACTAAGCTAACTAACATCAGAAGCTAAATGTGCATCTATGCTAGTGAATCAAGAAGTTCCAAAATTAAGCTAAAGTTAGAAATACAACTCACTTTTGTCCTTAGCCACTATGGCTTACAAAGAACAAAGGACCACTAATCTATTATTTTCAACCCAAATCAAAGCAATTCACCCCAAATCCATCTCCAAATCAGCAACACAGAACCATGCCACCATTAGACTCTAGCTTGACTTTTGTTGACCAGAGACCAACTTTGATTGAACTGAATAGTGAGCTACTACAAGCTTACTACAGCTTTTAATAAGCTCACCTATGCTATAAAAAGACTTTTGAAGCCCGGATTTAGATTATTTAAAATTGCATATATAAAAAGAAAACTTAAAAACAAAACTTGGATAAACTTTTAATTAGAACTTGAAACTAGTTACAATGATACAATAACTCTTAGTTCAATACAAGGAAGATTAAAATTACAAATTAGAACTTAATTAAGACATAAAAATTAAAAACGACATATATGAAAGATTAAAACTAAAAACTAACTCTCTCCACTCTCCCTTCTTCCTCCTTTTTATAGCAAAAGTACTTCCCTCTCTCCTCTGAGCATATCCCACTTGTATTTTGAGCCATTGGATGAGTTGGGATGATATTGGCCGTTTGATGAAATTTTGGCGCCAAAAGATATTTGCCAGTGGTTCTGATAGCTTGGACAGGGAAAGGAGCATTTAATGTATTTGGCTTGGGGGTGTTTGAGGGTAGGAATAAGGGGTGTGATGATGATGGAGTGGAAGTGTGCGGCATAGTGATGATGAGGGGAGTGGAAACCCGTGAGCGGTTTATTATTTTAAACGGGGTGGTTTGTTTATAAACCGGTTTGGGGTTGACCGGGTAAAAGGTTTAAAACGGGTTATTTGTGGATTGGACCGGGTTTAGGTGGATTGGGCTTGGGTAGTTATTGGGTTTAGGATTAACTTTGCATACCTTTAACAACTTAGGGACCAAATGTGCATAAACCAAACTCCAGGGACCACACGTGTAACTTCAAAATAATCCAAGGGTTGTTTTGCCAATCTTCAAAAATATAAGGACCAAAACTGCCAATCCTGAAACTCCGAGGACTAAACTTGTAATTTCTCAAAACTTTTGCAAATTTTCACCAAAGGACTAATTATTACAACTTATGATTTCAAAAGGACCTTTGGTGACTTTTCTTTTTAAAATAAGTGCTCGTGGACTATTTCCAATTTTTGAAAGTCGGGACCTAAACCGCCAATTATGCAAACTTTGCTCATTTTTCATCTGATTTTAAACATTTTGCATCCGAAACATATAAAATGCAATTTTGGAATATTTTCAAGATTTTGATGCATTTCTCGAGTGTTTTAATTGTTTTGCGCTCAGATTTGATAAAAATGATGAGTATTTACACACTCATCAATCCCCCACACTAAACTATTGCTAGTCCCTAGCAATCTTTGAGAAAACTTAATGGATTTGAATCTCTTTACCAAAAGCCATTACTTCTCGAGTAGCCAAATGTTTCAGTTCAAGTAAGAACTATGGTACACTGATAACCATATAATTTTGAGCAAATCACCATTTCCAACGGATTTGTTTGTCTTTACCGTAGCCGCTTGCTCGACTAGCCTACTCTTAGATAAAATATCTTTGGTGAGTCGACACCAATTATGGTTTTCCAACCGCCTTTACCACAAGCCATAAACTTGCGGGCTAGCCAACTCTTCACTAATTTAAAGATATGGTGAAACAACACCATACAATTTTGGGCAAATTGCAAGCCATCAACGGATTTGAGATATCTTTACCAAGAGCCGTTTGCTCTTGGATTAGCCAATCCTTTTGTTTATTAGACATGGTGGACTGATAACCATAAGTGAGTAAGTAAAACACTTACTACAAAAAAAAAATTTTGGCCAAAAATGGGGAATTGGGTGGTATAATTACATGATAAAATTCGTGAGAATTCCCCCACACTAGAAATGAATATTGCCCTCAATATTCAAAGTACCGCGGTTATGCGCCAAACATAGAACGTAAAGGGAAATATTACGCCATTATTTGAAATATTTTTTTTAGAAAACTTATATACAACAAATGGGCAACTCCCACACTGGGTGGTAGAAAGTAGAAAGAAGTCAGAAATATGGGTGAAAACCCATACAGTGTGCTATTGTTTTTGATTCCCAAGTCGCTAGCTTGACTCGATCCCCGCATTCATTGGTTCATGGGGAAAGTTTGTAGAACCGGGACAACCACAGAGGAATGTCCTCCAAAATAGTGCTTTAATCGATGACCATTCACTTTAAAATTTGGACCATCGGGTTGAGATAACTCAATGGTTCCATAAGGAAATACTTTATTGATGGTGAATGGTCCGACCAGGATTTTAGTTTCCCGAGAAAATCTTCAATCTTGAATTGAAAAGAAGGACTCGATCACCGACGTTGAAAACGCAGTTTTTGATTTTGGAGTCATGAATCTTCTTTGTCTTTTCTTTGTAGATCAAAGAGTTCTCGTATGCTTGATCACGAAGTTCATTTAATTCGTTCATTTGAACTTTCCGTGATCACCACCGTCTGAATATCAAGTTGGCATGTTTCAAAGCCCGATGCCTTGTGCTCAAGCTCAATCGGCGATGACACGCCTTCCGTACACTAGCTTTATGGAGTACAACCGATGGGTGTTTTATAAGTGCACGGAAGGCCCGAGTGCGCCATCTAGTTTATCCACCAAGAGGCACGGTTTTCGCCTACCGTCCTTTCCGTAATTTTTAATCCTCGGTGGAAACTTCCACTTGCCCACTTGTTCGGGGTGGTACGCGCAGAGAGACGGTGAGTTACACCATACTTTTGCATGACTCTATCAAACAGGTCATTGCAGAAATGCGCACACGATCATCGATTATAGCTCGGGAGTTCCAAACCTAGCAAAAAGAGAAGAATTTCACAACAACTCGCATCTGGTAGGCAAAGCTTTCGCTTCAACCCATTTTGACAAATAGTCAACGGCAACGAGTATGTATTTATTTCCTCGAGATGAAGGAAATGGCCCCATAAAGTCAATGCCCAGATGTCAAAAATCTCACACACTTGAATGGCGTTTTGCGGCATTTCATTTCTTTGAGATATTTCCGCGGACGCTGACAAGCGCCACAGTGTTTTGACAAATTCTGGGCATCCTTGTAAATCGGGCCAATAAAATCCGAATCAAACACCTTCTTGGCGTAGTTGGGGCTATGATGTCCCCAAGAGGTCCGAATGGCAAGCCTTGAGAATGTCATTGGCTTCCCCGACCATACACACACGCCTCGATGACTTGATCCACAAGAAATTTTGAATAAGTAGGGTCGTCCCGAAGTAATGTTTTACATCTTTAAAGTTTGTTTTTTCCTGGGACGACATCCCTTTCACCACAAAGTTACCCGCATGGTAATTTAAGTCAAGAAACCATGGGGTAGAAGAGTCTCCACGAAAAGAAACCACATTGAGTGTTTCGAGAAGAAATGTTTCGTTTATTTCCTTTTTTCGAACACATCCCGTGAGGGTTTCTAGACGGGACATATGATCGCAGCCGTGTTCTCATCTCCTTATCAACGTATAATGATATCAAATTTTTGCAGGAGGAGAACCCAACGAAGCAATCTCGGCTTTGCATCTTGTTTTGCAAAGAGATATTTAGAGCCGAAAGTGATCCGTATACACCACGTTTGGTCAAGATTAGGTATGGCGAAACTTCAAAACGCATACACACAGCCTAATACTTTTTTCCGTAGTGGTGTAATGGGTTTGAGCTTCATAGTCTTACTCGCGAGTGGATAGTGAAAATGCTTGGTTTTCGTTGCCCCGACCGCACCGATAGCAAAATCACTTGCATCGCACATGAGTTCAAAGGGTAAATCCCAAGCAACAAGAATGGGTGCTTCCGAAGCTTTTCTTTAATGTTTCAAAAGCTTCGATGCACTCAGTGAGAAGATAAAAGGAGCATCTTTCAGAAGATGGGTCATGTGCCGATTTAGAAAATCTTGTATGAACTCTCATGATAAAACCGGCATGACCTAAAAACTCCTAATACCTTTGACGGTAGTAGGATGAGGCAATTTAGCAATAACATCGACTTTTGCTCTATCTACCTCAATCCCGCTTTTTGAAATCTTATGGCCAAGGACTATGCCTTCTTTGACCATAAAGTGGCTTTTCTCCCAATTTAGACAAAGATTGGTGTCTTCACACCGTTTGAGCATTTGATCTAAATGGGAGAGACATGTTTGAAACGAGTCCCCAATGACCGAGAAGTCATCCATAAACACCTCCATTGTTTCCCGATCATGTGCGTGGAAAATTGCCATCATACATCGTTGGAACGTGCTGAGCGCTACATAGGCCAAAAGGCATACGCCTCAGAGGCAAAAGTTCCGTATGGGCAGGTGAATGTAGTTTTATCTTGATCCTGTGGATCAATGGGGATCTGAAATATCCCGAAACCATCTAGGAAACAATAGTATTCGCTCCCGCTAATCTCTCAAGCATCCATCCATGAAGGGTAGAGGAAAATGGTCTTTACGGGTGGCTTCGCTTAACTTGCGATAGTCAATACACACACGCCATCCCGTAACCAATCGAGTTGGAATTAACTCGTTTTCTTCATTTGTGACAACAGTTATGCCACCCTTTTTTGGGACACAGTGGATGGGATCACCCAAGGACTATCAGAGATCGGGTAAATTAAACCAGCATCAAGAAGTTTGAGAACCTCTTGTTTGATAACCTCATGAATCTTAGGATTCACCCTTCTCTGATGTTGGACTGCTGGCTTGAAGTCATCCTCCATCAAGATTTTGTGAGTACAAAACTCAGTGTTGATACCCTTAATGTCGGAGAGTTTCCAAGCAATTGCTTGTTTGTGTAACTTCAAGACCTTTATGAGCAAGTTTCTCCTCCTCAGCTTAAGTCTTAGCAATTATGACGGTAATTTATCATCACCCTCCAAGAATGCATACTCGAGATGAGGAGGTAGGTCCATAAGTTCAACCTCGGAAATTCTTCAAGAGATGTTTGTAATGATTTGATTTCTTCAATCGTGATCTTTCGGAGGGAGTGAAGGTAATGGATCTTCATTTAACAATTGCTCAAGATAAAGGATATTTCCCTCCGAATCATAACACATTATCAATTCCTACGGAATTGATTCATCATTAGCAAGAAATCATCGATCTCTTCTAAGAAGAAGTCACCCCTTGAACGGAGTAAGAGAGGGAAGGATCGGCAATAATTGTTGAGAAGATGTGGTGGGCTCCCACTCACAGAATTATGAAAATAACCAAGAAACTTCGAGAGTACTCCTCTGCAATATCAATTACATCGATTCGATTAACCGATTCAGATCATAGGCTGAGGAGTACCTCAAAGTTTGATCAAGGTTAAAGGTGACAGCTTCATTACCCACACGTAATGTGATTTCTTGCTTAAATACATCAATGAGAGCACGGCCCGTTCTCTGGAATCCTCGTCCAACAATGAGGGGAACCCGATGATCGGCATCGAAATCAACAACCACAAAGTCAGCTGGAAAATGGAACTTTCCTACTTTCACGAATACATCCTCGGCGATGCCAAGAGGACGCGATATAGAACGATCTGCACGCTCAAGAGTCATGCGTAGGAATAAGTTCGGAAGAGAAAGCTTCTTCCATATCAATAAGGCATCATTGATGCTTGCACCAAGATCGGCGAGGGCAAAGCATCAATCATTCCCGGAAAACACAAGGAAGAAGAAATTTTCCAGATCTCCAAGCTTCTGAAGCTTTTTAACGAATCGCTGAAAGCGCTTCGCTTAAAGGAGTTTTAGCCATTTCAAAAAGCTTTTCCTTGTTGCTTAACATGTGTTTGAGAGTTGATGCAAACTTGGGCATCAGGATGATAGCATCCGCAAAGCTTATGTCAAAATGTAGTTCTTGGAAAATTTGAAATTTTTTTTCCATTTGATGACTGGCTTTTTCGCGGAGTTTTGCTCATTTAAACGTGAGGGGTAAGGAATAGAAGTTTTGGATTTGGGGTTTTCAACTGAGGTTCAAAACAACTCCTGGTTTGGTTTTGGGTTTCGGGACAACTTGAGGATGGACATGTGCTGTACTTTGTGAGCTAGAGTTAGGCACCTTGTCCTTTGTCGCCTCAAGTTCACTTTCCACTACCTTCGGGAGAGAAGAAGAAGAGGTAGTAGGAATAGCGGGTCTATCATATGAAGCACCAACCTCAAGTTGCTAGGAGTCAGCCCAGGGTCATCATTTATCTTCGTAAATCAAGCTAACCAACAACCTATTCATTTCCTCTTGGGATTTCATGAATTGTTTCAACAACTCATCCGATGATGGTCCAGTTGGAACAATGGCTTGATTTTGTGTAGGAAAATTCTGGCCTCTATTGTTTGGATTAGGGCCTTGATTTTGGAAATTTCCTTGATTGTTGCCATGAAAATACCCCTGGTTGAAATTTCCCTGACCTTGGTTTCTAAAATTTCCTTGGTTTTGGAAATTTTGACTTTGATTTTGAAAACCGTTATTTTGACTAAAATTACCTTGGTTTTGAAAACCTTGGTTCGTTCTATTTTGATTACGGTTTTGGTTTTGGTTGAAACCGGGTGGTCCAGGGTAGGGGTTAGGACGGTGGTCGGGTCCATAGAGCACGGTATTGGTTGCCTCGAATTGGAAGTCCCCGCACAAATTTGTTTCAAAGGGTTACCATCGGTGGCCAGCTTGTAATAGGCATGGGGCCACCGCAAGTAACACATACTTCCACTTCTTAACTTCAGCAGAGGTGAAGTTTGTGAAAGAAACTTTCTTTGGTTGGAGAGAACCAAAGCTTGAATTGCTTCCGTGAGTTTGTCAATCTTAGCATCGGTGCTAGATTGACTCAAGGGCGATGAAGTAGAAGGACCAACACTGACTTGGGAAACAACCGGTTTGCTTCGTGCAGTGCGGACTTTAGACTTGTTTTCAATTATCACTAAAGCTTCTTTTACAGTTTTGCTCAAGAAATTTCTTCCAGCGGAGGAATTGAGAGAATCTTGATCAGATTGACTCACTCCATTATAGAAAGTATCGAGTTGCATCAACTCTGAGAAACCATGTGAGGACATTTTGCGGAGCAACTCCTTAAAACGATCCCACGATTCACTGAAGGATTCATCAAACTTTTGTGTAAACTTGATGATTTCGTTTTTAAGACTCGTGGTTTTAGAAGGTGGATAGAACACATTCACAAATTTCTTTACCGTGTCTTCCCAAGTTTCAATCGATTTGGGGTTGTTTTTCAAGCCAAATCCGGCTTGTCCCTCTAGGGAAATGGGAAGAGAAGAAGTTTGACAAAGATCGGTAGGGACATTCTTGTATTTGATGGTAGATGCAATCTTGTTAAACCATCGAATATGAGCATGAGGATCATCCCTCTCAAAACCATAGAATTGACTTGAGGTTACAAGATTTAGTAACCCGGTTGTGAGTTCAAAATTTTCACCACAATGGTGGGATAACAATAGCATCCATACCCATCGATGGTGCCCGGAGAAGCTCGCACATAGGACGTTCTTCCGCCATGATACGAAGTAGGAAAGCAACCGGATCTCAACCGACCGATGGGGAGAACGTCTACGACACGCCTTCTTGGAATCCTGACAAGCCTAAATGGGCTCACGATCTAGAAGAGCGAAGCAAGATACACTAGAGTTAACTCTAAGGAATCTCAGAAAGGAAGGAATTATGAAAAATGGGGAAAGAAGAATCTTTTTGGGTTTTATGGTTTTGAAAAGTAGATATAACAACAAATCCAATTAAAACAATATCGAGGCAAAACGATCCGAACTTAAACCAATAATCACAAGATGAATGGCTTCTTTGGGTACACCACTCACAAGGACACAAAGGCAAGTTTTAATCTTTGGTTCGGGAACTTATTATGGTCGTACCCCCAGTTAGGTAGTACACCGCCTTGGTTTGCGGTGGTAATTTTTTATGTTGTTATTATTAAACAAAGAAAGCACAAATCTTTTGTATTTTTATCTTTATATATATATATAGAAACAAAAGAAAAATATTTTTTGTGTTTTATACGTTTTAAGATGTTTTTGGGTTTTTGGATTTTTATAAGAAAATATATATAGATATAGATGGTATAAACAAGGAGTGAATATTCAAATCACTAATCTGCTAAACGTAAGATATTAGCACTCGCTAGCCAGCGCCAAAATTTGATCGGCTCGAACCGTCAAGTTTATCACACAAGCTAACCACTTGTGAATGGTCAACCGTGATAAACTTCAAACAAACAAAACAATGCAATGAAGATCTAGAGGAGTATAGTTTTACCTCGGTCGTTAAGTCCCAACGGTCTGGCGAATGAATAATCAAACGTAGTGATCGGGTGAATGAACGGGAAAAGGTTTGTGATTGATACTAAATGACAAAGGAAAAATGAAAGAAAATTAAAAGCTAAATTATATTAAATAAACGCTATCACTATTTTTTAAAATGATGTTTTTGATTTTTCTTTTATAAATATAAATTAAAAACTAATTTTAAATTTTTAAAACTATTCTAAAATACTAAAAATTATGAAAATAAAGATGAAAATTGTGAAACTATTTTTCAAAAATCTAAAATAACTAAAGAGAATTTTCAAAACTAATTTAGATTTTTCTCTGATTATTTTTCTCGTTTTCTATGAATTAAAACTATTTAAAACTAATTAAATTGCTAAAAATTACAAATTTAACTAAGAAAAATCTGGAAAAATATTTTTTTGATTTTTTATATTTATCTTAACCTAGGAAAAATGAAAACTTATTTTTTTGAAGTTTTTCTGATTTAATTGCAATAAAAGCTATTTAAAAGGTCCTAAAAAACTGTTTTAAATAAGGAAAAATATCAAACAAAGGATGAAAAATTATGAAAAATTCAGAAAAAGTCTAAAATAGTATACTAAATTTATGAAAAATATAAAAACTATGGCTTATGTGTGAGAATATGAGGTCAGCAGTGAAAGGTGCTTATAAATAAGCACTCAAAATAAGCTAAAGGCCACAAATGAGCACCAATTGAACACAGAAGCTAGGTTATGCTATAACTACCTGAAAACAACCTAAATTAACTATTCTAAACCTCTGGAAATCAGGATGCAAGAATCTAGTGTGAATTGCACTTAAAAGCCAAAACAGTTTTAGCTACTACTTTCAGCTTGAAAATAAGCCACTCAAATAAGCTGAAACTCAAAACCGATGTGGGATCCTAAACTAGACCCGAAAGGGACTTATAAACCAAAATCAGACTAGGGCAAGCTCATGAGCTTGTTGGTAGCTCTGCACAACCTCACAAGTAGACATCAGTTATCACCGAATCAAGGTACAGTGGCACTTTAAGCTCATTTGACAAGTCGCTTTTGAAGCTTACGAAAATTACAAAAATTTCAAAAAATCGATTCTAACTCTTGACCAATTGAACTTATTGAATCCAAAATTTCACTGAATTTGAACAGAATGAATCATGAAAAATCAACCAATTTGGGTGAAAAAACAGATTTTCAACTTGACTTTTTGACAGTTTTGAGAATGTTGACCAAAGTGAGATTTGAAACCAATTTATGAACTGATTTTGATGTTTATAGTAAAATAAGACTAATGCAAGCTATTCTAATGATATCTTAACACAGATCAAGCTTTTGATCTTTGAAAGTTCCAACAGATATGCAATTAGGACAGATTTAGATGGATTTTGACTTTTAGTGAGTTTTTGTGACAAGTAATGACTGAAATGGTTGTGTTTAACCTAAAGTAGACTAAGCAAATGATTTCAACCAATAACTAACCTTCTATTCTAGATTTACTAACAGATCCAAACATCCTTTCCAAGACTGATATGAAATTTAATTCTCCCAATTACTTATCCAAACTTAAACATCATCATTCTCTGATTCTAACATTCATTTTAGATTGATTTGAAGCAATTTTAACAACAAGAGGACACAAATTCCACAAGTACTAAATCTACATAGATTTAAGCAAATTAATATGCAAGAATTAGAAACAAGCTAACTATGATCTATTCTATTTAAATGAGCTAAACACAGATGAAACTAAGCTAACTAACATCAAAGAAGCTAAATGTAACAGATCTATGCTAGTGAATCAAGAAGTTCCAAAATTAAGCTAAAGTTAGAAATACAAACTCACTTTTGTCCTTAGCCACTATGGCTTGCCAAAGAACAAAGGACCACTAATCTATTATTTTCAACCCAAATCAAAGCAATTCACCCCAAATCCATCTCCAAACGCAACACGAACCATGCCACCATTAGCACCGCAGCTTGACTTTTGTTGACCGTAGACCAACTTTGATTGAACCTGAATAGTGAGATCACTACAAGCTATACATACAGTTAATAAGCTCACTTATGCTATAAAAAGACTTTTTGAAGCCTAGATTTAGATTATTTAAAATTGCATATATAAAAGAAAACTTAAAAACAGGAAACTTGGATAAACTTTTAATTAGAACTTGAAACTAGTTACAACTGATACAATAAATTGAGTTCAATACAAGGAAGATTAAAGTTACAACTTAGAACTTAATTAAGACTTACATTAAAAAAAAACGACATACATGAAAACTGAAAACTAAAAACTAACTCTCTCCACTCTCCCTTCTTCTCCTTTTATAGCAAAAGTACTTCCCTCTCTCCTCTGAGCATATCCCACTTGTATTTTTGAGCCATTGGATGAGTTGGGATGATATTGGCCGTTTGATGAAATTTTTGCGCCAAAAGATATTGCCGCTGGTTCGATAGCTTGGACAGGGAAAGGAGCATTTAATGCATTTGGCTTGGGGTGTTTGGAGGGTAGGAATAAGGTGGGTGTGATGATGATGGAGTGTGGGAAGTGTTGCAGGCGTAGGTGATGATGAGGGAGAGGGAAACCGGTGGCGGTTTATTATTTTAAGCGTGGGTGGGTTTGGTTTATTAAACCGGGTTTAGGGGTTGACCGGGTAAAAGGTTTGGGTAAACGGGTTGGATTTGTGGATTGGACCGGGTTTAGGGTTGGATTTGTGGATTGGACCGGGTTTAGGGTGGATTGGGCTTGGGTAGTTGTTGGGTTTAGGATTAACTTTGCATACATTTAACAACTTAGGGACCAAATGTGCATAAACTGAAACTCGAGGACCGCATACGTGTAACTTCGAAAATGTAATCCAAGGGTTGGTTTTGCCAATCTTCAAAATATAAGGACCAAAAGCGCCAATCACGAAACTCAGGGGACTAAACTTGTAATTTCTCAAAACTTTTGCAAATTTTCACCAAAGGACTAATTATTACAACTTATGATTTCAAAAGGACCTTTGGTGACTTTTCTTTTTAAATTACGTGCTCGGGGACTATTTACGCCAATTTTTAAAGTCGAGGACTGAAGCTGCCAATTATGCAAACTTTGTTAGTTTTCATCTCGATTTTAAACATTTTGCATCTGAAACATATAAAATGCAATTTTGGAATATTTTCAGTATTTTGATGCATTTCTGAGTGTTTTTAATTGTTTTGCAGTTCAGATTTGACCAAAAATGATGAGTATTTACACACTCATCAACAGACAAGCATAATTCTAAAAAGAAAAAAATAAAATGAAAAACAAACCTAACTCACTTTTGGTAGGAATCACGGTTGCATTTAGCGAATGCAACAAGCCTTTCAAACCACTTGGTGTCCCAGTGGACGCGAGTGAAGTCTCGTGAGGGTTTACGGAACACATTCCACAAAGTTCATTTAAAACTTAATACAAGGTTACCGTGTTTTAAAATGAAAGAATTAAAGCAGAAGGAGAGTTGATCGTAACTCCTATTAGGGATACGCCGTGAATCGGCAAAACTGGTATGAGTGTGGCGGTAGTTACTTGCGTAACCATTGAGATGGTATTACGCCGTAATTAGTAATGCGTCAAGATTTTTCTTTGCAAAAATGTTGGTTCTGGGTAATCACCAAGATGAGACACCGTAACTCTATTCAGATTCAAAGAATCGACAGTTGCGGCAATTAGTTCCTCATTTCTGCAAAATGGTTAGAAAACACAAAACCAATAGAAAGGAAATAAAAACAAAAGAAAGGGATAAGGGTTGTCTCCCAAAAAGCATTTTTCTTTATTAACGAGTCTTTAAGTTAGACCTTCGAGCGGGCTACCGGTGCTTGTTCGGTCATCTCGTGGACGGGCAATCATCATGTTGCCACCGGTGATCAAATTCTCATCCCGTTTGTATCCTTCTCCAAGTTCTAAACACCCTAAGTAAAAATTTTTGATCTTTTGGTAGGGGTGATCAAAAGCTTTGGCTTTATCTTCTTCACTAATACCAGCGTAAATACAAGCATAACTTAAGCTTTTTTAGTCCAATTTTTAAAATTTTGGCGGTCCTTGGCATTTTGAAAACAGTTTTATCATCGCCAATCTTTAACTAAACCAGTCCTTCCTTCTCGTTTTTATCAAGCCCGGATATTTCTTTGAAGGGTTTTACGAAAATTACCTAGTCGGCCGTCACGACCTGAACTTCGCTAACATCATCCAAAACCGAGTCGACTAGAAGCGAGTGAGTTCCTACAAAAACTTCGTATGTTTGTTACTATCAGAGGAAGTTGTTTCCTTTGCAATCAAGCTCCTTTTCCATAACCTGGTTG
The DNA here is from genome assembly GCA_910596185.1 of Chrysanthemum makinoi. NCBI lineage: Eukaryota > Viridiplantae > Streptophyta > Magnoliopsida > Asterales > Asteraceae > Chrysanthemum > Chrysanthemum makinoi. Next base: position 99,100,961 of record OU343225.1, read on the forward strand.
TAGCATTCCTTAGAGATAATGTTGGTAGGGAATCTATGTAGATAAATGGGTGAAAATCAATGAATCCAATTTTGCATGAGATTTTCAGATAATAGGGATTCCTATGATGGATCGTGCCCCATTTCATAAAAGCGTGGTTGGTCCGATTGCAAGAATGTTTTTTTAGAGTTATCTTGCCAATGGGTCATCTCTACATCACTTGAGAGGTCTTGATTATTTAATCTAAGTTATCCTCTTCCTCAAAATTCACGAAAACATCAAAATCCTTCCACGAGTCAATCTCTCGAGGATCGAGGTGTAAGAAATTTTTCTAAGCTTCACCAAAATTCCCTCTTGGGTCAATTGCACACACCTTCTCGGGAGTAGGCAAATGTTCATTAGGTCAGAAAGTGTGCGATTTCTCCATTTGCTTCAAGAGTCAATTTTTCGGCAAAGACATCTACCTTAGTGTGGCGGTGGCGAGCATGGGTCTTCCTAAAATTTGGAATCTGTTGTCCTCAGGAATGTCAAGAATCACAAAATCTCTTGGGAAAAGGAATCTCTTAATCTTCACCAACATATTTTCAACAATTCCTACTGGCGATTGCATGGATCGATCGGCCATTTCAATTTTCATCTTGGCCGGTTTTAAGTTGCCAATTCCCATATGCAAAAACATCGAACGAGGCATTATGCTAATACTAGCTCCAAGATCTGCGAGGCGTTACACATGTTTAGGCTCCGATATAGTAAGGAGAGTAAAGCATCTGGATCTTTTCCTTTTGTGGTAGCTCGTTCCTCAAAACGTGAGCATCTTTTGTTGGCGAATAGTCTCATCATAGCTTAATTCGTGCAATATCATGGCGATCGAGAATCATTAGTAGGAGGTTTACCACAAAGTTTGTTCCAAAAGTGATTGTCTTTCCATGTTGATTCGTCACTTAACCTTTTTTACGAAAAGGTCAAAGGTTCTTCGAGGATAGTTTCACAGTGTGGACAACTTCTTCCTCCGGTACATTAATCGAGATGGCTTCGAACCACTAACTAACACTTCTCTCTAATATCTTTATCCTTTCATGTTGAATTTTAATAGAAGAGACTGTATTATCCACGAATGCTTTCATCATTTTTTCTATCCTATCATCACGCTCTCTTGATTCTTTGATGTGGTCAAGAATCTTTTTCTCAAGATTGTTCCTGGTATTGGTCTCAAATACACTTTTAACCTTCTCAACCCTACATGCGAAACTTCTCTTTCCAACCTTCGTTTTCAAAAATTTCCCGTAATTGTATTCTTGCCGTTATTGTCTTCATTACCTTATGATGAAGTTATCTCTCGGTCCATATCTGTATCCATGTGCCACTTGCGGCAATGTTAATCCGTGAATACATTCCAAGGCACGATCAGAGTCATGTTAGGAATAGGTCTTGGTGAATCGAGGAGTTCTCGTGTTCGTATTAATCCTCCAGATAGAAGGCGATATATGATCGATGTTTGTTTAAATCATGAGTAGGGCATCGATAGAGAAGCTCATTAAATCTTTCCCATGCTTGGTAATGCGTTTCTTCTCCAATCAAGCGAATTGATAGATTTTCCAGAAGCTTAGCCATTTTGAAGGAGGGCAAAATTGTTGGACGAACTCCTTTATTAGTTTTCCCCGTGCTTCTTTACTTTCACTAGGAAGTTTGTTATACCATCTTTTGCTATTCGGTGAGAGTAATAGGAAAAATCCTACTGATGTGTTGAATAATGGGAGTACCCACGGCGTTGAAAAGAGAGGATAAGTGGAGAACTTCATCTAAATGATCCTAATGTCCTCATCTTCATCTCGAAAAACTTAAGCTCATGTAGCTCGAATAATATGATCAGGGGATGAGTATTTTTGTTAGGAGAATCTAAGTGAAGCCGTTGGCGGTTATAGTTTGGTGGGTCCAAATCTTGCTCCATAGTTAGGTCATCGATATTATTATTATTGATGACCTCACGGTTCTGTGTCGGCGAGTGCGACTCTTAAAATGAGAAGATGTTGTGAATAGGAACCGGAGAATAGATTTTCCTTTTTTGAAATTGCTTCTCCGGGTCAACAAATGGGGTAGCCAGAAAGGGCCTTGCTGCAAGTCTTGTATCCTAACATTATGAAGAAAATTAAAAAGGACTTAATATGAAATCCTAAAATAGCTCCCGGCGGTGGCTACCAAAAACTTGATGCGGGTTTCACTTACGGGTCTTAATATTTATAGTGTCTCGCTATACCTACGGTCTACCCTAATGCACTGGCGTGTATCCGATCGTGTGTAGTGTAGTAAATGGTAAAGCCGAGGTAGTCCCAAGAGCTATGTGTGTTGGATAATTACTAAGTCTAATTGTCTCGCGAAATTATAATGGTTTCGATATGTATTTAATTAATTAAACTACTAATGCAGAGTATAAAATAAAAGCAAATAAATGGTAAAGGGAAATCAATAGAGGAATAGTGGTGCTAACCTAGTCAATCCTCCTAGCTAGTTATGTCTACGACTACCTACTTCCAATTACGGTGGGGTTAAATTGAGAGGACATCATTTGGTCAATTAAGCCCTAACCTATCGACAAAGATGCCACCACGGGAGAAATCAGGCGCGTCATAAGTCCATTGTTCACGGTCCCCTAAGCCGAGTCATTAAGTACCGCTACATGCTAGATTCTAAATAGTGAGTGCCCGGCAATTAGGAACTTAGACACTACACCTCCCAATTCTTAAGTTCATCCAAAGGATAGGTGATCAGTTGGTCAAATCGCACAAGTAGAAAGGGTCTTCAGTTGGTCATATCTTACCCTTCCCGTCATAGTCCGCTCACCTAGGTCAGGTTGGTCATATCTCCTAGGCAATTGGCCTCTATCGCCATTCAAAACTACCGAACCAAGGGTGACTACCAAAGAACTATGCATGCATACACTTATAAATAATTATGCGAAGTAAAGGTAAGCAAAACAAAACAATTAAGGAATCATAACTAGGCTAGCACCAAAGGGTGCTTAGCCACTCATATTAATCATGCAAATCAATTCAATATTCAAAGGTACGAAATACATGAATTGAAATTAAAGAAATAATAAACGCTAAAGCTTATCGTAATGGTGTGACTTCTCCCGTGGAAACGAAGCTCAGTATGCTTCCCTAGACACTGCCTTGAGCTTTTTCCCACGTTCTCAGTGTTGTGTGTGGAATGGGATGCTTTGAAATCTTTGGAATTAGTGGGGTATTTATAGGCGGGTTTGGGTTACGGTAACCAATAGAGGAGTTACTGGTAACCTTCTATTTCTTCGTAAATGCACTAGATCAGCACTAATACATGGCGTAACCTTATAAGTGGTTACGCCGTAGTCTTCAATAAAGTCGATTCGTTCGTGTAAATGATCATTAGTTACGGCGTAAGTATCGGCGGCGTGGAACCTCTTTTGACCTAATGGAGTTACGTCGTAACCTTTGGGAAGAGTTACGCGATAACCTCTTGATAAGTTGGACTTACGGTCACGCAATTGTTACGGCGTAATGTGAGAGCGAGTTACTGCTGTAACTTCTTCAAAATAGGCATAATGTGATAAATCTTTAGTAATGTTCCCATTTCACGTATCTTTAGCTCCAATGCTCGTAATTTACCTGAAAGTGGAAAACAAGCGTCAATCCAGATAAATGATATAAATAACGAGCATTATCGGGGGAAATTGACACTAAATATTTAGGACTATTTGATGTTATCACTGAGCTAGTATGGATTGGAAAATCATCTTCCCGACATGTCAGAAAGTACCCGAAACAAAGACTCCAAAAGTTTGAACATGACACACCCATTTAAACAAACTCCAAAAATCCAACCAAAATTCCCAGAGGTCATACATATCCTAAATATCAAAAATGGAGAAGGAGAGGTCAAAAGTCCTTATGGTTTGTTCATGAAAAATCAAATACCCCAACCCAAAATTTTACTCAGCATTTTCATTTGACACCTTAACTTGTAAAATATAAAAATCATAGCTACAAGTCTCCAATTGTAACAAGGCTTACATATTCAGAATGTACACGAAAAGTACTTACATTTAGGATAAAGAGTCACTTAAAAACATGCAAGAATCATCAATTTATACCCCTTTGAATTCAACCCAAATTCTGGATAGCATCATAATTCTGATTTTTAGAACATCTAACCCTAACCAAGCAGCGAGATTAAACCTCTAACAAATCCCTAATTATGTTTTAATGATCAAACATACTTAATTACCGATATTTTGATAAACCTTAATTCATCTTGTGAGTTACATAATTAATTATAGGAAAGGAGGAGAAAAGATTGCTTAGCCTTACTATGTTTCGAAAATAAGACTTGATTTTTGGTTCCTTGAGTTTTCTTGAAAAACAACAATGGAGGCTAGGTTTTTCTCCTTCTCTCCCTATTTTTTTCCTGTAAAATGTTTTTGGAGGGGGATGGATGGACCGAATCTTTTTTTTTGTCTAACATGGGTTTAAGAAATTTGGGTTGGGCTTGGGTTTGTTTGGGTTTTAACTTTTGTATTTTATTTCTTAACATATAGTTTTTATATTACTTATTTATTTATTCAACTTAGGATATAATCCAAAATCATAATAAAATTTTATTCCAATTTTTAGGGGGGTAAAATCCATAAAATAGCAACGTATTTTCTAAATTTTACAGAGTTGAAACACTTACTTTTTATCAACATTTAAGCCAACAAAACTTATTTTATTTGTCCTGATATCAACAACCTTTCCATATCTATATTCCACGTAATATTTTTATTTATTTTAAGTATTAATAATTGCCACGTAATATTCCAAGTAATATTGTCTCACCCTGTTATAATAACCCGACCCCCTTTTCTAACCTAATCCATAAACACTTTACCCTCTTCAAATCTCTTCCCACCCTAATCCAAACACGATCCCCTTTTCTTAAACACAAATCCCCAATTCATAAACCCTAATTTCTAACCTAATTTCTTGATGTCGTCATCTTCTTCCAATGTTTCAAAGCATGGTAACCTTCCAAATGAGTGCAATTGCGAGCTTCCTGTCATGTCTCTCACCTCTTGGACCCCATCAAACCCTGCTAGGCGTTTTGTTTGTTGCCCTAATAGATATGTAAGTACCTTGAATCTTCCCTGTTTAACTCTTTTATGGTAAGCTTATATATTGTTATTTGCAGAAAACAGGTGTAAGGAATTGTACAAAATGGGATTGGTATGCTCCTGAGTTAGATAATGATTGGTACAAAGGTCACTTGTATGAGATGTATAGGGCTTTGACTCCAAATCAAAGGGTTCAAGTGCAAAATGAAGTAAGTAGCCAAGAAAAAGTTCATGTTCTTCTTTGTTGTTGAAATGGAGCAACTAAAGGTTGAATTGAAGAAAAGTCAAAACAGTTGTTTAATTTGGAAGTCAATTGTGATCATGATTGTATTGGCTTGGTTTCTGTTTTAATGTAATAGGGTAAGGTAAGGTTTGATGTCTTTTGGTTGTAGCGGTCAGTTTAGTAGATCGGTTGGGGATAGTTTAGTTGTAGTATGTATTCAAATGTAAGGTTTTGTCAATGACAATTGGGGTATGTAATGAAATGTAATGTTTTAATAGATCTTGCTACACATTCCGGTTGCTATACATCAGTTGTTGATAGATCGGATAAGTTGCTATACATGATGTTTCAAGTCGATTATCTGTAATGTTTTGCAATGGCATTGTACATATTCAAGTGCAAAAGCATAAAAGAAAAGCGATATCGTAATGTTTTGCAATGGAAATAAAGAGAACCAAATGATTCATATATGGATAAAGAGAAAAGCATAAAAGAGAAGCATCAAATGAGACTAAAATACTGCATATATTGATTCTTTCAAGATGGTCAAAAGCAACCTACATGGTCATTACAAAAGTTACCACAAAGCATGTGCTCACATGCTTTTGTGTCAACCTCTGGCATTGTTTTTGGTCCACCATTACTGTCCAAAATCAAACCAACAAATATGCAGTTTATGTTCCTAAATATTCATTACAGACAATGAAAACCTAGTTATTCGGAATCAGATACTGCAAATACTTTATCAGGAGTAGAACCGGTTCCCTCTTGGTCAAACTGATATGTCTTGCTCATCTGCATTTTTTTTATTCTTTCAGATCTGCCACAATTCTTGTGATAAATCCTTTGACCATTGACAAATGATTTCTGGAGCCACTTGTTCATGTTCCTGGTCTTCTTTGGTGTTTCCTTTGGTGTTGATGTGGTTGTATCAACTGATGTTGTTGGTGATGTTGGTGGATCTTGTGCATCATGTATCACAGATTCTTGGGTTGGATGTGAAGGATTGTTTGCAAGAACAAGTTGTTGTGGAATGACTCTGTTATAAGGTCCTTCTTCCATGTCCATGTCCATGTCCATGTCTATTCCATGCTCATCAAACAACTGCTTTTTTTCTAAAAATTCTTCTTGTCTTTTTTTCTCAGCCATCTCTTTCTCTTTTTGAAACTGTTCTTCCATACATTCTCTAAATGCTTCTTCATCCAATTGCATTTGGTATCTCTGTATGACAAGTAAATAATTAGTAAAAAACTTTTTTAACATGTTCATATTAATTACTATCATGAATGTTAAAATAAATACCTGATTTTCTGTTAAATGATCATCTTCATTCCCAGTTGCAGCCATGCTACCTATACCATCACTAGCATTCCCAGTTGTACCAACACCACTAGCACTCCCACTTGTACCAACACCCCTACCACTCCCACTTGTACCAACACCACTAGCACTCCCACTTGTACCAACACCCATACCACTCCCACTTGTGCCAACACCCTACCACCCTACCACCTCACGCTACCTATACCACCCCTACCAGCTCTATATGCACATTGACCAGTTCCAGTATCTCTTTTTCTTCACAGTTTGTTTTTAAAGTCTCGGGTTTAGGTTGTGGGGCATTTTATAACTGCCTTGTTATGGCCCTTTTGCCAACAGTTAGTACATGTCATAGTTCTGCCCACCCTACTAACTTGATTAGAGTTACTTTCATTTGGTGCTTTGATTCTTGCCTTTTGTGGTCTACCAGGCATCTTTCTAACTAGTGGGGGTAATGGTGGTGCATCATTAGTCATTTTCCAATTATTGGATCCCCAAACAGGGTTAATTGAAAACTGGTATGCACTAAACCAACTATCTTGACTGTACCAATGACTAACACCTATATCAAGTTCTTTGCTCAATTGCATGTAGCCTGCTACAACATGAACACAAGGGACCCCACATAATTCCCAGTGCTTACTAGAACATACCTTGTTTAGTAGATTCACAGCATAACTCTCATCTCCTTTCCTGACTTCAAGTACTTGGAAACCATTGGGATATACATGCCAATGCCTGAGAAATACAACAATAATTAAAACAGATAAAGTGTGATTGAAAGTGATAACTATATTACTATGTTGCTATATACCTTTGTTGATCTTCCAACATTTCGGTGTTTTCCTTATACTTGGTGTGATGGTGTCTTCCAAAGAGAATGCTTTCTTATTCATGGCCACCAACCTTTGCATTATGTAGAGCCTAATGTCTTCCAACAAAGTAATTATAGGTTTTGACCTTGGCCCCATAATTGCTCTGTTAAAACTCTCTGAGATTCCATTCTCAAATCTTGCACATATTACGTCCAATTGAAAGAATGCTCTACTCCAGGAGTTGGGGTTTCTTTTAATCAGATAATCATAAGCATTTTGATCAATCTGTTTTATTTGCTCCATATAGAACTCAAATTGTTGTTCTAATGTACTTGATGCAGCATCGAACAACCTTTGATAATGATCACCAATAAATTTCTTTTTGAAATTAGCATACAAATGCCTAGTGCACTTTCTATGCTCAGCATGTGGCAACCAATCACTCACAACATCAAGCAAACCGATTCATAGTAAAACATCTTGTTATGAGAATGTAGTTAACAATAATTGTAATTGTAATTAAAGCTGTATGTAAATAAATATTACCTTGTGAGAATCTGATATTATTGTAATGCCTTGGCCATCATTCAAAGAAAGATCATCTTGTAGTAGAGAAATAAACCAACCCCAATTCTCTGCATTTTCTACCCTCACCCACGGCCCATGCAATGGGATACATTTGATTGTTTGCATCCCTTCCCATAGGCGTGAGTAATTCACCCCTCTGGTATGTTTCAAGAAACACCCATCAAGCCCAATTACCTTCCTACAACCTGCTAACCATCCATCTTTTACCCCTTTGAAACAAATATACATCCTTTTGAAAAACACTGCGCCATTAGAAGACTCATCCACATCCAACCTACATGTAGACCGGGGTTGGTTTCTAAAATAGCATTCCTATACTCATATAGCTTCTTGTAGTGCTCTATTAGACCACCTTCATGATCATATAATGCCCTCTGCTTTGCCCTTTTACCTTGACCTAAAGCGACATGTATCATAAATTCTCTCTAATGTCCTCTTTCATTTTTACGTAAGGAATATCGGGATCGGCTATGATTTCTTTTGCATATTGGCACGCAATCCACTTATAGTTCACAAGAGCACCCAAGTTGTAATTCCTTGAGCATTTATGATCAGGTATAAGGGACTTTATTTGAAAGGAGTTTTCATTAGACATCCATGAAGCATATAGTCTAAAAGGACAGCAATTACCCTTATTGAGAGCTGAAACCTTCTTGTTCCCTCCTTTACTTGTACCCTCTCCACAATCATTCTCAACCCTAACCCTCTTCTTTAGTGGTTTCTTCTTCACGATTTCTTTTTACCTTATTGCTCACAACATTTTCACCTTTTTTTAATAGAGCTTTTTTCTCATTTGCCATCAACCTATCTTTGTTACCTTTTTTACCTGCACATCTACCCTCATCAACATTCCTACCACAGTATACCAAAACAGACCTCCAATCATTCTTCATGTACCATAACTGATTGCCTTTTGCTACACCATAGTTGGCCAAAGCAAATTTTAGTTGTTGAGAGTCCTCATACCTCATACCTAAGATGGGTTCCATCTTATTCCAAGGTATATCAGGGTTAAAATTTGGATAAACTACACCTTTTTTAACCTTATAAACAGGGTCTATTGTGTGCTGGTCAGGATCTTCTTCTGGTTCTTGTTGTCTTACAGGGACTTGTCTATGAACATAAGTCCTAAATAAACCCTTATCACTAGAAAGCTTATTTAGAAAAGGATCTTTGGAACTAAAATTCTTAATTACTACATCATCAACCTCATTATGAAAGTCAACATAATCTACTTCCTCACAGTCATCACTAGAATAGTTATCATCACTATCCTCTACATTTTCATCCTTATCTTCCATCTCAAGTAAATCAAAAACATCATAATCAATGTGTTCAAGGTAAATATCCATCTTAAACCCATTCTCATAACCAGCTTTCAACATTTCAGAAACATCATTATTAGACTTAAGTTCCTTTATACCTAACTTCAATGGGGTTTTCGTTTTACAATAATACAACCTATAAAAATGACTTCTTGGAAATAACCTCTTCAGTATTTCCATAAGGTTTTCATAGGACATACCTTCAAAATCCACATCTGATATTTCTTTCATATCACCTTGTGAGTATCTCAAAGGTCCACCAGTAAACATGCCATCATACCTAACATAAATGGTGAAAACACCATTCTTTGATTTTTTTTCTTCTTCGGTTCATCTGAAAATTAGGGTTTCAAAAGAAATTAGGGTCTTACATAAATACACTTAAAAATTAAAATTAAACATTGTATACGGCATACCTTTAGTCATCTCGCTTGTTTGTTCAAACCAATTTCATGAATTTTAGCGTGTAAAGTTGAGATTAGAAATTAGGGTTAGGAATTAATAAAGTGGGAATGACGGGATAATGAATTGGGGGTAAAATAAGGTTTCTTTATAAGCGGGAAAGTGACGTGTTTTTTTTAATGACTAGGATAATATACATTTAATTAATACACGTGGAGCTACACGTGGAAAATAAGACAAGTTTTTGTTGAAGTCATAACACTTTTTGAAAGTTTGATAGGAATCGTTGATAATAAAAAAGTAAACTTTTCAACTCTGTAAAATTTAGAAAGTACGTTGCTATTTTATGGCTTTTACCCTTTTTAGGGTGTTATAATTCTTCCCCTCTAAAAAGAAAATTTCGTCCTCGAAATTGAAGTCACAATAGTAGACGGAAATGTATTGTTTACGGCAGACGTAGCAATTCATAGTTTCGCACAAATCATAACAATTTCTGGTACAACGAGTACAAAACTTATACGTAACATATGTCAGTTAGAATCTCGCAAAGCGGTATAGAATTCCAAACGAATATGGCTGACAAATAACGGATATGAGCCCTAGTCCATCCAACGTACCAACCTCAGGCATTTCCCAAGACGTCGTATGATCCCTATAAGTTCAAATTATATGATCTCGGTATTATCACGTTGATCAGGCGTCATAATACTTGCATCACATAACAAGTCCTTATTGCCATCCTATTCTATCTCGGGTCAGGACGAACCACATAACCAACATCACGTCAAAACAGATACACATACAGGTAGCAAGTAACGTACCAAATCAAACCAGATTCACATACATGCAGCATGTAATACATCCAATCAAACTTACCATTCCACAAAGAAAGAATGCCGCTGTCTTGCTCGAGAAGGTTCCTCATGACTCATTACTGACGATCCAAAAATAGCCTTAGGTTCACAAAAATGACAAAGTGCGCATAAAGTCTAACCTTACTGATACAAATCATATAAACATAATGAATGAAAATTGCGATTTCTCAAAGAGATATAAAACATAACGCGAAGTTGTAGTAACACCGAAGAATCAAGCCATAGAACACCATCATCCAAGCTAAGCTCCAAACAAATCGAAGAAAAGCACCATTTGTCAAAATCATATAACGGAATATCAAACTAACTCAAAATGCGTGACGAAACAAACCAGATTAACACAAATTGCACCCAATTATATGAAGGAGATGAATCTTCTCAGCATCTCAACGGTTGGATTGTTGACCACAATATGCCCGAATCTTGGTAGTAGTTTATCCGCACGTCTAAAGTATGCTGGTCATAGTTCATCTGCTCATACGTCTTCCAAGTGTCCACCAGTTGAATCTTGTCTCCGTCTTTGCTCCTCTGGTTGATCCGTCCATCTCCCTCCAACAGCATCCTGATGTCTCCAGCAGCATTACTCTTTCCCGTTTCCCTGCTTAGTACCTGCCGCATGGAAAAAAAAAATCTGTGGTGAAAAAGCCCGTGAGCAGATATGACGAAACCAAAAGCTAAATATAACAGAGGTACGAAATGAATCAAAAGGCGACAACAAAATCATAATGAATGAACGGAAAGGAATGAGTCCATGAGTAACCTGCAGAAACACATCATAACATATATCCACCAAGAACAAAATCAAAGGAAATCCATAGAAAAACAATACATCCTCACACACATACCCATACATACTAATCTTCAAAGCATTCAAAGGTTTAAACATAATCACATAGGAGATAGTAATCAGCATCTTAATCCAGAAACACCTAAATCTTGTAAAAACATAATAAGCAAATCATATAATAAAATACATATATCCTAAGTTGAATTATATAAGAAACTAGCACAACAGGATATTACTCAAGTATGACAATCATTAAATTTATATAATCGACAATAGACAAGTTGACATCCATCAAAGCAGGCACTAACATCTGTAGCAGTACTAGACAAGAATATAGCATGGCAACCACACAACATAAGTTAGATCAATTTCTGTCAGCAGGGTATCATGTGTATAAATGTAATCATGACAGATCAATAATTAGCAAATAGCACATTAAATGATAATTATAACTTAAGAAGTAATTATTTAAGGACATCACCAAAAGCCGCTAAGTCACAGATTTACATACAAGCATGGCATCTAGACAAATCGCATAAATACATCTTAACATGGTAACCGGATAATTTCATACTAGCATGGCAACAGATAATTCAAGTAATCACATATCAGTATGGAGAGTAGGCAAATCACGTAGTCATACATCAACATAATAAACAAGAGAATCACATACTCATGGCATAGCATTATAAACATATGAAATAAAAGTTTGATAACATAAGTTTGGTATTCACCATATATGGAATGATAGCATCATAAAATCAAATAACGATAACACCACATAGTTGTTGGATGGACTAGACAAGGATTCTGAGTGAACGAATAGTCAAACGAGTAAATGGATGTCCAACATGGTACATGAAGGACATAGAATACATACATACGAATAGCATAATCAAAGTGAAACATAATGAAAGGATGCCCACGAGTGCATAACCTAACGTCGGCATGACACATGAAGGACACTACATACATACATGACCGTCTATTCATAAGTGTACAAGGAGGGAGACCTCCACGAGTACCATAGGTGCGAGGGGTGCAAAGGCACGCCATGACCAAAGGCCATAAACATATCATAATATCATAAGCTTAGGATGCATCCATACGCCTCCCATAAAACATGAATCATATATGTACCCTGCTCACATGACAGGTATACACATACATCATAATGGCCAAGTGATCACATAATCATACATATCATAATGGGGACGCCGGGGACTAATCACACCGCCCAAGATGGTGTCACGCCATTGGTGCCGTCAATGACATGGTCATGGTACCTCCATTACTAGTTGGCTCGTAATAAAAAGGGTAGAACGTACAAATCATAATCATATCCAAATCATACCGAATCATAATCATACGAATCATGCAACTGAATCATATCATAACATATTATAACGAAGTCATAATGAAACGAATCATATCAAAGAATCATAGCATACAAATCAATCCAGAAAGCAAACAAAGGATCATCACAGGGGAATCATAGCAAGGGATCATATCAAAGGATCAGAACGTACAAAAGTATCCCTACTGAAAAGGGAAGGAATATTTGTACCTTAACGCCAATGAGAGGAAAGCAAACGAATGAATGAACATAAGGATACAACGTCACGTCTTCTTCAATGAATCTACACGAATTACGGTTAGCATATCATTTATATATTCATATCGAAAGTTATTCTTAGATTTATTGGCCATATACTTATTGTTATGCTTGTATTTCATATTAGGTTTTAAACATCAATTACGGACTGTATTGGGCGAATTTTCATGACTATTAACTGAACTCAAATAAAATTAGGAAAATTCCAGGTGTTCCCTTATTAGTTAGGTTAAATAATGAATTTTTTGTGATTTTATTACTGAGCTAGTATGGATTGGAAAATCATCTTTCCCGACCTGTCCAGAAAGTACCCAGAAACAAAGACTCCAAAAGTTTGAACATGACACACCCATTTAAACAACTCCAAATATCCAACCAAAATTCCCAGAGGTCACACATATCCTAAATATCAAAACTGGAGAAGGAGAGGTCAAAAATCCTTATGGTTTGTTCATGAAAAATCAAATACCCCAACCAAAAAGTTTACTCAGCTTTTCCAGATTTGACACCTTAACTTGTAAAATATAAAAATCATAGCTACAGGTCTCCAATTGCAACAAGGCTTACATATTCAGAATTTACACGAAAAGTACTTACATTTTGGATAAATAATCACTCAAAAACATGCAAGAATCATCAATTTATACCCCTTTGAATTCAACCCAAATTCTGGACAGCATCATAATTCCGATTTTAAGAACATCTAACCCTAACCAACGCAAGATTAAACCTCTAACACAACCCTAATTATGTTTTAACGATCAAACATACTTAATTACTGAGATTTTGATAAACCCTAATTCATCTTGTGAGTTACATAATTAATTATAGGAAAGGAAGAGAAAATATTGCTTACCCTTACTATGTTTCGAAAATAAGACTTGATTTTTGTTTCCTTGAGTTTTCTTGAAAAACAACAATGGAGGCTAGGGTTTTCTCCTTCTCTCTATTTTTTTCCTGTATTTTTGTCTAATATGGGTTTACAAAATTTGGGTTGGGCTTGGGTTTGTTTGGGTTTTAATTTTTGTATTTTATTTCTTAACATATAGTTTTATATTACTTATTTATTTATTCAACTTAGGATATAATCCAAAATCTTAATAAAATTTATTCCAATTTTTAGGGTGTTATAATTTCATTCATAAGCCTCACTTTCACAAAGAATATTCAAGCGTTAAACACAACGAAAGCCTAGTTGCACTCCTAAGCCAATTACAATTAAGATAAGAAACAACCTAACAATAATCAATAACTAGGTTTTATAGATCTAAGCAAACACACAAGAAATTTAGCTAGACATGTTAAACAAGCAAGCATACACACAATCAATTGAAGACATAATAATACTTTGGATTAAAATACTTATCTCGATGTGTAAAATAGGGTTGGGGACCCTAAAATCATCCAAATCGGACTACAAACGTTTAGGGTTTTTTCTCCAAAAGTATACCTCCCTAAATGCAGAAAAATCGAATTATACATATAGATTACACTTGCGACGGCGTCACCTTATAGGCGGGACGCCGTCAGCTCGCCGTCGTTAGGGTTTTCGTCTTGGCCAAGTCATTGACGGGATGGCGTCACTTTAGAGTTGTGACGCCGTCAGTCTTCAGTTAGGACGTCATCTTGGTTCTGGATATGGGTCGTCTGAGATGAAAAGTCTGAGTGACGCCCTCTGTTGTAAAAATCGGCCCAGGAAGCCGATTAATTCCCACATAATCGCTGATCGCTCACTAAGCGCCTTGATTTATCATAATCGGCCTATTTAATCGGTTTGGTCAAAGATCGCTTAAAAATCGGTCAACAAAGCGATTAATCGGACAAAATGAGTCTAATCGATTAATCGGACAAAAGCGCTTAAAAATTGGACAACAAAATAGCTTAAAAATTGGACAAAATCACTTAAAAGTTGGTCAACAAATCGATTAATCGGACAAAATCAGTCAAAGGTCGCTTAAAAATGGTCAACAAACCGAGTAATCTTTATGTTTGACTTTGAACTTTGAAGAATTATGTATTATGTCTATATTTAAACACTTAAAATATTTGAACTTTGATGCAATACGCTTATCACATACATATAAAATAATATAATATCTAAAATTACATTTTTGTGCATAAAATTCCAATCCAATTAATCCCCGATTAATCTCCGCCTAATCGATTAATCGCTAGGCCCTACCAACTACTCCTCACTAGCCTAGCGATTTTTACAACCTTGGTGGCGCCTTCTTCTTCAAAGCCTGCCATCGGGTTATACAAACAAAAATTCCAGCGAGCCGTCGGTGCATGTTTTGATCAAGTCTGTACAGAGGGACGACGTCGCCCTTTGATTGGGACGCCGTAAGGTTCATTTTGAGCAGCTTGAGTGGCTTCGATCTTGACTTTGTTATTTTCTTCATGTATTCACTCCTTTTCGTCCAAATGTGCATCATTCTAGCATTTTGCTTCCAAGAGACCTAAAAAGTGAAAAGGAACGAAATTAAGCAGTAACGGATATAAAAGTGGTTGATTAAGGGCTTAAATGACCCCTTAAAAGCGTACGTTTTAAATCCTTATCTGTTACTTCATGTAGCTTATAAAAATAAAATCTTTTTATAATCTTTTTCAGCACCAGCACCAGCACCAGCATCAGCAACAACATCAGCATCAGCATCAGCATCAGCATCAACACAATCTATTTTTGCCAAACATACCCTTGGTGGTGTGAAAGCAATGTGTGTATGTGTTTTATCATATTTCAATCTAATACACTTTATGTTTTCTTTCACCTAGTTCTTTCTGAGTTTCTCTATCTCTTCTCACGTTAATCTCTCTCACTCTATTTCTTTTGTTAGTTTGATCTAAATATGTGACTTACATATGTGTTTAACAAGTATTCCAACCCGCGTAGCGTTGTCGCGAATTCTCTGATACACGTGTTATTTTACGTGTTAGAAGCGTAAATTCGCAAAATTAAGATAAGGTTTGCTTTATTAGCTTTATCAATTAAGATAAGCCATTTTGTATTAACTAAACATTACGGTCATAACATATCTAAATAAAAACTTTTAAGACAATCAATATAACTAACATCTAGAACAAATTGGGTAACATAAACACAAAGTATAAAAAATTGTAAAAACGATTACAAAGCTATATTGAAGAAAATTATTAGATACCCTCATGATGAAAATACATTTAGGATCGCCTTAATCGATATCCCCTTGTTTTAATCTCTTCTGAGACTTGCTTTCTTTTTTATGAATATATTTTTATTCTTATTTAATCACAATCAGTAGCGGTTATCGACATCGTCAACAACTCTCAAATTGTCAAAGAAATCTCTAATCGTGCAGTAGGATATTGGAAACATGACTCCAATCACCAATAAAGAAGCTCCATTATTATCGCTTAGCCGCACTCAGTCTCCGAAAGACATAAACTACGTTAAGGATAACCAATGTGTCAATTGTGATCATAGAGCTTAGTAAGCCGATCCACTATCCACGGGCGAATAAAACAACAAATAGCAAATATCAACACTTACAATTTGTGGAATCTAGATATTTCGTTCAAGGTACGATAATTTGTGGAATCTAGATATTTCGTTCAAGGTACGTGCAATAGTAAAGAAAACGTATAAATATACCATGTCACGCCACAAACAGATATCAAGCACATACATACATATTTCGTTCAAGGTACGTGCAATAGTAAAGAAAAAGTATAAATATACCATGTCACGCCACAATAGATATCAAGCACATACATATACAATAGTTTCTCAGTATTTTAGTGTTCTTAAACCTAAGTTACAAACATTATAAGCATGCCACCAACATAATCAGCAACCCTAACTTACAAACATCACAAATATAGAAAACATCTAGCAACCTCATATATATTTATGAAAAAAGGGAGTGTTTTTTAATTTTTTACACAGTTACGATTACGGCGCGACCAATGTGCATGCAAAATGACAATTTCTGAGTAAAACGTCCAATTGTTTTACCCGGTTACCGATTCACTAGAGCCATCCCCATTTCGAATCTCTAAAAAAGGCATTTTGAACAAAACGTCGGAAAAGCTAGAAATGTATGATTCATAGGGGGATTGAGGGGTACAGGTCACTTGCACCTAAATACTCTACACAGTTATTTAGGATATACCGAACAAAGAAGATCCATATTTTCTTCCACATCGACATCATTCGAGGAACCAAAAGCCTTTTCATTTTTAGTTGTTTGGCGTTGTGGAAGAAAATAAAGATCCTATTTGTTCGGTTAATCTAGAGTAACTCATTAGAGTATCTAGGTCCAAGTGACCTACAAAAAATGCTCCTCTTTTTAATTGATTTCTTCCATCCTCCTCACCGTGCATTATCATGTCCCGTACGACAATTCTTGTACAACTTTGAATACAAAAGGGAAGTCTATTAATAATTGAACCAACAAAGTTTTTGAAGCGACAAAATTAAGACTAACCAGGGACCAAATCAACATAGAAAATGAACAAACGTCTAAATTAGATTTACAAATTATGAAGTATGGAAAAACCTGAATCAACCTAGAATAACATTTAATAATTTTATAATATAAAATATTGGAATTTAAACTTAGGCATCTGATTCTAAATAGAAAGATCAGTTTCCCTTGCTAGCTAATATCACTTATTAAATCAGCAATTATAATCACATCTGCAATTACGATCAAATCTTATAAAGAAAATGTATAAAAGCGGCATTCATAACCACACACTAGACTTTAAAGGAATCACAAAACACCTATTTTGCACAAGAAAAATATAGCCCGTACCACTTGCATAAAGTAACAATCGTTACATAAATTATTCAAAGCTAACCACATATGAAACTTTAACGGTTATCACAAAATAATCACGGCCGTAAACTATAAACATGCATAAAGTCAGAAATTGTCACCATGTATTAGACACTAAAAGAAATCAGAAACCTTAAACTAACATAAACACATGTACGCTGCCTTATCAGGTATCACCTCATAAAATGTAAAATATTAAAGTTAAAAATAAAACATGTATCTGCCTTGCAGATAAAACGTGTGTCAAAAACTATTGGTTGTGCCATGCACAGAACTCCGAAGATAACAACATAACTGGAAAGCTGAAAACAACAATTCATATAAGAAAAGACCCTTAACACTATCCCAATTAGTTCTAGAAAACATATGACATTCATTGAAATCCCATGTCTAGTACCAGCTCGGATATTAAATGGTACGCAAAATCTGATCACATTTTATGCCATACGGTTTTTGTTTTGCCAAAACCAAGGTCAACGCCCCAGAATGAAAACTTACTAAGCTTTCCATTTCACAAAGCAAAACAAGTTTGTTTATTATTTTTATAGTGCAAAACAAATCTGAAAAATCATCGTCAAGAACACCAAATTTTATACTTTCGAAACAACGTACAAAAACTGAAGTTAGGGAAGCTAGATACCTATGAGTCATTAGTTAGACTACTTGTTGTGTTGTTCGTATCTATCATTCCTACTAATACCAAATATGAGTGGCACATCATCTGCCCCAACAAATATTTCTCAGAATTACTATTTCGCCTTTAATTTTAACACAACTACCTGGCCCAAATATAAAACCTGTTTTAAATCACGATCACATTTTATAGAATACGATCTTTGCCGTGACAAAAAAGGGTTAGCATTCATGCCAGAGAAAACCCATAAACATCAAACACTCCAAAAAACCAAATTAATTTGTTTATTATTTTGGTAATGCAAAACAAATCTATAAAATCAGTATCAAAACACCATCATTCTCTTTTGTCCAAACAACATATAAAAGCTGAAGTTGGGCAACTTGGATACATATGAGACATTAGTTACACTACTTGATATGTCACTCATGTCCGCCAACTAGAAATCCACTTATAACATACAAAGTAAGTAACAATTTTGAAAGACCATTACCAGAAAATAGAACACAACTTGACCATAGCATGAAAACAATTAAGTTGAGTCAATCTTGACAAAAAGCAAAATTTCAAAGATCATTGCAGCAAAATAAAATTAAAAAAAAAAATGTAAAACGTATAAAATCAACACTTCCATATCCATAAAAAATTCTAATAGCTTCTTTAGCTTCCTGAATGCATGCCATTATAATAAACGCTAATCCCCTGCGCGTATCTGCAAATAATGTTTTCAGACTCTTTAAAAGAGTATTATATTGTTTGAACTAAAATAGAAGACATGTGAACTCATTTTTAATTAATCGAGTTTTGAAGCTTACCATTTCATTCATAGAACTGATTACCATATTGATACATTGCCAAATACAATGTTAAAAAGTTTATGCGTAAATTGCTATACCTTGATAGCTCATGTATTAAATGGCCCCTTGGTTGTTTCTATAATCACCACAATCATCCGGTCACCCTTGTTTATTATCACCTAATCTTGCAAATATCTATCCATGAGTACGCTACATTGAATTATCGGAAAATATGATTTAAGGAAAGATACGAGGTACCGACCTTTGACCGAATCCTGCTTTCACATAAGAACTTGACTCATCTTTCTATCCAACTGCATTTACAATTGGAATGAGCGATGATAAATCTCTATCTCTACTCGGTAAGCACATATAATTGAAATTCTATAATCAATTTGGCAACTTTCTGAGAAGAAACACTTTTTATCCTTTTTAATTCAAAAATTCATAGAACACTTACAAATTTAACATTTTTACATCAAAACTGAAAAAACGAAAACTCATAAACATATTAAACTCTAGTCATAATTCACAAAAATACATCACAGTTCTTTAATAATTATCAAAACTATTACAATCAAACTAGCAACTCTAGCATACGTTTTAACCCCCACACATCATACAAACAAAACATCACACTTTTTTTTTACCTCAGAACTATTAATTGATATACCGAAAACTCATTAACACATTCAACTCAAATCATAATTGAAATAAATAAATCCCAGTCCTTTAATAATTATCAAAACCATTACAATCAAGCTAGCAACTTAAAAAAATAAATCACTAAAAAAACGTTTTTAACCTTAGAACTATTTACTAACAATAATCAAAACCACAATTATTTATTACAAAATTCACACAAAAACAAACCTTTTTTCTTTAATAATTAGCAAAACCACTACAATCAATCTAGCAACTTTAGCATAAATTAAGCGACTTTACTCTCATTTTAACCCCGAACATCATACAAATATAAAATCACACACTTTATTTTCCTCTGAACTAACTAACCAAAACAAATTAATACAAATAACTCAACTCACCATAAACCTATAACCAACAAAAAGAAAACATACCTTTATATCACCATCAACAGAATTAAACTCGCACAACTCAACATATATAGCTTTCTTACGCAAAACCTCATCATCATCACCAAGAACCTAAAAAATACTACACATTATCATGATGAGCGGATTAAATTTCACATGAAAAATTAGCGAAAAATAAATTTCAGATCTAATTTATTTACCGGCACCCATTGTGTGTGAGAGAGTTTTTGTATAAAAAAACCCAAAAAGTGAAAATTCTGACCTGATTTTTGGTAAAACAAAACACCTATAACTAATAATGGAAAACATGTTTACACCATGCAACAAACTCTCTTAATTAGGCGCCACCAAAGTGAAAAACCACTAACCATTATATAAATCCCTCTAAGCCGTGGGCTCAACTTCGGTTCGGCTCGGCGAGTGAACAATATCGGCTCGAGCCACAAATCCACAGTGCATCCAAGCCGCTCCACTCCCTCAAGCTTATTCATGGCGGAGGCTTGAACGATGCCGGCTCCCAAAGAACTTCAAGGAATGTTATATAGTATAATAGCATGTAATGACCCGTGATGAAGTTAAAAGATAGAGTTTTAAAATAATATTTTTTCGGATATCCTTATTTAAACTATAAATAGGAATTACATGAGTCGTTGTTATAAGTACAATCTCGTATATTTATTTTCTTATCACAGTAACTCGTGCTTATAAATTACAAAAAATAGACCATTCGCCCTACTACTTATCACTTTCTAAACGTAAAATTTTCAAAAGTCCAAAATAGACCGAGGGGAGCGACTCATTTTTGGGCAACTTCGTTATACTGCGTTTGAGTACGTGTCCTTAAAAATTAAAAAATATTAATTCACATATCACAAGTGAACACTTTTCGACTAATGGTGGTTTTGTACAAGTTGCCCAGTGGCCCGGTCTATTTTGGATTTTTAAATATTTCAGGTCTAGAAGCGATAAATTCGATGCGGTGACTTGTCTATTTTGGTAATTGCCCCTTTTTATATTTATATGCCAGTTAATAATATTTTTAGCTTTATTTAATTTTCAAACTCGTGTACACACGGGTTAAACTTATAAAAAGGAGTCACGTGATTCGTTAAATAACACAAATTGTAAAGAAAAAAATAAATAAATAATAAAATTTATAGATATCCTCACTTAAACTCATAAAGACGAATAATATGAGTTGTTCATGTATATACAATCTTGTATATTCATTTACATATCACAATAACTCGTGCTTTTATTTTGATATTTATAATTATGTGCATATACATGAATTTATATATACACATAAAAATAGTTATAAATAATAACACATACATGTCATTTGTTTTTAAGCAAATAAAGTATAAGGGGGATAAAGTCTATGGGGATATTCATTTGTTTTATAAAGTTATGAAAAAACTTAGAAACTCATAAGTTTACACTTAACTCTGTTTAATTTATTTAAAATTCTCAACTACTAACGTTTTATTAAATACCCTCTTTGTTTTTATTTTTTATTTTTACAAATTCAAAACATGTATCTTTATACATATTTATTTTGCTAGACGAAATTTAGATAGGTTTGACCAAATGGAAACCAATATTGACTTTTATTGACAAATAGGAGGACTCAATTTTGAAAGTGAGCTATCTTATTAGTAAAAACAAAATTAATTGCCAAAAAAAAAGAGCACTTTTATATAAAAGATTAGTTGGAATAAAGAAATGCATGGTCGATTTCTTTAGTTATCATATGATAACATACATTACAACTGGGGCTTCACATGCCTAGGATTTTCTACTATCTATTCCCATAGACGGGTTAGGTCAACATATGTCACCAGTGGAATATCGTACTATCCTTAAGTATCGCTTTATGATTCCTTTATTCCCGGTTGATGAGATATGTCCAGTTTGTCGCAAGGCATGTTTGAATTCTTTTGGGGAACATGCGGTTCATTGCAAAGAGCTCATGGGCTTCAAGTACAGACACGATATGGTTTGAGATGTCCTTTTTGACGTTTGTAGGCGTGCTGAGATCTCCGCCAAAAAAGAAGCACATGTGAACTTTTTGACTGACATGTTGGATGGAAGATCCACACTCAGACCTGAAGACGTTTTGGTGTTTGGATGTGTTGGAGGGAAACATGCGTGTGTGGACATAACCGAGGTTTCTCCTCTCGTGGGTTTGAGTAGCCGGGGTTTTTAAGGCAGATTGCTTTGAAAGTCGCTTCGTACAAAGTGTAAAACATGATAAAGCGTGCATTAAAAATCAAAGTGTTTTTATTCTTTTCGAGTTTGATGCTTTTGGCTTCCTTACACCCGAAGCGTGGAGTTCCTCAAGCGAGCCTTGAGTTATGCATAGTAATCTTATGACATCTAGATCCACATATGTAGTTTTCAAAAGAATTAGTTTTGCAATTAAAAAGAGCTGGCGTAAACTTGTTGTCGTTCCTTCCACCTCTATGTAAATCCAAAATTTTAATATATATTGAAAATATCAATAGTTTTCATTAAAAAAAATAAGAAATAAAAAACTTTACAACCTTGGCTTTGAGTTTGTTTTAAGCGTACAATTTTAGCATCAAGCGATGTCCCAAACAAGGAACTGACAAGTGACTATATCAAACGTTCCGCCTTTATACGCTCTAGGTCGAAACTGTATTCCTAGCTCGGTGTCTTTATTTGTATATGTAACAACTTAACCTACATCAGTAAATAAAATAAAAAATGGAGAATTACATGTATATCATTCCTTAAATGAATAATTACATACTAGTATTTTAGTTTATTATGTTCTTTTTAACAATAAATTTACGGATATCAAGAATTTCGTATAACCCGTGCCTATTCGGGCTCGAACCCGTTGGCCCGTGTCTGCTCGGGCTCAAGCCCGTTTGGTCCGCGCCTGTTCAGTCTCAAGCCCATTTTGCCCGTTGCCCGTTCGGGCTTGAATATTTGTATAATGTGCTTTATTATTTGTAGTAGTGAAATTTAATGCAGGAATTGTGTTATATTTGGTTGTACAATATGCTTGATAATTTGTATTTCTTATGTAAGGGGTGTTTTAATAACTGTATTAATTGTATTTATTGAGCAGTTAAATAATTGACTACATTAAATAGCATTAATGTGGTGTTTTCTTGTACACTATGCTTCTTGTCTTGTACGTCTGAAAATTATTTGCATTAAAGTATTGTACACTATGTTTCTTTTCTTGTAAGCAGTAGTCATTATAGTCATTAATTCCACAATAAGGTGTAGATTGGCGGGAACACCCTGACCCCGGGTGCCTTTTGGCACCAGCCATTATAGTCATTAATAACATTGATCACTTTAATAACATTAATGTTGTAAGTCTGAAAATTACATCATGCTTATTTTGTTGTACACTATGCTTATTTTGTTGTAAATCTGAAAATTGGTTGCAGCTATTGTACATTGTGCTTAAATGATTGTAATTTTTGGTGAAGGGGTGTTTTTAATAACCTTAATGTTGTTTAATAGAATTTTGGTCTTAAAATGACACTACGCTTTATTTTGTTGTACAATATGCCTGCTTTGTTGTAATTATGAAAATTGGGTGCATTAAAGTGTTGTAAATCGTGCTTAATTTCTTGTACGTCTTAAAATTAAGAGTGAAATGTCTTCGTACATTATAAGTAGTATAAAGTGTTGTACACTATGTTTCTTTTCTTGTAAGTAGTAGTCATTATAGTCATTAATAACATTGACCATTTTAATAGAATTAATGTTGTAAGTCTGAAAATTACATCATGTTTATTTTGTTGTACACTATGCTTATTTTGTTGTAAATCTGAAAATTGGTTGCAACTATTGTACATGGTGCTTAAATGGTTGTAATTTTTGGTGAAAGGATGTTTTTAATAGCATTAATGTTGTTTGATAGAATTTTGGTCTTAAAATGACACTACGCTTTATTTTGTTGTATAATATGCTTACTTTGTTGTAATTCTGAAAATTGGGTGCATTAAAGTGTTGTAAATCATGCTTAATTTCTTGTACGTCTTAAAATTAAGAGTGATGTGCCTTCGTGCATTATAAGTAGTATAGATATGTCCTTTGTACTAGTTTTTTATGCATAAAGTACAATGCTTTTAATGCATTCAAAGGATATATATGTAATTTTTCATTTAGGCAAGGACATATATGTAAAAGCCCTTAAAAAAAACATTTGAGACCCATATAAATTAGAAGTTATGGTATGCTATTATTTTTTCACCATTGTTTTTAGCTAGGGGTGGCAATCGAGTCGTGTTCGTGTTAACCTATTTGGGTTCGCGTGTTGGCGGGTTAGTATAGCCTTAACCCAAAAACGACCCATTTATTAATCGTGTCAAGAAACTCAACCCTAACCCTTTTGCATAACACGTGTAACCCATTTGTGACCCGTTTAACCCATTTAAGTAAATAGGTCAAGCGGTGAATAAAAGTCGGTTGTTTGTCGATTTAACTAGTTTAAATGCTAAAAATGATATAAGGATCTAAAATATGATAAGAATAACATACAAATAACTATGCGACAATTTTCTGAATTATAAGCATCAATTTTCATGATATCTAAGGTATAAAATTATAATTAACTCATACTAAGTAAATAACAAAATATATTTAATCCACATCCAACATAAAAGCCAGGTTATATATTTTATTTTTAAAATCTTATATACTTAAGCGGGTTCGCGGGTTGACTCGTTTAATAATTACTCAAACCAAACACGACCGTTTATTAAGCGGGTTAGGCGGATTGACCGTTTTTGACCCAAACTGTTTATCCTCAATCAAAACTGTTTAACTTACGTGTCGGGTTTGTGTCGTTTATCGTGCGGTCGAGAATTGCCACCCTATTTTTATTTGGCTGTAAGGTAGCGTCTATAGATTTAAGAGTAAACTACACCATTAAGTTCTTGTGGTATCGTTGACTATCAAGTATCGTCCTTTGACCAAAAATTGCACCGTTGGTCCTTAAGCTGCGAAAAGTTACTCGGCGTTGATCCTCACCCTAACGGGCCACACTAACGATCGTTAGGTGTCAACCACATAAGGGTATTTTGATCATTTTAGCATTCTTTTTTAACTTTATCTTCTTTCATATATCTTCCATCACACTACCGATTACCAATACAAATCTTCTATGCACAAATTTAAATAGTAAAACAATAAATATTCAAATTAAACCCCTATTCTCTACAATCACACGACAAATTCACATTTATGACAAAATTTTCATAATCATAAAACTTTAAGATCAATAAAAACACATAATTCGCATCAAATATAACATGCAGTAAGCATCAAACAAGCGAATTTTCGGATGAATTCAAGTAGGCATTGCCGGTTCTGCGGCGACGAGGAACGGAAAGCCTTAGCGCACCGGAACTTCGATAACGGTGGTGTAAATTGATCGGACGAATGAGCGGTGTGAGTGATTCTTTGGAGATGTTATTCTGAGCTCTAGATATTTGTATGAATCGGTTGTGGTGTTATGATGGCGGTGCGATTACGGTCGGTTGCGTGATAAGGCTCAAGATCATTAATAACCAAGGTTGGTCCAATTTGTTCTTTGTTGTTTTATGATTACACGAACCAAAGATTTGAGTTAACATACTTGTTAAACTCATTTCTTTATTTTTCGAACATAATCAAAAATATTGATCTATAATGATTTCCTTTTGGGTTAATTGGATCTGAACAAGGTCTTGAGAAATAATTTTTTAACCATGAGCAAAGGAATCTTTTTTAACAAGGTCTTGAGTAAACCCAGAAATGGATTGAGATCTTTTATCATTTTGTTATTATCTTTTAAGCTTAGATGCGTGAAGATAAGGTTTTCGTGTGAATGATCTTTGAATGGTTTTGATAACACAAAAATTACACACGAGATCTTGAATAATGATATTGGTGATGGGATAGGGTTTCGAATTAGATATCTTGATGTACTTCTTCTTTTATTTCTTTGTGGATCTTCTTGTATTTGACATCTTGTATATGATACTGTAAACATGGGTGATGATAATTGTTAATTTATATTAGCGGAGATGGTAGATAATATAGATGGGTGATGAATATGATTTCGTAGTAATTGTTTTAAATGCTTTATGTCTTGATGATGTTGTAATAATGTTGGATTGGTTTTTGTTATGATAGTCGTGATACTATATTAGATGTGGATTGTGTTTTGGATTGTATTTCTTTGTAGCACCATGTTAGATCAGGATGAACCATACCCAATATCTCATAGAAATGTATTTGGGTAATAGAAATGTATTTGAGAAAAGACAAATATATCCTCGACTTAAATAGGCTTAAGCCGTTACTCGCGCCGATTAAGGTGAGGGACCAATTTGAATAACGTTTAGCACTTAAGGACCAACGGTGCAATTTTTTGGTCAAGGGCGATACTTGATGGTCAACGTATACCACAAGGACGAATGGTGTAGTTTACTCTAGATTTAATATCACTGCTTGTAATTACTATATATATTATAAGCGAATTGAAATGACGTCGTTGCGTCTACAGTATGCGTGGCCCACTTAAATTAGCCCAATACATCTCTTTGGTGTGTTGCCATTACGGCCCTTTGCTTTTTACAAAATATGAAAACGCTATCACAGCTTATATGTATAGTATACTTTCGGGGTTAGGTTACAGTGTCAACGATTGGTTTGCAAGGTGCAATCTACCCACGTGTTTCCTCTTTTCTAATGAAGAAGCTTCTACCTATCTATACAAATACAATGCATGTTTTGAGAAAAAACCAAAAAGGGTATACCAAATAAATAAACGACACACGAAGGATTCTACATCAAAGAAAGACGCCTTACGAGAACCCAAAAATTACGGATACAATCATCAAGGTGATTACTCCACTTCATAAGGTAATGGTAACATTATGTTTTTTTCTTTTGTTTGCTACGTATGCTATTCTTTTTACGCATGGTTGTTTGCATGTTCCATGTTTTATCTTCGACTCTTGAGGGAATATGCTTTAGATATTTGCATCTCAATAAGTCTTTGAGATTTTATACGCATACCTCTTAAGCCACAGTTAATTAGTAATTATAGTTATGAAGACCAAACAAAAGGCCATTCGTCGCATTGATCTTTGTTAGTTGTCCACCTCCTTTGGATCTATCCTCGGATGTTGAAAATATGGATTATCAACTTCGTCTTTAAAAGGGACCGATCTTTATCCGATGTTATGAGTCTTCATACATGTCCTGAGAATAGTACCAAGAAAATATGTAGAAAAGAGGTTATTTCACATAGTAAATCGCGAGGCGGTGCATTTACTTCCAAAACAAAAAGATGGTTCTTTGATTCTACAACTTCACATACAATACCTTCTCATTGTAAGTTTTTTTTTTTTTCTAAATCTCTTTCTTCTATTTTACAAATAGTATGCATTAAGTGGCACACAAGGTTCTTAATTTTCTTTTTGTTTGATTTATAAAAAATAGCCAACAACCCATACCTTTTTAACCACGTGATGTTTTCTTTTGCAAATGCAGTTGAAAATACTCACAGGCATCAACCTAATGAATTAAGCCATCGAATGAGCATGTCAGAAGAATACAATCTTCACATCCAAGGTTATAGAGTGCAGTTTTTTTAAACTATTTATATCGACACCAATATATACTATTTAATTGTAAGAGATCTAATCTTGACTTCTCTGGTACATTTGATTACGTACCTCCAAAAAGTTAAAGGCGAAGGTATATCACAAGTTTGCACATTTGTCCACCTACGGACAGTCAAATAACAAATACACGGTCAAAGAGAACAACGCTTTGTACCAAGCATAAATGAAACTACTCAAAGCCATACTAAAAGACCACGATTTATTCAAGGTATATACCTATAACATCTTCTCGACAATATTATAAAACAAAGATCATTATTATAGTTACATACCTTTCATTTATTGTTTGATGGCGGGAAAATTTGCGCACTACAAACAACATGCGTGCACAAAGTACCCAGCATAGATGCATAAAGCAAGGTATGTCACCTCATTCCATGGTCTCATTGTTTTGGTAAAATGAGCCTTCTATTTATATATCGTATCACTAATTATTTTTCATCTACTGATTATAGGGCCGCCGTCAACATATTTTTCAATTGGCAGATGTGACAAGGTGTGTAAACATTGTAACGCTACTTTTTGGTATGATGAGCGTATTAAAAGCTCCGACCAAAGGTGTCCAGTATCATCGTTGTTGCAATAATGGTAAAGTTCGTTTACCTAAAGCTAAAGATCCACCGGCCTATATAAAAGAAATCTTTCAAGGCAGGGCATTTTATGGAAAATATTCGAGCTTATAACCAGATGTTTGCAATGACATCTCTAGGAGCAAAAGTAGACGATTCTATTAATAAAGGAAGGGGCCCTTACGTTTTCAAAGTTTGAGGCATTTACCAGCTTGGATAGGAAGCATGTGTCCTGAGGTAAATAAAGAACCAAAGTTCTTGCAACTTTATATCTACGATCTGACAAATGAAGTTACAAACCGTCTTGACATTTTAACAAAAGTGGTAGCGAGGCTAAGGCAAGATATCGTTCAAAATTTGATCTGGTGTTAGACAAGCACAACAAATTGGTTAAATTATTTAGAAGCTGGCGGGATAAAATAGAAAGGGAGATATCCCATTTTAAAATAAAATTGTTTGGTGTAGTTGGTTCTAAACAATATGATCTCCGGCGAGGAGATTGTATAGGTGCGATTGTTTTTGAAGGAGGCCCAAATGTCCAAACTAATTATGATGTTATTATTGAGGCCCGTGGTGGTGAGCCACAACGCATAGATAAACTAAACCCTCACTACATGTCGCTTCACTTTCCACTTCTTTTTATTCATGGGGATGAAGGGTATCACCTAGGTTTAAAATTACTAGGTAAAGGAGGAGAATCGGCAAAAAAAGAAAAAGGATGACAATGAAAATGTATTATGCATATCAAATCCACCACCGGACTCAAGAACATAACATGCTTTTAAAGGTGGGCGACTTTTCAAGAGTATGTTGTTCTTGCTTATTGTGCCATTGAACAACAAAGGCTTGATTTTATAAGAAACAATCAAAAAGACATTAGAAATGACTATATGTCGTGCGTATGATGCTATCTCGAGGAGGCGTAGATGGTTCGGATGTGGGGTCAAGAAGCGATACTTCGGCTTCATTCACCGGAGGACCAGCTACATGTATAGCCACTACTTAGATGCTCTGGCAATATGTCGAGTCCATGGCAACCCATCATTTTTTATAACATTTACATGTAATGTTGGGTGGCCTGAAATAGAAGAATATATGCGACAATTCACGCACCTCACACCGGTGACGGACCGAGATTGTTGACCGCGTTTTTGAAAGGAAGATACATGATCTTGTAAATTTCTTACGCGAAGCAAAGCCATTTGGACATGTTGAAGCAGGTAATATACTATATATACATACTTTCTTTTGAACAAAGTCCATTATATTCAGACATATAATTGTGGTTAATAATTTTGCGGTTTTATATCTTGTTGAGTTCCGAAGCGAGGTCTGACATTGTCATTTGCTTTTGTGGTTAAAAGAAGACTCACGTATTCACAGAAATGAAGATATTGACAGATATGTTTATGGCTGAATTACGGACCAAGTAATCGAAGGTCATCGGTAGTTTGAGAGTTCATGTTACATGGACCACGTGGTTTGGCTAATCCATCATGTGTATGAAAGATAACAACGAATGCAAGAAAGGGTTTCCTAAACCGTATTGTGAGGAAACGTTTATTGACCAAAAGGGGTTTGTTCACTACCGTAGAAGGAATTAGCAGATCAAAGCAATGAAGCAAAATATGGAACTTGACAATACATATGTTGTGCCATATAATGAGACACTTTCTATGCGGTTTTATGCTCATATTAATGTCGAGTATTGTGAATGGACTATGATGATAAAGTACCTATTTAAATATATTTCAAAAGGAACCGATAGAATCATTGCACGTGTTACAAGAACAATTGGTGATCGGGAATCAACCCGGTTGTCCAAGAATAACGATTGATGAAATTAAAGATTTTCAAGATGCAAGATATATTGGACCACACGAAGCATGTTGGAGGATCCTTGGTTTCGATATACATTGCGAGCCGGTGTCCGGATACTAGCATGCACCTCGAAAATATGCAGCGTGACTTTCGTGAAAGCAGGCAGGCGTTACAAGAAATTGTCGATGACGAGCACAACAAAGAAGACAACATTGGTGAATGGTTACGTTATAATCGCGAATTTGCGGATGCCAAGCACGACATACTTAAATTTTCCAAAAGAATTTGTATGGTATTCTAACGATGAAGATGGGAGCGTAGAAGGCGCGAAATACTTCATCTATCGGCCGCCTAACATACATACATCCTAGCGGGTGATCGTTTTACCTAAGGATGTTGCTTTGTCATCAACCAGCCCGTAAATCTTTTAAGCATATACGGACAGTTGATGGTGAAGTATGCCCTACAAATAGAGCCGCATGTGAAAGGTTGGGATTATTAGGTAATGACCAAGAGTGGAATATAGTGCTAGATGAAGCATCATTATCAGCAACTCCTGCTCAGATGCGTGCACTTTTTTGTCAGATACTCATTTTCTGCGATGTATCTAATCCAGTTTTACTATTTCAAACACATGCAAATGATATGGCTGAAGATATTCCATTTGTCCTTTCACAGTTGCTACATATACAAGAAGTGAATCTAACAGAAGATGAATTACATGCGGGGCTTCTTTACGAGCTAGAAGCAGGTCTTACATTCTACGGAAAATCCCTAAAGGATTTTGCGATAGAATTGCCTCCGCGCCATTTGTTGGAAATGTTACAGAATAGGGCAATTATGGAAGAGCGAAGCTACGATCCTGAAGTACTAAGAAGAGAAAGTGAAAGTTTGGTTCCTAAGCTAAGCAGACAAACACAACATTTTTGAGCGTATTATCGATGCGGTCGAGAACGAAAGACAAGAGTTAATATTTCTTTATGGTCACGGAGGCACTGGCAAAACTTTCGTTTGGAAAAGTCGATCTATACACTCGGATCACGGCGAAAAATTGTTTTGGCATTTGCATCTTGAGTATAGCCGCTTTATTACTACCGGGAGGTAGGACGACTCACTCTAGATTCAAGCTACCACTAAATTTAACCGATGAATCGATGTGTACTATCAAGAAGAATACGCAGGTAGCAAAATTGCTTAAACAAACAGATTTGATCATTTGGGATGAAGCCCCAATGAACGATCGAAGATGTTTTGAAGCTCTCGATCGTACATTTAGGGACTTATTTGACTGCCCAAATGACCTATTTGGAAAGAAAACCATCATTTTAGGTGGTGATTTCGGGCAAACATTACTGTAAGAAGTATGCGACCAAAGAAGAAATAATTGGTTTATCTATTACACTGATCCTACCTTTGGCAACATTTTGATGTTATTATGCTTAAAGAAAACATGAGGCTACAACAAAGATCCATGTCTCCACAAGAACGTCGACATATGGAAAACTTTTATAATGGCTATTAGATGTTGGTAATGGTGACATTGGTGAAGCAGAATACATCGGATCCGAAGCGTCGTTGGATCAATATACGAGAAGAATCTTGCATTCCAAACAACGAAAAGTGCGCTACAACTTATAGATTTTATTTATGATAGAAAGCTTACAAAGACCAAGCTGCAAAGTCACTTCAAGAAAAAGCTATTGTATGTCCAAAAATGAGACCAGAGATATGATAAATTCAAAGATTACGAATATGCTTGATGGAAGTCATTCAAGTTCTGAGAAGCAATGACGAGGCTATACCTAAAACAAGCGGCGGAGGGGCAAGCTGAATTGCTTTATCCTATGGAGTATTTAAACACACTTAAGTTCTGAGCTTACCTCCCCATAATCTCATCGTCAAAAAAGGTGCTCCGATAATGCTATTAAGAAATCTTAATTTAGCGGAGGCCTTGTAACGGCACAAGAATGATAGTTACACAAACACTTACAAAGATTATAGAAGCACGCATAGTTCAGGGGACTCGAATGTCTCAAAAGTATTCATACCACGGATACTGGCGATCGAAAAAGACGAAAAATTACCATTCATTTTAAAAGAAAGCGGTTTCGATCAAGCTCGCTACGCAATGACAATAAATAAGAGCGAGGCGTCGCTAAACAAGATTGGTGTTTATCTACCAGAGCCTGTATTTGGTCACGGTCAATTATATGTGGCACTTTCTAGGGCAACATCTCCTGAAGGACTCAAAATCGTTATCCAACAACAACCGGGGAAAGATCCAAATATGATGAAGAACATAGTCTACAGAGATTTTCGAATCAAGTGACAATGACAGTTTTTTTCGATAAAGTAAAAAAAAAATAATAATAATAAATAAAAAGTAAATAAATAAATACTATTTTTTTGCGCACATTTATTCTTAATTATTTATTCATGTACAATACTAAGTATCTAACATTGTTACATAATCATCAGATTATATGCATACTACTATTCTATAATATTATTATAATAAATATAAAGTAAATTTAACAAAAATAATATGTCTATATACAGACTAATGGCAGGTACTGAAGAAAAAGGCATACAACTAGAAGCTTATGGAAAAGAGATCGTGCGTTCTCAAGATACCTCACAACCAAAACCTCATGGGAAAGAAATTGTCGCGCAAACAGAGACTACAAACCTGTTGACCCTAAAACCAACCGACCTTGATAAAACCATCCATGTCAAAGTTTACCGTAAATGGACAACAATTAACAAAGCCTCAATACCCTCTATGCATTCATGCATTTTACTTGATCAACAGGTAAATTTCTATATTTCTAGAAAAAAAAATTAGACTCAAAAACAAATATATTTTCATTTATTACTTTATTTTTGCCTAGGGAGGAGCAATTCAGGCAAACATTAAGCCCTTGAGAAAGATCGTTTCAACATCCTTGGCCCGACAAAGCATATAAAATAAAAGGATTTGGATTTCAAGGCGCCACGGGATGGATGCAAAAGTTAACAATCCATTTTCGCTTGCTTTTGGAAAATATCTGAGACATACAAGAGGCGTCTAATACAGGATTCCCAGCCCATCACTTTAATTTTGTCGACTACATTGACCTTCACACAAAAGTGGATAAGAAAGAAGGGCTCCTAACAGGTATAAAGTCTATTTGACACTTACTCTACTAAAAATAACCTATTTTAAACAATAGATACAGTATTATTTATCTCATCTGATTATATTATATGCAGACTATGTCGGACATGTACAATATGTGACTGATCTACTACAATCAGTTAAGCCTACAAACGAAGTCACACATTGGAGAGACATCAGGATACAAAATCTTGAGTATGTAACATTTAACTGTAATTATATTTTGAAAATTAAAATTTACAATGCCTAACCATTGCTATTACTCTTTGTAACATGGTATGAGTGTCGATTTACTTTGTGGAATGAAAAAGCCCGGAACTTTAACATGAAAGAGTATGAAGAAAGTGAAAAGCCGGCTGCAATAGCGTAACCTCATGTTTGGTTAAATCATATGGTGGTGAGCAAAATACTCTATACTTATGTACAATTAAATTAATACATATACAAATAATAATGATCACATTACCTTATATAGGCATTCAACTTTCAAGCACACCCCATTTGTTATTTCAATCTGACATACCGGAGGCAAATGAAATCGATCGATGTAAAGTAGTTCTAACGTAAAACAAAATAAATAATAAATATATAATAAAAGCAAGTACTTATATGACCTATTATAATTGTCCAGGTACAACAATTTGCTTGAGCCACCAACAATAACCAATGTTCAACACCAACGATGCACTGACATCGAACAAGAAAAAGAAAGAAACCGTGTCAAATTAGAAATTCTCCTAACAGAAAATCCACTACACCATCAGGTATTGATAAAAGAATATATGCATACAATAAAAAATACACAAACTTCCTAACAAAAATACCTTTTGCTTGAGCGTCCGTTTCACTCTTTTTGGCTGTTGACCAAATCAGCACCAAAATGCCATGGTTCTACACAAGATGCACCACATGTCGCTCTAAAGTATCAGGAAAATTTCCACATGGACACTGCCGTCAAACAGATCCCAACACTGGTATCGACTCACGGTAAAACACAAAAATTACAACAGAGATTCAATGTAAAGATGCCTTACTTTAGTATCTAACCTTATAATTATTTTACAATTATTTATGACGATTCTTGCTTCAAAGCATTCATCTTTGATGATACGGAAGAATAATGCTAACTTTGTTTTAGTGATGAAGCACACTCAATGGTCGAAAGCAATGAAGTGATCCGAACTTCGGCGACTTGGATCCATACAGAATTCCACCGAACTAGCTGCATTAGAACAAAAACATATATATTTCAGCTACACTACGGAAAGAGCGGTACAAAAAGAAAGATTTTTTTCCTTGACAAAGCCTGGGACGTGACACCGACAATTGCAGCCCTACCAGAACCAGAAACAGACCCACATGTTAACATACCAACAGCAATACCAAAAATCGACCCAAACATACCAACAACGCCTGTGCAAGAACAAATCCATCTCACAGAATCCTCTACAGCGAAAGAAGAAAAGAAAAACACTAGCACACGAAGACAACTCTTTCAAACCACCAAATCGAGGCGGGGAACACCAAGTACGAAAAAAGCCAAGAAAGCGATTAATGCATCGACGACGCTACTTGCCACTAGACAACTCTTTGTTACGTTGTAAATAACTATCTAAATATGCCTATAGCAGTGTATAACTGCTCTAAATAAGTTCTTACGTTATTAGACTATCTTTTGTACGCATACTTGCTTGATAATGCGAAAGTTTCTATACCTCGTACTTTATATAATTGCATCGTTAAAAACACGTTCTCTTCTATATTACTTTAACATCAACTTAACTCCTTTCATCCATTAGCCTATAACAACAATATTCCATTAACATCACAATAACTAGCAAATCATAAAACCCTTGTAAAATATACAAGAGAATAGCCATATACAACAACACAGCCTAATCACAATAATTACTTCCTGAATTATATACGCGCCAATAACAAATACATCATAATAGCTACTTCTTTTATTGATAATAACATATTTATACAAACCGGTATATCATAGATGATATACCACATACTAAGGTAGCAACTACAACTACTGTCACACCATTGTTAACATGACTACAGTTATACCAAACCCATGACATCAAACTGACTTAGACAAAAGAGAGTTAACCTAAATGACAACTGACCATGCATAATCCATTAAACCCAACAAAATTACATCAATTTCTTAAGTTTCTTCTTAAAGTTTGGATTTCTCACCGACGTAATCTTTTAACATAGCTCCTCGCAACAACCAAGACACTTCTCCAAAATCTTCATACTCAGCGTGACCCAAATGACTAGACATTCATCAAAGAGAATTCCTCTCAAGCTTTTTAAGCTCCAAAATGATACAATGTCTATGGTCAATTCTGCTTTGGACTTCTTCAATTCTTTCGCAATACTCTTTGTGATCATTACTGTACGCCTTTTTCTCACGTACAAAAACAGCATGCAGAACACTTTGAACTCTGTTATCACCAATCTGTTTTGCAATTTTCGATAATTTTGGAAATCGACGACCCATTGCCTGCATAAAAACAGATGACCATTACCATCCATAAATACCAAAAAAAAATAATAGTAACAATATCAAACTAAAAGCGACGTAATCCTGCAACAACTAATCAGAATACTCTTACTCCATTTAACATAATCACTAATTAACATTTCCTACACCGTCATCCAAAAAAATCTTACAAACCTTTACATAAGAAAACAGAAGACAAATAAATTCTAGAACACAAACGACTGTAACTTTTATTCATATAAAACATAAGTTAGTGCAACGATACAAGAAACGATTAACACCACAATGTTAATCTAAAACATAAGACCACAATCTGAAACATAAAGAACAAATCACCAACAACCAAACAGGCACACAACAAACTACCCTAATCATGTAGGTCCATAGTGAAAACATGCGCCTTCTCAACGCATGCTTCCCTACCCAAATCAAGCACACCAATGAGCGCAACAAGGATTTCATGGTCCCTATCCTGCACCTCCTCTAAGCACTCAACAACATCATTTGCAACATCACTAAATCGACTAAACCTACTGCTCCTCCAAGTAACTGGTCCTCTTTTCAATCCTCTCGACGAACATCATCACATTTGTCTCCTAACAACATAAGAAACCCTCATTCTCGAACCACATGCCTCCTAAGCTGATCAATGTTAGGTGTTCGCACCATTTTTTTCCCCACAAATTCTTAAGTACTAATATGGTAAAAAGGCATGTATCTAAACCCACAAAAACAAACCTTATATAGGCCCTAAACTTACTGTATCACCTACTTAGCCTAACCAAATTGGAATAGTGATTAGTTACTTAATCTTCCAAAAAAATATTCCAAAACCAGTCTAAAACAAAAAAAACATAATCACCTCAACACATACTAATAACAAGACCTTTTTGACTAAAACAGTTACAATCAGACACAGATTCCTACCGTCTATTTATACAATCAATCACCCCTAAAATACCCTAAACAAAAATACAAACGAATCAGAGACTATCATATACAAATAACTGAATACCTTGAATAACTTCAAAACCAATTAATGAGGCAGATAGTGATACACGCGATGTATGAAGAAAACCCTAGATCAGTGAAACCAATAATCTGAAAGAAAAAAAAGCAATGACCTAGAAGAGTCCAAACGGACCTACAAAGAGGGGAAAAAAGGGTAAACAAAAAAAGATATCCAATAGCCCATAACTAAAAATGTATATTTTTTAAAAAATAGGCCCAACAAATTAAAAAAGCCCAATACCTTTTACCAAACTAAACTTAAAAAAAAAAAAAAAATACATTTGCTATATACAATTCACATAACACATGTCACATACAAAAGACCTAAAAAAAAGGCCAAAAAATCAAAATCAAATAAAATGGGATTTTTTTTAAATATACTTCAAGAAAAAAAATTAAATAAAAAAAAAATAACAATATTCGTTACATAAATTACCAGATAAAAATGTGTACAAAAAAGCTCCGCCGCAACGCGGCGCACCGTCGCTAAACTCGTTATCAGTAATCCTAATATCCTATTAATAGCTAATGGATTTACTCCATCCATAATCCATACTTAGTTAGGCTCATAGTATTTGGGCCTGGAGAATGTAATCAATAGTTCAGCAGAAACATAGAAAGAAAAAAATTGCACAGCCTACTTCTTCATCTTGGGCCCAAAAATACCATTACATTCATTGAATCCAACCCTATATATACCAGACACCAGTTACATATATTCAAATATAAAAACATAAGTATATTTTGATCACACATTTAATCCAAAATAATATTATATAAATTTCACAATAGACACCCATAAAAACAAGTACATACATCGTTTTTTCCATATACAATTTGATTGCATAAAATCATGCAAGAAGCCAAACCAAAATCCCAAAATATAATAATAATAATAATAAGAGCTTTGGGTGTGGGCTCACTATTACCTTGCTAAAGTGACATGACAACTTAGTCATAGCTAGCCACCACACCAACCCTGCTTAGCCATAGCTCGCCATTCCCTTCTCGTCGTGCAGACGGCGAGGATATCACATGTATTTTTTTTTTGATAATTTATTTATAATGGTTTGTGTGTGTGAATAAATGTGTATGTGGAACTCAAATGAGTAAGTTGAGTTTAGTTGTGATAAGAGGGTTTGTTAAAGTGACGTGACACCCCATGAGCTCTAAATAAGGAGGTGAAGCTTTTCACCACACCTCTAAGAGAAAAGTTCATCTGAAACGGTTTTTCTAAAGACAAATCATGCGATCTGTTGAATTCATTTTTCTTATCAAATAAAAAAAACCCACTTTCATCTATTTTCTTAAAATTAAAGTATCTCGCAAACCGTTAATTGTTACGCAAAACTAATTATACGTCGGGGCGAGAGAATTAAATTATCTTCATATAGATATTCACTTTAATATACTTTCGACGAATTTGTTTTTTCAAAATTTTCCTGTGATGAATCACACGTGATTCGGAAAAAATCACGTGTGATTTATTACTTTAAAAATCACATGTAGCTTGTGAAATCACATGGTTTTCTTGAAAATTTGAAAAATTCATCGAAAGTATATAGAAGATGCATATCTATAGAAAGATAATTTAATTTTCGTCCGATGATATATTATTTTTAGTAGCTTGAAGGTTTACCGTTACAAGAATCGTTATTTAAAAAAAAGGTAAAAAATGTATTTTTTTTGTTTGATAGAAAAAATGAATGAATAAGATGATTTGTTATTTTGATAAAAATTGTTCTGCATTGAACTCACCTCATAGCTCTAATAATAATAATAATAAACACGGGCGCTATATAGAAAGACTTTGAAAATCACATTTAAAAGGTTAGTAATTTTTAGCCTATTTTCACAAACACATTCTTCTTGCTCGGTATACATGTCAAGAGTAACATTAAAACTCAAGCCCCCCAAATCATCAAAGTAAAGTCTCCATAATTTGCAAGTCGAGTCTTTGTTCTTATTCATATATAACTACGTTATCAACACACAATCGAGGTTTGTTCATCGTACTTAAAGCTCGTAAGTCATTCCAACCTTCAACATCCTTTTATGAGGAATTTCGAACACGCTATAACCTTGCCTTAAGTTCCTCTTCATGAAGTTGTAAGCGTAGTCGATCAAAAACCTTTTCCCAATTGAAGACCCTGGACTCGAGATGATCTCATGCTCTCCCACCAAATGCACGCTCTGTTCTCCAAGCTTTGTCTAGTTTTGCCACATCCTCGTCCGCAATACTACCTTGTTGTTCATCACCAACACCACAATCGTAGTGAATAAAATCCTTCAAGTGTTCGACCAAAATCTTCTCGAATGACTCCTTTTCGTTGCGTGCATCAGTGTATCCGTACCTCACCACGCACCTAAACACGCACAACTCGTTTGGCTTCACTCTTCGGAACAAGAACCTCTCTTCTGGTGCCACCCTACTAATCGGCAACGACTTTACGGAAACAAAGACAATAACCGAATTTAAAGCAGGAACATTATCAATATAATGTTTAAAGATTGGGGGAATCCCATGAGCGAGCTCGGAGTAGAAGATTGCAAGTCCTCCCATGTGACTAATATTTTCATCCATAACTATATCTTTTATAGCTTCTCGTGACACCTTGTGATCGAGCTCGTAGTTGTATTTTGCTCGGAAAACGTAGTTCCATGTGCACATTATGAACATTAGGCACACAGCGAAAATGGCAAGTATCCACCTTGACCGAATTTGTAGAGGACCGAACTTAAGTAGATGTATTCTGTTGAGCTAATCACGAGCACAAATAAGGCCACCAGAAATAAGTTCGTTTTCCATATCACAAGCATGATCATCACCATGAACCCTGATGTTAGCGTCTCAGCAAATATAACCGCAATACCTTCATCGATTAGGAGAAGAAAAATTCGAACTCAAAAAGTTAGAAAACACTACAAGCATTTGATTGCAGAGTATAATAAACATGCGTTATTCTCACCATAAGCGTGGCCAATCTTTTCCGTAGTTCTAAACGAAACAGTTACTAGAACACAACCAATCATAAGAAGATAGTTCACTTCCGGAATAAAAACTTGTCCTGCATACTTAGCCGACGTATGGACAACTTGAACACGAGGAAAACACCCGAGTGAAAGCGATTGTTTGATAATTGAGAAAGTCCCTGAAATCATAGCTTGACTTGCTATAATGGCTGCCATAACAGCCACCACAAACACTGGCCAGTATAAGGCGTCTGGGGCCGATTTATAAAATGTGTCAGCAACTAGATTGTTGTGTTTTCTTAACCACGATGCCTGACCACTATACGCCGTGATTAGAGCCGGATAAACCACACAGCCCATGCTTATTTGTATCGATTTGACAGTAAAGTGTCCAAGATCCGCAAACATCGCTTCGGTTCCTGTTCCAATAAACATGAATATTTTGTGAGTCTTTTTTGTTATTTTCATATTTCGTGTCGCTAAATTTGCATCTAGTCAGTTCTTTATATATAAACAATAAGAAAAATGATACAGCAAATAACATCTAACCAATTTTTGGGAAAAAGAATATCACATTTTGATAAGGAGTTAAGAAACTGCACTGCAATACTAACTACAAAAATTGCATCGTACATTGCCATTTAATCAATAACTTGGCAAAATTTTGACATATAGTGATTTTTTGAGAAACTAACCTTGCCAACTTTTAAGAAACCCTACTACATTTTTAGAAGTCTCCGTGATTTTTTCAAAATCACAGGGTTACATAGAAACCGCAATGCCTCATTATTCTTTTGGTTAGTTTTGTTTATTCTTCTTTTTCTTTCTAACATATCAAGATATAGGC
This sequence comes from Chrysanthemum makinoi, assembly GCA_910596185.1. Taxonomy (NCBI): domain Eukaryota; kingdom Viridiplantae; phylum Streptophyta; class Magnoliopsida; order Asterales; family Asteraceae; genus Chrysanthemum; species Chrysanthemum makinoi. The sequence goes on from OU343225.1 coordinate 99,141,884, forward strand.
TGGAAATGCTTAGATTACAAAGTATGTACCTGTAATGGCGAGAACGACTCCACCAAGAGAGATCCACGCATCTTTTCCATTTCTTTTGAAATAATCAATGATGTATTTCGGATTTATGGCTTTAGCAACAGAAGGGTCGAAACTAATGAAATTATACACACCTATTCCGGCAATAAGTGAGAACCAGACGCAAATAATGGGGGCAAAACTGTAGCCAACCTTATCAGTTCCGAACCTTTGAACCATGAATAAAACTATCAAGATTATAACTGATACCAAAACGATCCTCCCTGCATCAATTCATTTCCATGTAGTTAGTAACTAGGGATGTAATTTATTCCTTCTTTATAAAAGCTCGATTTTGCCAATGTCTCAAAATTTATGTTGACCTTATAACAAGTTTTTAAAAACAACTTTTACACCGGGTTATAATTCAACGGCTCATAATAATTACTTATTATCTTCATCTTTATAATTTAACAAATGATATCCGAAGAGTATCATTTATACAACATGCTTTTATGCGAGTTTCAAACTAGTAAATTTTAACAAAAAAGAAGTTCATCAAATTATCGACCAAGCTTAACTTTTCTTAAAACTTAATAAATGCGTAAGTTTGATATTAACGTTTATATTATTTTCACAATCTATTTTTTTTCCTTCGTAGAGCTGAATACACTTAATTAATAAGTAAGGTGTAAGTGTTTTTTAAGACCCACCCTACCACTTTAACAAGAGAAATAATACTATGAAACTTCAACTTAACCCAAGGATTAAGGTGATGTACGTGCAAAATTTGAATCTTACTTTAATAGGTTAATTTATTTTTAGACTATAATTTTATATCAGTAAAATTGTTTTAGTTCTTTGAAATTTACTAGAAAATATATTAATTGACTTGATTGTTTCTTAAGTATAATCTTTTTACATACAAAAAGTTAATAGGACGTATAAGTAGAAAGTTAGAGTACCCATCATTCGATATCAAATTCACTATTGTCTTGATTGTTTAGTTCTTTGATCCCTAACGTTGTTGTCTATGTTCCAACACTTGAAAACATTTTTGTAACCAAGAATTAGAATAATGTTTGTTTTATTCTGTGTCCAAGACATATTTTTAAAGAAAAAGGCAGATGAGATGAAACATATAGTCCAAAAAATTGTAGATCATAGTATTTGTTTTGTTCGCTTTCCGTGACAAATTATTAGACATAGACATACAAGAAGAGCAAGAGTTATGTCGTATACCTTCTGTCATGGTATCGGTTGCTTCCTTAAGTCCCGACACCGCGGATAATACTGCATGTATGCAACATCTTAAATGTTAAAATGACTATAATCATCGTTTTGGTTATACACACAACACAGAATAATAATAATATCGAAGGTAAAAATAATTACCGGAGATGGAAGGAGTGAGGATGCCGTCACCAATGACCATGGAAGTCCCAAGCATGGCAGCAAATAGAAGCGAAAACTTGGCAAAGCTGCTATGCTCAAGATTTTTCTTGACCGTTGATGCTACTGTGTTACGTTTGCTAGGCAAGTCAAGCTGAAAATTGGAGACATCTCGATCCTCTGGTTGCGCACTGGGGATTAAACCCACCTTTGCATATCGACATAGTTTCGAATACAATGCAAAAGTACCCCCTGTGACCGAAAAGGAAAAAACACATGTGACTCTCAAATCTAGTAACCAAATTTAGTGACTGGTTATTGTCAATACAAACCAGATGCTCATTATGCAACAATCTTTGTTTTTAAGAATATAAGCATTTATCAAACACCATTTTCTATATCCATTTTATAGTTTCAAAACGTATAAACATGAAAAGATAAAACAAACGCTCTATTTAAATTGAAGAGGCTCCATTTGTGTACTAATATAAAGTGAAAACAAATTTGTTTAAAACTTAAAATGTTAAAAACTTGTAATGTTGTTACTAAAATACTTCTACTCACAAAAGATATCGCAATGTATTAAATATTTAAATACTTAATTATAAATTAAACCGCTAATTTTTTATATTATAACTGATCACTCCACATCATTTACGTAAAAAAAAAAAGTCAAACACAAATTAACGTGAATATACACCATCGCTGCTCGCTATGCGCGCGGTTAATCATTTACTATTTTATAATATATCGTCTAGACTTTAGCGAAGTCGACTAAGTATTATATATCTAACATGTTAGATCTAACCTTAATTCGTTGCATCTTGGAGTATATAAATAATCAAATAATAGAATTAAATATCTGCCCTCAAGTCTACATAACATAATCATATTTGTATCACATGATATCATACCTAATACATATATAAAATCTATTTCTCATGAATGATTGATGCAGTCAACTATCACCCTTATGATTCGCATATTCTGGTTGTAAGTTGTAACGCGATTCCACAAAGTACGTAGATTAAAACAAACAATAACAATTAAGAAAAGGAAAATATGACTCTAGTAGCTCTCTGCTTCTATCATTTTTCTCTATGTACTATACTTTGTTTTAAAATACAATAGGCACTATTCTTTTATGCGTTTACCATTTTCAAGTATTGGACTTAATTTATTTTTCTAGAACTGATAATCCTTAACCCATAACTTAAAATGAGTGACATGTCTCACTAGTAACAATTCATGGGACATGGAAATATATTTAGCAAGCTAGCATGACAATTGGTAAATGTTTGAGTTGCAGGTTATCCAACACTTTTTCAATTGGAATGGTTAAAGATAGCAAAGCAAAACTGATGCTATTATATTTTCTAAACCTTTCAGTGAACCATGTTTTTCAACAAAATGGTATCCAATAACCTCCGCAACATATTTCCAAAATCTATACAACATCTATTAATTTCTATAATTGTTCTTTGTGTTCAACTGTTCATGATGAATATTAAGATATTGATTATGCTTTGGGCTCTAAGACTCGCACCATCTGATTATTATTTTTGAAGGTAAAAAATATTAGCAAGTCACTAAAAGTATAATTCGTGTTAAAAATGGTATAGTACTTAGAATGGGAAAAAAGAAAAAGTAGAAATCTAATAGGGTTATTTATCAAGGAGAGGAGAAAAGTATACCATCGCCATTATCGTTAGCACGCAAGACGATTGTAACATACTTGATCACTGGAATTAACGTGATAGTGTAAAAGATAAGGGACAACACGCCCAATATATCGTCATTGTGTTTGATCCCGTCAGTAAAAGTACTTGAAAATACGTACAGAGGTGATGTTCCAATGTCGCCATAAACCACCCCAATACTTTGGAAAGCTAGTCTAAGTATAATTCCCCAATCCTTTAAACAATTTTACAGAAATACATTAGCGACGAAATTTTAACAGTCACAACACGTACAAAATTGAAAAGAAATCTTATTAGTACATGCTAACCTTCGTGTCATGGTGCCCATGGTGGCCAGGAACTTTAGCTGACTCGATATCTAACGAATCATGTCGTTTTAAGCTGGGAAGATGGCTTTCAGGAAGTAGCTGATCCGGTGTTTGTCCAGAAAGGATTTCTTCTTCTTCGATATAGACAACGTTCGTGTTTCTTTTGCTGTCTATCGGGGTCGACAATTCAGAGTTCCGCTTGCCGCCGGGGTGGACATGGTGGTGTTAGGATACCAGTGAGAGGAGAGGCCTGAATAGAAGTAAGAAAAACATAAAGATTGGTAGTGTATATATAGAGTGTATAGCTGTGTTGGTACTCAGCTTCATTTTCAATTAATAAAATAAGAATCATATTTTAATAAGGGTAATTGCAAATTTCATCCCTAATATATTTGAAAGTTGCAAGAAAACTACCAAAAAAATTCAAGTTTGTCCCTGAAGTTGATGTGGCACGCAATTTATCCACCGAAAGCTAACGGTCGTTACTGCCTCTCGTTAAGTGGCCTCACCCGATGGGTATTATTGTTATTTCACTGTTCCATCTAAAAAAATTGCACGTGTTCAATACCCTGATAACTAAACATGCATAGGACATCCCAATAAACTCTTGCTTTAAGGGACTAAATTTGCAATTAAAGTTTGGTCTATTTAATTATTTTTTTCGCATCACACTTTTCAGTCAAAACTTTTTCAACACTTCCAGTCAAAACATGGTGGTCATTTTTGAATGTGGCAAAATTGCAATAACCAAAACATCCTGGACTAACACAAACCCAGGCCGATGGTTCTACTGTTGTCCTGCATGTGGTTTTATTGGCTGGACAGATCCCCCAATGTGTTACCGAGCAGTCGATGTGATTCCTTGCCTCTTGAGGCGAGGAATGAGCTGGATGAGCAGTTGATATTGATGAGGGAGAAAGATGCGCAGGTGAAGAAGCTCAAGAATTATCTTGTTTTAAGTTGGGTCATTATTTTCGTTGTCTATAAGTTTTTTAGTTTGGTATGGAGGTCTGGGGTTGTCTTTTAGGTATGCTTGATTTCAGGGAATAAGGTCATCCCTGTTTTGTATTGACCTTCTTATGTTAATAAACATTTGGTATTTATGGTAAAATAGTGCGATCATTATTCTTGGTTTTTGTTACTTTAAAAAGACAATGTAGTTGGTATTGATTGTTGCTGATGTTGGTTTTGGTTGATTGAAAACATTAAACTGATATTGAACTCTTATTTTTGTAAATGAATACATGATGTTGTCAACTTGAATCAGCTTTGACTTATAATAGTTAACAATTGGTCTTTTGTTTGCTGAATCTTTATGGAGTAAATTGGCCTTTTTGTTACTCAACGACTTTGACTTATAATAGTCAATAATTGTTTGGTTGATTGAAAACATTAAACTAGTATGGAACTTTGATTTTTGTAAATGAGTAAATGATGTTGTCAAAGCAAAACAGCTCTGAGTTATAATAGTTAACAATTGGCCTTTTAGTTGCTGAATTATTATGCAGCAAATTGGCCTTTTGGTTGCTCAAAAAATTTGACTTATAATAGTCAATAATTGCAGCAAATCTGCCTAAACTAAACAACAACCATGGTAAACCCAAATTAAAACAAAGGATTATAAATATCATTTCAAATCAACATGTCTTAATACAATAAATGTATTGTCTACAACACACATAGTCACAAACAGACACAATAATTAGATAATCTTAAAAGACATGATAGAATCGATGCTCAAGGTTGTTTAGACCTTATCTAGGATCACAATAACAATTAACAATAACACGTAGCGGAATACATCAAACATAATTGTTATTGAACAAGTTTTCTTTATCATCATCTCCTACACTAGTACAAACAACCAACACAGCCTCAATCCTACACGATCAATTGTAGGACGTGTTATCTTTCTATAACAAGGAATCATGGATCCTGAGGGCGACTAACTAATGCGACTAACACTATACCTAGGCGTTCTCCTGCCTTAGGGCACACACACACACTTTGGTGTTCACATGTTGACACACTTACTGGCACACAAAACTAAATGTCCATGTATCTCTTTATAAACTAGAGATACTAAGGTTATAAGGAATTAATGACTAAATAAACTTAAAACATATAAAGATATCATGTAATCTCTACATTAAGTGAAGATATCTTCATTTGTCACTTTAGTCCATCAAGTTTCATTCTTTGTCATTGTGTCACATAAATTTTACATTATCAACTCCAAAGTAACGAACCCAACAATCTTCCCCTAGTTGATAATTGCAAACTACACGATAAATGAAACTTCCCCTTAAGCCATGCTATACCATCAAGGATCTTCAAGTTGCAAATCTTCAAGTAGACTCTTCTTCCCCTTTTTGCCATTATCCACTAGGAGAATCTAAGTAGAAGCAACTTTGATTTTAACCACCACGAACCAATATCATACGACTAATCCATCCTTCTAATGCCTCAAGATACCCTCTATGAATGGTCACCAAAAAGCTTGCTAAAATGAAATTAAGGAAAAAGAAATCTGAACCAACAGTAAAATACCAACAAGTAGTAGCAAAAACCTTCACCTCGATGTAGAATATAAATGGTTAAACATTTAAACATTAAGCTTCCTCTGAAACCCATATATTAACCATTTGAAGAATGTAGGCTCTATGTAATGATTACTGATGAGGAAAACCAAGTATAACCAACTTGATGCTGAAGTAGAACAACCCAAACTTGTGTCTTATATCTTGCACTAAAGAGGACATCAAACGTATACCCAAAACCGATGTATACGGAGACCGCAATCTCTTGACGAAAAACTCCATCTACTATTCGTCAATTTGTTGTCACACATGAACGCACGAACAAGTTACCTCTTGCAAAAAGGTATGACAAAACACAAACCCGAATAATCCACTTCAACTCCAAATAGGTGATAAATGCCTTTCTTCGTAATCAATTATGAAAAAATAACGAGCCATTAAACCGTTAAAGATCAAATAAACCAAAAATTCACGCATGTACTGTCCAAGATCAAAAACATGTCCTGTCCGATATCGTACAATACTAACAGTACTAACTCCATTCTCGGACATAACTAGCAGTACAAATTCTCAAAACCAGGATGTGGAAAACTAGAAGGGGGGGTTGAATAGTTTTGCCGATTTTTAACTTAGTTTCAAAAAACTTTAGATTCGATGTTATGTGAAATCATATGGATGGATAGAAAGTATAGATCTATAAGTAATGCAAGTAAAAAAAAAGGATAGCAATGACACAACCGATTTATAGTGGTTCGGCTACAGGGACACCTTCCTTGCCCTACTCCACTCCTCGAGTCACCTACTCGAGAGTTCAAGCACTATGTCAACAAACTGCTCAACTTGGTGGAGAAGCTTCACAACGCTGTTTTTACGCTTTTCTCGGTACAAAGCCAAATACCGAGTCCTTAACACGGATGACCAAACCAACACTACTATAACACAAAAAATATGTGAAATATAAAATACAAGATCTTTGCTACAAAAATCTTATGGAAGAACAAATCAATCAAGGACCCCTTGCTTGGATGACTTGTAGAAGCTCGTGATCTCGCCTTAGAGAAGGACCTATATTAGAATCACAACAAACGAAAGAAGAACTACTATCTAGATCAAGAGATCTGAGATTAGAAAAATGAAAGAATATATGAGAGAGTTTGTAAGAAGAGGGGTGAGTTACAATGAAGAAATGGATCACTATTTATAGGCAAAACTTGTTAAATCGCTTCCACGGATCCTTGCATGAGGGATCCGGCCCAAAGTAACCGAGGATCCGCTGGATCTCTTATTATCCATGGGTTATGGGTTATGGGTCATGGGTCATGGGTCATGGGTCATGGGCCCTAGACTTTGGACCATGGGTATCCAAATAGATACAATGTATCTAGAAGATGCAATGCATCTAGTCAATGGGTTATGGGTTAGCTCCATTGGTTATGGATATGCTCCTTGGGTATGGGTCATGGGTTATGGATTTTACCCATCCTAATAAACTATTACAATAAGTGAATCATTACAACAATTAATGTTAAATTATTATATATATAAATGCTTTACAAAAATAACATGTATCCTTATTATTTTACTTATCATAACTTTATATTTGTTATCAACAAAACACAAAGAGATCGCTTAAATATTAATAAACGTTTTTACGATTTATTTGTATTAACAATCTCCCCTTTTTTGTTGATGACAAAATATAATGTTATGATGAGTAAAACTTAAGATTAGATGTATGTTTTGAAATCATAAGTTTTACTTGTTCTCCTCCTTTTTGTCGAAACAAAAAGTGACCCTAACGAAGAAATAAAGTGTGGAAAAATAGTATAATCCACGAATCACTAACTCCCCCTTAACGATAGCTCCCCCTAGAAATGGGCGTCAAGTGTGAAAATGGAATACCTACAAAAAAATTAGAAGTAACATGCAGTATAATCTTGTGATAGACGAGAAACAAGATGGAGAGCCAAGGTATGTAAACAAAGCCTTGCAATAAAAAGATAAAGTGTAGTGGTATATAAGCCACATACAAACATGTAAAACTAAGAACAAGGTTTGTTCTTTAAAATGACTCAAAAGAACAAATAGAGAAAATAATAATATCATTCCTTCCATGCTTGCATAAGGTTAATGATGGAAGTTTTGGTGAGTGATGATGTTGATGTGATCAAGGATGTGGTTAAGTGTGAATCACATCCGCTCTAATTTCCATTGCAAGTTCCCTAATGGATTGGCAATGTTCACAATGTAAATGATGTGGGTAATGTGTGTGGATGGTTTCCGTGTAAGTTTGATTTGTGGGATGTGGAAGATGTGGTGGAAAAGTTGGAAAATATGGATCAAAGTCCGGAATGTTTGGAAGTGGTGGTGGAAAAGAACCTAGATGTTCTTGTACGACAATGGGAGCTAAAGGTTGTGAAGTTACAAGGTCTTTGTAAATTGTGTTTGGAGATGTAGGAGGTGTTAAAAAGACTAGTTCTTTTGGGTTGATTTGTTGGAGTGTTTTCTGGGTCTTAAGGAGTTTTGATAGAGTGATCTTAGATGGAGACTTGATAGGAGACGATGGTGGTGTGCTTGTTGGAGATTAGGGAGGTGCTACTATGGAATCATTTGGTGGTGAATGAGTAGTTGGTGATGAACTATTTGACAATGTTTTGGCTAAACACCAAGGCCGGATGCTAATCCGCATGTTTTCTAGATTTGAGTGGTGGCACTACTGGAAGGTGGTAGGATAAAGTTTTGGATTTCTTGAAGAGGATTGTTTGTACTAGGTGATTCATAAATGTTGGAAGATCTTTTGGATGACATGATGATGGTTGTTTGTGAGGTTGAGAGTGATGAAGATGCAAGCATTTTGGGAACCTTATTTATAGAGAAAATAATGCATTGTAATGAATGTTTGACTCAAAATGTGGACTAAAAATCTAATGATTAGATATGAATTTAAGGCATGTGATCATGAGAACACAAACATTAAGTAACATACTCATTAGTAAAAAGGATAAAATGATGAAAATATGGAGGTTTTTAGCCAAAGTGAGAAAAATAGAAGGGAAATTTAGCTTCTGTCTCACGGTTCCACACGATCCTTCCTTCGGGAACCGTCCAACATTAATGCCGGGATCCGTGGTACTCGGTGACTCGTGCAGCTAAAAATTTTCCTTTTGGAAACATTTTGTGCCTAGTGTGTGCCTATATGCAAACTATTTAGAGTTTGCATTATCTTGACTCCTAAAAAAAAAGAAAAGAAAAATAGACTAGAATTGAAAAAGCATACTATTATGTGAGATAACCCGAGTGCTCCTAAATTCATTGTTGCTTAGATGAATGTACCTGAAAACACATATTAGTGATGTTTTCCCTTTAGCATTCAAAAGACATGAGATGCAATGAAAACGGGTTTTTACTTTGTATTAATAATGAAAAACGTTTGTCCTAGACGTAAGAAATAGCTTTTATGAAAATGATACGGGAAGAAGTATCTTTTTAGAAAGCATATCGGAAAAGTTTCTTGTTTAAAGAAAAGTTCATCTTTTAGTTTAAGAAAAATAGATATGAAATTACATGTTGTAAAATAAAATTTACCTTGGGTTTTGAAAATTCCCGTATTGTTAGTGAGTTGTGTGTGAAACAGAGATCGTAGACTCAGAAATTAAGAATGCTAATATTTACATACCTTGTAGAGTTGAGAGATAGATTACGGCGATTGTTCCATGAGACCAAGACCAAGATGAAGCAAGTTGAATTGTTCCTGCTTCAACGGTTTGGTGAGGACGTCGGTTATGTTGTCTTCGGATGCTACCTTCTCAATAGAGATGTTCCCCTTTTGAACATTGTCTCTTAAGAAGTGATAACGGATCTCTATATGCTTGGTACGAGAGTCCAACACCGGATTCTTACTTAATTCAATGGCACCTTTGTTGTAGCATAGAATGGCTATGTCACTTAGATAAATGTCATAGTCAACTAACGCTTGTTTCATCCATAGTGCTTGTTGGCATGCTTTACTGGCGGAGACATATTCAGCTTCGGTTGTTGATATGGCCAAAGCCGTTTGCTTCTTCGAGAACCAAGATGTCAAACAACATCCCATAAAAGTACATACACCACTTGTACTCTTCGTCAACATAATCACCCTAAGGTCGAATCTGCACATAAAATAGTTTCTACCCCCGTACCCTTAGGATACCATATTCCTAATTGAGCCGTACCCTTAATGTATCTAAAAATTCTTTTGACCGCTTCTAGATGTGATGTTTTAGGGTCTTCTTGAAACCTAGCACATAGACAAACACTAAACATGATATCCGGCCGACTAGCCGTAAGATAGAGAAGACTACCAATCATGCCACGGTATTTTGTGTTATCAACGGATTCACCGTCTTCATCTTTTGTAAGTTTAGTGTCGGAGGACATTGGTGTTCTTATGGGTTTTGACTCTTCTAAACCAAATTTCTTTAACATCTCTTTTATGTATTTAGATTGATTAAAGAAGATACCATCTTCTACTTGTTTGATTTGTAGACCAAGAAAGAAACTTAGTTCTCCCATCATACTCATTTCAAACTCGTCATGCATGATTTTTGAGAAATCATCACACAGTTGTTTGTCTTGACAAGTAGATCCAATATAATATCATCCACGTATATTTGAACAATAATTATATGTGATTCCTTTTTCTTAGTGAAATGTGTATTATCAACTAACCCCATGGTGTAGTTGTTTTTGATTAAAAATGATTTGAGTCTATCATACCAAGCTTTTTGGGCTTGTTTAAGACCGTAAAGAGCTTTCTTTAATTTATACACATGTTTAGGTTTTTCAAAATCGATAAAGCCCAGAGGTTGAGCTACATAAACTTCTTCATTAATAAGACCATTTAGAAAAGCACTTTAACATCCATTTGAAAAAGCTTAAGATCATTAGCACAAGCATAAGCAAGAAGTATTCTTATAGACTCTAATCTAGCCACGGAGGCATAGGTCTCATCAAAGTCTATGCCTCTTATTCATTATACCATTGGCCAACGAGTCTAGCTTTGTTTCTAGACACTACCCCGTTTGCATCCAACTTGTTTTTATATACCCATTTAGTTCCTATTATGGTTTGGTTACTAGGTGGAAGGACAAGTGTCCAAACATCGTTAGAAACAAATTGATTTAACTCTTCTTGCATAGCCATAACCTAACTTTTCTTATTTTATGGCTTGTGTATTCTTAGGTTCTATGGTTGAGACAAAACAAAATAAACTACTTTGCTTTTGGACTTGAGACCTTAAGGTTCTTTCATTTAACTTTCCTATGACCTTATCTACGGGGTGATCTTTAGACTCTTTAATATTGATGATTTTATTGTTTAATGGTTCATCTTCTTTGTTTGTAATTTTCTTTATTTCTATGGCTTCACTTTTGATTATCTCGTCATCGACAAGTGGTTGGGTAGGTTTAGGTGGACTCTCATCAAATTTTACGTTTAATGACTCTTCAACCTTCATTGTTTCTTTATTTAATATAACATAAGCTTTGCTATTAGGAGAGTAACCTCAAAAGATACATTCGGTTGATTTAGGATCAGATTTAGTTAGGTAATCTTTAGTGTTAAGTAGAAAACATTTACTACCAAAGACTCTAAAATGTTCTAATGTAGGATTTTTGCCTCAAAGTAACTCGTATGGAGTTTTACCTAAAAATGGTCTAATTAAGACTCGGTTAAATATGTACGTTGATGTATCAACGGCATTGCACCAAAATTTTTGAGGAATAGATTGCTCATTTAACATGGTGCGACTCATTTCTTGTAGGGTTATATTTTTCCTTTCAACTACCCCATTTGATTGTGGAGTGCGAGGAGCCGAGAAATTGGAGTAATCCATTAGCGTCACAAAAAGCTCCAAATTGCACTTCATTATCGAATTCCCTACCATGATCCGTTCTAATAGACACTATAGGACTTCCTAATTGTCTTTGGATTTTCTTACTCAATATTTCAAAGTAATCGAAAGTTTCAGTTTTATTCTTTAAAAATTTAGTCCATGTGTACCTAGAGTAATCATCCACTATGACCAAAGTATAATAGTTACCTCCATAACTTTGAATAGCGGATGGACCAAATAAATCCATGTGAAGTAGTTCTAGACACTTAGTAGTAGAGACCATATTTTTAGCTTTGTGACTTGCATGAACTTGTTTTCCTACATTACAAGCATCACAAAAATAATGTTCGTATTTTAATTTTGGTAGATCTCTTACTAGTTCTTTAGATGATAGCGATTGAAGAAGTCGCATATTGGCGTGACCCAATCTTCAATGCCATAAGGTCGAAGTATCATCCATAGAAGTAAGACAAAGTTTTTCTTTTGGTTCATTACCGATTTTAATGACATAGACTCCATGTTTTCTAATGCCTCTTCCTATAGTAATTTCATTTTTCAATATTTTACTACCGGTTTCACTAAAAAGTACATTACACCTTTATCACATATTTGTCCTATACTTAGAAGGTTGAAGTTTAGGTTTTCTACATGACACACATCGTTAATGGTTAAAGATTTGTGAGAAATTGTACCTTTACCGATGATTTTGCTCTTGCTATTACCAAATACCACATTTCCTCCATTTAAGGATTCGTATGTGGAAAACAAGTCTTTATTACCGGTCATGTGCCTCGTGCACCCGCTATCCTTGATCCATTCACCCGGATCTAGGTCAACCTTTAAGCACACCTAAGAAAACAATTAACTCAAAATTTTGGTCCCCATTTGTTCATGGGTCCATTAGTGTTATACATTTCATTCATATTAGGCATATATGGAAAAGGTGAGAATGCATTCCATGGTGTAATGTTTTGAAATGGAAAACCGTTTTGTACATTAGGATTCCATCCCATTTGATGGTAGTTACTTCTCGGATAGACATTATTAGGTCTCCTTATAAATGTGTTTGGTTTTGAAAATGATGGACCTTTATTTCTCATAAAACTTTGATTTTGTTTTAGTGATGGTGGTTGTCTAACAGTAACGTGGGTTGGTTTCTTCCAAGGTTGTCAAGATCGGGATCCTACCCAGGATCGTTTTCGTGTTTATAAGATCGTGATCGAAGATCGATCGGGATCTTAAGATCCTACCTAATGTTATTTAATAGTTTATGTAATTTTATACAAATCTACAACAAATTCTAATACATTATAACCATAAATATATAAATATTTCATATAAATGTTGTCCTAAATTATGATTATCAAATGTTTAAAAAGATTAACATGTTGTTTTTTGAATTCTACAAACAAACAACCCATAAATTTGTAGATTTTAGTTTGTAATCCAAGTAAGATCGGATCGCGATTAGATAGTAAGATCGTATGGTAAAGATCGATCTTATGAGATCTTAGCCCCCAAAGATTATGTAGGATCCGGATCGTTTTTGCTTTGCAGTATCGTAAAATCATAAGATCCTAAGATCAGGATCGGGATCCTAACAACTATGGTTTCTTCTTATTAATGATAACAAAGTCTGTTCTAGATGAAGTAGCTACATTATTTCTACTGTTTGCATCAGCAGACCCACGGATCCCTGGTTTTATACTAGGCGGTTCCCTTTTCAAGGGATCCGTGACTATAGTAGCTTGTTTTTCAGTTTCTTTGACGAATTGTGTTTCTTTATTTTCGCTAATTGATGCATTATGTTCTTGAAAACCTAAACCCTTTTGATTGTTTCCTGTTTTAACACTATCTAGTATTGTATTTAGAGTATTCGTATTCATTCTAGCAATCTTGGAATCAAGATTATCAACTAGTGTTTTAAGTTGAACACAAAGCTCACATTCCCCACTTGCTATCTTCCCTTTTTCTAAACGTTTTAATTTGCTTTTTAATTCAATGACTTCCTTTTCTAAACATTCATTTTGGTTTTTCAAAATCTTGTTTTTGTTAATTACTTTTAGACAAATTTTGCAAAGTTTATCATATTCAAGATGCAATGAATCATCATCTAATGATGAGCTACTATAATAGAGAGATTCGGGACATACCTCGTTTGAGTCATTTGCCATGAGACAAATTTCTTCGTCCTCCTCCTCGCTCATTCCCCACGAACCACTCACGAACGCTTTTTGTTCGCCACGTTTGGGACACTCACTAATGAAGTGGTTAGGGTCCCCACATTTTAAACATGCTCGTTCATCCCTTGCTTTCTTGTCGTCTTTGCCTTTCCGGAACCCCTTTTTTCCGTCATATGGTTGTTTGACATATCTTCCTTTTCTTCTAAAGAACTTCTTGAAATCCCTTACCGCCATAGCATATTCTTCGTCATCACTATCCGAAGAAGAGCTTTCTTCATTGCTTGAGACATTCTTGGCCTTTAAGGAAAGAGATTTGTGCTTCTCTTTCTTCCCTTTTGAGGCTTCAGAATTCTTTAGCGAGGACAAGCTCATAGACCTTTGAATTGCCTATGAGTTCGTCGAGGGTGAGGATTGACAAGTCTTTTGATTCTTCGATGGCCATCACCTTTGATCTCCACTTGGATGGAAGTGCCCTTAGATATCTCCTAACATGATTACGACTAGAAAAAGACTCATCAAGTGCTTGTAATGATGTAATTATAGTATTAAAGTTAGCAAAAGAATTATCTATAGTATCCTCATCCGATATTGAAAATTGTTCATATTGTTGAACAAACAAATCTATTTTATTGTTTTTAACTTGTTGATTTCCTTGATGAGTTACAACTAAAGAATTCCAAATTTCTTTAGAGGTTTTAGGAATAGAAATTCTTTTGAATTCCTTTTTGGGTAAAGCATTGTATAAAACCATTTTAGCTTCACTATTTTTGGAAAGCTTTTTCTTTTGATCATCGGTGAGTTGATCATGAGGTGTGTTTACTAAATTTCCGGTTTTATCATCTTTTGTAGTGGCTTCAAAATCGCCTTCAACAATGATGTACCAAAGATCAATATCTTTTGACTTCACAAACGTTTCGAATCTATTTTTCCAATAAATAAAACTATTAGTTTCAAGTAGTAGAGGTCGTTGCATAGATTGCCATTTTTTATAATTTTCAGAACCCATTGTAATCAAAAAGTTTTTAAAATACTATTTACTTTAAAACTTTTGTAAACTTAGCTCTTGATACCAATGGTGGAAAACTAGAAGGGGGGGGGGAATAGTTTTGCTGATTTTAACTTAGTTTCAAAAACTTTAGATTCGATGTTGTGTGAAATCGTATGGATGGATAGAAAGTATAGATCTATAAGTAATGCAAGTAAAGAAAGCAAGTAAAGTAAAGGATAGAAATGACACAACTGATTTATAGTGGTTCGGCTACAAGGACACCTTCCTTGCCCTACTCCACTCCCCGAGTCACCTACTCGAGAGTTCAAGAACTATGTCAACAAACTCCTTTAACTTGGAGGATAAGCCTTCACAACGTCGCTTACACTTTTTCTGGTACAAAGCTAAATACCGAGTCCTTAACACGGAGGACCAAACCAACACAACTATAACACAACAAATATGTGAAATATGAAATACAAGATCTTTGCTATAGAAATCTTGTGGAGGAACAAATCAATCAAGGACCCCTTGCTTGGATGACTTGTAGAATCTCGTGATCTCGCCTTAGAGAAGGACCTATATGAGAATCACAAACAAAAGAAAGAAGAACTACTATATAGATCAAGAGATATGAGATTAGAGGAATGAAAGAATATATGAGAAAGTTTTAAGAAAAAGGGGTGAGTTACAATGAGGAAATGGCTCTCTATTTATAGGCAAAAACTTGCTACTGTTGCACGGATCCCTTACATGTGGGATCCGTCCAGTGTAAGTTGGGGGATCCGTAGGACGCTCCTCCTACATGGGTTATGGGTCATGGGTCATGGGTCATAGACTTTGGACCATGGGTATCCAAATAGATACAATGTATCTAGAAGATGTAATGCATCTAGTCAATGGGTCATGGGTTAGCTCCATGGGTATGGGTCATGAGTTATGGTTTTTACCCATCCTAATAAACTATTACAATAAATGAATCATTACAACAATAAATGTTAAATGATTATATATATAAATTCTTTACAAAAATAACATATATTCTTAAAATTTTACTTTATGATAACTTTATGTTTGTTATCAACAAAACACAAAGAGATCGCTAAATATGAATAAACGTTTTTACGATTTATTTGTATTAACAGGAATGACATAGTCCAAAGGACTAATTGGTGAACAGGTGAGGGTGTTGTCCATGGGTTGATAAGGACTAAATGGTGATGAATTAGTTCTTGACCTAATTAAGGAGGAAGAGGATGTAGTTGCTCTAGTGGAAGGTGTCTTGGATGGTGCATTTGGAGGTGATGGTGAGTTAGGAGTGTTAGTTTAAGGGGGTGTGGTTACTTCAACTTCAAGATCTTGTTTAGTAAGATCAATGAAAATAGTTGGTTTCTTGATGGTAATCCTAGGTTTCTTTGAAGTGTGAATGATGGAGGCTTGTGTGGAAGACATTGTTGAGAGTGTTTGTAGGTTGAAGATAATGTGAATGTGTAAGAAAATGTTTGCATGGTGAAAGATTTAAATAGCTAAGGTTGGTGATGATTTGAAAATGGTGAGTGTTTTTATCCTAAGGTTAATGAAATGTGTGGTTTCATGGGATTTAGGGTATAGGACCTACAAACAGATTGCAGGTTTTGTGAGTAAAGAAGTCAAAAAGATTAAAAAATAATAGTGAAAATTCATCAGACAGGGGACGACACCACTAAATACCCCTACCGTTGAATTTAACAGTACCGTGAACTATTTAGTGGTACGTTGACTTGCTGGGCACGAATTTTTCAATTCTGCTTTAATTTACTGTTCCAGCAAGGCTAAAGAGTGGTGTTTAGGGAAACTATTTTCTGCAAATCCTAATTTCTCAAATCACTAAAGAATAATCAACATAGATATCCTAAGTGTGGCTAAAAATAGGAACAAATATATGCATGTGATTATCTAGAAATAATCAATAAGCATGCATACAAAGTGATTAAATAAACATGTAAATGATGATCCTATCATAAGCAACTAATATGAATGCAAGGTAACAAAAATAAATAAGCATGCAAGATAGATAGAAAATATATCAAGAACTACTCTTGATTATAAATCGTTGGGTGATAAAACTGAACCAATAACCCGATGCTAACTATATACCATTTGCAATAACTAAGTATTTATCGTACTAATAGATAACGTACTAAGAGGGCATTGCAAATAAACCTAGAAATACTACTAATAGTTAACGTACTGATAATAATAATCTTCTACTACTAATACTCTAAAAATAAAAATCCAAGTCAACCAAGTTAAATTGTTTTAAGTTGTTTAATCTCATCATCCTTACTTAAAATTATTTTTGACGCTTTTCCCAATCCTCTTGATCTCCTTCCCAAGTGCCTTGAGTCCACCCGTTTGCTCCGCATGCATCAAAGGTTGCCGATTCATCATTTCTGCTTGTCGACGCTTCATTTCACTTAAGTTTATCTCTTCTTTAGTAGGTGAATGGAAGGTTGATAATTTAGTTTAGGAAGAGACCCAAAGTAAGCAGGGGGAAGGAGTACTTGGATGGGAGGTACCTTTTCCATCCATATCTTTATCATCATTGATATGATGAGAAGAGGAGCCTTGATCAAAAGTAAAATATGAGGTAGAAGTGGATTTACGACACATTTCGTACCGATATCATTTCTTGGTTTGGTACGAAGTTGTGGTCCACCAAGTGGTTTCATGAATCGATTAACCAAGACATAAGGATCACCCCGATGATGTGGATATTGATCCATGACCCAATGATATAAACGAGTAAGCAACATACCATAAGGCATAACCTTATTTGACCAAACTTTGACATTGTCAATACGTTTTGCCATATAGTAAGCAAGGTTGTAGGGATTTTCGGAGTGAAGACAATAGAGCATATGGGCACAACAAGCCGGAAGATGATCCCGGTTGCCCGCCATAGAGAACACATTTTCCCAAATGAGTTATTCCCAATACTTAATCCAGAAGGACTTCTTCGAGATAAAGTTTATTGGTGTTGAGATCAACGACTATGCTATCACGTCTTTGATTTTGGTGTTGGGTTCGAGGAGATAGTTTCCAGATCAGGTATCTCAGTTTGAAAAGGATCTCCATTCTCTAAATTATCCGTAAGGAATGCAAGAGAGTGTTGTAGGCACATTGTCCTACAAACGGGACACCAAAAATTTGACCAAAGTTTTGAATAGACAGAGTTATTTGTTGCTTTTGAATCCAAAAGTCTAAATAGACATTTTGGTCGAGATCATTGAAGGTTCTAACATGACTATATAAATACAAGACGAAACGAGGATAGATTTGATCATTGAACAAATAGAAGCAATCAAAATTGATGGTCCTTAAAAAGTCTAAAATATGATCCTGATGAAGAAACAGTGGATCAATGACGCGACCCTCATGAATATATCGGGTCTGAACACGATGGTAAGCACTAGCAAGATCTTTGGGAATGTTAGGGTCGGTGGAAGGTGTTGGGATATAGTCGCGGGTTAGTTGGTAATTCTTGTCGAGGCATTATGTCACCTAAAAAAGAAAAACAATAATGCCCTTAATACACACACACACACATATATATATATATATATATATACATATATAATACAGGTTTTCCGACCAGGATTTAATATTTATAAGTCTCGTCTACCTAAGGTCTACCTATTGCACTAATGAGCAGTGAACCCGATCGTGCATAGTATAAAAAGTGGTAAAGCCGAGGCCATTCCCAAGAGCTATGTAGATGCGGATCCTATAATGTCTAAATGTCACGGTTATAAAAGGTTTTAAGTATGATATGATTAATTAAACTAAAGACAAGAAATAAATTGCGGAAATTAAAATGAGGTTGTGCACAATGGTAAAAAGTGTGCTAACCTAATTATTCATCCTATCTTGTAATGTCTATGTTTTCTAATTACTTACTACTGATTCAAGTGGAGGTTTAAGTCGCTATGACATCATTTGGTCAATTCATCATAACCTATCAACAAAGGTTCCTACCTGACGTCAAAGGCCTACCCTTTGGGGAGTCGAGGGTCTTAAGCAACCTAAGTCAAGTCATTAAGTACCCTACATGCAAGATTCGAAACAATGTGTGCCCGGGCGCTAGCATCTTAGACACACATCCCTAACTTCTTAAGTTCATCCTTTCGAATGGTGATCCTTTGGTCAATTCGCACAAGAGGGATTTGATAGTCTTTTGGTAAATTCTTACCAAGCCTCTCCACCTACTTACTTAGGGTCAGTTGGTCAATTCTCCTAAGCAATTAGATACGACTGCAATTCAAAACTACTGAAGCTAGGGTAACTACCATCGAACTATGCATGCATACACTAGAAACAATTATAGAAGCATGAAAACACAAACAATACAATCAAGGAATCATAACTAGGCTAGCACCAAAGGTGCTTAGCCGATCATATTAAAAGATACGATAAATTTAATTTTTAACATGATTAAGGACATGAATTAAATTGAAAATTAGTAGTAATTGCTAAAGCTTATCAATATGGTGTGATTCCTCCATTGGAGATGGCTCTGTATACTTTGTATGATCTGCCCTTGGAACCCTCTTCACATTCTCTAAGTTTGAGTGGTGAGTGAATGATGTCAAATGCAGATTTTAGGGTTTGTATTTATAGGCCCGATCATAGTTACGGCGTAACCTAAGTTGAGAGTTACCCCGTAACTTAATTATCTTCTAAACAGAAAGCTCGTAGTGGTGATTTCGGTGTAACCTAAGGAATAGTTACGCTGTAATAGTAGCTCCGCTGTAATTTTGTAGAGAGTTACACCGTAACTTGAATACCTTCTAAAAAAAGTTGGTTACATCGTAATGCATGTGAGGAGGTTATGGCGTAGTAGACGGAGGCGCGAAATTCTTCATGACCTAGATGGTTACTGCGTAACTTAAGTTGAGAGTTAACCGTAATCCTCGCTTGAGTTGGTCTCTAATAGCGAACTAAGTCCCAGCTACGGTGTAATTGAGAATATCAGTTATGCCATAGCTTCTTCAAAGATAGCACACTAAGGTAAAACCGTTAAGAAAATCTCCAAATCCGCGTCTCTAAGCTCCAATGCTCATATTTTACCTGGAAACAAAATATAAAGGAATAAGAGTATATATCCATATAAAAGATATAAAATATGAGCATAATCGAGGGAAATTAACACTTATAAGTCAGGATTATTTGATGTTATCAAATATCCACCCACTTGAACTCTACTTACCCTCAAGTAGATCTTATTAGAATAAATTCTAAAAAGATATTCCCCAAATACCTGGAAGATATGAGTTTAAAAATTCCTTATGGTAGAATAAATCAAAGCTGAATACCTCACGAAATGGGAACAAACGCTCATATTCTCTCTTCTAGTCTAAGTGTCAATTTTAGGGTGATCACTCAAAGTACAGTCATAGCATATATTCTATCATAAGCTTGGCAGTTACACAGATCTCCACCACTAGAGTTAAGGACTAAACAATCTTTGAAGGCAATATGGGTGAAAACAATATGAGCTTAAGGGTTAAATGTCATTACTAACGCGTCACGGCAAAGTGGAAAAAATCAATGATACATGACCAAATCCATGGCCAAGACACCAAAGATTGCTCGCTTCATCACCTAGACTAACTTCATGACTAAAACGTAGGATAAGACACGGGAAATAATAGGTGTAAAATAACAAAACAAAATATTCTTAACCTATAACCAAGTTGTCACCGCCCACCGTCCATTCAAAGTTCAAGCTTCAAGATGAAGAAACCGGATCATGATGTATCAAGTGAATGTGCCATTAGCAGACGTCATGATGGGCACATCACCTGTTCTTCAAACTATTGGTGTAATAACGTCAGCAACTCAAATCTTCAAATGTGATCAAGTTGGCCTCCTCGATGCTAATATCTACTAAGCTCATAACATAGTGCTTATTCATTGCACTTAATAACATAAACTAATAATAATAATATATATATTTTTATATATAACTATTACAAATAAAAAGATAAAAATCCCCCACTTGAGATGAACATATATGGAGAATATGGGGGGTATTCGATTATCTTCAAATGTAAGTCTGTGACGAAAGCGTGATTCCCGAACCTTTCTACTAAAATCTTGAACTTGGGCGAACAGTGACTTCCCGACCATAAATTAAGACTACACGGTAGGCTAAGGTGAATGGGTGTAATGATACAAACATAATAAGGGTATGAAATGAAAAAATGGCTCTAAAGGGTGTTTCTAGGGGTATCTTGCACTAAAAATGAGAGAAGTAAAAGGGTTTAACATGGGGGTAGAATAGTCGAGGTGACTAATCGATAAACACACATAAATAGGCTATTTGAGTGATAATCCTAAAATATTTCCTTCTCAAATTGATTATTCCATATATATCAAGCTAACTCGACATATCTCGCTTATGGTCTCGAAATGATGAATAGGCCAAGTTCTACAGTTTACAAGCTACCATCACTGATGTGCTACATGTGGTGCAAGTTTTAAAAATTTATAAACACGATTTAACCGTCTAACCTATTAACACATACGAGCAAGTATACTCGTCCGTTATAGCAAAGTTTGGTAAGTCGAGATCGTCCCAAGGGATTTTTTGATTGAAATTGTTTTTGATGAAAAGTTTCCAACAAGAAAGCTTGTCAAGGCTTCCTCAAAGAGTTATGTTATAGCGAAATTCAATAATAAGAAATATATATATACTTGTGTGTAGTCTATAATCAATCATAAATAGTGTTCATGAAGGTTTGTGTATACCTCTTGATGTGATGCACAAATAATAAGCAAATGATCTCCAACCATGGTATATGTTTGTAAAAATCATTCTAAGAACAAAAACATTTAGGTAATCCTTTCGGTCCTTATCCTAATGATTATTCTTAAGAAATCCCATTTGTTTGCAACATGTTCTTATTAAATTTGTTCTTACGAATCTTTCGACCCTTTCGTGATGAAAATGTTTCTAGTCTTGTTTTAATAAGCAAACATGGTGGTTGTCAATCACCATATCCCCATACTAGTTTGTCACTCAACTTTTTGGAATAAAACACAAGAGAAATCCTTTCGGTCCTTTTTCTTAAAACATGTTTTATCAACAAATCATACCAAGACTAGTATTTTTCCAACAAACTCATTTAAACAAGATCATATATACATGCATCACATTTTGAGAACACTAATATGATTAACTACATCCCAACATACAAGTATATCCCAAAACTACTTCATGATAATAATAATAACTAAACACAAAGCATAACAAAGTAACTCAAATAATTCAAGAGAATAGAAATCCATAACAAAGTTCATAGAATACCTAAACTTTTGTGATTACAAGAATTAGAATTCGTGGATTGTAGCAACCACGTGCCTCCAATCACCTAGATTCACCGTATAACTCCAAACTACCAAAACTATGGATGAGAATTGTTCCCTCCTTGCTTCTGACGTTTTACAAGCAGTACTAGACTTTTGGGCTTGATAAAAATGATTGGTATTAGTTTTGAAGTAAACTAATAAACTTTTGGTTGTGTCACACCTAGTAAACTAGGACTAGGTTCATTATATAGCCACAAATGCTTGCTCAACTGATAAAAAACGTTCCCAACAAGTTAATATCAAGAAATGATCGGCCTCCAATGATTATGGGGAGTTAAGGCAATAATAAATGCAACTTTGTAATTGCTGCGTGCATAACCGTGATCGGTACGATGGCAACCGGATCGGTTGCGTTGATTAAATGCCCGGCCGATCCGGTTACGAGTTACAATCGAGCGAACGGTGGATAATGTTGTTTGACTTTTGTTGACTTTCGCCATACGCCATTCTTTGCTTTCGCTGATGATTTCCAAGGCAAAACTTGATCTTCCCTTTCTGTAGATACTTAGAAATCATTGTGCTTCCCAATCATTGAGTCCAAATGCTTCCTTGCTCGACTCCTTCTTGAATCTTCCAAATGTGCATAAAAACTTCATTTCTTCATCATTCGTGATACCCGGCTACATATACATACACAATATGCATCTTTTGCACTTTTGCAACAGTTATGAGTAAATATAGCCGATTATTATGCACAAAACCAACAATAACGCTACTAAAAACATGTTCATTTTAGCCGTTATCAAATTCCCCCACACTTAAGCTTTACTCGCCCTCGAGTAGGTCTAACATTTGCAAAGATTCATTTCAATGGTCTTGACACCATGGTTCCAAAAATGTAACAATCATCCCAAAAGAGATAATCATTGTTTTGCTTTTAATATGTGAAAACTTTTAAAAATGAACCAAACACTTTAGATAACATAACTAGAACACCTCACGAATGATTTTAAGAATTCACTCAACACTCATATATTGATGGGTATATGTAAATCACTCAATGCCTAGTCATGATCAATGCTTTTTACCATAAGCTTGTACATGTATCAAAACAAAGAAAATAAATTCATCAAAGAGGGCTTTTATTCGGGTTATATCGTTAAGGCTAAGGGTTCATAAAGGTATGGATAAGGCATGGGATGGTTTATGAAATTGGTGTTAAAAAAAAATAAATTCAAGTCTAAACCTCCATGTTGCTAGCCATCATACAAACCACAACCCCGTAAATGATTATTTCACCTCTTCAAATTTCGATCTCCGCAAATATGTATAACTCAATTTAGCTCATTGGCTAATCAATATCCTTCATATAGCACATTGGCTATAACCATCTTTTTTTTTTAAACAAAGTTCCCCCACACTTAGTGTCAGCACACACAAAAAAAATCGAGAAAGACGTCTCCTTTATCTATGATGGATAATGGTACATACTACAAACAAAGTGTAGCTTCTTCAGAATCATCCAAAACAATCCAACATTCCAAACAACTAGCAACAAACCATTAGACATGACAAGGGTTGGCTAAAGTTTAAAGTGTAAAATCTTTTTGTATTTTTCTGGATGTAACAAATGAAAAGATTGGCTCAAAAGGGTATACTAAGGGTATCTAGTGCTAAAGATGAGCACTAACAAATGGGTCCATATAAAGGTGGTTAACTAACCGATGTGGTTAGCTAATATATCATTAGATGTAAAATGGAAGGCCATTTGGGTTAAATCCTACGATGCCTCTTATCACTTGAACATATTTATATCACTCGAAAGTGATTTTAACCGTAATGTATAACTAGTACAAGTTCTAGAATCGACATAATCACCGGCACACTCATAGCAACTATAAAACAAAAGATGTGTTTTATACAAAAAGAAACCTCCCAGTTAAGTGGAAAAAAAGGCTATAATGCATGCTAGAAAATGCTATCGAATCCAAAATGAATTACTTCCATAATTTGGTTCAATCCAAATTTTTTCAAAAACCTCATATTACCATTGAAATTCCCAAGTTATGTTTTTTAATATTTATCCATAATGCGCGAAAACAACTAGACCATCATGGGCGAATTCCTTCTAATCACTTGTATCCAAAAGTTATCTAAAAAAAATAAAAAATGCGTATCATTTTTCCTATTTTCTTCCCTCTCCCATACTTAAGTTTTGCATTTTCCTCAATGTAATAAAATGAACTTCAAAGTAAAGAAAATGGGAAAAAGAAATAGTTAAAAGATACCACATGATAGAATATGCAATACGCATATTTGGTCATAAGAAAGCATGTGAGTTATCCAACTCCAAATATTTGACCATCAATAAGCTTCCAACACATCCATCCTGCAAACAAAAACTGCAAAACACAATACACAAACAAAACAAAACAAAACAAATGCTACTAAAAACAAAATAAAACCAAGCAAAATATAATAATATCCTAAAGAAATAGTTTAAAAAGATAGAAATAACATTTTTTAACACATCATAACCATTGTCTTTGAAACCATAATTCACGAATGATCCACAATCACTCGTCGTCCTCGCTCATTCGCCTCTTCTTCATCATCATACTCATCATCATCATCACTTTCAGTTACGTAGTTTTCGTCTATAATCTCCGAACGAACTCTCCTCTTCTTCTTCTTTCCTCCAACTCCCCTGATGAGACGATCCTCCAACATCGTAGCTTGCTCCACCAACCTCGGTAATCGACCATATGGGGGTATGGATCGAAATGGTGCGTACCACTCGGATATGGATACGGATAGGTCGTGGATAAGAAGTGTATGCGAAAGGATATGGTGGAACATTGGGTGGATTGTAGGGTGGTAACTCATAATCGGCGTCACGAGCCATGTGTTGAAAGATAAGCATTGAATAATCATTGATGTAGTTGTTTCTTAACATCATCGAGTCTCTCCACACATCCCTACATTGAATCTCATTTAAATGTTGGTTCCAATCTCCCCAACCTGAATCAAAACTACTGGACGTACCCGCTTGCACGTTCTCCATTGGTATACCTCTCTTGTTGTGGTGGTTGTTGTTGTTGTTGTTGTTGTTGAGGCTCAATCCATAACCCCAAGGTTTTCAATCTCCTATTCAAAGCGTTCCCAAAACCTTGTGCAGTCCACATCTCACTATACTTTGGCTCTTCACACTTAGCCAATTCCTCATCAACATAATACCCAAGATTCTTCGCTAACTTCGTCACAAAATGTCCTCCACAATTGTTGCTATTGCTCTTGATTCCGGGGTCCTCCTAGACAAATACTTGGCTATTCACAAACCGACATCGTCCTTAGTTTCTTCTAGCAACATCATAACCCATAAGTCCGGTTTCTGACATTTGTCCCTGCTTCCAAACCTATTAACGCCTGGTCACTATCAACTTGTGAAGTATCCTCATTAATGGATTCCTGATGGTCGAGGCATTCCTCCTAGCACAAGAAGGATCTCCCACTCGATTCCAATAGCGAATACTAGGATAGTCTTTTTCAAACCTCCTAAGCCTCGAAAAGTGAGCTTCAAATAAACGATGATTAACCTCATGTGGCTCATACAAACCAAGAGCCACGCTAAAAGCTGGCAAAGTGTAAGCATGATCCCTTCCACAAAGCCTAAACCAAACACAAACTTCTTTCATCAAGTTCCGAACATTCACCTTTCTTTCAAAATACATGGTTGAAAAGAACTCCATACACCATTCTCGATAGACCTCTTCATTAACGCTAAATGATCTTTCCCATGACAAATCATTGAACGAATCACCATCCCCTGACTACACATAAGATGTCCGCATCATTCCTCTCAACTCATCTTCACAATCACACTCCGCAAATAAATCCCAATCAATCACCCTCGGAACCAAACATGTCCTATTTTGCAATTTTGATAACCTTTCCCGGAAAGCATGTTTCTCCCCATCGGTGAGATCTTTGAACTTTAAGTTGGCATTTGCTTCCGTCTTCAAGCTATACTTGACTTTCTTCTTCTCGTTCCTTTGACAAAACTTCGTAACAAGCGGGTTCATTGGAATCGCCTCCTCGCTTGAGCTACCTACAACAATTCTCTCAGAGAAACCATAAATATAAGACCATATAAGAGTGTTAGAACAAACAAGAAGGTTAATGGAACCTCTAAGATCCACAAAATTTCAAAAATTTCCAACACAGAAACCGTAATCGGATTCGGTGAGCACGAATCGGTTACTCTTTGGCCAAATCCAAACTTGCTCGGTTCAAGGCAACCGGATCGGTTATGCAAGGCATAAGGCTTTTGCCTTTTAAACCCCTTATACACTCGAATTTCTAAGTCCAATCCACTCCTAGATCGCATTCTATCATCCTCAATGATTTCTACAGCCTTGAATTACTCTAAATTCGCTTTCCAAACCTCAAGTCATCACACATTCATCATCTTAGAACTCAACTTGATAAAACCTATATTCTTCAATCATTAGTTCTAATCAATAATGTGGCATCTATTACTCACAAAAACACATCATCTACCATTAGGAATCACCAATTGCATCTTAACTTGATTCACTTGCACAACCTATTCAAATCCAAAAATTCAATCATCTAATACTCATTCCATGGTGAATCAATCACTAAAATTTTTTGCAATGCATTCCTATATCAATTACCCACTCAATCCAAAAATATTACAACTTAATTCGAATTATAACAAAACCCCACAAATTAGTGACCTAATATGCAATTCGAATCAAATGCTCTAATTAAACCTTAATTGAGTTAATTGAATGTAGATGCTTACTTGTTTGGGTGCCATGATGTCTTCCTACAACTTAAACAATCTTCAATTAGCTTCTCTTGCACGAATTTTGCAAAACCTAATTGGGAATTAGTGTGTGTGTGTGTTTTTCCGAAAAGTGAATGAATTTTGGTATATATACTTGTATGCAACCGGTTCATCATGGACACAACCGTTTTCGGTTTGCATTTTTCCAAATTTTGCATTTTTCTATGTTACTTAGGCATTTACCCTCCAAGCAACAAAATTTTTTACTCAAAAATCCTGTTAAAGATTCACACAACATTCATACACCATTTGGAAATTTCAACAATCATCCAATCTTAAAACTCAAATCATCATTCTTATGAACTAAACCAAAACTCAACTAAAACTCATAGTCATAATGCATTAACCAAATAACCTCAATCATAGAAATAAAAATGAAAGTAAAACTGAAATAAGAAATAAAAATCCTAAATGCATCAAATCAAAAAGAAATAAATAGTTCATGAAGTTCAAGCAAATAATTGCTTGTTTATTCCAGTCCCTTGTCTTCTCCTTAGAATTCCTCAAAATACTCTTGTCTTAGGATGTCCTCGCTTTGAAATTTTCCGGTTAACTCACGGTAGGTTTCAAAAGTTTTGAACTTCCTCATGAATCTTCTTCCGTCCGGACAAAGTATATCGAACATAACATGCCAATCTCCATCTCGGCATTTTGTCTCTTGTAAATACCGACCCTTCGGGGTTTCATCTCACTCCAAATCTTAAGTTGCACCGGTAAAGAACCTAAAAAGTCGGTCAACTTCTTGTAGACTAGTATGTTTTTGAATGGGTTATAGAAAGCTTCTACCGCCAATTCACGCTCCATTTCGCCTCTATATCAAAATAAGGCGGAGCTAATGGTCCAAACATTAGGTTTCCTTGGTTATCACGTCCCACTTCAAAACACGTCAAATCATCATTTGCTTCCATGAACTCCAAATCCTCCATAAATTCCAAAGTTGGGCCTCTTGGTTTCGGATAGTATGTTTGCTTTGAAATACCATCATCAATAGTCATAGTTCCTCTTCCCATGTCTATAATTGCACCACAAGTTCGTAGAAATAGTCTCCCCAATAGTAGTGGTAAACTTTTGTCCACCGGAATATCTAGGACAAGAAAATCGCCAAATACGTTGATAGCCAATTTGCACTCTCACATTCTTTCACCTCCCATTGCTTTGGCTTGAGAATTATCCGCCATAGTAAGCTTCGAATGATTAGGTTACGGATTACTTAGACCTAAAGTCATAAACAATGGATAGGGCATCACATTAACACTTGACCCGTGATCGGCTAAAGCATAAAAGCTGGTGTAGTCCCATTCACTTTTATTGGTACAACACAAAATTTCCTGATCCTTTTCCTTCCTTGGCATGCCTCTAAACAAAATTTGATCTCGCTCCTCCTCCGTTAGATTCTTATCTTCCAATCTAGCCCTCGCTAGCATTACACGCATCCAATTTACTTGCGAGCACATAATCTTGGAGTACTCTATCACCGTTTCTTTTCATTTAGCTCAAGATACTTTTGTTCTAGGTTTTCTAAAATAGCTTCTTTTTGTTTGTCTAAGCTAAGGGTTTGAAAGTTTCTGTAGTGGGAGGTGATGATGGTGTGTAATCATTTTTTGTGGTGGTTGTTGTTGGGGTTAGTTTGTTTGATGAAGTTTTCTTCCGATTTGCTTTCCCCATTTTAACTACTTCCACATCTTTCTCCTCCATGTTGGCACATACTTCCACTAACATCTCGTTCACTCCTTTTCCTTCTTCCAAATCAGTTATATTAATCCTCATCTCTCCCAATGCAAAATCAAGCTTACACTTGGCAAGTTACAAGAAAATCTACCAAAAACACATTGGGTTCATCAAATTCCCTTCTTCTAACACAACAAAATCTGTTTAAAAAATGTGACCATGAATATTGACTTTAAGATTTTTAACCATCCTTCTTCCATATGCTTCATAGTCCAAACGTACATAACCAATTTCGTCAAGAACCTTCTCCAAAATGTAATTTTCCATAAGCCATATTAAGTTGCGCGTCCCAAGCACTTACTCCTTCTACGCTGCAAGGCATACCAAACCTCATGAATGGCGAATCATACACCGTCAAAGGTGCTTGTGTGAACACTACGACCATTTCCTTCTTGGGAATTTGAACTTTGTTTTCACCCGTTTCCTCCATATTGACCGTATCAATCCCCAAATCTTTCTTACTCTCTTCCAAGATACCTCCAATCTTTTCCAAATAACTTCCGTATCCTTGAACATTTCATCCAAAGTACGTAGGTATTCGAGATTCCACTCAAACTATCCATACTAACTAGACAAACTAAAACAAAACAAAACAAAATAAAATCCGAACTATTAGTGTTAGAGTTAGTAAAAACAAGAACAAACTATAGAAACATATACTAAACAAGTTAAGATACTTAACAAAACTAAAAACATAGGTTAAAACTCAAAATCTAAAAATCATAAAAAATTACCCTAGAAACTCTAACCGATTCGGTTGGCTCACCAACCGAATCGGTTGATTGAAATAACTAGACCAAGTGATCAAACCGGATCCGGTTGCGGGTTGCAACCGAACGGCTGGATTGACAACAAATTTTTTATTTTTTTTTATTTATTTTTATTTATTTATTTTAAACAGAATTTAAATGCAATTAAGGAATTATTAAGATGTACTAAACTCTAATTAATAAAAACTCTTCATAAACCAATAATTTAATAACTTAATAATAAAACCATTAAACTAAAAACTAAATTAACTACCAATTAAAATCTATTATTAAAATAATTAAACCATATAACTGAAAACTTAGTATAAAAACTGAAATTAATCTAAAACTTAATTAACGAATAATTAACAAATGTAAATAAAATGTAAATAAATCTAAGAAATCATTAAACTATAAGACATAATCTGCAAATAAAATCTAGAATGACAAGAATTACTCTAGGAACTATAACACAAATAACAAAGTAAACTAGAACCATGATATTGAAAATGAAAATTTTCTAAACTCTAACGGATTCGTTGCAAAAGCAAACGAATCGTTAAGCTTTAACCAATTTTTTTTTTTTGCCAAATTCAATTCCAATATTACCAATTTTAAAGAAAATCAAAGAAAATCCCTGGCAAAATGGGCGCTAAAAACTTGATAAAATACGTGTAAGTGCAAGTTTTAAAAATTTATAAACACGATTTAACCATCTAACCTATTAACACATACGAGCTAGTATACTCGTCCGTTATAGCAAAGTTTGGTAAGTCGAGATCGTCCAAAGGGATTTTTTGATTGAAATTGTTTTTGATGAAAAGTTTTCAACAAGAAAGCTTGTCAAGGCTTCCTCAAATAGTTATGTTATAGCGAAATTCAATAATAAGAAATATATATACTTGTGTGTAGTCTATAATCAATCATAAATAGTGTTCATGAAGGTTTGGTGTATACTCTTGATGTGATGCACAAATCATAAGCAAATGATCTCCAACCATGGTATATGTTTGTAAAAATCATTCTAAGAACAAAAACATTTAGGTAATCCTTTCGGTCCTTATCCTAATGATTATTCTTAAGAAATCCCATTTGTTTGCAACATGTTCTTATTAAATTTGTTCTTACGAATCTTTCGACCCTTTCGTGATGAAAATGTTTCTAGTCTTGTTTTAATAATCAAACATGGTGGTTGTCAATCACCATATCCCCATAATAGTTTGTCACTCAACTTTTTGGAATAAACACAAGAGAAATCCTTTCGGTCCTTTTTCTTAAAACATGTTTTATCAACAAATCAAATCAAGACTAGTATTTTCTCTAAAAACTCATTTAAACAAGATCATATATACATGCATCACATTTTGAGAACACTAATATGATTAACTACATCCCACACACAAGTATATCCCAAAACTACTCCATGATAATAATAATAACTAAACACAAATCATAATAAAGTAACTCAAATAATTCAAGAGAATAGAAATCCATAACAAAGTTCATAGAATACCTAAACTTTTGTGATTACAAGAATTAGAATTAGTGGATTGTAGATAACCACGCCCAATCACCTAGATTCACCGTATAACTCCAAACTACCAAAACTATGGATGAGAATTATTCCCTCCTTGCTTCGACGCCACGAGGTACTAGACTTTTGGGCTTGATAAAAATGATTGGTATTAGTTTTGAAGTAAACTAATAAACTTTTTGTTGTGTCACACCTAGTAAACTAGGACTAGGTTCATTATATAGCTTCAAATGCTTGCTCAATCATAAAATGTTCCTAACAAGTTAATATCAAGAAATGATCGGCCCAATGATTATGGAGTTAAGACAACAATAAATGCAACTTTGTGTAATTGTAGCGTATTTAACCGGACGGCATTTATGGTAACCTGATCGGTATGCTTTGACAAATGCCCCACCGGATCCGGCACGGTTACTTAATCGAACGCCGGATAATGCCGCTTGACTTTTGTTGACTTTCTGCTTCATACGCTTCATTCTTGTTACGATGATTTCCAAGGCAAAACTTGATCTTCCTTTGCTGTAGATACTTAGAAATCATTGTGCTTCCCAATCATTGAGTCCAAAAGCTTCCTTTGCTCGAATTTCCTTCTTCGAATCTTCCAAATGTGCATAAAAACTTCATTTCTTCATATTGTGATACCTGCCAACATATACATACACAATACGCATCTTTTGTGACCCTTGGGTAAATACCAGAGTAATATGCCGACAGAGCAAACCAACAATAACGCTACTAAAAACATGTTCATTTTAGGCGTTATCAGGCACACTCATAATTTGGTGGATTTTGTGTAAATAAGTGAAAACAGATAAGGCTAATCTCACCATTGAATATTAAAGCTTCTAGTGTTATAGTGTGATCCGCTAAGTTTTAATCTAGTTAGGTTAAGAAAAACATGTCAAAATTTTAAAAATGGCATAATTTTTCAAAATAAACTAGAAAAACGAGGGCAAATAAGTTCAAGTAATAATTCTACCTTTTGTACTAAGCATTAAATAAAGGTGAAGAGAAAGTAGACTTGAGCTTATCAAGCAAAGGAAAAAATCCTCCCTCCCTTTGGCATCACTTTGGAGATTAATATTCAAAACCCTAAATCGCTTCCACCCTTGATCTTCAATCAGCTCCATTGCCACTCACGATTAACGATTGGATTATCATCATCTATGATCTTTATCTTTAGTTGGATATTGGATTTCACAAACACATCAAACCATTAACACAAATGGGCGATAAGTGGAATTCAGAGAGAGAAAGTTAGAGGTTTAGGGAACTTAGTGAGATAAAGTGAAGATATTATTATGAGCTTCAACTCTCTACCTTGGGAGGTAGAGAGTATTTATAGTCTTACAATAAAAACGCCACACAACGGCCGTGGATCGTGCATACAAATGGGTAAAGACCCGTCCGTCCTCCACGGTGTTACTTAACAAAATACTACATAACTAAATATAACTATGACTACGAGCATTCTAACGATTACATATACTTGAGGTGACCGACTCTTTACCGGAATTTCTAATTCCTAACATCTCCCCCTAAGGGAGGTCACCAACCATATATACTAAAATGACATTGAATACAATCAGATATTACATTAACAATTGATCTTGTATTCTTGATGTAGTATTTGTTCAAGCTCGAGTCATTGATTCCACTCATTGCATGTTTGGTTAATCCAAGTGGAGGTCTTTTACTAATCCAAGTGATAATAATGTTGAGCCGCCTTTTGAGATCATCACTAATAGAAAATCTCTCGATACATCCATTGTGGTGTTGGTATTATGTGATGTTGTGACATTCGACCGCATGCTCAATATGGATCATGATATACTCATCGAGTAGCGGAAGCATTCGTTGATTCATGATATTGGCAGCAAATAGAGCGTAAGCATGGAGAAAATATCGAGTCATTGATGCACTAATCATGATTTCATTTGAGATGAATGTGTTAGGTGAGCATGCGGCTATGGATTGACCGCTTCATTCTGATCAACAAACGCCGGGTGTACCGCATAAGACGCTTAGTTAGCCGCACCTAAAGTGTCTTTGAACACTTTGATGAATTGAGGTACACGCCCACGGTTCCCGTTGATCGACATAAGCACGCCTGTGATCGTATAATTCAAGAATTCCTTGACAGGGTTTCGCAAATGCTCTAGCGTTCTCTCAAACCGAACGTCTCAAAGAAGACAACACGGAGTGAGTGAACCAAATGATTTACATCCAATCGATTGATGAAAAGAGATTTGAAAAACAATCGTGTATTGCTCAATAGAAATTGTTTTTGCAATATAACGAGGGTTTTAATGAAAATCAATTATCAATCATAAAACACCTTTTGATTTGAAAAATTAGTACACGGTCGACGGCTAATGAAAAGAGTTTTAAAGCACAAAGACCGGTTTTTCAAAGGTATCCGCCAATCCATAACTCGAACTGTGATTGATTCAAAAGATTGAATCGCCCCATTGTTTCTGCTCGCTTGTCACATGGTTGATCTGTATAATAGATCTCACATGCCACCTACCTGGAGCTTGTTAGATGTTGGCTCTAGAAGGCTTTCCATCTTCACAGTGAATCTGTAAACACATCACTCATGTTCGCAATACCACAAGGATAATGCGTAGGACTCAAGATATAATCTCTTTCCACATTGTGTGAAACAGAGAGTCTTCATTGAAAGTGTCCTAATGAGATTTATTGATGATCTCGTGGCTCTAGACTCAATTTGTGCATTTTTGGATCCTATATCTGAGACTAGGGAGAGGGTCTCCTTCTTCAATATCAACAATCTTTAAGAGAAAGTCGATAGATAATGTCTGCCTCCGTGAGAATGAAACAAGTCCCTTTTAAGAGGAACTTGAGTGGTTTGGAAAGTTGAAGTGCAACGCCAATCGGGTCCATGACGCCTTGTCTTCAATACCGATGTTACCATCAAGAGCATATGAATTGAACCCGTTTTCTGGCCTAAGGTTGAATAAATGGAGGGCTATTTGTTTTCACCCTTTTCTCATTCAATTCTTTTTAATTCTTCAACTTCGGTTACCGAGACTTCATAGCTAGAACCTTGTTGGGTTTATTCCAAGATTAGCTCGGCCTCAACCGACTCTTCCCATATCTCATTTTCTCCTTTTATCATCATACCTAAGAACTCTATACTAACTAGTGGATAGTCCTGGTAGATCCTCTGTTTCGGGCGGATCATGGGAACACATACCTAACCTTATCGTCCTTATATCACCATACATAATGTTAAGTTGGTCGGTCTTTTTGGTATTGTTCATCTGCCATAGGAACCAATTGAAAACCATTTGAAAATCAATCCCGATACTTATGATATTTTATCAAAGCATTTTGTACCTGAATTGTTTTTGATATTTTAGAAGAAGAACTCCCCCTCAACATGTGAATCAAGTATTTGAAATAGTTTTCCACACTGAGGCAAGAGAAAGAATTAACTTCTTTGATTACCATTTTCTAAAAATATATCAACATCACTTAATCAATCAAGTAGATAAAGCATTTTGGGAAGGATGAGGTTTTCATGATTTTGCTCCCCCTCAATATGTGCCTCGAGATTTGAAAAGAGCTTTGCACATACTAGAGGGAACCTGCACCTTGAGATAAGTTATCACTTCAAATCATATTTAAGATAGATGCTCCCTCAACATGTGCATGGAAAAATTGAAATCGCTTGTCACATGTGGGAAGGAAAGATGTACGTCCTCTATAAAACCATTTACCCAATAATCGCGAACTCTAAATCACAAATATTCTCCCCGATCACAATTATCAAATCATTTGAGATTTGTGATCTCTTATAGATTTAAATTGATTTTGAAAGCTTTAAGGAGAATTGTGACTTGATTATGAAAGCGTTTTAACCGATAATGATCGGATTTTAAGACTTTAAACTCCATTGATAAAACATGCCTCAATATCTTTTGAAAACAATTGAATGCCAAATAACTTTTTAATTTAATTGAAATCATCTCTCCCCAATCAATGACATAGGTTGTTGATTGAGAGATTGATATTTTGACAATAAGTCCGTGATGATTATCAAAAATAGAGATGAGTTATTTTTCAAAGCTTAGTTTCAACAGATAAATGTTTAAAGAATCAGAGCATGGAATTTTGAAAACATGATAAAGTATGGCTCTGTCTTTTCTTTTGAAAAGCGTTATCAACAAATGACAATAAACCATTGTTTCTCTTTCTCCCAAAAATATTTTTTGATTTTTTTTTTTTTTAATTCGAACAACATCTAAAGTCCCGTGTCATTCTTTGAATGACAACAAAGACCGTGATATAATCGAATCGAAAACATGACAAATTGACAATATTTTTGAAGATTTTTCTTTTTTATTTTATGGATTTTGAAAGTTTATATTTTTCTATTTGGTTTATAGGGTTTTATAATTTGTATTTTGCTTTTTGGATAAATATATACAAAGATATAGATGAAGGAAAGACCTTTACTCGCCTTCTCCCAAGACGCTTGAGTGTTTTCGGTTGAAGGCTTTTCGCCAAGTCGAGGAAGAATAAACTCAAAACGCTCTTGAAGAGCTTTGGTGAAGATGTCTCGCTAACCGGTATTCCGACTTAACAAAATAGAGTTCCACCACACCTTTTCCACTTGCTCCCGATGAAATGATGTCGGATGTCAATGTGCTTTTGCTCGAGTGTTGCACGTTGTTGCATGAGAGAGCAATAGCACTTTTATTATCACAAGATGAGAGGGATTATGTTGAATTCAAAGCCATAGTCCGATAATTGGGATCTCATCCAAAGGATTTGAGCACAACAAGATGACATGGCTATGTATTCAGCCTTTGTAGAGGAAATATAAGTACTCATTTGCTTTTGAAGACCACCACAAGCTTATCACCCAAAACTGAGCACCTCCTCGATGTACTTCAACGTATCTTGACATCCCGCATGATCAAGATCTCGATAGGCCGTTAGTGACATACCGGTATCCTTCGGGTACCATAGTCCCATATTGATGGTTCCTGGAGATACCAAAGACACGCTTAACCGCCAAGGTGCTTTTTAGTAGGCTTAGCCTAATATCTACACACATGCAACACAAATAACAAGATGTCTCGGTTCTGCTAGTCGTGAGGTACATCGTGGATCCAATCATGCTACGATATTTTGTTTGGTCTACCATGATCCCTTAGTGGTCCTCATCAAGTTTAGTATCGTTCAATCATGGGAGTGTCAACGGTGTCACGTGATACAAATCCAAATTTCTTTAAAATTTCATTTGCATAATAAGATTGATTAATGAAAATGCTCCTGACTTTGTGAAATTTGTAATCCCAAGAAAATGACATTTGTCCCATCATCACATTTGAAATTTGAACCCATTTCTTTGAAAACGATCACATTCATTGGGGTCACCGAAAAGATAATATCATCAACATATATTTGAACGGAATTAAATGTTTGCCCGACTTTCTCGGTGAACAATGTTGGATCAATCGCCCTTTGTTAAAGCTTCTGGCCACGTGAAGAAACTTTGATAGCGTATCATACCATGCCCTTGGAGCTTGCTTTAAACCGAAGAGCTTTCTTTCGACGATAAACGAGAGTAGGAAGCTCGATTCACAAAGCCTTCAAAGGCTGACGAGACAACTTTAAGATCTTCGCTCGTAAAATGCCGCTTACATCCAAGCATCCGAGTAGATATACCATTGCCTCGATTCGAGCCACTGGAGCAAAATGATTCTTCAAAGTCAATACCCTCCTCTTGACGGTATCCTTTTGCAACCAATCTAGCCTTATTCATTAAAACATCACCATGCTCATCAAGGTTTACTTTGAAGATCCACTTGAGAGCAATGATCATAGCATAATCTGGAGCAGGTACTAATTCCCATACATCAGATCGATCAAACTCATGAATTTCTTCTGCGCATTGAACCAACAGTTTCATTCATGGCGTTTTAACATCTTTTGGTTCGACCTTAGAGAGTACGGGGTTGAAGAAGCACCATAAGGCATCGGTGTAAAGTTGTTTCCTGTGGATAAATGACGGAGAGGGATTTCAATGATGTTGTCTAATGGATGATCGTGAGTCCATTTTTCTCGGGTGTTCATGTGGTTTGTTGTTGTGGAACCGTACAGAAGTCCCCGGTCATGAAGAAGGTTCGATGATGATTCGAGGAGCAATATATTTTCAAATGGAGCATCTTCGGAGTTACAACGGATTAACTTCATCATTGATGCCATAAACAATTCCATGATGTACATTTGATGATTGATGATTTATTGATGAGACAGAGTGATCGCGAAGCAGCGCTTCTTGACTTAATGAAATTGAGATTGGGGTTCACTTCATTCAACAGGATAGGAGCAAATGTTGATGGAGTTGACATTTCATCAAAGATTCGTTCATATATGTTCATCAAACATTGATCAAACAATTTTTAAATCATCTTCTCGATGGAGGTACATATGGAGTTCCGGAGATGAGTTTGGTACAAGAGATGAACCAATGGGATCGCTTTAGCGCGGTCCTGAACCGATTGTCCGGAGTCATACATTGTACGCAACAAATCACCAAATGAATCCCGTGGAGAATCAATGCATAGAAACTCTCTCTCTGACTATCTTTATCAACCCATATGTAGACAATTTGAAGTGACCACTAAAGAAGAAAACCCGATATACCAAACTTGAAACTAAGTCCAATTCCCACATATGTTCTTAATCTTGCACTAATTTTGAAGAACGTGTCGAATTTATGCATCAAGCAAACTTTAAGTACTCTACTCAATTAAAGTATGAGACATTAACACCTCTTGCATTATCCACAACGTAATATACGCTGGCAATCGAGTAAAACAACGTAATCCTAATAGTGATAGTTAACCGTGTCTTCAACCATCCACCTCGACGCTAGTAACTAGATAACCCAAGAATTCAACTCTAATTCTTAAGCTCGAACAAGTTATCAAATAAGATCACGCCTTTGTGAACGCCAACTTCAACCTCAAATAAGTGATAAAGAGTAACTTCGAAGTAATCAACTTGTGTCAAATGCCCAACATGTGAATAAACATACAACCGGATGTACATTCACCCACCGAATGAACCGAACAAATGATGCCTCAACATCAATGTATTCTTCCTAAAAGTATTCAT
Organism: Chrysanthemum makinoi; assembly: GCA_910596185.1. Taxonomy (NCBI): domain Eukaryota; kingdom Viridiplantae; phylum Streptophyta; class Magnoliopsida; order Asterales; family Asteraceae; genus Chrysanthemum; species Chrysanthemum makinoi. Next base: position 99,180,268 of record OU343225.1, read on the forward strand.
GTAGAGACTGATATGGAGGATACACCAATAACTTCGAGCGGATGAGGTAGACATTTTCCTTGAAGTTCATGTGGTTGATTTATAGCATGCACGGTGAGAGGAATAATAATCCATGAAGATTTGGCAAAGGAATACCAAAGAGTGGATCATTATTCATGAACAATAATCCGTGAATATTTGGCAAAGGAATACCAAAGAGCGGATCATTATTCATGAGTGCAACTGAAATATTATGATAATCATTATCAACGCCTTGAGGAATAACCGGAGATTGGGCTTTTTGAGTAGTCTGAGTTGTACTTCTTGATGATCATCAAACATATCTTGAACTCATGAATCACATATTCTTTGAGGAACATCAAATATTCGTAGCGTTGTAAATACTCATCAAACATATCCTGAACCAATGAATCCCAAACAATAAATCCCATTTATCCTTAGTGAGTGAAACATTAGGCGTTGGAGAGTCATCAAACTTTAAGTCGGATAACCATTATTCAAACATCCATCATCATTTAGTATATTCACTCTTCTCCCCCTCAAAAATTGCATCCTAAGTTGCCATTTTTGATTTAGCAAGTGAATAAGAATATACATTAATGAATGTAGATCCACTTGATGACCGAATGAGCATGGGAGAAACATGAAGCTTGTTGATGAAGAATGTCGATGAGAATGGTTATAAACATGAAGATTTTCTTCTTCTTCAAGATAAAGCGCGATCAGCGCATACTTTTCTTTTCTTTGAGGAACGGGCCCGAAGGTTATCTCTGCAGACGCCATAATGATGAAGAACGAGGCCTCAACCGATGTGAACGACGTCATTGTTAAGAGCCGGCCATATGTTTAGAGCCCGAATCCAAATACCAAGGACTCGATTTGTAACGACCTGCTTTGGACAATGCATCTAAGATAGAGAATTGGAAACATTGATCCCCACGTGCTCATGGGTTCCTTTTGGTTAGCACAAACAATCTTGAATCGCCAGAAACCCTAGGTGCAATGTCATTGTCACTGGAGCTAAACTAGTAGAAGCATCGACTTAGTCGAGGGACATTTTGTGCTTAATGGATTATTCTACCGCTTGGCTTCCAAACCTTAATGTGCACTACTCTAGGCATAGTGGATCTAGTTAAGGGGCAAGGTTTGCCATTCGTGAATATTCAATTGTTGGCTTCCAATCGAAATCCTACATTGGTAAAACCTTCCCCGTTTCCGTGATTGCTTAATCTGCTGCTCTCCAAACTTTCTTAATCGTTATGAATCTTAGACCCTAAATAAATAACACATCACATTTATCATGATTACCAAATTAAACATTTTTGCATGTTTTGCAGAAGATAAGGCTCGAATTAATTTTAGTAAGCTTAGAGCTAATACTAGAACTAACACGATTCTTTTTGTTCAAATCAAACTTGTCCCTATGGTGTTCTTTCACTTCCTTATCATGATCACTTTTAGTTTGCGAAATCCTATCCTTCTTTTGCATAGCTTCTAGGTTTTGACCCGCTAACTTTAGTGTCAATCTTAACATCTCAGAGAAGTAACGATGGGAACATTACATGGCTTCACTACTGCATTCCCCGGTCTAGAAGTGCTGGGATCCGAAATTCTAGGAGGCACATCACGTGTTGCTTGCTTGAATTTAGGTATGGAACAAGGCATATCAAGGGTTACATGCTTGGCTTTAGGCATACAAGGCATCACGCTTGCCTTTGCACCTAAGGATAAGGATTTAGGACATGTTGCAATTACACATTCTATCAGCTCTTGAGATCGCTTGGGCCCGAGGCAAGCAAACCTAACTTCACTATCAAGAGGTTTGTTAATGAAATCTCTTCGACAATCTCACGGAGACATTCTAGACTATCCTTAAGGTGAGCACAGGAGTCATGAAAAGCATGTTCATTATTCCTAAGATGAGGAGGAATATATTTAATCGTCATGTGTATTTGCAATCTAAGGGTGACTTTGAGACAACATTCTTATTGAAAACAAGTGGCGCTTCCCATTTCCCTCGACTTCTCGATTCTCAATTTCCTTTGTAAAGACGCTATTTTTCGTTGTTTTGGTCACGGGTGACTTTCATTGAATCATATAACTCTTTAAAGTGTCGCTTAACTTTTTCATTTTCTTCTAGAAAACTCTCGTTTTCCTTTTGTAAGGCATTGACTAAGTTTTGAAGATGAAAAGTTTGAGTGTAATGAGAATCTAAAGGAGGAGGCATTTGGGATCCATATACTTCCTTCTTTTCACCTTTCGAATGAGAGACTTGGTTTTCAATCTTCCGATCGTGTTACAATGAGCTCGACTGTTCATCACGCTTAATTTCAAAAATTGCATCAAATTGAGCATCCAAGGATGTCTTGATATTTGAGGTTTTAGCATTTTCTTTTAGATGTTGATATTTTAATTGCAAAGCAAGATGCTCAACATCCAATTTAGAAAATGTTTAACCAAAGTTATCATGATCATCCTGCTCAATTTTCTCATGCAATTTAGAATTAGTTTTTTCAAGCTCAATGACACTATCATGGGAGACTTTCGCAGATAAATGATAATTCATGAAATTGAGAAGCATTAATGGAACAATTGTGAAAGGTAAAACACATCTTGAGTAATACATTCATAAATAAGATTCTCATTCAAGGTATGCAAGTTCTTCCTCTTAATCTCATTATATTTTACCTCGCCATAGTCACTAACCTCAACTATCATTGCATCAAATTCCTTTTCCATTTCTTTAATATCTGATTTTATCCCCTTTTAAGACTCTCAAAATGATCTTTTAGTTGTTTAAAGAAAGGCATGACCTCAGCTAAATAACATTCTTTTGTTTGCTCAAACCCCTTTCCCCTTCGCTATCCCAGCTGGGTGTGATCCTTTTCTTACAAGTTTTCTCAAAATCGACAAATAGTTGAAGAATAACATATTGACCGATTAAGGTCTTGCTCTTAGTGGCAATAGTTCTAGGAACTAAATGCATTGGTGTATTTGGAGGGTACTCAGTCGCTTTAGGAATTTCCAAAGGGGATTCTTTTCAACAAGATTTTCGCCTTTTTGCAAGTCCATATCCTTTTTCCGTAACACTTGTTCAGGGGTCAATAGAGTCCGAGGCTTAAACATGTTTAAGGATATCCAATTTTCCTTAGTGTAATCATGGGGTTTTATCGTTATCTTGTTCTTTTTACACTCAAGATCTTCTAGCTTCTTATTCATTTTCTCCCTAGTGACTTCATCTGATTTCTTATCTTCCTCGCACTCAAGAACTAGGTTTCTGTTAGGCTTAAGGATCTCATTACCATCATACAATACCTTATGAGCTTTTCTAGCCTTTTACAAGCCTCGTGGTTTGGTTCATCAACTAAGGCAACACTATGTTTGTCACTTAGAACTCTATGCTTAGTGATCATGTGAGCAGCCTGAATGGTGTTTCCTTGTACGTATAACTTATTTTCAAGCTTGTTTTTCAAAGTTTTTAGATTAGAAAAATCATTCAAAGTTTTGATTCCTTAGCACTAAATTCTTGCTTAAGCATTTTAACATTTTCTTGAAGTTCTTGTTTTTGCTTAGCAGCTTTAGAAAGCTTTTCTTGTAAGGAATTTAACTCTTGTTTTAATACTTCTTCTCTAAACCTACATTTTCTAATAGTTGTAATGATTTGGACATCCATTTCCCCGCCAATGGTGGTCAACTCAAACTTAGCACGCTGTTCATAAATAGCAACTTGAGCCTTATATATGTTAAGCTTCTGGTAAATGGAATCATCGTGCACAAATGCAACAGACTCATGCAGCCATAATCATCATTTTGAGTAGAAGATGCACAACTAGGAACAGCAGAAACTTCCATGCAACTTACCAAGCATTGACATGCACGTGTGCCGTGGATTCGTGCATCTCTATCTTGGGTACATCCAAGCTTCCATGGATGCACAAAATGCCCGCACTACTCTTGAATTTAGCAAATGATTCCATTTTTGCATTATCCGATCTATCATTTTTTGTTGTCACCGACATTCTCGCATTCAAGAACACCGCATTCTTCAACGTATACATTACCCAACTTATCACAACATTCTTTCATCTCGCACCGACACTCATTCACGCCTTCATTCTTTTGTGCAGATTCTTCAATGTACTTTTTCACATTATCCATAAGTTGGATAAATGTTCAATGAATTCTCAATTTCCATTCCAATATGTTTTTGAAGGAAATTCCGTCAAGTGTTGATCAGAATATCAATATATTCCCACCGATGAATGGTCAAATTGTTTGTAGATTACTTGAAGACGCGACCGAACCATCCTTATGAACCTTTCATTGGTAAGTTGCGCTTTAAATGTTCTAAGTTCAACGGCAAGCTTCTTGTCAATGTAGGTAAGTCCCGGCGTGAAAAGAGCACTACATGTTCGATCCCGCCTATGGATAATGTACCAGATGAGGTGCGTGATGAAGTAGCCGATAGGCTCAATGTCGCATTCCATTTTCATGGCATTCTCAGAAAGCAGTGCAATTCATTCTCATTGTACCGTAACATGAAGATCTCACATCCTCATTGTTTAATTCAAACATCTTTAATCGCTCGCTGTAGCATTCATTAACATTATTGTCCACAAAGATCATACAATTTAAGCACTTCAAATCACCGGGTCAGAGTAAGACATGATGTGGTAGAATGCACGGGATTTTACAAGTCTATGATTTAAACCGAGAAATAGAATCTTTCGCTGGATTTTACTAAAATCAAGACCAACCCATTAAGCAATGACCAATGGAATGTGTTAAGATGATCGATGGATCACACAATGATAGACAATTGTGTTAGGTCTTATGATTGTTTGTGGGATAAGCAGAGATGTTGTTTGGTTGTGATTTGGGTTGGTTGTTGCACGATTTTATGGAGCAATTTAGATCTAAAAATCTTAAAGCTCAATAACTTCCTTCAGAGGATTTGGGCTCAAAAAATTCGTTTCACAACATCTTAGTGAAACCTAACAATATTCAGGCTGTTCCGTCGCTTTGATGTGTATTTCGCTGAAAACGGATACGGATCAAAAGTTATGGCCGCTTGAAGTTTTGACGAAAAAGTCAACTTTGGTCAAACCTTCTTCTTCAGAAAAATCAACAACCAAGTCGCTATAAGATAATGCACCAAGTCGCTAACACCTAATTCGCTACACCCCCAAGTCGCTAACGTCCAAGTCGCTAGACAAATGCAAGTCACTAAGTAGTAACTCGCTAAGCCTCAAGTCTCTAGCAAAATTTTGGCAAAGAATTCGCCACTCAAGTCGCTAAAGAGCAACTCACATGCATCAAGTCGCTACAATTAAGTCGCTACCCGTAGTGGAGAGTCCACTACTTGTACCGTTAATCGCTAGGTCTAAGTCGCTAGCTCCAAAACTGTAACTCGCTACAAAAATGTGAAGCAAGTCGCTACGAAGAAAGATATACCGTGAGCCAAGTCGCTAGCTTGAAAACTTCCAAACACACTTTTCAATCCAAAAACAACCCAACCAAGATGATTCAAGCCTTCCAAATCAAAACCTAAACACTTATGATGATCCTAAACACCAAAGTACAATCAAAATCCAAACTTTAACACAAGAAATCAACCAAATGATGCAAAACCACTAAACTTTTTCAAACTCAAAAACCACCTAAAACCACTAGAAATCCAAAGATGTGCAAGATATGATCTAACCATGGCTCTTGATACCAATTGTTGGATATTGAATTTCACAAACACATCAAACCATTAACACAAGTGGGCTTATAAGGGAATTCTAGAGAGAGAAAGTTAGAGGTTTAGGGAACTTAGTGAGAGAAAGTGAAAGATATTATTATGAGCTCCAACTCTCTACCTTGGGAGGTAGAGAGTATTTATAGTCTTACATAAAACGCCACACAACGGGTCGTGGATCGCATACAAAGGTAAAGACCTCCTTCTGTGTTACTTAACAAAATACTACTTAACTAAATATAACTATGACTACTAGCATTCTAACGATTACATATACTTGAGGTGTGGAGGCCTCATCTGGGAATTTCTAATTCCTAATATTCTCGCTACGATCTTGAAGAAGAGCATTAGTAAGCGACCTACATCCGATCGGGGCGGTGGTGGTTTGGAAAGCTTACTTTTTGGCGACTGGAAAAGTTACTAAGGTATAAGGATGTTCGCATGGATGTACTCGACATGACTGGGTCCCAGAACTCGCGTAGACGGAATCCATCCGACTTGAGCACAAGCTTAACAAGTTCAAGCACATTGAACCTATCAAGCAAAAGCGTCATAGCCTTGCACCGAAAGGAATGCGGCATGCAAGGAGGTGGATGAGCTTCATGAGCGTAGTATACTCGGGAAGTGAAGTATCAAAGCGGGTAGCTAATACGGTGATGGTTAAAAAGCATGATGGAGGGTGGCGATGTATGTAGACTTCACGATATCAACAAGGCTTGTCCAAGGTATGTTATCCTACCGAAATTGATTGGAAGGTGGAATCCTTATCGGGGTTTTAAAATGTTTCTGGATGCTTACGGGTTACCACCGGATACATATGGCGTAAGAGGACTTAGAGAAAGCGACCTTTTTACGGGAAAAGTGTATTCTACAAGAAGATGCCCTTGTGCGAAGAATGCGGTGCTACCTACCAAAGGCTAGTGAACAAAGCCTTCAACAAGCAAATAGGTAGTAACCTCAAAGCATACATTAGGCGACATGGTCATCAAAAGCGAGAATGGAGGAGGATATGCTCTCCGACATAAAAAGAAACCTTCGTCGACTTGGCGCATCAACATGAAGTTAAACCCTAAGAAGTGTTCTTTCAGAGGAAGGGCAATTCTTGGGCACTGATCACAAGCAGGGTATCAAAGCCAACCCCGGTGTCGAAGCCATAGCGGATTGCAGCAATCTAAGTTTTCTCAAGGATGTACAAAGTTTGAACGGAAGCTAGCGGCCCTCAGAGATTCTGTCGAAGGGTGCATGCATCCTTGCCATTCTTCAAGATACTTAAAGGATGCGGATAAAAGACGTTTCAATGGAGCACGGATGCGAGCTGCCTTTCAGCTCAAGGAGTTCATGGAATTCTACCCACACACGCCCTAATGGCAAGTGTTATTTATGTACATCGTAGCGCCGAAAGCATCGGTGCTGTTTTGTTGGCGAAAAGTGAAAAGAAGCAAATCCTATCTACTTTGTTAGTAGGGTTCTACAGGAATTGAACTAAATTACCCCGAGTTGGAAAAGTTAATCCTAGCTTTGGTTCATGCGAGGCATCTTCAAAGGTACTTCCGGCTCACGCCATAACCGTGCTCCTTTGATAAGCCAATTAGCAGATACTTTGAAGCGGAGAAATGGGAGGATAGCTAAATGGGCCATCGAGCTAGAGAGCATGAAGTTGAGTACAAGGTAGGAACTTGGTCAAAGGGAAAATAATGGCGGACTTTTAGCGAGACACCATCGAACGGCGGGGACAAAAAAATGGTGACAAGAAGCATGCAAAAGGCGATCAAGGGTGGAAACTTTACCGATGGGGCCTTATTCCGATGGATCGAGTGCGGGGTTGATGCTAGTTAACCCCGGAAGGAAGAAGTATACTTATGCACTCTGCCCGAATTTGATGCTACTAATAACGAGAAGCAGTCTGGCTACTGCTAGCGGTCTCCGTGGCTAAAGACATGGAGGTAGAAGACTTGGCTATTTTTGCACTTCCATGGCCCGGTGGCCAACGGTCAAGGGCTCCTAAGCAAGGCAACCTGTGATTAAGCGGCACTGGAAAAAGCCAAGGAGATGCTCGGTTTTACTTCTACGACATAGAGCATGTTCGAAGAAACCAAAACAAAAAGCGGATGCACTTAGCCCAGCATCAATGGCATTTGCTCATTTAATAAGGAGGTTACGGTGAAGTGTTGGCGAAGGTCCATCGTCCGAAAGAGGAGTCTGCGACGTATCTTGGAGGAAGATTCAAATTGGATGACTCAATCAAAGAGTACTTAATAAGTGGCATACCGTCGGAGGATCGAGGAAGCTACGAAGGTCCGCATCAAAGCACCACATGCAGGATCATGGGGAATTACCTATACCGAAGGTCTTTCTTGTCTCCATGGCTCCGTTGTGTTGGACCTAGGCAAGCCTCCAACGTAATCCAAGAAGTGCACGAAGGGTCTTGCGGGCTACATGCAGGACCTCGATCTATTGTTTCTAAGATCATGAGGATAGGGTACTATTGGCCTTCAATGCACAGGGACGCAGTGGAGATTATCCAGAAGTGTGAAGCCTGTTAAATTCATTCAAGAGTGCCAAGGCTAACCAAACAAGATA